>CM060846.1:121844382-122518668 GCA_030762175.1 Metallyticus violacea | reverse complement strand
ATTCTGACTTCTACGCATGTATTTATTTGGTGAAATATGTCATCATAGCTGTGTTTATAAAGTACAGTATAAAGGTCTGCTTTTGTAACTCCCACTACTTTATTTTCCCAATATACGGAATTGCCTTTGCTTATAGCCCAGTTGTTTATATAGATATTTAACATTAATTATATTTAAAGTATTTGGTTCGGTAATCTTGTAAACATGTTATTTTTTGCCATTCTTATCCATTTTGTGGTGTGTACCTTGAAATGGGAAACTTATGTATAATCTTATATACCTGGGTCTTATTTTGAACGCAGTACATTCTACTTTTGCTCCCATTCTTCGTTTATCATCAGTTTGCAATTTGCGCTTTTACCACTGCGGGGGGGGGGGTTGTATTAGTCGAATACCAAATATATAAATACATAACTCTATTAATAGAACAATAAAAGACTACTCTAAAGGCATAAAATACTTAAACGGCACTGAGATGTTCCAATGTAAAAAAGTTAACACTTGAAACTATGATCAAACTGAAAATTAAAAACACGCGATATAACGAGCTAGGCTATTGTACGCGCTGTAGGACAAGACAAGACAAACTGCTATATACATATAAAGCAACTGTATGTGCACCATTTTCTTTTATCTATATATAACATATGATTACTTTCTTAATATATCTCTTTGTTTACCATTAACCTTATTAGAGAAAAAGCAAATTTACAAAATAAGAACTTTATACTTTTCATTGTAAAGAGTTTAGTTGAACAAACGAGATGAACGAGACTGCTGCTAAATGTGCGATGGTTAGCCGGTTGGTATGAAGGGCACTGTGCTGCAAATATTTCTGTATCGAAGCAATGCACTGGAGGTCATTTATTGAAATTAAATGTGCATTTTGAAATGTCGGAATCTACAACACGGGACCCGTGGCTTTACTTCCCTTCATATTTAGAATTTTTACGCCTCCATCCATCAGTCCTGGCCGGGATTGAATCCACGATATCGAGTTTAGGAGGCAAGTATGGTTACCACTACACTACCAGGACCGACGTTTGCAGTTCCATTACTGCGGAATGTGTTTTGGCTGTTTCATATGCTTATCTGAACAATAAAGCAATTGTATTACTTTTTCTTAATATTGCTTTCCCTACAGCTTTTCACACAAGTTTTTATACTTTGTCTTTCTTCACTACTGCATTTGATTTGTAATTTTCACTTCGCATTATCACCGATTTTATCGTTTAATTTTTTGTAATTATATATTGAAATACCAATTAAAAATGCATTATCAATATGTACTCATTCCATACTTTCCACCTTAAATTCACGAACTTCCAAACACACTGCGTATATTACTAATTGTAAGTTTTTGTTATTTACAGACAGCCACGACTTAGTCTTATGCCAGTTTTGAATACGTGACAAAGCAAAATAAATTCCCACTATATTTCATCTTTACTAAAACTCCTTTCCCCACCTAGAGACTTCTAATAGTTTTCCGTCTCTGAAAATTCATTAACTTTCTTTTTGTTAGCATCGTCATTACCGTTTTGTTTCCTAGATTTGGCCGACTCTTTTAGCGCTACTACTGGTATCCTGGCGATCACTATTTGCACACGTTTCCGGTAATTTACTGTTCTTGAAGAATGACGAAATTTTATGTTGTTTCTGAGACATACTGGAATTCCATAGTTTTCACAGGCCTTGCCAACTTGCCAACTTTTCACCAACTTGCCTTGCAGACTCGCACAAATTAACAATGACTGCACACAGTAACGCATCATAACAAATTAAAGGAATAATGACAGAAAGAGAATGAAGATTCAGTTTGAAATGTTTAAATACATAACTTTGTTCACACTATTAATGAACAAGATTATGGGCCTATAATTCGTATACCTTTAAATACATTTACATGTTAAAATATATACATATATATAAAATATATATTTCTTTGTGCGGCTCCACAAATTTAAATTAAGTGTTAATTTATACAGTTTATATATCCAGTAAGTGAGAAATAAGCACCCCTACTTGGGACGAGTCATTTAAAATCAGAAGGTTTGATCCAGAGGGAGGGAATCCTCACATTCCCCCCCACAAATCGCACACTGAATATCCCTGGCGCTGGCGTGTTTATGTCCACGCATTTTACAGGAAGTTGTAGAATAAAACCGCCTTCAACTCTTTTTATTTGTCAGCAATCATACGGGTTTCCGTTATAGCGAAGCAAATGTATTACGACGAGGCCATAAGATAACCCTTTATGCAAGCTACTATATGTTTCAAGTTGCAAAATCGCTTAAAGTCAGTACGAGGTGAGTGCGGTTATCAAGGGAAGGAATTGTTCGCCGTCGTCCTGGTTCAGGACGAAAACGTGCGTCCACTTCTCAGGATCCACTCTGCTTGAAGAAGCAAACAGCAATCCCGTCTAGTCCAATTGCATAGCCCTACGTCGTTTGAATGTCGCAGGGCTCGTTGCTTCATCAGCTACCAAGAAGCAGCACCTTAAAGACGAGCACAGATTATTTCGTCTCGCGTTTGTAGAAGAAACTACCAACACAAATTGAGTTAGCATTACCAACAGGGGAAAAGTTATCGTCTACCCCCCCCCCCCGGGAGAACACAATGCGGCGCAAGATACAAGGCAAGATCGCGTATCTGTGTCTGTCGTGATGGAGGTGGATATCACAAGATGGTCTGAAGGTGTTGTAGCGCCTTAACGATACATCAAAAACAGCCACCAATAACTATTATCGAGCACATAATGACTCCTTCTGTAAGGATGCGATATCCTAACGGAATCACTGACTTTCAACAGAAAAGCAGCCTGTCCACACATGTCAATCGGCTTCAAACTGCTTCTTGCAGAGGGAAGATACACGATTTATTGGTCTCCTTGCTCACCAGATATGTATATCATTCAAAATATGTGAGCAGAAACGACAAAGGTTTTTGAGTTAAATTGAGCTGCACACAGTGAAAGACGAAAGAGACTTTGGGATACCAAATACAGTACGCTTGAGAGGAAGTATCAAAATAAAACATTGTATAGATTTTTCATTTTATCCATGCCCCGAAGATGTACAGACAGTTATAGTACATAATGCTAGTTATTATTCCACACATAGTTTTGGCTACCTAATACTGCGGTCGGAAAATTGTTCGTCATGCTTTAACAACGTCACTTGCAAGAGGCAGTAGGTTGAATGAGAATAAGCTAACAATAGTGCATGTGGACCTAGCCCTAACCTACCCTCTAATCACCTTTATGCATGGCGGGTTACGTTTTGTGTGGTTTATCTTGAATGATGTTAAGGCAGCTTTTTCGGTCATTAATGTCCCATTCAATTCAAGACGTAAATCGGCCGATAAATTTTGCTCAGAAGCCTCTTGTTTCAGACTTGAAATTCTTTAATGTGCCATAAATCTACGACACGGGACCATCGACTTTACTTCCCTTCTGAAGGAAGTCACCTCTGGCCTTATTTGAGCCCACAACCCTGAGTCCACATGACAAATGTGGTTACCATTAGATCACCAGGACCTGCAATCTAATTTATCTACAAGAAAGGATAACACTATTAACTTTATGATAACACACAACCAAATAATACCCAGCCTCCACAGTATCTGCATTGCTTTAAATGTAAAAATAGAGTTTGTCTTCACAAAATTGTTAGCGGTTCCTGTCATAAGATTTTGCATTTGTGCACACATCACTGCAACCTTAATCCGATTGAGTTGGAATGGGTACGCTTAAAATAGATTTTGGAAAATAATTTCAGCGTCTCCATCGCGAAGATTGTGCAACTTCTTGAGAGAATATGTGCAGCATGTAGGATCATAACTGTGGTCCGAATGTATCGACTACACAAGAAAAATAGAAGGAGAACACGTATCCCGATGCTCAAAACGACACGGTCTCGTTTATTATTATTAATTTAGGTAACAATAGCGAAGAAGCAAGAAACTCAGATGAGCAATAGAGTAAAATGTAATAAAATTCCTTTAGTGAGATGGAGTAGCCTTTCTTAGCCCCAAAACATTTGCCATTCGTGTAATAAACACTTAACTACAATTCCACATAATCGAATTATCTGTCTTTGACTTAACGACAATGGTTGAGCATTGTCGAGCCGACTCTAGTACATTTTCTTATATCCCTTGCAGGTCCTTTTCCATGCTCATTGTAACCAGCATAGTGCGCCAAAACCAGTCAGTGAGTGTCTAGCCTATGACCAGTTCGTAATGAAAATGATTTGGCAACATCGTTTACCTATCAACAGTGTTATTGTTGGGACTTTCTTTGACCTGTTGGTGGTTAACAAAGGTACCGTGACAATAATACACCCTGGTTCTTCGTCAGCTGAGGAATGCATTAAGAGTATTATAGCCACAGTTGTGAACAAATGATGGTTGGAAATTTTGCATGTCTATTTTAACTTTTTACTTTGGGAGAGGGAGGTTAAAATAATCATATCATGCAGCTCTGCTGATCCTCCTAATGCCCAGATTTTTGCTGGCAGTGACTCCTGGTTTTTTTCCAGAGCTAAAATAATCTTTGAAAGGAAGGAGATAAAGAAGAGCACAAAGGACTACAAAAGCAACTTATGGTGATTCTAAAGGAAGACTTGGTTGTGTTTTGAAAACTGAAATAGATATATGAGGCTTCAAGGGGAGTGCTATTGTGTTATGTATGCTATTTTAAGACATTAAATTGCTGGATTCTTTCTCTACAGACCTTAATTTAAAATAAAAAAGTCCTAATGAAACCTTAAGTGCATTATATATACATATGCACTTACAGATATTTTTAGTGAATGCTTCTAAATTTCATATCCTTTAATTTACAGAAATAAAACAATGATAAAGGCTACAAAATGCCATCAATCAAAGCTCAGTAAAATGCTTCATAAACAGTATCAAAATTTGGATTTATAAAATGTTTTCAAACGTTTACAGTTGCTGTTCAGATAACATTTCATATATTTCACCTTTATGTAGGTATGTTTATTCCCTGCTCCTTATCCTTTTAAAATACACATTCATTGCTTTCCTTTGACATTTTCAAAAACTTGTAGCACAAGAAACTATACTTCTTGTTATTCAGAAATAGCTCTAGTTTTAAGGGATGGCAAGCAGGGACATTGCTGCCCTTGACTCTTATTGTGATCAGTGCTGCCCTGCACAATACAAAAAGAGATAATTTTCAGAAAATTTACAGTTTGATTGAATTTGTAATGTAGAATTGTGAACAATGACATTCATTATGCTGATAAGAAAAAATGCACTATTATTGGGCAAGACTTCACTACTTATAATTAGCAAATTTTGACAGTAAAATTATAGAATATTCATATTTTTGGTTCTAAAGAACCATGTATTTCTTTAAGGAATTTCATTGTTAATAATATATTTATTTTATTTGATATTAGATCATTAATTAATTCAAAATGTGATACTACCCATACTTTTAGGTTTTAACTCTTTTCTGCAGCATCACTCACCTCTATTGCCACAGTAGTTAAAACAGGCATCAAACACTGTTAAAAATACTCTCTATAGCAGTAATGTGTAATCCTGGAATTTGAAGCCAGGAATTGTTTTTAATATACAGTAATGAATCATTAGAATTGCTTTCAGCTTTCATTGTTGTTTCTTTTGGTAAGCTGTTTATCATACAAAAACAAAACAAACAAACAAATTCATTACATATATTATGGCCAAGTGAAACAGAAATGAAATATTGATGGTTTTATTAGCTCAGATTATTATCTTATTTTTACAACTATTAAATGTTTTATTCCCTTGTCAAGGGATAGACTATCATTAAAAAACTTTTGTTTTGTTTTTATTCATGATCTTTCTCGGTTACACATTTGATGAAGCATAGTGATTAGCACTAATAAATCATCAATTTTAATCTCATTTAGATAGAATATGATCCCTTTAATTGTCTCCTCTGCCCTACCAAAGTAGACACTTTATCCAAATACGCACAATAAAAACATTTACAATTATGTAAAAAGATTAAAGTACAAATAATGTTTAAATTATGTAAGCAGTTAAATAGTCATGCATATATAAACATATATATAATGTTAAAGAAAAATAAAATAACACTATTATCAATGTAACAAATTAACAGTAATTATAAAAGCAAAAAAGGATAAATCACTAAGACAAAGTCACACTTGCAATGAATGTGTGTGTGTGTGTGTGCGCGCGCGCGCGTGCTTGCGTACGTGTGTGTGGGGGGTGGTATTAGAATATTACCAATTTGTCTTTAATGTCTGAATTTAAGAAACTGTTGCCCAGTTCTGAATTTCAAAGTGTATGCTACTGAATTTTATGTTGATCAACTTATATACATTCTTCCTCTATCTTCAAAATAGCTTTAGAAAGATATATACACTGAACAAACTAAACAGAGATAAATTGTTACAATTATATTCTCAAAGTAAAATAAAAAAAATTGTACACCATCCAAACAATAGATAATGGTACTTCAAATGGATAAAGTTTGTCCTGTCGCAGGAAAAACATCTGAACATCTGATACTTGAATGGTACACTAAATAATATATTCTGAATGAAATTATGACATTTCTTAGAGTGAGTTCTATCCAGCATATTAAATTTATCGATTCTCCCATTTATAAATAATCAACTATCCATTAATATGAAGACTGAAAATTGATATGAGAACTATTTTAAAGATCCAATAAAATATATCACTGTATACCTGCTCTACTATACAATCTAAATGCGCCCTCTGCAGTAAACATGTAGTCTTCTTATATTTGTTACAGATGGATAAGTTCAGACTTCACTTCGTTACTGTTCCATGATGGATCCAGATATATTTTCAACAGTAACAGCAAATAATTCTAACAATACATTGGAAGTGGTTGAGATATTTTACCCTCACAGTACCACAATATTTGCAGCTGTTTGTGCTATTCTTTTCAGTATTATTGGTTTTGTAGGTAAGTTTTTTATCATTAGATAGCATTGCTCAGCATAGTAAAAACTCTCTTTTCAAATGTAATTTAATTTAATGAGAGGGCCATCTGTACATTCTTTATGCAGTTGTGCAGCATCAATTATGATAAACCACTTAGGTATTACGGTATTTTTGAAGTTATTTAATTTACAAATTCCTTAAATGCTATAAGTAGTATAGGATCCCCAGTGGACAATCGACGTCTTCCGATGCCAGATAAAACAAATGCAAGCAACAATTTTTGACAGCTGGTAAACTGTTAAACTAATCACGTTGTAAGCGATTTATTTTTTTAAGACCAGAAAAACATCAACTGTGCTCCTCAGGACTTTTTTGTTTTTCTCTTCTTTTTTTTTTTTCTTTGTCAAGTACATACATGTGTAGATTATATACAATGTTATATGTATCGCCGCCGATAAACATTTTTAATAGCCGGTCAAGAAGGAAATTAATGGCGCTGTATAAGCTTATTTTTGGTCCCAAAAGATAATCGACTGTGCACCACAGTGGCTTTCTTCTTCTTTTTCTAATTATTTAATAAAACCATGTTTTTTACTTTTTTATTTGTTTGTTTTTTTCAAATGCATGGATGTGGTGATGATAGGCGGGGTGTAATCGGCGAAGATCACATTGGGGTAAGGATGGAGCTGAAGGAGCTAGTGCGACAATAAAGAGGGTAATGATGCAAAAATAATGTAGAATGTACTTACAAATGATAAAAGCGAAGATGCCGGGGTGTAACCGATGAAGGTCACTTTGACACGAAATGTAGAATTTGATACGGCGACGAGTCCAAGGAGCGACTGAGTGAGAGTAAGGAAAAGTAAGTCAGTTCTATTGCGCAGGTTGAAACATTTACCGCAAAAATCCCAGAAGAACACAAGATAAACGCGCGCGCACACATACGCGCATTCGGTATCAGGTTTGAACAAGTTAACCGTGCCTGTTACGCGCTATTGATGCCTTGGGGGCCAAACAAAATGAACGCTGGCAAACATTTTGATAGCCGATCGAGAAAAATTGATTGCACTGTAATCGTTTTTTTTTTTTTTATTAAAGCCCAGAAAATTATCAACTGTGTGCCGGATGACTTTTTTTTAATATTTTAATTTTTTTCTTTTTTACTTTTTTTCAGTACATGAATGTGTAATAGGTACTTACGAATGTACCGGAGTACAATAAGCGAAGATGGCCTCGCAAGATATAGTCACGGTGGAGTTGGGTATTGTAGCACTTTATGTTAAATGACACAGCGACGTCCAAAGAGTGACGAGGGGAGAGGAAGTCGGACAAGCTGTAACACGCTAGCACTAATGCCACATTTAGCCTGGACAGGTTTGAACAAGTTAATCGTACCTGCTCCGCTAGGTTCTGGTGATGCACCATTTGTCCACGCTCAAGGCCATATGACGCCAACAAACAGGTTAAGACAGGTTGCAATACGCTGTCATATGACGTCACCATGAAAGGTGCATTTCCGGGAAAGTCAAGGTCATTTCTGACAGGCTGAAACATGTTTTACGACAAAAATCCGGGAAGTTGTCTAGTCTTATTAATCGTTAAATTCATTCGTCTTAAATAAAATGCGACTCGCAGCGAGGTGACTTCGGAGAAGTGAATGCTGCCAAAAGAGTTTGACAGGCCACTCTCCGTCCTTTACCATTCCAGGGCTATGCCCTCTACTGGCTGTGGGATAATTGAAGAATGGGACGGTGGTAGTTATGTTGGTTTGGTTGGTGCGTTTGATTTAGGGATGGTGGACATATGTATTTAGGAATTTAAGGATATCAGGATTTAGAGGATGGGTTTTAAGGGCCTAGGATTTGTCTGGGGCGCTTATATGTCTCACTGGGGTCCAGGTCGTACTCATCAACCCCGAAGATGAGTTGGTTAAAGTTATGGGACAGCTTGCTATAGAAGGATCTGGATGTTTGATGAATGAATTTTGTAAGGGTAGGAAAGTTGAGGTCGTGATAGATGTTACGATTAGAGACGTAGCATGGGGTGCTTGTTGCGGTGCGCAGGAATCAACATTGAAATGTCTCCAGATGACATAGGTTGATTCTTGCTTCCATTCCCCATACCTGGCATGCATAAGTGAGGGCGGATCGCAGGATTTGTTTATAGAGTAACAATTTGTTGTGAATACACATTGCAGATCTCCTGTTGTACAAGGGATAAAGTCGTTCCATAGGCTTATTGACTTTATGGGCCAAACTCAGCAGGTGTGGCAAAGTGACACTCAAATATTGAACGGTCATTGGTAAGTGCACCTAACTGCCAGTCAGTGTTACTGACGGCATGTGAGCCAGATGTCTCCTGGAGAACGTTTTGGACTGGCTATGCTGGCGTTGATACTTAGGCGACACTTTTGGAACCACATCGTGAGATCGTCGGCATGTCTTTGCAGGCAACTTGTGGCCATGGAGTGCCACATGGACATCGACGGTTTGCTACAGTACATGAATTTTGCACTGTAGTCACTAATGGCCCTATTGTGCATATGTCCCTAAGGGGGCATTTCCAGAACAAAAGAATGAGATTTAAGATACAACAGATGGCCAGGAAAACAAGGAGGTGATGCACAGGTGTAGGCAGGGTCTTAAAATTGCCAGAGATGTTAAGTTCCAGATATCAACAGGCTCACTAAAGACCACCTCTGATACCACGAAGGTATAATCCAACATACCCCAGGCTCCCTGAGGGAAGCCCTCGGACAGAACCCATATATGCAGGGCAGAATGTTTCATGAGCACAAGCTACTGCCACACCACTGGGCACCAAGCTTACCTTGCCTGAAACTGCAAACCTATAATTGATGCTATGGAATAAAGTGAAAGGAAATGGGAGAGAAGAAAATTTCTGGAATATAAATATCCATCCTAGCATTTGCCTAAGTGACCAGGGAAAACCACAAAAGAAACCAAGGTCAGAATGACTGGCCCAATGGGAATTGAAACTAGAACCTTCCAAATGTGAACCTTTAGTATTACTTCCTGAGCTCCCCACTCAATTCTATGAATATTAAATAATAAATCAGAGGATGCAAAGATTAGAAAAAAATTTACACATCCAATAATTGGAAAATTAATATTCTATTTATACCCCACTAGGTTTATGGAAGCTTAATATTGTCATTGTATTTTGCAAATATAGTTTGCATTACCAATATATAATTTCAAAACCAAACTTATTATTCTTATAAAAATATGATTTCTATACAACGAGACAGAAATTTAGGTTTGTTACTTATCAGCAATTCAAAATTACTTAATACTATTTAGTTGCTCTATAATACATGCAAGAACTATAATTTTAATAATATTTATGTTGCTGCAGTTTTAATTTTTTCTGTGTTAATGTGATATTCCATAGATAACATATCATTCTATATTTTGAATTTCAGTTTAATATATTGAGAAATATTGAAACTGTTAATATAAAATTAATAAATGCTCTTTTATACTGTTACAGGGAACCTAATAACAATTATAGCACTACTACGCTGTTCCAAATTAAAACAGCATGCTACAACCGCTTTTGTAATTAGTTTATGCGTGTCAGATCTACTCTTCTGCAGTATTAACTTACCTTTGACTGCTACAAGGTTTATCAATCAGGCCTGGGTGCTTGGTGACACTTTATGCAAGCTATTTGCATTTTTCTTTTATGGCAATGTAGCAGTTTCAATTCTCAGCATGGTGGCTGTAACTATTAACAGGTAATGGCAATAAGTACCCATTATAAATTAGTTTTATGACAATTATGTACTTTATAGGCCATAAATTAATAGTAGAATGTACCCTTTTTGGCCAACTGGTTCCATAATTAAAATAACACGATCTCATAATATTTCATTGTTTCCCTGTATATTTATACTTTTGAAGTTATATTTGGTTAAAATTTCAAGAAAGAGAAGTGTTTGTGTTTATTTTTGGAGGTTGAAAATGCTACTGTTTAGTATTAATAGCAACCATCAAACCTAACTATACCTAAAAGTCTATATTTAATTAATCATGAAAATAGAACAAGTTTTTTTTTTTTTTTTTTTTTTTTGAGTAGTGTTTAACGCCCGTTTTTACTACTGAGGCACCACAGGCGGTGGACACTGATGATACATGAGATGAAATGATACATTGGGAAAGGATATTTTTTTTAAGGAAGGAAGCGTTCCAGGCCTAAGTTTAGGTACCTCCCCGGCATTTGCCAGTTATGAAGACTTAGGAAAACCTGGAAAAAACCCCAGTCAGGGAGGACGGTCCTGGCGGGATTTGAACCGCAGACCTCCCGCTCACGAGTCCGTGCCTTAACGACCTCGGCCATCCGTGGCGGTATAGAACAAGTGAAAAATTAGAAAATGGGCAGATAGGTATCAAAGTATTTTGGTTGATGGAATGGAGGTGGGGTGGAAAAAACACACATGATTTGCTTAAAAGTAATTGTGACCTAATATATTGAAAAAAAAACAATAAATATAATAATTACAATACATTTAACAGTGAACCAACAATGAAAAAAGAATGATAAAATTTGTATTAAAAAATGTATAGAACCAAATTTTGAAAATAATATAGTAACAGAAAACTGAAATTAAACTAAATAAATCCAACTTAGCCCAAATTAATGCATAATAATAAAACTACAGTATCAACAGATTGGTATAAGTACTGTTTGTATTCAGATTTGTTTGTATTTTAAATATTTAAGTATATGCATTATGTGTCCCCTTACAATTCCACAGTGTCTGGAAATTGAGAATATTATACAAGAGTGAGTCAAATATAAATCAAAATTTTGAATATACAGCTTGTGAGTAGTATGGAACAAGATATACCTTTGAGATATTAGGTTAGGGGTTTCAGAATTAGGGAGAAACTAATTTGCCTCACACAGTCATTTCATTTGTCACTAGTATCATGACTGAACAAGAGGTACACTAATCGAGTACTATGCATTATTATTAAACTTTGCATGAGCGGATGTAAAACCAGTCAAAATTTTACAAAGTTTAAGGGCAGAGTTAGTAGATAATACGCTGTCTAAATCACAAGTGTCACAAAAGTTTCTTAGAAGAACAAGAAACTGTGGAAAATGAAAGTCACTAATGTCTACCTTGGATGAGCATAACAAAACAAAAACAAACATTTGGGCCATTTGGGCCCTTTTCAAATGAGATTGACCTCTTCTGAAATTGCTTCTGAGGTTAGGATGAAATTATGAAAATATTCAATTCATAATTTTAGGTTACTTGGATAACTGGGAAATCACGGCAAGGTGGGTTCTTTGAATTCTTGCTAAGGAATAAAATCTGCATGCATGGGGGTACATTAGAGGCTTTAGGCATTGAATCGTAATCTTCAATGAAAAATAGCTTGGTTGAAGCAAACCAAGCATGGAGTGCAGAAAAAGAGGAAATTTGCTCCTATTAAAGCAAAGTCTGGCCTGTTAGGTGAGGAGGTTCTCTTGATAATTCTCTGGGACTCCTAAGGCATTTGGTTCATTGATTTTCTTCATGACACCTGAACTGGCAATGCAGCATATTGTTGCCAGCTTGTGTTGTGGCAAAATGAGCAAATAAGTGCAAAATGTATAAAAACATATTTGAGTTCTTCTCCTCCAAGACAATGCCTCTCAACATATAGCTGCTTTGAAAAGGGAAAAACTGCAAAAAATCACCGAACAGCATTAGAACACCCACCTTATAGTCCATCAGACTTATAATCTTGGTACCAAACGTTTGTATCGCTAAAAGAAGCATTAGCATTTCTGCAACTTGACAGTGACAAAGATATGGAAGCATTCTTGTGCAACCAGCTGGAAAATTAACAGCTCTTTGTTTGGATTAAGAAACTTTTTATTTGTTAGAAAAATGTGTTTGTAAATTGGGAAGTTATGGAGAAAATATATGCATCCGGTTTTTATCTAATTTGGTTTCAATAAATTACCAAAAAAAATTTGGTTATATTTTATTCATCCTATATGTGAGGGGCATTCAGTAATTAATGCAACACTCCTTTTTTCTTGGCCATTTATCTTGAAAAGTACATTATTTAATACATAACTATCTTTGAACCTTTCTACCCTATACTGTAGTTTTGTTTACTTTCATTTGGTGGCAGTGATGTACTAGGGGCATTTTAAAAGTACTTAGCCTGACCGAGAAAACACAAGATTTAAAATTAATGGGTTTTTTTCAACATAGTCACCTTGTATATCAATTCATTTAGTCCATCAACTTCACAACTTTTTGATAACCCAAGTAAATTAAGATTTGTGTAACTGTGAAAAATAAATCTCTGTCTTAGCTTCAACCTCATTTGACATGAATGTTCATTCTCCCAGCCAGTTCTTCAGGTTTGGGAACGAAAAGCAATCACTGAGAGTCAAATCCGGTGAATATGGCGGAAATGGAAGCACTTGGAAGCGAAAGTCATGTAGTTTTACAGCAACAACGAAGGAATATTATAGTGATGAAAGAGAACTTACTTTATCGCAAGAATTGGAAGTTCAGCCTCAATAGCATCCTTCAATTGATCCAGTAGTGAAGTATAATACAGCCCTTCTGGAGGTAGTCTAGGAGCGCCACACCATGAGAATCCCAGAAAACCATACCCATGAATTTTCTAGCAAATGGAACCGTGTTTGCTTTCATTGGTTGCACTTTCACCTTTTGCCACCCACTGTTTGGATTGCTCCTTCATCTCTGGCGTATAGTGGTGAGCTCATGTTTCATCTACTGTTGCGAAACATCGGAGAAACTCACTGAAATTACATTCAAACAAATCTAAACACTCTTGCGAAATGTTCATTCGAATGCGTTTTCGGACCATTGTTAACAAACGCGGCAACCATCGAGCGGAAAGTTTTCTCATACCTCAAACTTCGTGTAAAAATGTACTAGGCACTGCCTATGGAAGTGTTTGCAATGTTAGCCAATTCCCGTATCTTCAATCGGCGATCATTGAGTATGGCATTGTGAATTTTTATCAAAAACTCATCGGTCGTAGCAGTTTTGGGACGCTGTAGGCGCTCATTATCTTGAATGAATATACGACCACGCCTAAATTCAGACATGTCAGTTACCATGTTTTACATTCAAAACCCGGAAGTGTAAACTATTTGAAATTTCTATTGCTTCACAATTGGAGTGTATAATAGAAAAGAGTAGTTAAATATGCTTACAGGAAATATTGTTCATCAAACAATTTTAAGCAAATAAATGTGGTTAATGTAATGGATGTGAATAAGAAATGTATTTTTTAATCTTTTACGGTCAGCACTGATAATCTTAAATTTTAAGTGACAATAATATTATAAATTAAAAATTTATAAAAATAAATTGGGCACATTACATACCTAATAGCAAAATAAAATTTCATTTCAGTGTAATTAGCAGTGTGAAAATAATTGCATTAAAAGAAGATATACAAGGGATAATTTTTTTATTTATTTATTTGTTTTGTTTGTTTACGGATGTTCTTTAACATCTCAGGTCATCAGCGTCCCATTCTATTCAAGGGATGAAACGGTGGACAAATTTTGCTCAGAGGCCTCTTCTTTCAGGCTTGAGGTTCTTTATAGTGCCGTAAATGTACGACACGAGGCCCACCATCCTTAGGATTTTTACGCTCGAAAAAAATCCATCGATCCTGGCCGGATATGAATCCGCGATCTGGGGTTCAGAAGGCAAGCATGGTTATCACTAGACGACCAGGACCGATTACAAAGGATATATCATAGGTCATGACAATTTTTTTTTTCTCGCAAACAAGGTACAACGCAAAAAATCTAATGAATGAATAGTGTTTAACGCCCGTTTTGCTACAGAGGCACCGCAGGCGATGGACACTGGTGATACATGAAATGAAATTATATATTGGGAAAGGATTTATTTTTAAGGAAGAAAACGTTCTAGGCCTAAGTTTAGGGTACCTACCCGGCATTTGTCATTTATGAGGACTGAGGAAAATCTGGAAAAAACCTCAGTCAGGGAGGACGGTCCTGGCGGGATTCGAACCCCAGACCTCTCGCTCACGAGTCCGCGATTTAACGACCTCGGCCACCCTTGGCGGTCAATAAATCTAAGATATACGATTGAAAGTGTATGGAACGTACTTTCGAATGAATCCCCAGATGATGTATGTGCGCAGAGATGCGTGTCTCAGCACACCCCGAAATTCAGTTGGTGAGCAATAGTCGTCAGGAATGGTCAGAATGGAGAACACCTGCGTGTATGAAAATAGCATTTCTCTGAGACGGGAATACACGAGAACGCCACACAGAGCTATGGGAAGCACTGGATGCACATTATTGAAAAGGGCTTAGAAAAAAAAATATTAAAAATATTTACATGAAGCAGTGGCATATAACAAGCTATGTATTTTTATGTTAATTAAGGTGATAGATCTTTTATTTTGTTTACATATTTTGTTTAATAAATACATATATACTATGTGCATAAGGTGTTATTTTTATTTCCTTCCTCACCATTTCAGTATATTCAGGTTAAGGAAATAACCTTGACTTAAGTAAATCTCAAACATAATGATCAAATATGCAAGTCCACAGAGTTACACTTTAAGTAGAGTTGACTAAGTATTTATAAAGCAATAGGAGTAATAATCTTTTATCAAGCCATTTGAACACCATGTTTCCTTCTATTTACTTCACTTTGAATGTTTCCGATCACCAATGCTTTTCAGTGACACCAAATTACATCTCTCAGTTACATGTAACTAGTTGTGGTTACATGTAACCAGAACAAAAGTTTAGTCATCATGCACCAATCATAGTAGATATGTATCAATTGTCAGCTTTTTATGACACCATATACATTTGTAGCTGCAATTATTAATTATTAGTTCATTAGTTTCATTAACTTATCTACTTTTAATACTCATCAATTATTCAAATAGCTTTTTATAAGAATTTACCCATTTTTTTCTTTAGTTTTCTCACAGAAGCTAAATTTGTAACTAATCAGGAAAATAATTTAAAAGGAGAATGTAACATTCATAGTTGGAAATAAAAATTGTCCCTACAGTTCTTATTTTTTATTAATAATAGGAGTTCTAATGAAAATTAGTATATTTTTTCTTATTATTATGTTATTCTGTAACTCATTTTGATAAGATACAACTTATCTTACCTTTTTACAGGTTCATACTCATCACTTGCCATCAAATATATGATAAACTATACACTCCACGCTGCATATTCCTTATGTTGCTGTTTGTATGGGTATTCAGCTTCTCAATGATGATGCTCCCTTTACTGGAAGTTTGGGGCCGTCTTGGGCTTGACCCTCCTACATTTTCATGTACAATTCTGAAAAAAAATGGCAAATCCCCAAAGAAGACTTTATTTATGTTTGGATTTGTTGTGCCATGTATAGTCATTATTGTGTCATATTCATGTATATATTGGAAAGTACGTCAAAGTCGCAGGAAGCTACATGCTCACAGGTGATGTGTATCTGATTTCTAATGTACTAGAACTTAGGATAAATGGAAATGCAGCAATATGAAATGTTCAAAAAGCATGTGTTCTGTATCTGCTAACTGAACTAGGATATAATATACTGGGTGTCTGACCTAAGCCATTTTCGTGAACTGGTTTAGGCATCATGCACATCATGACTAGGGATGGACAAAATACTTGTAATAATTGAAATTCTCTAACTTGGAGTACTTGCATTATAGTGCATAAGAATGGTAACAGGAGATACAATATTATACACGATAGGCCTGTAATGATGTAAATCAAATACTAATTGCATCAAATAAATATTAATGGATGGAGGGACTGATATATTGATTCAGATAATGTATTTCGGTAGCAAAACATTAATTTTCAATTGGCAGAACTTCTGAAATTGTTGATGAATCATAGTGTGATATATTCAAATACATCTCTTTGACTGCCTGAGAGGTTTTCATTTCTGGTTCTTTCTTTAATATTTTTTTAATCTTGGACTCTATTTCCAGTGATTTTATAAGATTGTAGGTTTTTTTTAATGGCGTTTAACGCCCGTTTTTACTCCTGAGGCACCACAGGTGGTGGACAATGATGATATATGAGATGAAATGATAAATTGGGAAAGAATATATTTTTAAGGAAGGAAACGTTTCAGGCCTATGTTTAGGGTACCTCCCCGGCATTTCCATCTATGAGGACTGAGGAAAACCTGGAAGAAACCCCAGTCGAGTCCGCACCTTAACGACCTTGGCCACCCGTGGACGTCTAGTTATATGTAATATGAAGTATATAAACTATTAGAACATTATATAAATCAAAATGGTTCACAGCATTAGGTATTAAAGCTCGAGTCCTGTCATCCATAATAATAATTTATGGTTCAACTGTCTGGAACTTGTAAAGATAGCAACAGAAGAATTTAATAGTAGATGTTTACTTAAGCAGAACATGTCAATATGGTCTATTCCACACGAAGACTGGAGGCGAGAAGGTGCTATAAGGAATGGTTGCCGGATCGTCACCTAACTAGCACTCAAGTATTCCGCGCGAAGTTTTCAGGTTGTAGATGACCGGGAATTTACATCCAGAAGTAGGTCAATTGCACGACCATGCTGAACATTTACGAAAACGAAGTTAGATACGCGACAATCCGTGTCTAAGAATAAGAAACGTAGCTGGAGACTTTGGAGATGCTGCAGATTTTGGGTAAGAATCCCAGCATGATTCCAATGGAACTATGAAAGTCTCTTCTCCAATGACAGTCCGATGAAAATCCTCATTGGAGACCACCGGTTGAAGCGCAAAGTTGCTGGATTGTCAATGTATAGCGTGGGATTCTTGGAGACCACATCATTGAGTCCTTTTTTTTCCCTCCTCACTTGATTGGCTGGAGATTTCTGCTTTTCCTCCTGAGGATAACACCAGTAGATCTGAAGCAGGACGTTTATCTGGCAAAGACAACAAAAAATAACTTCAGTTGAACCACTCTATCAGCGCCGCAGATCTCTCGATCATGCCTTTCTGGGCCAATGGATCGATTTCAACGGAATTATGTACAGCCTGCTCGATCGTCGGATGTTGCTCCGATGAATATTTCTGTAGGGTATCTTGAAAAGTAGCGTGTGCGATACGAGACCACAAACCCGCAGCTATCTGAAACAAAGAATACAAGTTACCTGTTATGCCATAACACCTGAGATTCTGCTGCATGTTCACATGGACATGGCAGTACATTTTCATCAGTGTCTGCATTCTCAAGAACGTCACTTCGAGCATTGGTGATGATACTCGTACCTATGGCATCGTCATTGTTGTTTTGGACCACGTCACAGTCTGGATCAAACATTTTTCTTGGTCTATTCAATTTGTGACGTTCATATGATTGTGTCACTAGGGAATATATTAAAAATATCTTCAAATGTATAAATTATGTTAAAATTCCATCCTGTTTGTTCTTTAAAGATACTTTCTCTGTTACTCCTCTTCTTTATTCTGAATGAAACAAAACATAAATTAATTTGAGAAATAAAAGAAAACTTGTGTATTAAGGTTATTGGAACTGTAAGAAGAGCAAATAACTTGATAAAGCACTGTCAATGTGCCTAGAAGAAATTGTGGAGAGCATAATAACAAATAATACAAAATTCATAACATCTACCATGTGGATGTTTATGGACACCCCTGATTTTGCCTGCCAAGCTGATGAATACTTCCCTCATGCTACGACTGCTGTTGGAGTAGCCTACACAACTCTGAACAACTTAGGTCAGGCAGCCAATACAACTTCACCGCTCACATTTAATCTGGGCCATGTGAAGAATGTTGCAATGGTCTCAATAACAAATCTTACTTGATGACTTTCTTTAAGTACACCTCCTGCTCATGTGTAGTAGTTAAAGAATTTTTATATTACAGCTTCTTCTTGTAGACCTTTCTTAAGTTTAATATTTCATATTTGGGAAATATTTTTGTATTTTCAGTGCTGCTGTTTGGCATCTTTAAAATAATTATGTCTGTCAATTTTATAAGTTTCTATAAAGTTGGTATATTAAACAATTTTTTTCCTTGATGCATGTAGATAATTTTTTTCTTCTTTTTTATGTATCTTTTATCTTAAGGTTCAAAATGTTTTATTTTCTTATTTATTAAAACTCTGCAGTAATTATTGTTGGCAGTATGTAATATTTGGTTTTATTTGTTGTATTCTTTATGATTATTGTATTTTAATTAGTGTACACTAGTTATATTTACTTAAAAGTTAAAGTGCATGAATATATGTAACTAAGCCAAAACCACTATCAGATATCCAGGACATGCTATTGAAAGCATATACAAGACACAAGTGTTGTTAATCATTTATATTTACTTTAAAATTAATAGTGCAAGAATACATGTAACTAAAGCAAAACCATTAGCTGAGCTACACATCAAAGGAATCAAGTATGTTCATAACTGCGTGTTTAAGATATGTAAGATTAAAACCTTCATTTTTATGTATATATTAATATGAGAAAGCTTTCTATAAATACAAATTTGCAATAATCCTGAAATTCAGAAAAGGTAGGCAATTATTGTGTAGGCAAAGTGAAGATAAAAAACATAATTTCTAAGCTTAACTGCTTTAAGTATTTTCATTGTGCTAAATGCAAAAATATGACTGAGTCAAGTTTTCAAAAGAGAGTGAGGAAACCTTTATGCTATTCTGATTTCAAAATAACCCACATAAATATGGTTGGTTGTTAATGGCCATTAGGGATGCTGATATTTATCATTTTTTCCTTAGCTTCCCAATATAGAGCTTCCAATTAATTTTTCATTTGTTTGTTCCTATCTAATTGACTGCATTTCAGTAGTTGTTCTTTGTTTAAGATAGCATTCATGTTCTTACACAGTAGGCAGTGGCTGTCCTTGATTAATTTCATTCTGAAATGATGTTCTGACAGGCAATCATGCCCAACCATTAAGTGGGATTGGACAACTCCAATTTTTCTGGGTTTCATAAAAGATGTTTGAAAGTATTTCTTTCCTGTAAATTTTTGTTTGAAATTTTGTTGTTCTTGTTCAGATATTAATCTTTTTATGAGTTTCAATTTAGGGGGAAGTTCAGCTCAAAAGAGATTTTAATTTTTACATTCCCCCCTCTCTCTCTCTGTCTGAAGTATCAGCAATCTCATTCCCCCTGAATCTCACAAGGCTTAGGATCCATTGTAAAACTATTTCTGTATTTGTGATCTAGAATGTATGATATAATTTTCTTATTTCATTAACAGTGTATGTTGACAGGTAGCTGTAATTCATTATACTTTGTAGTGTTGCTCTCTAATGGCCATTATTTCACCATAAAAGTTGTTACCATACTATCCCAAAAGTGTATATTGAGAGAATTCTTTACAGTATATTCGGAAGCCTGCTTCTCCATTTTTAAGAGATCCATCTGTATATACTCTATACCATGTATCAGTCGATAATAGTTGTTTAGTGTACTAAGTGCTATCAATTCTAATACCTCAAAGGATGCAAAAGACAAAGTCCAGAATACAATCAAAGATTAAATCCTTTTGCAAAAGACTCAGTGAAAAATACAAACTTGTATTATTTGTTATCTTTATGTTATCTCTATTTTGACTTCAGTTCGCCTCTTCAGGTAGGGGAAGTGTGATGACAAGAATTTTGTCTATCACTATCCTGGGACAGAGTGGAGAAGAAAATCTGAAATGAAAATTCTTGAAATCCAATTTTGTAGTTATTTGATGCACAGATGCTGTTTATGTGGTCTTTCGACTTTACACTTGCAAATATCTTTTTAGTGTTTATTTTCATATTGTTGATGGATGCTCATGTTTCTTTGCTATTGATAATTTTCTGCACTTCATTATCTAATTTTTGTACAGTTGTTTATTATGCTTATTTTTTGGCTAATCCATATGGCAATATCATCTGCAAACAATCTCAAATTTACCTTTGGGAAGTCAAGTAATACTTTTTTGATATCTTCTATGAAAATATTAAAAAGATTTAGACTGGAGACACTACTTTATTCATATGACATTCAGAGAGGACACTATTCTATTTTACAGCTATATACCTTTGCAATACTGATCCATGAACCATCTTAACATGGTTCCTCTTGTATATAATATTGTACTTACAAAGCTGTTGACAATGGAGTGGCAATATAACCTAAACTTAGGTATTAATTTTTTACACTAAACTCCATTCACTTACACAAAAGTAAGATGTGTTTCAGGAGAATCTCTCCCATCTTCAGTTGCTCATTGAACCGTATGGAGTTTAGTGTAAAAAATGAATATCTAAGTTTAGGTTGTGGTTCCTCTTATTCCAAAATTACTCATTTTATACATAAGCTTCTCTCTCCATACTTTGTCAAAGGCATTTTTGAAGTCAAACAGAGTAAGCATTGTTTCTTTTTTGTTGAAGGCATTTTGAATATCTTGTGTTAAATGTAAAACCTGATTGATTATTGAATAGTGCTTTCTGAAACCTGCTTGATGGTCTGAAAGGAGATTGAGATTCCAGATAGTAAGTTAATTCTATTCCTACCATTTTCTCCATTGTTTAACTAGCCTGCTGGTTTGTCTTTCTTCTTAATTGGAATGATTATGATATTTTTCCATAAAGCAGGAATGCTATCTTTACTATTTCAGATCTTGTTGAACATGTTCAGTAGTACCTTCTTGGCTCTGTGCCCATATAAATATACAAAGCAAATTATTAATCATTAAATGTAATTACCTATCTTACTTATTAATCATCAAATATGATTGTTCATGACATTCTAGGACATGTATAATATGTGTAGAGAAGATCAAGAAAAATATAAAGAAAAAAAATTGAAATGCTCGAATCAGTTACCAGAGAAATGTCTAGAATAATGAGCTTCATTTAACCATTGCTAAACAGCTTGGAAGATTGTATTTTTAAATTGACACTGACCATGAAAGTCTTTACATTACATCTATATACAAATGAATAAATCCCAAACAAAAGAAACTAGAGCATGAAATTAGCAGCTCATAATGGAAACAGGAAGATGCAGAAGAAAGAAGATGCCAAAACCATGATTATATATAGTAATTTGATCATTTTGATCATACAAAACTTAGCAAAAAATACAGCAAATGTAAAATTGGGAATTTTTGGAAGAGTGAAAGCAGAATATCCACCAAATTTAATAGATAAAAAGATTTTAGGAGTGATACTGAAACAGTGATATTACATATAGGTACAAAGGCTATGAAGGGTCCAGATGAGATTTTAAGGAGATATAAAATGTGTAAGGTGTGTAAGAAATTATTTCCAGTGGCAAATATAGTAGTTAACAGTATACTAAGAAGAGTCAAGCTCATAAAAGAGATAATTGAGTGACAATGGTCATTTAATGTACTGCAGAAAATATTTGTAGGCACAAACATTTATATAATATAAATTATTTGGGAAGGGATGGACTTCATGTAAATGCTAAATCCGATCTTATCTACTGGGTCAAATGAAAAGCATATTTGAAAATATTCAAAGTGGAAAAAATTAGCTGATAAGTTATGAGAGCTTACATGGGACACCAAAATAAAAAATGTCTTCTAATTCTATATTTTCATATGAGGCATTGGTTTTGAGATGTAAAATATTTCCCTTTATAGACTTACAGAACATTTACAATCAGCTTATTTTATAAAACAGGTTCAAATTGCCTCCTTTGAACTCTGCACAAAGCAGTGGCAGCACTTGGTCTAAACCATAGGTGAAGCTCTTTCCACACAAAATATATCATGCATACCTATTTCAATAGTATTCTGATTCTTCTCAAGCTGTTTTAATTATAGTACACTCTTGAGATGTTCAGCAGAATCTGAATGTTTATGCAATGATCAATTAATATTTAATGTCACAAAAGTCATTAGAATTTAACACAACCTTTTCTATCCCAAGTAATAGACAAGGCCAACAAAACAGTTTCTGCAGGTAACAACTACCACTGAACCACTCATATTCACTATACCACTATACCAAATATTAGTTGTGTAGCACTTCATACCTTTCCTTTCCACTTTTTGTGCTCACACATTAAGAATTGACTTTAGTCACCCTTTTATAGCCCTCAGTCTACCATGAAAATGGTCTTTGAAGTACACTAAGTCATTTTGTGAATTCATTGCAAATAACTAATAAGCTTTTGATGATGCTTTAATTCCACGCAACACACATTAATAAATGCACCAGCAATCACTCCATACAAACTGTTTCCATACACTGAGTGAAAGTAACCAAAAGTGATGTTAAAAGATGAAGAACATTCCCGTGCCCAAGGCAAGGAGTATTGATGAATAGTGTTCAATGCCCATTTTTACTGCTAAGGCATAACAGGCAGTAGGCACTGGTGATACGTGAGATGAAATGATAAATGGAAAGGATTTTTTTTAAAGGAAGGAAATGTTCCAGGCCTAAATTTAGGATACTCCCCAGCATTTGCCATTTATGAGGACTGAGGGAAACCTGGAAAAAACACCAGTCAGGGAGGATGGTCCTGACTAAAATCGAACCCCAGACCCCCAGTTTATAAATCTGCACTTTGACAACCTCAGCCAGCTATGGTAGTGGGGTAGGGGTAGTTTGCAAGGTTTGCAAAAGGTTTTAAGAGTCTCAATGAACCACTGAATAGCCTTACAGGACCTTTATCATCCAAAAATACAGAGTAATAAATTCACAGTAGCCTTTAAGCAGGAATAACAACATGCTTACAGCCAAAGCTTTATTTGGTTGTAATGGTAACCAGGTATAAACACCCCTCAGGGGCCCAATTTATTGGGTACGGGGCGTAGCGACCCCGAGGCACCCGAGCTGCTCCCTCAGGTCTGCGCTTAGCGCGTTTGACTCCTTTTTATTTCGCCTCTTTTATTGTTTTATTTGTCCTACTTCCCTGTTCTTTGTCTGATGGGTGCCCCCGTGTTTGACGCGGTAAAAAGTGACTGGGTAACGGCGTAACTCCCAGCACTGGGTTATCATGTAGGACGGGAGCGTATCCCCTGGTAAAGGCCAGGCCCGGGGAAGGGCCATTGCATGAGCTGTAGACTTCCTGCAGGCGATTGGGTCCCTTCGTCAGCCCACAGGAAGGTGTGACCCTGAGGTTACTTTGTTCAGGCCAGAGCCAGTAACCTAAGCCGGGGTGGCGCCCAGGAAGCAGCCCGCCATCGGAGACGGTTGCAATGGTGGAGGAATAAATCGCTATGGTACTTGAAAATAATCCTTTACATTTTAAACGTAAAAGAGTTGATGCAAAAGAAGTAATCGAGAAGTCTTTCCCTCGTTACTTAGTTATTAGTCGTACTGAAGAGAGTCAGTCGTTTACGACCGTAAATCCATTTAAGATTCAGAAGGGCATTGATGCCATAGCTGGGCCCGTTAAGTCCTGTACCCGTCTACGCAACGGATCACTTTTAGTGGAGACACTTGGCCTGTCTCAAAGCAACTCGTTGCTCAAGGCGACGCTACTCCACGGATATCCCGTCCGTGTCGAGAAACATAAGACCATGAATTCGTCGCGAGGAGTTGTTACAACAAATGTTCTAGACGGAATGTCCGACCCGGAAATCCAGAGCTGTCTGGAAGACCAAGGGGTCACCTCAGTTTATCATGTGCAGGCAAGGAAAGAGGGGGAATTACAGCCGACCCGGACTCTTTTCCTCACATTCGACAGGGTCGATTTGCCGCAGAGGATCAAGGCGGGCTACGAGGTGATAGAAGTGCGCCCGTATATCCCGAGCCCGTTGCGATGTTTCCAGTGTCAGCGTTTTGGACACACTCGCATATCATGTAAAACTGCCGTTTCCATCTGTGCAACCTGCGGTCAAGCAAGTCACGAGGGAGCGTGCCCATCCGCTCCTGTCTGCGTCAACTGCCGCGGTGAACATCCAGCCTCGTCCCGCGATTGCCCTCGTTTTCGAGAGGAGCGCTGTATCCAGGAGATCCGGGTGAAGGAAAAACTCTCCTTTACTGAAGCCCGGAAGCGATTCCAGTCTCGCCAACCTGTCGTGCCTAAGACCGGCACCTACAGCGCAGCAGCTTCTTTTGCGCCCAAGAAGTGCGATAGCAGTACGCAGACCTGCGATCTTGTTTTTACACGGGTCCAAACTACTCCTAGTTCTCCAAAGCGCTCTACAGTGAAGCCCAAAGCGGTTGTTTTTAATGCCCCTGAAATTAAGTTCAGGACGAGTTTTACGAGAACAGATTTTTTAAAGTCATCAACTCAGGTAGAGCAGAAAAAGAGCCCTTCTCCTCCTCGGAGGTCACGCTCCCATGATGGGAGCAAACCCGCTAGGCGGTCGCCGTCGCCGCCTATTTCTACATCCAACCGATTCCAGGCGTTGGAATCGGTGGATGCTTCTCAGCGGGAGAGCCCTCCCTCTGAGGAAGTGATGGAGCAGGATGTGCCTGCTCCTTCAAAACCACCGAGTCCCACGCGACTGAAAAAAGGACGTTTGTTTCGCCCTGCACCGTCCAAAAAGTAAGGTGGTAAATTTTTAGCTTCTTTTATCTAATTTTAACAATGGCTATCCTTTCGTGGAATGTGCGTGGTCTCCGTAGTCGCAGACCTGACCTCGAATTACTTTTACGTTCTACTGACCCTTTGCTCGTGTGTCTCCAAGAGACTAAGCTTCGCCCAAGCGATTCTTTCAATTTAAGCGGTTACTCTTCGGTGAGATTTGATCTCCCTCCCGAAGATGGCACTCCCGCTCACGGCGGAGTTTTACTTTTAATTCGCAATAACGTGTACAGCACCTCACTACAGCTCCAGACTCCTTTACAAGCTGCTGCAGCTACAGTTCACTTTTTTGGCCTTAGTTTTTCTGTCTGCAATGTTTATTTACCTCCGTCCGGCACCATCACCACAGTTGACCTGGACGATCTTTTGTCTCAGCTACCACCCCCTGTTCTTCTTTTGGGGGATTTCAATGCACACCACCCCCTTTGGGGTTCCACCACGGAGTGTGCACGAGGTAACCTTTTAGCTGACTTTTTGCTGAATCACAATCTTATACTTCTCAATACTGGTCAACCTACTTTTCTTTCTGACAGCACTCACAGTTTTTCACACTTGGACCTATCCATGTGTTCTTCCTCGCTTGCTGTACATTTCACCTGGAACGTCATCTCTGATTTATATTCCAGTGACCACTTTCCGTGTCAGATCCATGTACTCTCTCCGAACGCACATTCACAGCGCACGCCAAAATGGCTCATTGATAAGGCGAATTGGACTCTCTATCGATCTTTGGCCGAATTTTCAGGGTGTGACTTTCCATCTATCGACGTCGCGATCGAGCTTTTCCGTACTGTCATCATAACAGCCGCGGATAAGGCTATTCCCCGGTCGTCTTGTCACCCCAGACGCTTACCGGTTCCTTGGTGGAACGATGAATGCCGGGATGCATTGCGTGCACGCCGAGGTGCTCTCCGAGTTTTTCGTCGCCACCCTACTTCAGCAAATATGATCTGCTACAAACAACTTCGCGCCAAATGCCGCCGAGTCATTAAGGATAGCAAAAAGGCCTCTTGGATTTCTTTTACCTCTTCTTTTAACCGCACAACGCCTTCATCCGTAGTTTGGGAACGGCTACGCCGCGTTGCTGGCAAACCAAGGTTTACACCTATACCCGGTCTTAGGATTTTAAATCGAGTGCTCACCACTCCGATTGACGTCGCCAATGTTTTAGGGCGAACCTTCGTTGATGTTTCTAGTTCTGCCAATTACCCGGCTACATTTCGCGCATTAAGGGAGCAGGTTGAGAGGAAAGGTTTCTCGTTTGCCTCCGACCATCAGGAGAGCTACAACGTTCCTTTTACCGCCAGGGAACTGGAGCATGCCCTTTCTACCTCTCGACATTGCGCACCGGGACCTGATGACATTCATGTTGCCATGTTGCAGCATTTACCAGCGGAAGGCAAAGCATTTTTATTACGAACTTTTAATTTTATTTGGTGTAACGGCACATTTCCTCGCGCTTGGCGATTGGCTACCGTCATTCCCATACCTAAGCCTGGAAAGGAACCACACCTTCCTTCCAGCTACCGTCCGATTTCCCTCACCAGCTGCGTTTGCAAGGTGTTGGAACGCATGATTAACGGACGGCTTATGTGGTTTTTGGAGTCGAGAAATCTGTTGACGAACGCTCAGTGCGGTTTCCGTCGTCACCGCTCCTCTGTCGACCATCTCTTATCTCTTTCGACCCACATAATGGACGGTTTTGTGCGCAAGTGCCAAACGGTTGCTGTATTTTTCGATCTGGAGAAAGCGTACGATACTTGCTGGAGAGGCGGTATCCTCCAAACGCTTCACGATTGGAACATACGTGGGCGTATGTCTGTTTTTATTCAGGAATTTATGAAAGACCGGGTTTTTAATGTTCGCGTGGGATCAGTTTTATCGTCGAATTTTATTCAAGAGAACGGTGTACCTCAGGGCTCGGTACTAAGTTGCACACTTTTTGCCATTGCTATTAACTCTATCACCCAGCGTTTACCGCCAGGAATACAATCGTCGTTATTTGTGGACGATTTTGCCATATATCTTTCCTCTCGGAGGACCTGTCTCCTGGAACGCCGCCTCCAATGCTGTCTCGACCGCCTTCACGCTTGGAGTGTCTCTCACGGGTTCCGTTTCTCCGCAGAGAAGACCGTCTGCATGAACTTCTGGCGCCACAAGGAGTATCTTCCACCTTCGCTCCATCTTGGCCCAGACGCACTCTCCTTCGCAGACGAAGTTCGGTTCCTTGGCTTGGTGTTTGATAGGAAATTATGCTGGTCATCGCATATAGCGCAACTCAGAGGCAAGTGTGAACGTTCTCTTTGTATTTTACGTGTTTTAAGTGGCACATCTTGGGGAGCTGACCGGACTGTTCTTTTACGTTTTTATCGCTCTCTTATCCGGTCCAAATTGGATTATGGCAGTGTCGTTTATGGCTCTGCGCGGCCTTCTGTTCTGCGCCGCCTGAACCCGATTCATCACCGGGGTATCCGTGTTGCCATTGGGGCATTCCCCACCAGTCCTGTGTTGAGTTTGTGTGCGGAGTCTGGAGAACCTCCGTTGTTTTATCGTAGGGATGTTTTACTGACTGCGTACGGTTGTCGCTTAGCTGCGCAACCTCGTCATCCCACGAATGGGCCATTTTTTAACATGTCTTTTGATCGTTTTTACGCTGCTCGGTCTTTTACTCCTAAGCCCGCTGGCTTTCGTTTTCGGGAGATTTTACGGACGTTGGACATGGAGTTACCTGCTTTTTTCTTAGCCGGGGAAACTTCTTCTCCCCCCTGGATTTTAGCAGAGGCCCCCGTTCATCTCGGGCTCACGTCCTGTCCGAAATCTTCGACCGCAGCACATATTATTCGTTGTTCTTTTAGCGAGATCAAATCCGCTTTTAATGGCTGGAATTTTATCTATACCGACGGCTCAAAATCTGACACAGGTGTAGGATGTGCTTTTGTTTTTAATGGGGCTAGTTTTACGTATGGTCTTGACGTTGCAACATCTATTTTTATGGCGGAGCTTTATGCTATCTATCGGGCGGTTTTATTTATTTCTGATCACGGGCTGGGGAACAGTGTTATATGTTCCGACTCTTTTAGTGCTATTTTAAGTTTTAAACAGCTGTACAATCACCACCCTCTTGTACAGATGGTCCAGAACGTGGTTTTAACCCTTTTCGACGCTGGCGTCAGAGTAAAACTACTGTGGGTGCCTGGACACGTCGGACTCCCAGGTAATGAGGCCGCTGATGTTGCAGCAAAATCCGCTCTTTTAGACCCTGCTGAGTACGAGCAGCGTTTTTATTTCGGGGATTTTATACATTCGTTACGTAGAGCCATTTTTTCGCGCTGGCGCGAGGAGTGGGAATTACTCCCAAATAATAAGCTCCGTGAATGTAAACCCGCCCCTTTTAACTGGTCGACTTCTTCTCGCGCTGTTCGTCGCGAAGAAGTAATTTTAGCTCGTCTTAGAATTGGGTATTGCCGTTTTAGCCACTCTCACCTTTTTAATGATCAACCCGCTCCAGTTTGCCCTCACTGTGACCACCCCTTTACAGTGCGTCACGTTTTAATTGATTGTCATCATCTGACAGCTTTTAGAAATAGCTTAGGTTTGCCGTCCTCTATTGAGGACTTACTAGCAGATGATGTGGTTGCTGTTGAGCGTGTGCTCCGTTTTATCCGTGTTTGTGGTTTTTGGAGCACGGTTTGAGGTTTTATCTTTTACCATTGACGGCATTTTTAGACTCTTTTATGACTGTTGTTTTTTCAGCTTTTGCTGAATTTTGTTAACTAGTCTTAAATTGTTGTTTTGCACATTACCCCTGTTATTTGTTTTGGGGTTTTATTGTTACCATAGTAATCTTTTATACGACTGGTTTATTTTCAGCTCTTGCTGATTAGTTTGGATACCGGTCTTTGTTTGTTGACCTGTGTTTGCTTTGGGATTTTATTGGTACTTTTTTAGTCCATTACACGACTGTTGTGGTTTTCCGCTCTTGCGGCTGCGTTTTAGTAACACGTTAATGTTTGTGGCGCCTTATACCCTTGTTTTTTGTTTTTGGGTATCAGTTTTATTCCACAAGTACTACTGTCCGTTCGTTATGCGCAGGATTTGCGTTCTTTGTTTATTTATTTTTATTTCTGACATAGTACTTGATGTGTTTGGGCGCTAATGACCACAGCAGTTTTGCGCCCTTAAGCAATAATCATCATCATCAGGTATAAACACGTATCTGAACATCAGAGAACACAAAATAGCTGCATCAACCTTACGCCTTCAATTGGACAAGCGGCTTTATATCTTGAAAGGAAAGAAACCATTTACTCCCTAACCATTCCTACCCTTGTCAGAGGAACATTTCATCTCTCACTATTTTTGTTGCAATAACTTTTTTAGGACTAACAACTTTCACTTTCCACATAGTAACTCCAAAAAACATGTTCCTTTAGGAATACTATGATATTTGAAAATAAAAAGATTAAAATAGAAACCAAAATTATATTTGAATGTGTCTAGTTAGAAAATATGTTAAGTGGCACTTCATTAGCTTCCCCTGAAGAACTGCTCCTGCCACAAAGGTTACACCATCAGGACATGAACTGTCTAATATAGTCAAAGACTACAGGATTGTCTTTAATATTCTCTGCTGCTTCAACTAATCTAGCCATTAGATCCTCTTCTGTTTTAACTAGGGTCTTGCAAACAAGATCACCCACTCAATTCCACATAAAAAGTTTAGAGGAAGCAAATCAGGAGATTTGGGGCCATCATACACAGCCAGTTTTGCCAATCCACTTCCTTTGAAATTGTTGATCTAAGTATGTACAAACCATGTCTATTAGATCACTCCATGTGTATTTCTCCATATTAGTAAACAAGTACTGCACTGGGTCAAAACATACAACAAAATGCAAACTTTGAGCAGTCATTACATCTGAAAAATGCATATGCCATCTAGCAGTTTGAAAAAGACTCATAGAAAAATATGAAGTTAAAATATTGTTTGTTTTCATGTTACATACAAGATCCCAAAGTTTGTTGGTTTACTTTTTTTTCACTCTGAATGCATGAAATAGGAAATCTAAAACAGATCCAAATGATGATAATAAAATTAAATATATAATTAGAAAATCACACAAAGTGAAAATAAATAAGTACATGAAACAGAAAGTGAAATGATAAAAAATTTGAAGAAGCAAAGAATAATAAGCAAAAAGCAAAAAAAATATTATTTACAGAGGACAAATATAATAAAAGCATAACATTTTTTCACTAAAACATCAAGTGCATCAAAAATAAAAACAATACAATAAATTTAAAATAAAAGAAATTGAAGCAAGTGATGACTTTCACAGAATATAGCTTAAAAACAGAAGAAATAACAGTAAATAATTATCAATTATATTTTAGGTATACATTATTGTAAATAAGGGCATAGTTGTGGTGGAATGAAAATTATTCTAAAAGATACTATAAATTTCAGAGAAATTGCTTGCTGTTCTAATTATTCAAGTGAAGTATAATTTTTATGGTCCATAATATAATTTGCATCAGGTGAAACTGGTTATAATTAAATTCAAAATAAATTTCGTGTCAAAACTTATATAATGAAGCAATTAATTAATTCTTAATTAGACAGTGAATCGATGTAATACTCTTATACTCTACTTACATTGAATTATACAGAAAATGTTTCACAGACATTCACCTGCATCATCAACATGTACAGTATTATTCAACGATAAGTGGAGCATGTATTAAATCGACTCACGGTCTAATTAAGAATAAACTGGTAACAACAGCTACCTCATCAATAAGTTCATTAAAGCTACAGAGTGACATCTTAATACCATAATAGGAAGCAGCCAGTGGGACCAAGCTGAAGATGGAGGCAATCGCCTTTGAAACATGTCCAAGTAAATGGAACAAAATTAGTGAAATTTGAGTGATTTCATAACAATTTGTCATATTATGATATATTTCACTGTGAAAATCCCCAATACAAAAAACTAATGAATTGTATTCTTGAAAGTTACTATTTGGCAACAGAGCTTGTTCATTTAAAAGTTGCACCTTTTATATCAATCGAAGGGGAGAGGAACTTCTATGTATGTGTGTTCTTCATATGAAACTGTTCTACAAGGCAATCAGTAATCTTCCTCATTGGAGAATCTATAAATGACTCTGGTTCTAAATTTTGCAAGCATGAATTGTAAATGTAATGTTAGTAAGATTAGTAGGTAAATTAATACTCTATCAAATTATCTAATAAGCATTTCAAACATTAAGTTAAAGCTAAAAATCAATTATTCATAATGTTTAGTGTTTTTAAAAATTAATTATTCACATTGTTTAGTGTTTTCCATATTTTGCCATTTATTTTAAAGTCTTTTTCAAAGTTTTGTGTCATATTTTTTAAATATTTTAGTAGTTTTTAGGCCAATAAAAATATATAGGTGATATATCATGGTAAAATAAACCAGTTACTTCTAATAAATGCAGGTTTAACAGCAGATAACAAAAAAAAAGTTATCTTGGTGATGTATTAAGCTCCAACCACTGCTTTAAATAAATATAGGCTAGTAGTACAAGAGCTGGATTGAAGCTGTTTTTTTAGTAGTAAGAACCAGGCATTGATGTCATGCTAAGATTGGGTGACTGAATACAAAAATGCTGTAACATAAAGATATCTTTTAGAATATTACATCTATGTATCATCATGATATTATTTTGTTATAGATTTTAAAGGTAAGCTTCCTTTATATAAATATTAATGGCTTATAAATATTATTCTGTCTTTGTCATATGTTACAGCCAGCAGCAATCCGGAATAGGTGTTGATATTGGAAATGGTTCAACTTCCAATTTTTTGCAAAGAAGAGAAGATGTTAAACTTACCTGCCTTATGCTAACCATTTTTATCTATTTTCTTCTGTGTTTTTTACCTTTGATGCTAGTTAATGTATTTGATGATAAGGTAAGAAAATCACTAATCAGTCATCTTTGCTGAGAAAATTAGTAGACTGCTATTTAGCTTATGAAAATATCCAAGTGAAGAGGGTATGTTTGTATTTTAGTGTTAAACTATTCTTAATAAGATTGCTGCATATTTCATACCCAGTGAAGTATAAATTTCATTTAAACAGAGGCACTGCATGTTGTTTCTTCATCATATCCTTCCATACAAATTACTTTTAAACTGCAAATAAAACTTTTAAAATTAAGTGGTTTTGCAATTTAATTAGGAAAAAACTTTTTGGATTGATGTGAGTAGTTTTTTGCTGTTACATATTTTGGGTTTCTCTGTATAAAGATGTTCATTTAGGATACAGAACCCACTTGTGTTTCATATGTCTATATACATGTGAATAAAGATAATTAAATTACTTTAATGTATGCAAATCCAAATTCTCTTCGGATGTTTAGTGAATAACAGTGAGTGATATTTTGTAAATGGAGCACATAATGATCTGCAGTGAATTTATCTCTATTAAATTACCATATTTTTATAAAAACATATCTATTATGTAAAATGAACCTTATACTTTTCCATAGGTAATTGTTTACAAATGGATTTTGGATAATCAAAACCTGTATGCATTGCAATAGCTGTAATCAAAAGAGGTTCACCATTTTAGTAGTCATCATTTCATTTTGAAAGATATAGAAATTTATGTGAGTAAACAAATAATACAAATTAAATAAACTGCTAAAAGAAAGGCTTAAGATTCCATATAATATTGCTGGAATTAGCAAGATTCTTAGGAAGTTAAAAACATGTCAGATGCATAGAGAGTTTTGATGAATGCTAACAATATTAATAGACTAGCTTGATATTTTAAGATGTTTGTTAATGTAAACATGAAACCTATGGAAATACAAATTATATTATTTAATTTTAGGTAGTTAAACATAGAAAAATAAGAAACACCACTGAAACCCTATAGTAGGATAAACATACTCTTCTTTCCTTCATAAACACTGATATGTTAAATGAATGGATCTTTTAACACATCCATTATTATAAAATACTTTCACAACTTTTTGCACCCATTTTTTATAACTTTATTTATATGTTCCAATTGTCCTTGCCCTCCTAGTCTTCCACTCCTATTGGTTTATTAATCCCTAATCCAAGAAAGTTTAGACTTGCCTTGTTTCTTTCTTCCTGGTAGATATACCATAATTTCCTCTGGCAACATCCTTGTTACATATGGAGCATTTTAGCAAATGAATGTTTTCCCCATGGAAGTGGCCCAAAGTATGAGCTCCCAACCTGAAGGTAGAGGAACTATTTTCTTTAGTTTAGCACAGATTAATTGCTTATAATTGGAGCAATAATTCTGATCGATCTATTGGCAGGAAGTGTTTATGTTGTCATCATTTAATATATGTGATGGTTTAAGAGTGATACCACGCTACTAATTTTTTTTTAATTAAAAGAAATAACAATATTCTTGCATAACTGCTTATTCATAATTTTCACTTATTTGCAGCTACCTACATAGGAGAGTGATATTTTGCTATCCTCCACTTATGACCCATTGCCCATATTGATATTAATATATGCATGCATTATTTTATAAAAGAAATATATTCAAGAATAAATATGAATATTTACTTTTGATACATGCATAACATATTTTTAAAGCTATTAAAGCTAATATAAGAATGATGTTATATCACATGTACATTATAGTAATGCCAATCCAGTTGCTATGCTCATGAAGGTAGCAGTTTTTAAACAAAGCATCATGGTCATGAATGGCTTTTGATGTGTTTGTTATCTTTGGTTCATGCAGTATAAACAGGCATAATGTCATATGTACCTATTACCATGTAGTTCTGTTGCTGTTCAGTCAATGTTCAATGTGGTTCATTTAGTCCATAAGGATGCAGAACAGGCCTCAGGCCTAATTGCTCAAAGTGTGATGATGATCATGATGTTGATGAAATTACTGTGCTATTAATTATTGCATGCATGTATGATGAATACTCATGTTTAATTATTTACTGAATGAATAAGCAATTGGAACTCTCCAAAATTTCATTGGTTAGCCCAATAGTGCTTAATTTATCTTAAATTAAAGAACTTCATTCATTATTGTTAATTAATGATGTAGTAACTAAAACAAAATAAAAACTCGGTATTATGGAGGCATTTTGGATATATGGCTGTCACTTGTGGAGATTTCAGTTGTCCTGATTTAAGAAAACTGGGCTTTTAGGAACCATTTGTCATCTAACACTGTATATTATGAATATGTCCACAGACAAGGAAATAAGAGCAAGGAAAAAATATTTTAATACAACAAAATTATTATTTATGACAAATTTAATGAATTATGCATTAAATTAAACAATATTTGCTGCAATTATTGAATTTTGACTTTTCCAGAAAATTTACCACAGCAAAGCAGTCATTACATAACATTATAATACACTTTCCACAGTAAATTCTAGTCTTTACTCTACAGTTCAAAATCTCATCTCATCTTTTGTATTTGTGCCCTTTCTGAATTAGGTGGGACCTCAGGTCATATCTTATATCTGTGAAACTGCAAGTATGAGATTATGGCATATTTATTACCAATATCCATTATAAACCTTTCTTGGATATGTCCTAGCAACATGCCTCCTAATTGTCATATTATTCATCCTAGTAAAAAGGCACCAATACAGCAATACACAGCAATCATATGTTTCTAAAGCAGCCAGTCATGCAGATCAATTTTGCCCATGAAGTTCTTATATGTGTTTACTGCATGGGGTTGTAAAACACTGATCTTTGCTTTTTGAAATGAACTCTATCTCTGTACTTGATTTGAAGGATATGCAATGTCAAATAAGTCACCGTGGAAAACATTTATTATCATGCCATTTTATTACTAAAATCTCATTCTCTTTGTCAAATCTAGAATAAAATATTCTCTCTTCTTCTTCTTCTTTATAAGATTATCTTATAGTAGAGGACATTTCTTCATTCTATTCTCTTTTATAGTTTCACTTGCATTAAATTCTTGCTATTTCAAATGAACAAGCAAGTCATGACTTGTGAAATAGTTGTCAAACAACACTCTTTAACAAAAAATAATTTGAGAAGATACAGGAGATTGCCATTATAAATGGTTTTAACAAAAATTTAGTAAACAAAAAACTTAATAGATTCCTAAAGAAGAAATTGATCAAGAATACCACCACACTATTAACTGAAAATAAGAGATCGGTTTTTAAAAAATTCACCTTCCATCCAGTACTTATGAATAGACTCCAAAATTTTTTAAAGATATTAACATTAAATTTGGACCTGTTAACAGATTAACTCTGAAAAATGCTTTAGTAGACAGCAGTTTTAATAACATTCCACAGGAGAAAATGTCAAGCATCTACAAAATAACATGTAAAGAATGTGATAAGATATACATTGGAAAAACTAAAAGGAACATAGGAATATGGTAAAAGGAGCATCTCAGGAACATTAAGTATAAACAGATTGATAAGTCAGCAGTGGCACACCATTTTGGAAAGATAATCACGACATAAAAAGAGAAATAAAGTTACTTAAAGAAGCACATGGACATATAGAGTTGGACACATGGGAGAAGATTTACATTCATAAACATAGGGACCATCTTATGTATTTTGACATTATAGGAGAATGCAATTCCAATTTCCAGTTTATAAAGAAAAATCACCACCAGGACAGAGTCACAGGTCCTCATAGATGTTAGTTTCTCGTACCAGTCATCAAGTTGGTTGAAAATGGAGAGGATGTCTCTTCAAAACTGGTCCCACCATATTTAAAAGTAAGTGAAGCATAAGAGTGTGTTAGATGACAGATTAGTTATAATTTACAAGTTTCACTGTGTGAGTCCCAACAGAATTTTTTAAAAATGTCTTATTTTTCAAAAGTTCTTAAATGAACTCTTTAACTTGTCAAATATTCAATGTTTAACATCTTCAAAATTTTCTTAGAGCCCAGAGGTATCTGTGAAACTGTAACCATCAGTTTAACTTTATCCACAGTAGAGTAAAAAATTCTAACAAAATTCATTAGTACCACTCATAGCCCAGGACTTGTAACTAAATCTTATCAACTTCATTCTAACAAACTGCTTTGTGGAATGTCCATAATATCTCAAGATCATTTCATCTACTGATATATTTTCTCTGATAGTAATGGTAACATTTACTACTACTAATCCAGAGGTCCTAGGTTCAAATCCCAGTCAGGTCAAGCTGTCTGAATAATTTTTTTTTTCCAAGATTTTCCATACCCTGAAAAGACGAATGCCAGATTGCTTCAAGGCACCAAGGACTCTGAACTAAATTGCATGATCATTAATTCATTTCATTTCATTCACCACTACAGACTTATACTTACTGATAGATTTTCCTGAAAATAGCCCTATTTCTGATAATTTTGCACTAGTCTTATCTAATGATTTTATTTTGAATGCTATATCTTGTTTTGTTTTCATTGGCCATTCTGTTGTCATTCAAATACTGTACTGATTTCTGCCTAGTGTCTTTTACTATTTGGGTTCCAAGATTGTCATCTTCAGACCAATAATTTCTTTCACTACATAACCTGTGTTATTCAGTAAAAATCAAGAGTCTGATAAGCACACAGGATGTACTGAAAAATTTATTTTATTTTTATACTTCCTAGCATATCTTTCAGCTTCCTCTAGTGTCAAATTTACAACATCCTCAAAAAATAACTCTTCAAAAACTTGCACGGGACTAAATCCATTCAATTTTTGTTTCATTTCTTCTGGCAGATGATTAACTCTTTGCCCTAAATTAAGAAACAAAAATTTAGGAGTCTCATCACATCATTTAAGTTCTTCTTTTTTAATATTTTTAGCAGGGACATCAGAAATATCTTCTTTATCTTGAGTGTGTAAAATTTGCACTGTATCAACAATATAATCAATATTAAATATTTTCTGTCATGTCATATTCAATATTTTCTTCATTGGTTAGCTCATTCATCACTGGAGACATGACTATAATATCACTTTCTATTATCTAATAATTTTTGTAACCTATTGTTATGTGAGTAGTTTCCAAGTTTGTGCTTAATTTTATGTAGCCTATGAGTGCTTTTGTTTTTGATTAGAATTACACATGAATGGTTTTTAGTTGAACAACATTTTTGTCTGTGTGTATTAAAAATACTATTATAGGAGGCACGCAGGTACAAAACCTGTCAAGCCCATATTAATAATATTTTCAGAAAATAAGAATAAATATAGATTTGTTTCTAGCTTGTATTTGCTTTATGCAAACTGCGCTATTAATAAGTGAGGGATTTGGGAATTATATCATTAAAAAGAAAATAAAGAGACTGAGTCCACTTTCACAATAAATGTGAACTTAACTTTGGATTTGGTGGGTTTTGGATTCAAATTATTATTGACTGATTTTTTTTAATTATCACAATATGAAGAATCAGATTATTTCATATTTGATATATAATATATTTTATTAAGCTATATGTTACAATTATTTATTGTAGGTAGAAAGCTAGAATGCAATTGAAAATAATAAAAAACCGAGTTTAAAATAAATTTTAAATGAAAAGAGTTGATTTTCAATTGTATTACTTATTCATTTTTTTAAATTCTTAGCTTAGGCATGTACAGCATTCAGTTCTCCTCACATGTAGCATCATGTTCTACTTCCAGTATACCCTCATTATGAACATCGATGTCCTCTTTATAAAATTTGAGATTCTCAGTTTACACAAATCCTACAATACTAAGGTTCACCCTGAATGGTAACACCAAACCTTTGCTTTTCTTAATATGAGTCTTTTAGTTTCAGAAAATTTGAAGTGCCATGAAGACACTAATTTTTTAAATTTCTGCCTGAATGCCTTAAAGGAGTAAAGGAATTGTTGTTAATTTGAATAAAAATTTCCAAATATATAGTAGATCTCATGAAATTCCTAGGGGTAGATAATACTTTTTTTCCCTTCCCTTCTGACAACCTTTTCAATTTTACCAAATTTCTGTACAAGTAGAAATGAGTGGCTGATCATGGATTACACAATTTCATGGCTCTGAATACCATCAGATGCAGATTCCAATAGCTATTTCAAACACATTGGTCTTAGTTACCTTGCACATATATCCAATATTAATCAAGTTTGTCTGATGCTTGTTCAGTCAGTGCTCATCAGCCAATTATAAACTGTAGAAGCTATTTCAGTAGCACTCTTGTTTCTGTCCAGTTCTGCTTATATGTGTACGAACACATTTAGTTGTTCAATTTTGATTTAAAAAATTCTCTACTATAGCAAAACTATAAACATACATTTTCCCATTGTAATAACAAGCCTTATGAGGAATTTTAGGAATTGACATATTTTTGACAGTTAAATGGCAAGATCTTTAAACCTGGATAGTTTTATTTAAGTGCATCATAAAACACTGAAGTTCTAGGTCTCTGAGTGCGACCATCATTTTTGTATTTACTACAGGGTCATTTTAATGCCCAATTTTCTCCTCAAACTTAAACAAGGAGAACAAACATGTCATGGGCATTTTAAATCCAATATTGCAGTTATTATTAAAATAACTTCTAAAAAAGAACTCTGTCACCCTTAACTCAGGTACTGCATTATTGTTATACATTCTCTACAATTGTTGAATGTTGAGCTCACTTGGAGGGTAGTAGAGTGACCTACTGTAATGGCTCTCTGTTACTACTAGAGAGTCAATAAATGACAACACTAATCATCTGAGGTAAATGTTTCATTGATATGTGATCTCCTCCCCTTTTATCCTGTAATAACTCATTCACTTTCTGTTAGATTTTTGTTAATAATTACAAATGATCCTTAGAAATACCAAGAATATCTAGGAAGTCATGTCTGCACAAAGATATCAGCAGACTGTTCTTGGAGTAAACTTTGTATTTTGTTGTTGTAGCCTTTGATTGCTGTGAATTGTCTTACTTTTTTTTTGGGGGGGGGGGGTGTTATAACCTCAATATGCTTCAGTATGAAACTGTCTCATAAACATTTTTATGTATTGAAATAAAAATGCATTTGTTGAAAATCTTGCATAGTCAAATACCTGCACTGAAATGTTTTAATAGATTTTCTGACATGGTTACAGGTTGCATAGGTTGGTAGTGACTTGGCAGAATATCTCTGTGGAAAAAATTTCCTATTTTGTGACATTTCTTTAACTCTGTATGGATCAAAGCACTGCATAGTATAGGATAAGTATCACAATAATTAACCCTAAAATTAAGTATAGTGATTCATATTTAAGTAGAAACTAAACTAACTTATTCTCTTTTCTCTCTCATGTTTACTACCGCTGAGATTCCTTTTTCTCTTCTGACCTTGGCCAGGAGTACATGGCATTATTTTAATGACAGAATTGTCTATATTTTGAAAACAGAAAGTAGAGAAATTGTTCTATAGTTTTCAATTTCTTCAACTACAGAACAGAAAATGGGAAAGGTAATAAAAATATGAAAAATAAAAAGTCAGCAGAAATCAATGAAATTACAGATTGCTATAACAATTTGTAAAAAATAGTGAATATTGGTGCAGTGAGAAGTTAATTATTAAGGAGTTAATTAAATGGAATAGGATTTTTAACAACTCCAGAACGAATTAGAAAGAAGTCTTCTTGTTATGGAATTCTTTAGGCTCCCATAAATGTCACTGGGTGGGTTAACAACTTTGAGTTGACAATGTGAACGATGTGTTCACGAAACATGTCCTGTTATTTTAATAATTAAAGGAGTGAAACACTCATGGGTGTTGATTATTTTAACTTTTTAATAAACAAAGAAGTTAACTTTCTCTCTGTTGTGAAGATCAGTTCCACTAAACATGGGAAATTTTTTAGTCTCAAGAATTCGCCTGCATGCTGGACCAGGGGTCATTTTTTCTGCTCAAACACCTCAGTGATAAAATGTATTTTGTTATGTTCAGTGTATAGCCCAATGCTTCTTTCTTGTAAATCCAAACTGAGCTCAGAAATACTTGGAGTATACTAACCATCAATAAAGAGTACAGAGGCTATTTTCCTGTACAGACGTTCATACACACAACTATTTTCATTCTTCAGGTTATATCATCTTTCACTTGGGTGAAGTGAAATACCGAAGTTTCATAGCTCTGCCAAGCAGCCACAACAGTATTATAACCAGAGGCCAGCCATTTAGTTGACTCTTCCTATCTTCAGGAACTTATCTTTCCAATAATGATGCATGCATTTCTTGCATTCTTTGGAGATGCATGGTAAGTGAATACAGATTTCCAATGAAACTTTAGAATCTGTTCATACCTCCTATTTCTTTAATGGCATCTTGAACAAACAGCTCCATTGAAGAGAAAACCTGTCTTTCAAGAGCTTTGAAACTCCACCCCTTGAACCAAACATGACAGCAGCTCTGTCACAAGTTGATGCAATCAATTAGTCTCTCAAGAATTTCTGGATAATGCCAAACACTTTCAATTTACCCAACAAACATTCCATTTGCTGCAACAATTTATAGCTCAATTAGATCACTGAAGCATTAATAGGTTCATTTTGTGAAATGAGGTATGAAGATACACAATTACATCTTTTTGATTTAAAGTTGTGGCTTCAAGGATCATCAGAGCAACTTTATTCTTTGAGCCAATTATCTTTCTTGCTAAAGATTTTTTTCACTTCTGTGGCAATGTGATTCACAATATTTATACAAGAATTGGTAGAATGAAGGATTCAGTGCATGTCAACTCCATTAATTTCTTGAAGATTGATCTGGTCTTTTAAAATCTTCTTGAATGCACAGCTTCTTCAAAAAAGGAAAGTGTATCTGCAATTCATCTGTAAACTTGCAAGAACATTCTGAAATTTAGAGAAGAAACTAAGAAACATGTATTAGAAAAATACAACTGAATGGATCTTTACATCAAACATTAGAGAAAGCAACAGCCAAACAGTAGGAATTGTCACAATATTGAGTATGTTCTCCTGTGATTAATCCATGTCCATAACACATATAAACACTGCCTTCACAGTAGTTAGTGCACTTAGAAACATGATATAAGAGACTTTAGCTAGCCAATGCTTTGGGTGAAAAGCTGTGAAATTCATACAATAAATGGCAAGCAATCAGTCTTGGTCAACACTACTTACAGACAGAGCAAGTTACAATTCCAAACTACATAGGTAACGGTAATTATAATAAAAACCAAGACAAAATATGAATCAGGTAGAATACCAGGATAGAGTGCCCAAACTGAATACATTCCAATCAAACTGAGACACATGGTAATCCTAAGCATAATCTCAAGCTTTGGATATGCAAAACAGGGCATTGAAAATGGTGACATTTACACAAAATAAAATAAAAAATCAAAGATATGCTAAAATAAACCAGTATAAGCTCTCATACTGAATTATGCAAAAATATGAGTATTACAGGATGCAAAAACTGTGCAAGAATAGGCTGGTAGGAAAGCATGACTTTAAGATAGATGCAATTAGAATCCAAATTGATGTAAGTTATAGAAAATACCAAAAAGTCATTATAAATAAAAATATACTTATAACCTATGACATGTTACAATAACCATACCCAAATGCTCATATGCTGCATATATGTAAATTCAAGCATCCATAATAGTGAATGAAAGTTATGGAACTGGTAAGCAAGTATAAAAAATATAATATGAACTGAGGATAGGCAGAGTTATGGAACCATAATTTCAGACTGTTGCTTTCCAATGTGTGCCTGCATATGGTTTCATTTACAATAAGGAGAGGTAAAGATAGAATGAGACAGGCATAAGCTATGACATAGGATGCAAATTTATGCATCCACAGAGATGAAAGAATAACAAAATGTATAAAATATGTAAAGATAACCAAAACAGTGAGCATATGCTATCTATATTACAAAAATTTAAATTGGTTGCAATTTCCAAAAAATGCACAAAATATGTATGCAAGATTAAATTGAAGTAGTATTTAATAACTTCATCCCCCACCCCAATATTATCAATATTATTATAATCAAATACCTATATTATAACTATTACTATAATTAATTTTGTGTAATTAGTATTTTCATTTTGGTCATTTTACGTATTTCATATGTATTGGAAAAGCTTGTTGTCAGAACCTTGAGAAGTAAACAGGGAGTGTTATGTTTTAGCTGGACAAAAGAACCATTAAAACCTATATCTCTTTTAGTATGTTTGTGTGAGAAGCAATGAATATGGATGGTCACTGTTAGACCTTGAGGAATGATAGGGAAAGGAAAGGTCAGAAATTTTCTATTATGTGAATGGACAGAATGTTTAGCCTTAGTCATATTAGAGAATGGACCATATAATAAAACTTTCTGATGCAACAAACAAGTGAGGGTTGAATAGCATGGAAAAAGGACAATGTAATGGGGTATAGAGTGTAAACACAAGCAAATAAAGACTTAAGATTGCACCCAATTGGAGAATTTAGGAATATTATATGTATAAGCAACAACCAATAGAAAGCTGTGTAGAGAGAAAGAAAGTTTACATTATTCAAAAGTTGTACTTTGAAAGGTTATATATAGTATCCTGATTGGATGATGGCAATGTTTATAACAGGTGTTGATTTCAAGGTCTTAACGACAAGTTTTCATAGTGAGATATTAAATGACAGTAAGTGAAATAGGAAAACGGTGAGATAGTAAGACAGTAGGCAAGTTTCATCATGAAATAGAAAGACAGTAAGAATAAGAGTTAGACAGGAAGGCAGTTTTTAATTGTATTTAATGCCCATTTTTGCTACTGAGGCAAGACAGTCAGAGGAAGACAGTAATAGATTAATATTAATATTACATTAGATAGTGGTAAATTAATATTAAGGTATTGCATTTTCATTGGAACATTAACATTACAATACATTATGTTGCACAGTGGAATGGACATTGCATTATTTCATTGCATAGTGATACAGATATTAGTGGACAACATTTTTTAATATATATAGTATGGCAAGAATACATTATCTAGTGCAGTTATAGTTAAAGTCCATTATTAGATATTAGAAGGACTGTGAGCTACAACTAAAGTAAAATTCTACTGCATATACAAAAGAACCTATAGTAGGCAGTTCAGTTTAGATTGAGCATGAGGGATATAAGAAACACTCAAATTTCTCAAGACTTATAGGTGACCTATGGAAGTGAAAAGAATATAAAAGTTAATAAATCAGTTATATCCAAATTCAGGAACTTTGTTCATCTTCTGCCTGATTCCTGGTCCTTTCCCTCTGACCAAAAAGTGTCACAAAACTCCAGCGCTCTACGATACTCCGAGGTGCTACAGTGGGAGAAGAAGAGATTGACATCATCTACAGTGGACATTCATCACTACTACAATTACCAATTCCTTTAATCATTTAATCCATCTAAATTAATCAGAATCATAAATCATTCCTCTCTCTCCCCCTATCCCATGCCAGTTTATACATTACCATCACAAAGCTGACACAAGCTATTACAGCAAAATATATGCTTGCATAGTTTAAGTTAGAGATAATACTCATGGGTATAATCCAAAAAGTAAAGATTTAATTTATATTCCTTTAGTTAGTAAAAAATCAATTTAAATATCTGGAAATTAAATAATTTAAGTGTTAAACAGTAACATGAAATTTCCAAACATTAAGTTATGAGATCCCTTTATTTTTCTAAAATTTTAAATCTAAAATACTGAACTAATATAGTGCACTTTTATATTTTTAGATATGATGTTTTTAAACAAATATAGTATTAAAGATCCATATTTACATAAATAAGAAAACTGCATTACAACTGTCTATTCATTTGAGCTGGTATCATCGATTCCTGCAATCGTATCATCATAGCATCTAGTAATTCTCTGACATTCTTTTCTTAATTCTTAAAATATTACAACAATATGGTCTTATTATATTATTATTTAATTGTATTATAATTACCAAGAAATAATTTCTCATGTTTACCTTTCATAAAATATTTTCAATTTCCAGCACTATGCATCAACACTATACCTACTAGCACAATAGTAATGTATGATTCCCTATCACTCCTTAGGATGAATCAAACTTTTCACAACTAAGTGTCATTTATACTTTGAGGAAGAGGAACAATAATTTGAAATGTGTAGACAACATAGTATGCAAATATTTCAAGAAATGTGTGTTTCGGGGTTTGGTGAATTCCCATGTTACCATTTAAGGATTAATAAAGTGTTTAACAAAGTCTTTGAAACACCCATGAAACAGTTTAGTAAACATATGAAAAATTGGTTGAAAGAAAATCCATTTTATAGCATGAATATATTTGAGAAATCCAACCTAGTTAATTTAACATTTAAATTTTGAGAGCATTTTTAACAATTTATAAAATAAAAGCACCTGAAAATAATATCTATTTTCCTGTGTTATAGAGTTTCTGAAAGTATGCAGCGTTTTATCCACATTTTTGGCACTGTTCTAAAATTCTACTCATCACTCAATGTAGGAAGTTCCCATTGAAAAGTGAAAGAGTTTTGGTGATGGTTGTAAAGTTTCAGTTCTGCAAGGGTGTGTGGTTTCTTTTGAATAATGTTACTTTTAATTTACCCCAGAGATAAATATCAAAGATAGCCCATCTGATCCAGGGGGGCATATAATTTTACTAATAAGTTTTCCCTGCTTGAACTCTTTCTTAATTTAATTCATGCAAACATTTGCTGTATTTGGCTGTGGTAGAGTGCTGCTGAACAATGAGAATATTATTTGAGTTAGCAATCTAAAAAGAGGAATAAAACTACATTCATATACCAATAATCATTAACTGTTAAGTGATAAAAAATTGGTCCAGCATGAATCTTTTTCCACCACAGCACTATAAATCTGCCATCTCATTAATGAGATGTACAGCATGGAATGTACTTTTTTTTTTCAGAGTGCTAATAATTGTTATTTTGTAAATTATGAAGGTTGAAGCTAATTTTGCCTGAGAAAAAATAAGACTTAGATCTATGTATTCATCATGTGTGTTGTTCATATTACATTTAAAATATTTTTGCCTGAATTCAAGATCAAGCAATTGTAGTTCTTACTATAAAATAATGATATGTACTTTTATTTTTTCATAATTTTACAGTTCGTTGCACAGAAGAACATAAAAATCCTGCTTGTTGTAAAAGGCTTGTCTTGTCTTATGTTACAGCCCCCAGATTCAGACCTTAGCCTCCTTAATTATCTGCCTCCATCTCCCCTATGTGTTGCCACTATCTTCAGTTTTTTATTTCAGCAAGACGACAGCATCCTTCCAAATAACTTCGCTCCAAATTTCTTTGGCCTGCCTAAAGACCTTCTCACTTCAAATTTAGCTTGCATAACTCTCTTAGGTATGTGTTGATTTTTCACATGTGAATGTGACTTTCCCACTCCAATCTTTTGAAACGGATGAATAGTAAGTGAATTCATCTCGTTATATTCCTTGTATCATATTCTCCATCCACTGTTTTTGTTTATAGGTATATAAATTTAACATTTTCCTCTTGAAGATGTTGAACATGTTTGCAGTCAGTGTGCACAAGATTCAGAATTTGCTTCTGTATCAAATGGCAGTCTTATAAAACCTTATAAAATGTGATCTTTCTCCTAACTGCCTATGGTGGCTCAGTAGTAAAAACGGGCATTAAACACCATTTAAAAAATCTTTCTCTTCTGCATACATCTTTTAAAGTGGATGATAATGCATAATACACTTCAATTTCATTTTGTATCTTTTTTTTATCATCCCCATTGCTTCATTGCTCTCTATGATCCAGGTTCCTAGATATTTAACTGTTATACGACTCTATCTTATGATTCTCTATTTAGTCTCTAGGTTTTTTCCATATGTGTTACTATAATGACCTTAGTTTTAAGGATATATACACACAGAAGTTGCCAAAAATGTATACACACTTCAAGCAAAGACAAAACTGAATTCACAAAAATGGAAAATGATCAGCACTTATCATCTTAGACCACTATCATCGATACACTTCTGAGTACATTGAACTACTGATTGAGCAATGTTTGCGAAAGTGTCCTCAGTAATTGCAGGAAAAACCATTTCAATTTTCTTCCAAATTTCTGCCAGTGTAGCTGGTTTTCAATGGTATGTGGTACCATGAGTCTCAAATTTGTCTCAAATCCATGCAATTGTTGCTCGCATTGGTGGTTCTGTTCTTTGCACACATCTCCATTGCCTTTGAATTTCAACAACATTCTTGGTTTTTCATTACCACTTCAAAATTGCTTTCCACTGTTTAAACGATAATCTTGACTCCATTTTTTTGTAGCAATGATCATAATGTAATGTGAATCACATCTGTTTACAGAAAATTATACAATAATCTTGGCTTCATTTTCATTGTTGATTTATAATAATCTTGGCTTCATTGTTCATTGTTGATTTACTTGCCACATAGCAACACTATCATAATGTATGTGAGTCACAACTGTTTACAGAACATCATACTACACATCACTGTTGTTTTTTGGTCCAACTTTGAAATATATTAAATATCTACTGTGAAGTGTGTATACATTTTTTGGCACCCTTGGTATATTTTTAGGCTCACCTCTTGTACCTGTGCTTCAAAGTCTTCCATAGTATTTATAGTTTCATTTTTCTGATCTATTCATTATTTAGCTATCTGTTTATCTCACTAATTGCACTATAGTATAATATATATATATATGCATACACTTCCTTATTTCCTTATAAGTTACTCTAAGGCTAGAGTAAAGATAATGGGGTGCCAGCCATTTTCTGTTAGTCAATTCTGAATTGTAAAATCATCTATTCTGCCACTTAGTAACTTTACTTGCATCATTGGTTTTAACATAGTTGTTCTTAAATATTGTACTTACAAAGCTGTTGACAATAGAGTGGCAATATAACCTAAACTTAGGTATTAATTTTTTACACTAAACTCCATTCACTTACACAAAAGTAAGATGCATTTTGGGAGAATCTCTCCCATCTTCAGTTGCTAACTGAACTGCCATTACTTGAAACAATGGTTGGACAAATGAATGTTCCTGTGGTGGCATCTGTTAGTTGAAGTAGGAAGTTTCTGAGTTCATCCATGGGAGGAAACTCGAAATGCATTAGGTTTTCTCTATTTTTTAATATGAAAATTTTTTCCCAAGAGAATAACCCCATTGGGTTGTGAAGATGTTTCAGCAGTTTAATTCCAGGTTTTATTTTATAGTTTTTGGTCCAAAAGTGAACTGCTACTGCTTATTTATCCACCTGTTTAAATCCAATATTCGTAAAATTTTCTTTCCTCCGAATTTCCAAATTGCTTTTTGTTTTGCCTATGTAGCTCTGTTCACAATCTGCACTTTTTATTTTGTAAATTCCTGATTTCTGTTCTGTTGGTATGGAGTCTTTTACTGTGCAACCTAATAAATTCTTGATGTTGTATCTGTTCTTTGGGGCTAACATTATCCTATGTTCTTTGAAGATTTTCTTGAACTTGTTGTGGTAAATTGGATGGTAGGTGAAACTTTTGAATTTGTATTCTTCTTTTGTGTTTTTCAGTGTGGGAATTTCCCTTATCCCTTTTTGTCTTTTAGATTTATTGATAATTTTTATCACTGTGTCTTTGATGAAACCATTGATTATACCTGTCTTTTTTATTTGTTTGTAATCTGTTTTGTACTCTGCTTCTGTGAGTGGAATATTCATCAATCTATGTGCCAAACTGTAAAAAATTGCATATTTATGTGGAGAATGGGGTTATAACTTTCATTTACATAACTACATAAAAAATGAGTCTGTGAGTACTGTGCTGACTTCAATAATTTAGCTTTTTCACTATGTTATGATTTTCTGTCCAGAAATGAGATACCACCTCTGATTTCTCCATTTGTTTGAATTTAATGTATGTGAATTTTAAAAATGGTCTAATCTTTTAATGCTGAAAGTTATGGATTCTTGAATAAGTTTTTGCCTCTTGAACTTCTTACTTTTTTGTGAACCAGATCTTTGCTAAATCCATTTTGAATCATTGTTCTTTTAATTTGATTGTATTCTTCAGAGTATTCTTTCTTGTTAAAGGTCAGTTAACAAGTCTGTATATTAAACTGATGATTACTGCATGTTTTTGTATTTTTGGGTCAAATCCATCAGTTTTGATGTGTTTGTCTGCATGAGTGTATTTTCTGTCAATTCCAAAGTTCAGGTTGCCTTTGTGTTGTATTATTTTTACTGTTCAAGAATGGTAGCATGTTATCATTTCAATTTTGTATATGAATAACATGTTTTTATCTTATATATTCAGAAGTTTTATGGTATCATTAATGGTATTTTATTAACTACAGAAAATTTATCATCAACACATATCTGTTCCACATTTTTAATATGGGAATACTATGTTGATGTATGATTCTAATCTGCTCAAGAAGAGGTTAGCTAGAAATGGAGATAAGGAACTACCAGAACAGTAAGTTCTGATTGTTTATGGAATCTGTCCTTGAATGAATAACAGGACTGATTTATGCAAGTGAGATTTATATATTCCTTTATGTGTGCATTATTAATTTTGCTCAGTCTTAGCCAAACAAAGAGACAAGTTACAAATTTATCTTTAGGTATGTTCTGAAACAGGGATGCTTCGTTGAAGGACACTAAGGTGTAATTTTACATCCTTAATTGTTTTCTATTAACTGAAATGAACTGTTATACTCCACTTTGAAATTTTGGTAGAGTTTTGAATATATTATTTAGCCATTTTATTAAATAGTACAATTGTATGTTGATATTGATAATGATGGGTCACATACCATTACCCAACTTGTGAATTTTTGGTAAACCATAATTGATCACTATTTTTGGATTCTGTTATATTTTGTATTGTGCTAGTTTTGAAACACTTTTCAGAGTCTCATTGACTGATTTAATACATCCCTTTAATGGGTCTGATAGGACATGTACAAATTATTTGTTTTAAAGCAACTCTTCCATCCTCATATTATATTCTTCTTTATCTAATATCACTAATCTATTCCCGTTATCAGCCTTTGTACAAATTACACCTTTTATCATTTTATTATATTTGTATGTTTTTTTTTTCTTCTTCTTCTTCTTCTCCTCTTCCTCTATCTATTTAAAAACTGTTTCAGACCTATTTCAACTATCTTTTTTTCTTTACAGTTTAGACATTCATTGCCACTTGTAAATCTAGGAAATAAGCTCCTATTTTATTGAAGTATTGTTCATATGTTTTAAGGCCTTTATTTAGAAATGTTTATCTTCCCTCTTGGAAATTTCTTTGGATAGAGTGCCCACATTATTGGGCTTAGGTTCTAGATTTGTAGATTTCTTAAGCTTTTTGCATAACTTTCTAAACTGCCTTTTTTAATTGTTTGCTCGGAATTGTATATGTTCCGAAGCTGTGCTTATTAGGTACGTTATCTCACACCATGTTTCCTAATCTCTTTGAGAAAGGGAAGCGCAGTCAGAAATAGTAACCCTTATGTTTATCACGAGCCTTACACCACTTAGGTGTAGTGTGACTTCATTAAACATACATTTCATGAGCTCTACATTAGTCGCGCTCGTCGTAGCTCGTTTTATTGCGCGCGGAACATGTTCCGCAGCAAATCCTTGACAGCTATTTTTCGTTATTACTTATATTTGCAATGTGTAATTTTATTACTTTTATTTTTTCATTTCAAATGCTCATGTTTATATTTCAAGAGAATGCAAGTGGCATTAATGTATAGTTATATAAATTAATACACACGAGATACAAATTTAAAATGGAAAATATAGTAATCAAAATTGTGAAAATGCAAAGATGACACACTGTTATCAAGTTTTTATCTTCTGGCTCCTGCTGAACACACTGTTCGCCATATTTAACCATCTTTTTGTGCATCCCACACACAAACTTGTGACGTGTAGTACATGAATATTTTGTTTTCCCGTTTGCTTTTCTTGCGCAAAAGAAAGATCTCCCAGAATCCGAAACTGTTTTGGATTTTGTAGCTGGTTCTTCAGGCATTCCCGCCAATCTTCTAACCTTTGCTCTCAAGTTGTGGGACAAATTTTACATACCTAATATGTCCTTCATTTGACCTAGACGAAGTTTCTTTGCCAGAATCTTCAAAAACTCTCATCTGGGCATGCTTTTCTGGGGGTTAGCCTGGAAAACAATATAGCTGTTGACACCACCAATATTCATTAGCGCGAAAAAGAGAACAAGAGGCCATCTATTTGTCTTCCTCGATGTGAAAATCGCAGCTTCATCTCATCCATTGTATTAATGCCTTCCATAGCATCTCCTGCTTTTTTGATTCCCTAGATGTTTCATCTACAGAATCAGAAAAATGCAGAGATGAGAGCAGAATAATCACAAGATTCTTCTTTGACACGTATGACAATGTCATCTTTTCACAAAAAAAAAAAAAAAAAAAAATGCATTCTTCTCAATGTTTCCCTTCGGTGAAAACTACAGGGATTTCTCTTTTGTTTTTTCTCAATGTGGCAACTATGGACAACCTCTGACGATGAAGTTCCACTGCTAGGGGGTATTGAACTGAACCAATTATCTGTAATGATATTTCGTCTCGTTCCTGAAATAGGTTAAACTAACCTAAGAACTATTTGATGGGGTGCGTTGTTCCTCTGGAATGGCTCGGTAGGTTGCTATCCAATATGTACTTCGAAGTTTGCTGCATAAAAACGTCTAGCCTCACAAATGGCAAATATCTTTATGCCATAATTCGCTGGTTTTCATTTCATGAACACTCGAAAGCTGCAGCGCCCCTAAAGGATTTTAACATTCTGTAAATTTTAAAATATTCTCCTACAGAGTAGCTACCCTTGCAGCATGTGTTGAAACATTCAAAAACATCTCTAATAGGTGCCAGCTTGTCAAGTTGCTTTCTTTCACTTCTGCTAGAGATGTCATCAAAACGAAGCGCTGTCAAAAGAAATCTAACTCTTCTAAGCGGCATTGCTGCTGATGAAAATTCCACTCCTGTACTATCTTTGGCATAAAAATCATTAAAACTTTCGTATGACGGATTCATGATTCCTGCAAGATACAAAAACCCAGTAAGGGCCTTTATTTCGGCTATATTTGTATCTTGAGCATCTCTTTTTCTACTGTAGTTTTCCCTGTGTCTAGAAATCTACTGATTCGTACATTACACGATTTTACCAATATGTCGTTTGGAAAAAACATACCCCATAACTCGATTGGTGTACGAGCTTGTTTGGCTTGTCTCTCGGCTCCAGTGTATCACAATATTCTGCATCCTTCCCCTGACATTTTGTCGAGGGCAGTGCATAAACCATTTTGTAGCGTCTTCAAGTAAATATGATATATCAGCAGAGAAAACAGGTGGTGGCCGATTTATCACTTCTAAAATCAGATCGCTATTTTCCACAATGTCGTTCTTCTTCATCTATCTCTCCAAATATATCTACTTCATCGTTTTCATTGTTGTTCAAAATTCCTAATATTAAATTGCGAATTCTTTCTTCTTCTCTTGCATTCATATTTTAGATACCCTGAAATATTGTACAACAGAAATATTGCATCCGTGTTGTAACAGATATCTAATAATGGAAGCTAAAAAGACAGCTGAACAAAGGAGAGGCAGCTTCCGATTGTTGGCAGTACGTTATTTTACAAATGTTTTCGAGTGCGGAACGAAATTCCTTGTGCGACTAATGTAGGGTTAATACGTGCTTTATAGAACTGGCAAATAGAAGGAAGACCAAATAATTTAATGCGGATCCTCTTTGTAAGTGGTTATTTGCGGTTAACTTTACGAAACAAAGAAATGTGCGTTGTTACGTCATGTGTTGCATTATCGCGTAATCTGTGGTCGCGGTTTGTTGGGAGCAGATGCAATATTACATGTGCAACGGACGACAGCTTAAAACTCGCCTTGTATTATTATTATTTATCATACGTGCGCCATGGTGGGCTGTAACACCAAAAGGAAATAAAATTGTTTCGTTTTCCGAAAACTCCTGAGCGGTAAGTAAGGTTTCACCATGATTATTTATCGCTATTTGTAGTTGACTTTTGAAGACAGATATACACATTGCATGAGCTGCATAGAAAGTGCTGTACCCAAATAGTGTATAATTAAACTTATTTTTCTAAACGCCCTTTGCATACATTATGTGTCATTGTGTACAAAAATGCGTTAAATGAAAACAAGCATTTTCACAATAGTTATTCAACATAAATGTCTCGTAAATTCATAAGATTAGTAGTAGTAGTAGTAGTAGTAGTAGTAGTAGTAGTAGTAGTAGTAGTAAGAGTAATAGTAGTAGTAGTAGTAGTAGTAGTAGTAGTAGTAGTAGTAGTAGTAGTAGTAGTAATAGTAATAGTAGTAATAGTAGTAGTAAGTTGTTGTTGTATTCTCTTCATCGTAAAACTATAGTAAAGTAATGGGTGAGCAATGCTTGATGCAACCGCGGGACCGATCAGCTGCGCTATGTCGGCGGTGGTGGGGAGTATATTTCCTCTCCACTGCGCGAGACTTCATTGTAAGTTGAAATCTTGCGCAAGTAGCACATGTTTGTTAAGCGACGCAATACAATGTATTGAGTGAAAATGTATCAAGCAATACAAGTATTCTATTCCCCAAAGAGTATTCATGATTCATACGTGCGCACAGAATCAGCGCGTGCTGTAAGGAGATTATTTCAAGAGGAATTTCCTGATGTTCATAATTATAATCGTAGTTCGATTCATCGAATTGTAAATAAACTTGTTAAACGGAATGTGTTCTTTATCTCTGGGAGAATTAAAAGAGAAAGTGTACCAAACAAATCCAGACACTTTAGATGAACTTAAAACTAACATTCGTCAAGATACTGCTGCCATTTCTCAGAGGGAACTGCAGAGTGTAAAGAACAATTTCCTAAGGAAGTGTCAGAAATGTTGAGCAACGAAGGGAGGCCGCTCCAGCATCTCCTTGCTTAATATACAAGAGTAATTTACTTTCCTTTTTAAGTGTTTATGTTATGTATGTTAGAAATAACTTGCGCGACAAACCGTACTATATTTACTACGGACTTCCTATCAGCCTCACCGCCGCCACAGCAGCCAGCCTCGCCGGCCGGTAGCACGCTATGAAACCGGTTGTGCGAAGGATCGTTCATCCCGTATTACTCCGCGTTCCCCGTCTTGTCCCTCCCCATGGCTGTTATTGACTCTACTAACACAGTAACGTCTGCTGTCAAGAGCACGTATACTGTTTGTTGCTTTATCCTTTCGTAAATTCTGTTTATATTTGAAGTAGTAAAAGGGGAAGAGGAAAAGGAAGAAACAAACGCTTAATTATACGTAGACCAGAGACATGTTCACTGCCAGTTTCAAATTAAAATACAAAGGAATGCATAGCAACGTTGTGTTTTACAGTCTACATGTAGTGAAATAGTAGCAATAAAAATAAATATATACAGGTATGTTCTTTGTAAAAAGGGGTAGACACAAGCTTATATTGTATTAATAGATCTTTACTAATATTTTAAGAAGCATTAATCCTAGTCTGACAGTGGTTCAATTCCCTGCAAATCAGAATCATCGTCACTCCCGCTTCTGCTACTGCTCGAACGCAGTATTTTTCCTTGCCAACAACATGCTGAATACTCTTTAAATGTATCGCTACCAATACTTTCGAATGCCGAGTACACTAATTTCCGGACATCAGCAAGTTTAAAAGTTGTGTTGTTTCTTGCCACAAATCCCTTAACCGGGCTTCAAATTAGTTCAATTAGATTAACTATGCTATTATATAGGAGCAATCGAAACACTTTATGCCCTACTTTGTATGCAATATCATCAATTACATACCATTCAAACTGCTTTCGGCAACTTTGTACAATTTATAGGAGATCTAATTTAACCATGTTTTCATCGAAAAAAATATTCTTACTTTTAATCCAAGTAATGATGTCTATCTTTTCCCACCCTTTGTTTGGAATTCGTTCTGATTTTACACTTTCATATGAAGTGTTGTCCATTATGATCACACTATTAGGCTTAAGTTTAGGGAAAATACTTTGAAACCAATTTTGAAACACTTTCGAATTCATTTCCTCATGATAGTTATACGACTTGTTTCATTCAAAAATGATATCTCCGTCTTTCAAGAAGCCATCCTCAGAGCAAATATGGAGTTACTATCAACCGGCGACCTTTGCCCCTTGGATTTTTTAACTTCGTGCCAAGACTAGACAAGAAAGCCCCTTCTCAGTTTTAACAGTTTTGTCACTCCATACTTTTTGTATCGCGTGACCATCATTTACCCGTGTCTCGTCCAGATAATATAAAGTACTTTTTTTCTTTTCTGTATTCTCTAATGCTCTCGAATACCGTCTACGCCATAATGCAATATCGTCTTTATCAACTCTAATACTCATTTTGTTTCTACCGACAAATTCAAAACCTACATCTTTAACAAGTTTATAGAGAGCAGTTCTCTTAAAATTAGGCAAATCGGGATCATCATTAACAGCATGTAAAACATTGTTGATAGTTCGTTCTGAAAAAAGAAACTATGCACTGTTTGACGAACTGCAGTTTTCACGAAATCATCACACTGCCCCAAAACACTTTTCACACACGATAAATAGTAGGTACAGAAATATCTGTAAACTCGGAGGTTATTTTAACGATTTCCTTGTAGATGTCGGATTATTTTAAGTAAATTTATTAAATGCATTTAAAATAATTTTTCGCCACTTTTTAATGGTTTACCTTGCTTGTGATTAATAACAACTGATAGGTTAGTTACTACTGCTTACCATGCTGGGCTAATCATCACTGTGTCACATTAGCGCCATCTTATTAACATGTAACACAATCGTCTGTTGTGCACGTGTATCTCTTTAGTAAACACATTTTTGTTTTTGGCACAATTTTAAATCAATATGCTTCTTTCATGTTACAAGTAACAAAATTAAAAAGAAAATCTTACATGTAACCGAATATGTTTTTTTAGTAAGCGGTACTATTTCGCGAGCTAATTTGGGAGTAAAGCGGCTGGTGAGTCATTCAAAATTACTTACACCGTGTGTTTTTGTTGACAACCACTTAAGCTTACGATCAATAGGCTCTAGTAGTAGTAGTAGTAGTAGTAGTAGTAGTAGTAGTAGTAGTAGTAGTAGTAGTAGTAGTAGTAGTAGTAGTAGTAGTAGTAGTAGTAGTAAACTCAATGTGAAGTAAAGTAAAGTAAAATCTGCTTTCGAGGCGTGTCCGGAAAGTAAGTACCATTTCGTTCTACCGCCACCGCAACGCTAGTGTCGCAGTTCCAAGCTTGCGTACTTGTCTCTCTGGTTCATTGTCTGTCCACTGACACCGTTACAGTCGGATCGTGTTGTGTTTACAGTTGTTTGTGATCGTTTGAAATGTTTAAGACAAATTCTGATCCCGCCGACTGTGAAGTGCGTTCCGTAATAAGGTTTCTGAACACAAGGAATGTTAAGCCAGCTGAAATTCATCATCAACCTGTAGTGATTTACAGTGAAAATGTAATGATAGATGGAATGGTGAGAACGTGGGTTAGACAATTCAATGATGCACGATCAAATGTTCATGACGAAGTACGGAGAGGGAGGCCTTCTGTTGTCACTGATGATTTGGTTAAACAAGTGAATGAGGCAACTCGTGAAAACAGACGGCTCACAATAAGAATGCTTTGTAATGTGTTCCCACAAATTTCAAAAACTGTTGCGCATAAGATTGTCACAAAGCGCTTAAATAATCGCAAACTTTTTCCCGCTGGGTTCCGAAGATGCTTACTGATGTCCACAAGACGAAGCGACTTGACAGTGCTTTGACTTTTCTTACCCGATACAGTGATGATGGAGATGAAGTCTTAAGCAGGATAGTGACTGGTGAGGAAACTTGGGTTTGTCATGTCACTCCAGAATCAAAACAACAGTTGATGGAGTGGAGGCACACAGGATCCCCCAAACGACAAAAATTCAAAACAACGTTATCAGCACGAAAAATCATGTGCACAGTGTTCTGGAACAGACGGGGCATTCTGCTTGTTGAGTTCCTTCCCAGAGATGCAACCATCAATGTGGTACGATACTGTGAAACATTGAGAAATCTTCGGCGCGCAATTCAAAACAAAAGGTGTGGAATGCTCAGTCAAGGAATCATGACAACGCACGTCCCCATTCTGCTGGTGTAACACAAAACAATATTCAACAATTCGGTTGGGAGCAGTTCAATCACCCGCCATACAGCCCCGATCTCGCGCCTTCTGATTACCACTTGCTCTTGAACATGAAGTGTGAGCTCGGAGGAAGGCGCTTTGAATGGATAACGACGCAAAAAAAAAAAAAAACAACAACAACAACAACAAAAAACGGCGTTCAGCAGTGCCTCTCTTCATGGCGGCATCTTTCTTTGAAGAGGGCATACAAAAGTTGATTTCCCACTATGACAAATGCCTAAACAATGGTGGCAATTATGTCGAAAAATAGTTTGAGGAATGATCTTTCATGTACAAATAAATGTTGTGAAAACAAATATTTTATGCCTTTTTTTCCTAACCGGTACTTACTTTCTGGACACGCCTCGTATTTAGAATTACCATTACATTGATGTAATTTTGACTCTTATCAGAAGTGATAACAGCTTAATTACTGATGAGCATTATTTAGAGTAGAATTTAGAATATAAATTTCAAAACTTTTTATTAAAATATTTACTTTTTACATATTAGGGGATCTAAAAAAAGCAAGGATGTTACTTAACTGTTGTGTTATAAATGTTACATGCATTTAATGACTCATATTTTATTTCAGATATAAGCTGTAGGCCGATTTTTTGGCAAACAAACACCTGCATCAAAGAAAGACTGCTTATACGTGGATCTCTTAATATGAATTGCAATACACTGGTGGTGCAAAAAGACAAAAACAGCCCTAATAGATAGGTCTAAAGCAATTACATGAGACCTTAGTATTTTCCATCTCCATTAGATTGAGTTGTAAGTACTGAAATTATTATAACTCTAATATAATTGATTTATGTGACAGTGCAATCCAGTGAAACCTGTTTATGTGGCAAGTCTACATTTTTTGTTTTATTTCCAACTCTGGATACATTTCCATGTTATTCAGGCATGAAGTAAAAGTGAACAAGCTATCATCTGCATTACCTTAACAACAAAGAGGTATGCCACAAACTACCAGAAGTATAAATAGGTATAATGTTTTGCAATACTCTCATTAAATAGGCTTGCTGTTGTGAATCTTCTCGATATAATCATACTATTTAGCACTAATTGTTTTCATAAGTATTAAACATAATTATTTCCATTTCACTTTATATTTTATATCTAGTTCTATCTTACTATTTATTATATGCATATTTAATTGAATTTGAAGCTATAGAGATTTGCCTATTTTACCTGCTTACTTTAGCATTGAATGGCACTCTTTCCAAACATTATTTCACTTTGTTCAGATTTTTATTTGCAGCAAATATTTATTGGTCCCTTATATTCTTCAGAGCTTCAGAGAAAGTGAAACTTTTAGAGGCATCCTCTGTTTCTTCCTCCTGTACCATTTCACCACTGTCACCTTTAGCATTATCATTTTTTGTTTCCTGTTTAACAATTTTGTACATGTCTGCAATAGAATAAGCTATTTAATATATATAAACTTCCCTGTCATCATTTAGATACTCTGCAGCATCCATATAAAACTTTCCATTGATGTACTGGTGATGTAGTTTCTATATCTTTGCTTCATCTGTATCTTCATTACCTTGTGAAGTGGGAATGAATAGTGTTTAATGCCCATTTTTGCTACAGAGACACTGCAGGCGATGGGCACTGATGATACATGAGATGAAATGATGTATTGGGAAAGGATTTATTTTTAAGGAAGGAAACATTCCAGGCCTAATTTTAGGTACCTCCCCGGTATTTGCCATTTATGAGGACTGAGGAAAACCTGGAAAAAACCTCAGTCAGGGAGGATGGTCCTGGCGGTATTCAAACCAGACCTCCTGCTCACAAGTCCGTGCCTTAATGACCTCAGCCACCCGTGGCAGTTTGTGAAGTGGGGATAAAATGAAACTTTAACATTATTTCTCTTACATTCCATTTCTTTTCCTTTAGTTCAATGACTTTTGCCATGTCACTTAATGATTAGCCGCATTTTTAAGTGATATTATTGGTCTAAAAATCATATTTAAGTGGTGTAAGATACTGTTGGTTTGATGTAATAATTCTCATTGAAATGTTCATTTTGGCAAATCAATAGAACAATAAAACTATTGACCAGATTGATTAGATTTTGACAATGTCTGAAACTTGTGTACATGAGTCTATTGACCGAAGTAATTTTTTTATTGTTGTTGTTGTTGTTGTTGTTGTTGTTATTATTATTATTATTATTATTATTATTATTATTATTATTATTATTATTATTATTATTATTATTACTACTATTACTATTACTATAACAGTGATCACAAATTTGTTTCAAAATGTACTTCAAAGAGTGTGTTTAGGAATATTGTTTCCATTATAAACAGTGGCCGATTTTTCTGCCTTGGGCAATTTGTATTAAATTAAGGAAAAAATAACATATAAAATTTATGTTTTTGCCAGTATCTACAACATTTTCCAAAATAGACAGTATTCTGGGACATTCAGGTTTTAAAATGGGCAGGTTTCACTGTACATTTAATGCTTTCAGTTAATATGGTTGGTAAATACAAGTTATACGTTTTAAAATGATTAGTTTATTCTTAATCCTGGCTTTTTTGCAGTTCTTACATTTGCCATACTGCATCCCAGTAGTATTAGGTAGGTCTGAAATGTGTGATACTGTTCCCTGTCCACCAGACTCTTGCAACAACTTATTAGGGGTGAAATAGATCACCTACCTGTGGTTCCCTCAGACTTTTAAGTGAACACTCACTACAGACAATAGCCCTCAAAAATTTAAACTTTTCTAGATTAGGCTTGTGATACAATTTTACCTGCTTCTCTTACCATTAAACTACTCAGAGCATATTTCATGGGAAATAGTTCGCATCATCAGCTGCAGTAGCTTGTTATAAATATTCTGAGCAGTTCTATAATACATGTAATATAAGAGTACAAACATTGACTCACCAATTAAATGTACTTATGAAGCTGTTGACAATGGAGTGGTATATATATAAACAATGTATACAGTTGAGAGACCCAACCACCACGTTTAACAACAGTTTGTCAACAGGCTGAAGATGGGAGGGATTGCTCCCGAAACATATGTTCAAATTTTATGTAAGTGAATGGAGTTAGTGTGAAAAAAACTGTATACATTGTTTATATATTGACTCACCAGCATAATCTAGAATATATAATAATCCCACTCTAGTGGTTGGTTTTAAAATTTAATTTAATTTAATCCTTGGTTAATATATTTAGATAGATACATTTAGATCTGTACAAGGTAAAAGTCTGTAAGCATGCAGAAAGTCAACAAATTCACATTAATTTTTAAGTGATATTAAGGTTTTAATTGGTATTGACAATATAAAGTTCTGCAAAAACTTCAGTACTGAAGTATATGAAAATGATATCTGCAGTTTGTCCATATCATTTCACACTATGATTAATATTTGAAAACCTAATCTTGCTATAATAAAGTAAAACATTTATAACTTTATATTATCAATTTATTAAGTTGTACAATGCTTATTCTGTTTCTAGGGTAATGAAGCACAAAGGGGAACGGGTTACAATGAATGGAGCTGACTACAAGACTGGAAGAGCCTACTTTCTAATCTTAACATGATATAGTTGTAGAAGAATTATTTAACCATAAGATGGCCACTACAAAATGTAGATATATGACAGTTAATAGATAGAGTATAGTGTAACTTACCACATCAAAACTCCACATCTGCATATTATAACAATGATATATTTAGTAGATCAGTTTAGTAACTTCTAAATCTTCTAAACCCCCTGTAAAAAATTATTAGGGGGGGGAAGGAAGTTATGATCTACTGTCAATAACTCAGCATTAGTTAACAACAGATCCCAACAGTAGCCTGGTCAAGTAGTGAGAGTGTGTAATGAAGCTGGCGAGAATATTTTCATGCAAAGTGATTAAATATGGTTAACTGAGAGGAAGTTACCAAGTGTTTGATAAGAGGCATTTGGGTATTTTCTCCTTCACAAGTCTCAAATTTCAAACAGGGATTAATTCACCAAGTGTTTCCCCCTTCCTGCAATGGTATTTCAACTTTGTTCTTGAAGGGTGCTACACAACCTTTCTGAGGGCTACAGTACTAACAGTTAATTGGAATGCCATATATATTTAACAATGGAAATACCACATTCCAGACTTTGTACCAGAGCTCAAACTGGATTTACAAACTTGATCCCTAAATCAAACACCAGCTTTGTATTTGGATCTGCCAAGATAAACAGACTCTGCTAAAGGTGAGAGCTAGAAGGAATTCAGAGCATTTTTTTTTTCAACAAGTGATCATTGTGTCACTATTGTATTGGAAAATCAGATGACAATCTCCACATATCATATGGTATATATTGTACCTAAGGCATTCTCAAAATGGAGATAAGACCAAGAACAGAATGACTTCAAGATGATGCTGCTCCTCATATCAGTAAATTAACAATTTCATCAATCCTGCAGTCTCAAATTGGTATCTTACAATTTCTTCCCATCATAAAATGCAAAGAATCACCTACATAGAAACCAATTTTCCAGTTTGGAAGAAGCTGTTGCTGTTGATGAAGAAAAGATTAATGAAATGCCAAAGAATGAGTGATACACTGTTTCCATTATTATTCCCAGAGGCAGAGGCACAGGTGTATAGAATATGCTGCAGAGTACTATGACAATCCAATATTATGATGACTTCTTATTATTCCGTGTTGCATAACACAAAACTTTTGAGGTTTTCCCCATACATATTAAGATTCATTCCCTTCAGTAATATTTAATTGTTGATTTGCTGTTCCATATTCCACAGCTTGTCACATTTTCAACAGTAATTTTTATGTATGTTATGCTTTAACAGATGCTACACCATAAATGAACAACACAATAATCATAGCTCTTAAAGGATGCTCAATACTCCATAGATAGAGATCTAATACAACACTACTACTACAAAATCACTTTATTTATATGAATTTATAAATGTTATTTTTGATTTTGGTATGTCTTAATTGAAAATATATTCTGTATTACCAGACTTAAAAAATGTGAATTTACAATGCTAGAGGTTAATATTTATATTAGCTTACGGATGTGGACTTCCATTTTTAACAATAACTTAACTTTTGCATGATGTTACCTGTTACAATATGCAGTGCTTTGCATTAATGTAGAACCTGGGCAATAACTTGAACTGAAATTCAATTTTTTTTCATCATTACAATCAAGTGAGGTAGTTGTCAGAATTTTTTCAATAATTTCTCATTTAACAGCTTATAGCAGCATGTTAAAGAGCATCCATAAATAAATAAATCAATCAAAAATAAAAATGTTCAATGTGGAAGAGTATTTTTTTTTTTTGATTGATTTATTTATGGACACTCTTTAACATCTCAGGTCATCAGCATCCCATTCATCTCAGGGTGTGAAACGGCCAACAAATTTTGCTCAGAGGCCTCTCTTTCAGGCCTGAGGTTCTTTTTCATGCCGCAAATGTACAACACGGGACCCACGGCTTTACTTCCCTTCTGAAGGAAGCCATACTTAGGATTTTTACGCCCATCGGTCCTGGCCGGGTTCGAACCCGCGTTTTGGGTTTAGGAGGCAAGTATGGTAACCACTACACCACCAGGACTGATGTGGGAGAGCATGAATAGTGTTTATATATGACATGTATGAAATATCAAAATAACACATCAATGCTGGTATATATATGCTAAAATACCCACTCACCTTTGGGTAAAAATTGAAACGTCCATTGCTAATAGTTGTAGTGTAATATATTCCATTGAATGGAATGAATGGTGCAAAGAAGGTACTTCAGCTACTTGTCATTTGACTTTTAGAGAAACTGATCTAAGCATGATTAAAACTTGCATCCTCTGCTTTTGCAGTTTATTTGAGAGTAATAAGCTGCTGACTCTTCTCAATTCTGCACAAGTATTAGCATTTAATGCAATTTAAAAGCTGTGCTATCTCCTCTATTGCTAAATTATTTATAGCATTATTCCATAGCCCATTGAATCAGCAGAGGGAAGAAGTATGGATTTTCTCAATATTAATTACATTTGGAAGTAACAGAGTGAAACATGCATTAATAATCTCTTCAGAATTGAACCAATTAAACACACTCTCCACATCCTCAGCTGTTAAACAACTCATTTCAGGAAATAACAGCTGCAGATGTGGACGAGGGTTCAGAAAACATGTCCTGAGTAAATCTCCAGTAAGTGAAGGCATAAAGAGTGTGTTAAAATAGTTTGACTCAGAACAGATTATTAGTGAAAATTTTGCTTAGCTGCTGAAGATTTATCTGTAGAAAATTCCAGTATATCAGCTAGATATCTGCATCTGTGTACCAGCCTGGAACAGCCATAGAAATTTTTGCTATAACTATCTTTCAGCAGTCTGAATGCCTGCTTTACCAGTAATGGGCATTGTAGTTCATGAATAAAACAGATTTATGCTATTTTATAGCATATCTATTGAAAAAGTTTCTTAGCTCAAAATGTAGAGGTTAAGATGCTAGCTAGGTATTACACAAATTTCAAGTGCTTTACTCTTTGAGTAAGCATATATGAGTATCCTATATGCAGAAGAGTTATTAATAGATACTTCATTCATTTCATTGAGCATCTGAAAGAGTAATTGGATTTGTGGAATCACGTTACACAGCTCATAGTATGACTGATTACATAATTTATTGTTAAGTTAAAGATTTAATACCATTATTTATGTTCCTTTTGTTATAGTACATTTTTTTCAATTTGTTTTATATTCTTTATTTGCTTATATGTAATCTATAATCAATGGAATGATTGATAATGAGTTCATCATTATCTTCATGCAACTAGACCAGGCAGAATTTAATCCTGTGACATTACTTTGAGCTCACTTGGACCAATGTCCTAACCATATATGCCATTGTGATGGCCATTTGCTTATCTAAAACTATATCTTGTATACTTAATAAGAAATCACTGTGTAATTTTAAAAAATAAAAAAATTATTCAGGAAGTGCCCTAGCAACACAAACATAAGTATGCCTTAATCGAACTTAATCTTAGACTCAGTACTTTTGGAGTACAGCAACAGTGGTTAATATAAGTTAAGAACTAAAAATGTCAATTGGAACATTCACAGTGAAGCCAATCATATAATTGAAAACATTTTATGATACAGTCGAACTACACACTCTTATGCTTCGCTTACTTGTCATACTTGTCATCCACAATAATGACAAATAAGTGAAGCATAAGAGTGTGTAGTTCGACTGTATCATAAAATGTTTTCAATAAGTTAAGAACTTAATTCTCCTTACATCCATGTAAAGTGTTTAATAGCATTTGTATGTGTGAAATTGTTTATAATACCTGAATTTGTATGTAGGCATTATATCTAATTATATAGCTGTCTTTAAAGTGCCTCTCCTTTAAAGCTATATACAAAACATGTGTTTACAATGCTACCTGGAGAATGGGATGTTATTTTTGTTCACTATAACCTTCAATATATACTTTATATTTTACATAAATACATATTTTACGTGAACACCTATGTGTGCTTTGAATACAATTGCATGTATTGTTATTTGTAGTACATATTAATACACCATTATTGAGAGATTTATTTGTTTATAGTTTTGCACTCTTTTCATTATATAGGAAGACAGTTTACATTTTTAGACTGTATACAGGCTGTCTACAAAATTAACATTACATTTTATTTCATATATTATATCCTTCCTAACTTCCTGTTTGCTTAGAATAGGGCAAATAGAATGAGCTACATTTAGATTTTAAAAAATAAACTTTCTGGTGTAATGTCATAAAATGCAAGGACAGCAGAAGAAATCCTGAATCATATCTGTGGGTGTTTGACAGGTTATTTCCACTATTTACATAATTTGTTTTACTCACAGTTTCCTTTCTTTCTCAGATGAAACTACTGAAAATAAGTTAGTTTCATTAAAGAAAGAAAGAAAGGAAACGGCAAGTAGAACAGGAATTTGCAAACACTTATCCTTACATACAGCATATTCCTTCACCAGTCATGTCTCCTTTAACTAGCATTAGTGTAACCTGCCTGAGCAGTTGGGGATCTGGGGTGGCAAACATGAGTCCTGAGTGTCAACTAGATGAGTAAGGATTATTAAGTTAGAATGATTGCGTGATGCTCTTAGTAAAGGTCAGTGTATTAATTGTGTGAATAGTTAAGTTTTGCAGTTGTTCCTGGATGATTGGTGTTGTTAATTTATGCAGTGTACTAAACGGTATATCAATGATGAGGAGCATAGTTATTGCTTTACATAATGCTGTGGACAGTATATAGTTGGTAAAACATAGTGGTTGAGGTATTATGAATATTTCAGTTAGTTGTGGGCAGAAGGATTGCTATTGTAAATTAGTATAGTTATGTGTACATATAAATGTGCAGTTTGATGTTTGGTATGTATACATAGAGTGAGGATTGCTGGTAGTGTGTATTAGCAAGCAGTTTATTTCTAATACTGTGGACCAAGGTTGTAATTTGTTTATTTTAAGTACTTGAGATAAAGGACAAAGTTGTGAGAGCATGCAGCTTATTTCTAGTACTGTGGACCAATATTGTAGTCCAGAGTCGTAATTTCCTTATCCTAATTACTTGAGATAGAGGACATAAGTTAATAAACATGCAAAGATACACGTAAACTCACACATATACACACAAGAATACTTTTTTTTAATACAAAAGTCTATCTTCCACTCTTTTGTTGGACTAACCTAATGTTTGTTTGCTCATCATGACAATAACTGATGCCCCAGAAGTAGTCACATGATTCTGTGTTGGCCCTGGTGTTTGTGGAGGGGAGTCGAAAGACGGAATCAATCGGTTTAAGTATTTTCATATGTCTCGGATAGTAACGTCGTCTTCCAACGGCTTAACAGAAAGGGGCCAGATGTGCTTTGCATGTTTTCAGTCAAATGCTAGCTAATTTGCAAATACGAAGATTCCGCCTATCGCAAACACATAATGAAGACGGCTATAACCAACGGTTTCAACACACAGAAAGAGACCAGATGAGAGCGGTCTGCTGGGATGAGTATGGGGGACTGCTGGTACTGGCTCAGAGGGGGGATGAATGAAAGAGAATGAGATGGAGCCCGGTGGAGAGGAAGGAGCCTGGATAAGAGCTAAGGGGAAGGAGTCGGAGTTCTAGCGGTGCGTTCCTCCGTTATCGTAGTTATGTCTGAGGTCTTGGCCGCAATTCGTCTTGAAAGCATATACAAGTTAAAATTAAAAGTGACTAAGTAAAGTTAACTTTAAGTTAACTTAACTTTAACTTAACTTAACTTTAAGTTAAGTAAAGTAACCGGGCAACTCCCAGTCGCTGGGAGTTGCCCGGCTGATGCAGTTGCGGTTGCCAAGAATTGGAACACGCCTAGCCGCAGTCAAGGGTCTGTTGTCCGGTCGATGCCGCTTCAGCTGCGGTAAAGTTCGCAGAGATCCTTGCCCGGTCTTCAGTGAGCAGCGTAGGTATGGAGGGTCCTCGGCTGGGCTCTCGGGAATCTACGGGCAGATCACCAAGACTGGGAGGCGCTTATGTTCACTGTTTGAATCTGAGCGGAGCCAAGCGCGACTGTGACGCCCAAAAGACAATGTCGGTGGTAAGAATTTAATCAGGATGTCCAGCTCAATAAGTATTGCCTTTAACCACTAGGCCTTGGGAGCTGTCCTTTCATGAACGGCAGCAGCAGGAGAGCAGAAAACCGAATGCCTCCTTAGCGAACTGCTTGAATTATCCTTACAAGGTGAATCCATCTCCAGTCGGTAGTCCCGAACGGTAGCAAAGACTGCCGACTAGTTACAATTTTAATAGTTGCAATTACTTTAGGCGAATAATTTCCATAGTGAAATGGAAGTCCTGTTATATCAGTAGGTTAGAGCATCGTGCTAATGATGTGAAGGTGTGGGTTCGATTCCCCATGGGTTTTTTCCTTATAATGTTATTATCTTTCAAAATAAATGTTACTAGTTTTTGAATCTTCATACTTTTTCTAAACTATTCCTCATAGAATAAATGTAACGTGTTTCATAGGTTATGTTAGTTTAATTTTAACAAAAATAACATTAATCCATAATAACACTTATTTCTGTTCTTAATCGAACAACTATTACTTTTTCATACATTAATTAGATTAGTTTAAGTTTAACGAATACATAATAGACCATAAAAAGTAATTCATTCGTTAAGTTAGGTTAGATTTCTTTATTTTAAGTTTAACAAAAATAATAGAACATAAAAAATATTACTTATTAATAGCACCTTTTTCTACACTATTCTTAATCGACCATTTGTTACTTTTTTCATTGCTTAGGTTAGTTTAGTTTAAGTTTAACAAAAAAAAAATGGAACATATAGAAATAGTATTACTCCACAACAACACTTTTTGACGATTAATTTTTTTTTTTTATCTTCATAATTTTTCTACACTATTCTTAATTGAATTTTAAAGTTAATTTTTCATGCGTTAGGATCGGTTAGTTTTGTATAAGTTTAACAAAAAAGAAAAGAATAACATAAAAATCGAATATTATTCCGTAATAATACTGCTTATAGAATCGTAACCAGTCGACTTTCTTCGCTACTACTCGGAACTGCCGGCTGCGTTACATTCAGCTTGTACGGACATGTAACGGCTCGCCTTCTTAGTGTTAGTTTGGAGGTGTGAATGTTATTGCGCCTATGTTATCGCTCCTTAGTGTTAGGTTGGAGTTCCTTTGTCAAACGCCAATGTTATTTTTTTAATGGTGTTTAACACCCGTTTTTACTACTGAGGCACCACAGGCGGTGAACACTGATGATACATGAAATGAAATTCTATATTGGGAAAGGATTTTTAGGAAGGAAGGCTTAAGTTTACGGTACCTCCTCGGCATTTGCCAGTTATGAGGACTGAGGAAAACCTGGAAAAAACCTCAGTCAGGGAGGACGGTCCTGGCGGTATTCGAACCCCAGACCTCCCGCTCACGAGTCCGCACCATAACGACCTCGGCCACCCATGGCGGTAAACGCCAATGTGGCTTCTTATGAGAGGCAAATACCATTGTCAACTTACGTTTAGATAAATGCTTCTTATGAGAGGCAAATACTATTGTCAACTTACGTTTAGATAAATGCTTTTGCTCATTTTTAAAAGTGAAAAAGTTTAAAGCAATACTTAATAAGAACTACAAGCATTCATGTGACACAGGAAGCTTCGTAATTCTGCCCTGTTGTCATAAAGATTTTCTACAATTTAGTTATGCATCTATTTTTATCAGTGACCTTACAGGTTAACTCTTTTTCTTGTAGCTTGGAGTTAAAAAATCTCCCAAAAGAAGAAACATTTTCCACAAAGAAGACTCTTTGCAAAATCCAATACAACGGAAGCCAACCCCATCGCGATCTCTTTGTTGCAAGATGGAAAAGAAGCCATGATGACAGCATCTCATCGCATTCCCCTTGCAATACCCGATACAACGGACATTATGCTCACCTCAAATTAAGAAATATCTCGACTGAACAGTTCGGAATACATGCAAAACTTATACTATTAAAAGCGCATGTCTGTTCCCACATATTTATCATTTCCTTTACATATTACATTATAATTTCCCATTTGCTTTAACTGTACACTGAATGTGATTAACTACTAATATGCTTCCTACAAAGTTACTTTTTGCGCACGATTGCTTGTTTCTGCGCGTTAATATATCTCGCTTATACAGTTCGGAATACATTATACTGCATATAAAATGCATGTCCTTTCCCGTATAATTATCATTTCCTTTACGTGTTACATTGCTACAATACAGTTTCCCAATTTTCTTTCGTGTGATTAACTACTAACATGCTTCCTACAAAGTTACTTTTGGCGTGCGTTACGACTGTTATATCCGCCTGTATTTGTTGAAGTCACACTTCAGCTTCTCCGCATTGATGCAGTCATTCCTTAAATTGGGCTCGGTTTTCTTCGCTGCCCTTCGTGAAAGAAGGTGTGACTGGAGTAAGGATGTATGGTAGGATGTTTCGCCGACTATTTTTACTTCCGAGGCCGCCGGTAAGAAAGATATAAAATTGGCGCTCGATGTGGTCACCAGTTTTTAGCATTGAGTTTCCTATTTGTAGGTTATTCTGTGGTCCTCCCCACAGGTGCTTCCGAACGACAAGTAACAAACCGCAAGGAAGAAACCCGACTGATTACGATTGCAGTAGTGCATATTCATATGTTCCTCTGTTCCAGCGTAGTGAAACATGAACAGTGATGTTCTGGATGGAAAGTATTAGTATAGAGTGTGATTTATAATTTTTTATGATGAATATATCAAAACAGTTCGTATGCCTGGAATGTGGGAAAGAGTATTACCATTATGAAAATATAACAGAACATGTTTCTAAAGTTCGTCCGGCAAAGGTGAATGTTATCGCGCCTTTTTTTAAAAAGACAGCATTGTGGGCATATCACTGTGAAATCGAAATCTATAACAAGAAGTTCAATTATACATACTATACAAAGTCTTACTATATTATCTCGCTGATGATATTGAAGTTAGTTGTATGCATAATTGAAATTCTTGTTGCAGATTCCACAGTGATGTATTTTTAGAATATACGCGTTAACATTAAACTTTTCCGGGTGTGCTTTAGAAACATGCTATGTTAGATTTTCACAGCAGTAATACTCCTTCCCACATTCCAAGCATAAAACCGTTTTTATCTACTCATTATGAACAAAAAAATAATAAACCACATTTCACTCTAATATTTCCTATTCACAACCAACCAAAATTAAAAAATACCCATGCCCAAAACTATAGAAATGCCCCAAAAGGGGTAAATTTTTCCATAGTGAAGACTATATGCTAAAAAACAAAAAACAAAAAACAAAAACAAAAAAAGAAAGAAAAATAAAAGAATACATCTCGTCGCATTCCCCTTTGCAAAACCTAATACAGCGGAAGCCAACATCATCACACTTTTTATTTCTCCTTCTTGCAAGATAGAAAAGAAACCATTAGTGCACTTCAAATTAAGAAATGTTTCACTTGTATAGTTTGGAGTACATGTAAAACTTATAGTGATAAAAGCATGTGCTTGTCCTGTATCAATATTCATTTCATTTACATGTTATATTTCTAAATTAATTTTTCCCATTTCATATTCCTGCATTACAACTCAAACTGAATGTGATTACACTCATCTCCACATGAATGCAACATTCCCTGGATTGTGGCTTCTTCCACTGCCAATTGGACTAAGGAATTCCACTTTCTCTGCTGCCATTCGAGACTTTGGACTAAAGAATCTGTGCGGTCAACCCACTGTACCTTTGAGAATGCATATTCTGCTCTCGTAGAGGAGTGATGAACTTTAAGTTTATGTTTTCATCCCTGGAAGTGTCAAAGTTCATTAATCAGACTGTATTTACAATAGATTTTTTCCCCCACCTTGTTACAGAAGGAGCAAAATAGTGAAAATGCATGGTAGTGCAAAACATTTAGGGTTGCTTTTTCCATTTGCAAGACTATTTCAAAATGTACCACACTAAACCATAATACTAGATATACATAATTGGTAAATTGATAGTGCTCTTGCTTTCATGCAAAATGTAAGTAAAAAATATTGTCATTAGTTTATCTCTAATGACAATTTGTATGAGAATAAGATTTCCACAACCCTCTAGAACTATCTAGATCTCATTTTTGTGACCTGAGAAGGGTATATAATGTGACACATAACATAATAACCCTGGTATATAATGAATTATAACTTAATTTTTCAGTCTGTGAGTAACTTATATGTAAATAATTACATCATAGTACATGGACAACTACTTAATAATTACTCAGCTGTTGGTGATGAACCAGGGACTGGGGTCTAATGCAATCAAGGGGAAAATTTTATACTTTGTTTAATTATGAATTTAGGTAAGGAGTTAGTATAAAATCATTATTGTATTAAAAATTTTTGTAACTGTGTGAGGTTAAGCCAAAATGGCCTGGGCTGGATAGATGGGAACCCATTTGTAGTTTGTATTTTTCTTAGCATTTCAATACATTTCAATTAAACACTCATGCATCTCCATCCTACGCTACACTTCTGCTTCACTGACTTTCTCAATTATTCTCATCCCTCTTAGTGATTGTTCATTGTGTGCTTATATGATATCACAGAGCAACACTTTTATCCCTATTTCATAGAATGAAAGCATTATAATTTATAAGGAATAATCAAATATAAATGTCCACATACACAGAAGTGTAATTCATTTTACTTTTTCAGAATTGGCTGCCACTTGGACATGTATTGGCATCTATCCTTGCTTGGTATTCCAGTGTTATGAATCCATTCATATATGCTACAACAAATAGGCAATACAGAGCAGCTTACAAGAGATTACTTTGTCATAAATTGGACCAAAGGCATATAGAACAAGCACCTCGGGCAAGAAGTAATGCTCAAGAAAATCAGGGAGGAGCCAGTGGGTCACTTTCTGGCTCTGAAAGGACTTGTGTTACAGATATGGTACATTTTAACACAGCTGTAGCCAGAGTCAAGATAGAAGCAGAATCATGTGAAAGTGAATAAACTCTTACCATATGAAACCAAAAATAATTAAACTGTTAAGTATTAAATAATTCACTATTTTAAATGTACTAAAGACTTATTAACAATATGGTCAGTAGTAATAATTATTAATTATTAATATATAATATAATTGATGTGAAAATTGCAACAGTTTACTTCTTTTGAACTGGCTACAGGAACCATTATCTTCATTTCTTTCCTGGGAGTTAGCTTGCAAAATCTCAATGTTCTGGCACATTCCTTTCTCACCTGTCTTGTTTATTTATTGGCATTTAACATCACACGAACTGCTATAGTTTTTAAGATGAGGAATGGAATTAGTAAAATAATGATTCAAATAAACTCATAGTCCTTTGAAGTCTAAAGATACCTTAGCTTTCACTTTTTTGGAATAAGGGAAAATTCTGCAAAAATCCTCATCCAAGCAATATGTCAGGATTAGGAATTGAATCCAAGCCTGCCAAATAACAAATAGACATATTCTACATTAATGTGTCAAATTGTTAACACTAACTCCACTTACTTTTATAAACCTTGGACTAGTTTTGGGAGAGGTTCCTCCCATCATCGGGTGCTGTTGACTGAATGCCGTTGTTCGAAACGGGGGATGGACGTCCATTCGCTCCTGTGGTGGTATCTTGTGGTTCTAGTAGAAACTTGCTGAGTTCATCCAGTGGCAGAAAATCAAAATTCATTAAGTTCTTCTTATTTTTTAAAATGAAAATTCTCTCCCATGTGGATAGTTCTATTGGGTTGTGAAGTTGTTACAGTAATTTAATTTCTGGTTTTATTTCATGATTTTTGTTCCAAAAATGAACTGCTATTGCTGATTTGTCTATCTGTTTCAATCTAATGTACCTAAAGTGTTCTTTTCTTCAAATTTCTAAATTTCTTTTCATTTTCCCAATGTAGCTCTGCTCACAATCTGCACATTTAATCTCATATATTCCTGACTTTTGCTCTGTAGGGATGGTATCTTTCATTGTGCAATGTACTAAATTTTTTATATTATATTTGTTCTTTCGGGCTAACATAATTGAATATCTTCTTAAATTTGTTGTGGTATGTTGGGTGGTATGTGAAACTTTTGAATTTATATCTTTCTTCTGTGTTCTTAAGTGTGGAAACTTCCTTAATCGATTTTTGTCTTTTAGCTTTAGTGATGATTTTTGTTACTGAGTCTGTGTTGAAACCATTGGTTATAGCCGTCTTCATTATGTGTTGGTGTTCCATTGTGTACTCGGTTTCAGTCAATGGGATGTTGATTAGTCTGTGTGCTAAACTGTGAAACACTCATATTTATTTGGGATGTGATAGTTATAACCCCATCCCACATAAATATGCAGTGTTTCACAGTTTAGCACACAGACTAATCAACATCCCATTGACTGAAACCGAGTACAAAATGGAACACCAACACATAATGAAGAAGGATATAACCAACAGTTTCAACACAGACTCAGTAACAAAAATCATCACTAAAGCTAAAAGACAAAAATCGATTAAGGAAGTTTCCACACTTAAGAACACAGAAGAAAGATATAAATTCAAAAGTTTCACATACCACCCAACATACCAAACAAATTTAAGAAGATTTTCAATTATGTTAGCCCCAAAGAACAAATATAATATAAAAAATTTAGTACATTGCACAATGAAAGATACCATCCCTACAGAGCAAAAGTCAGGAATATATGAGATTAAATGTGCAGATTGTGAGCAGAGCTACATTGGGAAAATGAAAAGAAATTTAGAAATTTGAAGAAAAGAACACTTTAGGTACATTAGATTGAAACAGATAGACAAATCAGCAATAGCAGTTCATTTTTGGAACAAAAATCATGAAATAAAACCAGAAATTAAATTACTGTAACAACTTCACAACCCAATAGAACTATCCACATGGGAGAGAATTTTCATTTTAAAAAATAAGAAGAACTTAATGAATTTTGATTTTCCGCCGCTGGATGAACTCAGCAAGTTTCTACTAGAACCACAAGATACCACCACAGGAGCGAACGGACATCCATCCCCCATTTCGAACAACGGCATTCAGTCAACAGCACCCGATGATGGGAGGAACCTCTCCCGAAACTAGTCCAAGGTTTATAAAAGTAAGTGGAGTTAGTGTTAACAATTTGACACATTAATGTAGGATATATTACCACTCCATTGTCTACAGCTTCGTAAGTACATTTTTTGCTTATCAAATACACATGTTGACATGTGAGCCACAGCAGTAAAGTTTTCTGTCTTATGGTGATACCAGAAAGCTGCATCAAAAAATTCATGTTTATTAAATAGTCCCCAATGTTTTTGAACATACATTTTTCTTTCAAACTAATGGTACCTTGATTTGAAAAGTATTAGTAGTTTTGGAACTTCCATAACTTCCTAGGCCTTACATCCATGATTACACAGTTGTTATGAGTGCAAAAATAAGCCTGTATTATGTTACTACCATATTATAGGCAAGAACCAGATAAGGAAGAAAAATAAGTTTTTTTTTTTTAATTTTGATAATTATTATAGTCCAAGTATATTGTCAATTATTAACTTAATAAGGCAAATTCTTATTTATTTGTCTTTTTATTTGTTATTTACTTGTTTATAGAGTTGTATTGATAAATTCATATTCCAGCTGTACCCATATTTTAGGATGACATTTTGGTTGTTTATTATGTTTTGATTAACTTTGTTCTGCTTATGAGCAGCTAAAGCAATCCAGGATATTATTTATGCTCTAAGAACAGCTGTGATTTGAAACATCAGCTTGGCTCAGCATAGGACCACCCTTCACTTTTGTGACTGGTTCCAGACCAATGCACTTACAACTGAGTCAATGAACCCAATCTTTATAAGGCAAGATTGTGTCAGTATACATAAATAATTATTACATAACTTTAAATAAAAAAATTAAAAAACTAAGTAGCAAACAACTCAATATTGCCAAATAAAGTTCTTATTAACTTTGTCATATCGCAAGCATCTAACATCAAAAGACTCTTCACTCATTTTAAACAAGATGTATTAGACCTTACAAAATCACACCCTTCCAATATTCCATTGTTATTAGATTTTCAGAAAAAATCTTGGTAAAAGTATTGAAGTAAAAATTCAGCAACACTTTATGAAGAAACTACTCAAATTTCACTAGTTTTGTTCCACTTACTTGAACATGTTTTGAAGGCTGTTGCTATCATCAGAAACTGTCCAAGTAATGAGAACAAAATTAGTGAAATATGAGAATGTACTGAAGTGAAATACAGCAATCCTTTATGAAGAAACTGCTCAAATTTCACTAATTTTGTTCCAGTTACATGGACATGTTTTAAAGGCTGTTTGCCATCATCAGAAACTGTCCAAGTAAGGGGAACAAAATTAATGAAATACGAAAATGTATAGAAGTGAAATACAGCTACCCTTTATGAAGAAATCAAAATTAGAGAAATATGAAAACATACTGAAGCAAAATACAGCAACCCTTTATGAAAAAACAACTCAAAATTACTGAAGTACGAGTGATTTCTTGATAAATATTTGCAGTATTATACTATATTTCACTGTGAAAATTCTTGCTATCCAAAACTACTTATTAAAGTAAAGTTAATTATTGTATTTTTATGTATTTCCCTTAACAATTAATGTTTATGATAGTAGGTTCATGTATTTAGAATGTTATTACACTCATTGGAGATATTAATGACTATAAGTACAATTTTATAGCAAGGAGAAGTTAATTAAGATAGTGAATATTATACAGTGGTGTGTGGAAAGTAAACCCTTTGATGTAAAAATGAATCATTGCCAGATTCTGTGTGTCCATTGGAAAATTTGGGGATGCTCCTAAACACTGTATTCATAAGCACATGCAGCAAGTACACATTACAGTGGGTGCTTTGTCTGTAAAAGTAATGGTCATAATCATAAGCATCTGGAAAGAAAATGTTAGGGTAGAGCAGCCATGGCGAGCAGTTAGGAAGGCATTGCTTTTCTGCATAAGCTCCTAGGTTGAAATCTCATAAACATTTTTTTATTATTACTAGTCTTATAAGTGTATATGTAGAACATTATGTTACCTTAATACCATATTATATTTTAACAAATCATTTGAGTTTTATATTACCTTGCACATACAAAAATGTAATCACAAACTAACATATTCTTTACAAATAACTAAATAAATATATAAAAAAAAATTTATCTTCTAAAGTGAAAACCCATAGAAATAAAAATAAAAAATACAAATACAAATAAAAAATAAAAACAAATTGATATCATGTATGATCCCTCAGTATGTATAACTGCCCTCAATCTTCTGGGCATAGATGATGTCAAATTTCTACTGTAGTGTGGACAAGAGGCTACAACATCTCAGGTTTCTTGAATTTGTGCCCATAAGCTATCTTCTGTCCTTCTTGCATGTGTAGGGAACGTGTGTACAGTATACTGCATTTAGATAGAACAAATACTGAAGGAAATATTATAATATTCATTATTATATATATACATATATAATATGTTATTGTTAAAGCTTGCTGTGTATGGGAAACAATATGAAACTAATTTATCATAATATTTACAAAGGTTTATTAAAAAAAAGGTACTTTGGGCTGAGAGGCAAGCCTGCACTCTTAACCACAATATTGCTGCACACTCTGTCACAGAGGTAACAGAATACATATATTAGACAGCATCTTTAGTACAGGCAATATAACACAACTGCTGCAGTGACTATAGAGCCTTGCTGGTTACCTTGTGAATCATATGCTGCAATGAGTAAGACTTAGAAGAATTTTGCATTCAAGAGATGACTAATTTTTTTCTTTTTTGTCGAAGGTTGTACATAAATGCAACACATTGTTTAATAGCAAGTAAAATTGGGGTGATTTTGCTGCAAATTTATGCAGTTTAATAGAAATAAGGGAAATACTAAACAAAAGAAGTGCATATGGGCTATGTAGTATTTAGTTCTATTTTAGGCATTCATCACTACACAAAACAAGAACCTTTTCCCAACATTTTTGGACTTAACCAAAACATTGATATTCCATCTTAGAGAATTATGCTACCAGAAATTAGTATGGAAATGTTATGTATGATTAAAATCATACAAATAATCTCACATATCAACAGTTAATAAAAGAATAATGGCATCATACCTAAATTATCTCCACATATACACTAATGGAATCACAGACAAAAAATGGCTGTGGATGTGCTGTAGTTTACCCTGATTACATGATGCTATACACATTACCATCTCTATACTCCATATTTACATGTGAGCTACATGCTATTAATAAAACATTACAATATGTTTCAAAACAGATAAAAATTAATCTTATCTAATTCACTCTCATTCTAAATCCAGTATACAGACTATTCAAGACATCATCTGAGCAAATGAATTAATGAAATTCATAAACAGTTCACAGTTCGGATGAAACAAGGGAGGAAAATAACTATAATGTGGATACCCTCACATCAGAGCATTTCAGGAAATGAACATGCAGATTCAGCAGTGAAGGAAGCTATAAAACTACCCTTTCACAAATAAATATTAATACCACACCAAGATGCCACAAAATACATAACCAGAAGCATCTATCATTTCTGGCAAATAACTTGGATACAACAACCATCTGGCAAACTACACGAAGTAATACAGAATTCAAGAACATATCTACTGCAGAAATTGAATCATAAGGACCAAATCATTTTTACTTCACTTTGGATTGGACAGACTAAACTAACACATTTGCATTTACTGAATAAAATAGCTCCTACTGAATGCAACATTTGCCACACTGCCATCTCTGTATGACACATACTTTCTGAATGTCCACAATATGACCTTCAGAGAGCACAATATAATCTACCAGAACTTCAAAATGTCCTCAGCAATTCATCTCACAGTAAAACACTATTTAAATTCTTAAAAGCAAAAAAATAATATCATGAAATATAATATAACATATGATGAAAATCCTGTAAATACTATAATGATAAGTATCTACCAGAAGAAATTATAAATTATGTAATTATCATATTGTTGTGATATGACTAACAATGTAAGTTGAAACTACATAAAATAAATAAAAAAACAAGAAGAAGATTATGCTTATAAAGGAAGGTAAAGGAACTCATAGATAAATACAACAAGAGTAGTGTCATTAAAAAAATATAAGAAAGAAACAAATTCTGTCATTGAGTATTAAATATTGATATTTGTTTATAAATAGTATACATATTTTGTGATGCCGCAATTACAAGTTGATTTTAACTTGTTTTACTACCCTTGCTGAACATTTTGGCAAAAAACTTAAAAAGCAATGAAAGTATATATAATGTGAAACAAATAGTGATTTCTCAGTAAATATAATGATCATTCAAGTTTCATACCCTCCATTAAAGTAAACCTTTAAGATGCGTTCAGTAAAATCTGTATTTTAGGGAAATTGTCCTGCAAAATTATGCCATACCACAAAATAAATCCTAGAGGGGTATCACCATTGGATTTAGGCTCCCTGTCACTGTCTTAGCCCTTACACTCAAAGAGGGCATGACAGTATCTCTTGAGCATAATCAACAAACTGCAGTTAAGTTACTCTCAACCTTAGGGTCACATGAAGCTGGATGTCTAATTCAGCAAAGTCTCTGATGTCATCAACCCACAACTTTAATATCAAAAGGATGTCTTGCTTACCACTGTGTTCATTTATGTACACAATATGGTTCATTTTACATGACCACAGGTCACTGAAATAGGTTGCAATGACTGGGACTCAAATGATTTGCACTGAGTACTTCCGAAAAGACAACAATCAAATTCAAGAATATGACAAAAATTCCTTTTTTGTTTCTTAAAAGATTTTTTTCTTTTTGAAACTACATAGTTCTCATAAAATATTCTTCTAAATTTACCTTACTTACCTAAATTGGATTCAAGTGCTAATGTCAGTACTTGTAGATTGAGGTGTGAATCTAGGTGGTGATAGCGATACATGGGTGAACTGGCAAGCATATATGCTTTGATCAACCATTATGTGCAGTTGTCTCATATTGCAGTATTGTTGTCTGTTTGATATGGCCTTTTGTCTGTTTATGAGGAATTTTATATATTTTGTGACAATTTAAGTTTATTGAATTGACTAATGCTTTAGTCAAAAGATGTTTAAATATGTTTCAGTATTCATCTTCCTATAGATGTTTCCTATAAAGGCACGTTAATTTCTTATTTTGTAAGCATTCCAATCCCTAATGCTTTTGTAGAAAGTGTTTTTTCAGTATTAAATAAGAATTAGAGCAAAAGTTCTTAAAATGTGATTAATAAGAATGAAATACAAGCATATTTATAATTTAATGCTAGTTATCAGAGTTCTTATGACTTAATTATCAATGATAAAGAGTTACAAGTATGATGGACTATCATGATTATGTTATTGTATATATTGAATGTATTGACTTTGAATAAGAAGTACAAAATAAATTATTGTATTAACTTGATAGGTAGTCATTTTTATGGGTACATAATCACCCCTTCTTGTCTTTGATAGAAAGAATATGTGTCCCTATGGAAATTCTTAAAATCAGGCAAGTCTATGTACAAGGCTTCATTAAAATATAAACTGAGCTTCTAATGATAATTGTGGTTGTTGGTATGGAAATCAGGGAGCAACCAGATGTGCTATGACAGATCCATTAGCATATGATATGATGTATGTCATACTGCATAAAGATGAATGCTTAGAATCATGTTACTGTTTATAGCAATCTGACACATATGATTGTTAGATATAATCATAATTCACATATCTACAAAAATGCACCTGGAAGTAATACACATGTTCATCAAACCAAATTTATTCTTAAACACAGAAATGTATTCTTGAGGTTTTCAGATGGTATAAATATTTATATAAATTTAAATTACATATTTTAATCTATATTTTAATTTATTTTCATTCTAATGCTACAGACATTCTAATAGCTGAAGTTATGTAAAGTTGCAGTGATAATATATAGTAGCATAAAATTGTGATTTTTATATATACAAAGTGTTCTAAAAATGATGGTAAAAGCTTTATGGGTGAAAAGTACAAGTTAAAAAAAACAAAAATGTTTCAGTAAACATGGGTCTGTAAATTAGCCATTTATGAGATAATTACATTTGTTTTGTTGGTTAGAGTCATTACTGAACTGAGCATCTGAGCACTATAAAACAGCAAAATTTATGCTTTGTATGCATGCTGCACTCTCCTCTAACCTTCCCCTCATAGCTTGAACCTTAGTGATAAACAAAAACCAATCAATGCTTCTTATACATTCTATACTCTTTCTCTACTCTCCCCCCATTGATTGAGCCTTAGTATTAAACAAAAATCAATGAATTGTTCTGTGGCTACTATGTACATTGCAAATGAAGATTTTGAGCCCATTGTGATTTTATGAAAATATTATTGTAATGATGTTTTATTTATTGTCTCCTTGACTGCATTGTTTGTAGATTGTGGACATGAACTGTAGGTGTAAGTCTGCATTCATGAATGAAATAAAATGAATTAATGATGGCACAATAAGTTTGGGATCCTTGGCCCCTTGAAGCTATCTGGCATTCAACTTCTCAGGGTAAGGAAAAACTCTGAAAGAAAACCTTACCCAGACTGTTAGACCTGATTGGGATTCGAAACCAGAACCTCCAGATTGGCAGTTGCATATGCTACCATTATACCACTGAGGCAGTAAAAAAAATTTGTAAATGTGGAAAGAAAATATAGCAATGCAAAATGCAGACATGCACTTCATGCATGACAAAGCTGACAACAATGCACTAATGGCCAGCATTTGTATGCAGCATCTTTTACCAATGGAAGGCAGCCTGACAGCTGAGCATTCAGTAGGATACATCAAGGCCTTTGGGAAAATGGAAAATCTGCAAACCAAGAACAAGCAGGTAGATCAAAGTCCATAGCTACCTGATGTAGAAGAAAGGATGTTAGAACTTGTAGATATTAATTCAGGAACTTTGACTAGGAGAGTAGCTATGCAAGAGCAAATAAACACCACTGCAGTTGACTGAGGTTGTTAAGGCACAGACTTGTGAGGTTTGGAGTTTGAATTCCACCAGAACCGTCCTTTCTGACTGAGGTTCTTTCCAAGTTTTCCTCAGTCCTCATAAATGGCAAATGCAGTGTAAGTACCTTAAACTTAGGCCTGGAACATTTCCTTCCTTAAAAAAATCCTTTCTCAATGTATCATTTCATCTCATGTATCATCAGTGTCCACCGCCTGTGGTGCCTCAGTAGTAAAAACGGACATTAAACACTATTAAAAAAAAAGCGAATAAGTGCAAGTAGTGTTTGGCAAATCTTACATCAGGAATTACTGTACCCATAATATATTCAGCTCATATGAGTTGTCAATAACACAGATTTCTTTCCCAGAGCAACCTCCTGTCAGCAATTGGAACAACAGAGCACCCTAGACCCCCAGTTTTTAAACAACAGTTTATTTACAGATGAATCTATATTTACCCTTGATGATATTTTTAATTTCTACAACTGTCACATGTGGGCTAATGTCAATTCTCATGCAGTGCAAGAGGCAGGACACAAACAACATTTTGCATTTTATGTCTGGGCAGGAATACTCAAAGACCATTTTTTCTCAAACAAGCTAACTGGAGAGCACAGTCTGTGCTTTTTTCCAAATTTACTGGAAGTTGTTCCATTGCTACAATGCCAGTTGATGTGGTTTATGTACCATAGTGCACCAGCACATTTCCTTCTATATCCAAACAGATGATATGGTGAACTGTGGTTAGGTAGAAGAGGACCTGTACCTTGACCTGCTGATTAAAAATCCTTTGGATTTTTGTGAATGGGCTTATGCAAAAAAACCTAGTTTATATAACAGACATCACCACACCTGAAGAATTCCAGCATCGTATTTTAGAAACCTTCCAACAAATGATGAATGACCCAAGATTGCCTGAGTATATGCACAAGTCTTTGCAGAGAAGACTACGGGTTACTTTCAAGCACATGATGCATTGTGACACCAGCTGTTAAAGTTCTTCACTTAATGATCATTAGTACAAACACTGTTGTTGAAACTTAGGTTTATTTTGTGTATGCTGTATTAAATTTCTGTGTATTCAGTAAAATTATGAATTTTACTGTCTAATTATTGATAAAATAAATAAAATTGTCACAGCTTTGTTGGTATTAGCCTTCACATAATGAATATTCATGCAATTGGTTCAGTGGTGGCTCCAACTGACAAAATAATTGCCATTATCTCATAAACAGTTAATTTGCAGAACCATGCAATTAAAAATGAATTTAGGAATCCACACAGTGAAACTATCATAATCTTGTAGAATCAAACGTAAAACGTCTAAAAGCATGTCAATATATTAAACCCTCTTGACGTTTCACATTAAAACTTTTTTTATTAAAAAGGAAGTTAAGACTAGTTTTGTGAGTCACTTGCTCACATTGTCAACCAATTGACAACTAACGGATCTCTTCAAGTTGGATGTATACTTGGCTGTGTGTGCTCTGGTGGTCTGTTGATGAACCTGTACAATATGTTGTTTACTTCTGGTATACCAAATATTTTGATATTTGATTATGATAGTTTCACTGTATGGATTCCTACATTCATTTTTAATTGAATTGTAATGGCTTTCTAGCCATCAGGAACAAAATGACTCAAATAAAATATTACGCCATAATAAAATGGAATACAAGGTAGATCTATATAATTATATTCAGAACATGCAGCATTTAATTCGCAGTTACATAACCACAAAGCTGAAATAAAACGATGTCAAAAACTTAAAGAAAAATGAATTTTGATATACCAAAAGCAGACAATATATTGTACAGGTTCATCAACAGACCACTAGAGTGCACACAGCCAAGTATACATCCTGCTTGAAGAGGTCCATTAGTCGTCAATTGGTTGACAATGTGAGCAAATGACTCATGAAACTAGTCCCAACTTACTTTTTAATAAAAAAAGTTTTAATGTGAAACGTCAAAAGAGTTTAATATATTGACATGATTTTATTATAAGCTTTACGTTTAATTCAACAAGATTGCAGAACCATGTTTACTAGACTTTTTCCATTCTTTTAACTTGTACTTCTCACCCACATATATTCATTATAATGCAATACAGACCCTATTTGACTCTGGCATGTAACTATTATTATGTATTGCATATAATAACTTTTAATGTTCTGTCAAATACAGCAAAAAAAATGTAAATGGCATTAATTATACTAAATTTGTCATGTAAAATGCATTCATGGGATAAGGTTTCAAATATAAACATAATATTAGTTTAGTCTGTGAGCCACATACAATATATTAGCTCTGTCAAAAGCATATGTTGATTATAATTCTTCTCTTACTGCTAGGTAATTAAGATGGGAAATGTTTTGTTTAGAATGCACTGGTAACTATTTTCAAAGGACAAATGCAAACATAAATATCCACTTTAAACATGTAGTTTGTTTTGCATTTCTTAAATTAGTTAAAATGGAAGTGATGTACTCGGTCCATGTTGCCTATAAGAAATTGTCTTGAGTAATTTTTCAACAAATTCTGATATACACTTCTACAATATAAGAAGATAACATTACATATTGTTACATCACTTTATACATCTATGTAAAAAATACTTTCAGTTATACTGGTATCAAAATGCATGACAATTTGACTCAGTTTTTGAAAAAATGCTTGCACTCCAAGAATATGCTTCTAAAAATTTTACATGAAAACTCTTTTTACAATATTAATGAATTTATGGGGAATATTAAATATACTTTACTTTCATTGTATTTTTGTATTATAATATATGGTAGTTCATCTTATTGTACTCTACTGCATACATTTTACTGATATAATAACTGTGTAGCATTGTATTGTCCTAGATTATGTGATTTTGTAAATTTTATTTAGTATTGTAATTCTTTACTAGCAATGACATATCCCATATCAGTATATGATTAATTGGATGCAATAAATGAAAGTGAATATCTAATAAGTCATGCGCTACAACTACTTGTAACAAGGGCACCTGCAGGTTTTCATCTAAGTAGGGACAAACACATAAAAAGGGTGTCTAATAATTTAAAATGTTCAATGGTATCCATCATTCTACTATTCACCCTCTTCTCTCTCAGTTTTTGCTTTGTAGTTTATTAATACTTAAGTATGGTTATTAACATGTTATAGCAAACCAAATACACATGCTAAGTGATCTAAATGATAATTAGAATTTCTATAATTGCTCACATATTCATCATCATTAATCATCATTACAGCTACTATGATAAATAAATTATTCTGTTAAAAAACAATGTTATTAGTTTAAAACTTAAAATGTAAATTGGAACTTGCACAGTGAAGTCAATCATATTAATTGATATCATTGTATGATATAAATTAAGGTTATTAGTATTTAGAAAGTGTCTAAAATAAAAATAATATAAACTTGGCACACATTTATCTCTAAACAATCAATGCAGATAGCCCATATGTTTAAAAATTAATGAATATTGCCACAGACAGCTACTCATGGTAGACCAACACTTGAACTGCTGATGCTGAACTGTTGTAAAATAAAACTTAATTTTATTCACATAAGATATTCTGTCCCTTTACAGAGGTTCTGTGAGCAAATTGATCAACTTTCTCTCTGATTTTAAAACTCCTGACAAAATGAAATTTGATTGGTTGGTCTATAGTTAAAACAATATTATCATACCAATCTAGTCTCTAGTGGCTAACATTGCAAAAAGTACTTTTAAATTACAAAATAACTTATTGTGTAACAATGATATATAACTATATATAATATAAATAACCAAGTCGCTAGGAAATCACTTAAAATTTTCAAACATAAAAAATTGTTATATTCTCAATAACTTCTTCTTTAAATGCATAGTAGCTGCACCAGGTGAGGAACTAAGTTTTATGTATTTAGACAGTTTGACACAAATATCTACAAAATATAATTTGGCTACAAAAATACCAATAAAGGATCCTTCATATTCACATACTTTGCAGTGATGTGGTAACCACAACAAATCTATTAATTTTGCTCTTTCTATTAACCTTTGAGCAAAACTCAAAGATTCAGTTCTTGTAAATACATGAAGCTTTCCTCCTCTCCAGCATATTGTAACTGTAAACATAAATCAAAAGTATCCCTTTTAAGCTGAGAAATCTCCAGGTGGTGAATTGTCATTAAAAAAATCAATTTCCAGTTTATTATTTGTTATTCAATAAGTGCACAATTTTCATGCATATAACAAAAGACCATTAACTTTCCTCATATGTCATAGTGAATCTAATGCACTAAACATTATATACAATTGTCTTACTAGGAAAAAAAAAAAAAAAGAGCCTCTACTGGCCACTGTTTTGTGATTCTCTTTGTGGATGATGAATTTTAATAGCTTGGCAAGTCTTGAATTAGTCATTAAATGAAAATAATATAGGTCAGCATCTAAAAGTATAAATTCATAAATATCGTACTGATTATAAACTCTATATGTGGTGGCTAAAACAAATATTAAAAAATTATTTATGTGCTGCTTTAGACTTTCATTTCTTGTTAAAGAAAGGCATTTTTTTTGTAAACCTCTAAGAACTGGGCTTAATAAAAAGTTAGTGTAAAAATGTGTATATTGCAAGCACTTGTATTTGTAAGAAATATTATTTTTACTCACAATTAAATGCAAAATGAAAGTTTTAGTACCTAATTATAATTTGAGAAAAATTCATTTTAAAGTTAGTAAAATATAACTGAAGAGTAGCCAAGGAAGCCACTTTTCCTATGAAACAAATGGCATTTTTAATCAAAAATATGTCAGTAATAAAGTTGATACTGTGGCAGTTTAATTAAATAACTTCATACTTCTCCATTTTTGATAATGCAATAGTAAACAACATTTTCTGTAAAGACTATTTATTTCCTTATAAAATATCAAAACACACACACACAAAATTTGAAATAACTACATACTACCTTAATGTCATTGGAACTTACTAGATGAATGTAATACAAATAACTTTATAAGCATCATTTTAAAAATATGTATAAAGTTTTACAAGAAATCAGTACATTTAATTACTGTGATCCTTAATAAATAAAAACTACAGAAGAGGGTTTGATACCTTTCTGAAATTACAGCAATTGAAATTTCAAATAGAGTTCTTGGTAATTTTAATGTAATTTTCAACATCACCCAGAAGAGAAATACTACTGAACATATTGTGATTGCCTGTAACGGTGCACACTTAGACAAAAAAATGAGCAAATTCTCTAAAGCATTAATCTGTCTCGGTTCTGCTTGGCTCAGTGCTTGATTCAGGGCATGTTCTTGGGCATGGGTCTTACAGCCTTAGCCTTATTCTAGCATTACCAGTTCCAGTTCTACCCATGTATGATATTTTTGCAATTAAAAAAAATGTTTTATACACATGATAATATAGCTTCCAGTTGCAAAGGCTTATTTAAATTTTAAGGCATTTATGCTCTCTCTTTCTCTCTCTTGCACACACACACACACACACACACACAATATAAAGTAATCTTTGTTTTTAAAATAATTAAGAAATAAATAGTTATTTTAATTAAAATAACCATTTTAATTAAAATAATTAATTATTGATTTTTCATTATTCTTCTGCTACTGCTGATTTTTGAAAGAACTGTCATTTTTGCTCCTTTTGATAAAATTAATTAGACCTAAAAAGAATAAGGGAAATAGTGATGTTGTACAAAATATGCAATGGGACAGAATACTCTGGGTCTGAGCAGGGGAAATACAGAGAAAGTTGCGGTGCTGCTGTAGTTGTTTTCCTTGCCATTATTGTTGCTGTTGCTGCTGATCTTCCATTTTAGTGTTTCCATTTTGTCATTCCTGCTGCTGTAGCTGTGGCTGTTGCTACCATTTTTTATCTGATTTTGCTACTGTTGCTAGGATGGTGCTGTTATTGTCATCACTATTACTGCTGCCTTTTTGTTGTTTTTCTTTGCTACTATGGGTTGGGACCAGAAAAATTGAAATCAGAACGCTTAAACTCTAGTGACGCAAGATGTTCGTGGCGTCATGAAACGATCTGACTGAAGTCAAATAAAATTTTCGAAACTCCGGGAGTTAGGGACAGTTTACAGTTCTCGGCCAGTTTTTTACACTGATCGTGCTCCGCTAAGTTTTTCACTGACTTTGTTTTTTTGTTAAGCGGATATCATTTGAAGCAGCCTGGTGTCACAGTCCCCCTGCTGGTGCTGTCATTGTGCTGGACATTCAGGTCAGAATGAATAGGGCACAGAACTACAGTGATCATTAGCACAAAAAGAAGGTTGAAAAATTTTCTTGTTACAAACTAACCACAGCAAAAGCTGAGGTATCAATATGGGGTGCATGTATAATGTTCATGCCAAATATTAGTAGTCAATGTTGTGAAAACAGTGTAAGGAACATTTTACCTCATTAATTTATTTGAAAGCTAGGAGAAAGTACTTGAATGCCTCAATCTGGGCATTTGTTAACCCATGTATACAGACAGATATATATAATTAATGTTTAATTTTTTTTGATTTTGTGTTCCTATTTTCAGATTTTCCAAAGTAAATTAAAGGTCATAAAAATTAGGTAGAAGAACAGCATTTGCATAAAAACAATGTTTTGAGGAAAGCAATAAAATTTACCATTATCTGCAGTAAAAATAACATTTTTAAAATTAAATAAGCTTTCAATTATCTCTTGTTTCTTAAATTGCACCTCATAATATTACACTTATGACAACAAACATACTATGTAAGATCTGAATTCATGTCTTGGAAATATTTGCTATTGTAATAGACACTCTGAAATTCCTGTTATTTTTATTAGCTCAGAGAGGGTTGTCTATAGGTTTCTTTTTTGTTTGAAATTTTATTTGTGTACTTCAATAATGGATGTAAAATAATGGTAATGTATAGCACCACAATTTTTCATAGAAATGGAAATGCAAAAAAACAGAAGTAAATAAATAAATAAAATTCAAAACTATTACCTTTTCTTTTTTTTAACAAAATATTTGCTTTCAGTTATCAAAATGAAAGTCATTCAGTCAAAAATTCGTAGTTTCTTTTGTTAGCTATATTCATCTTATCAGGTAAGGCAAAACATGTCCCGACCAAGGATCGAAACCGGGCTTCCCAATTGACAAGCATACGTACTATCATCTAGAATTTGAATTTTAATTACTTTTAATTTTGGAAAATAGAGCTTTGTTAATTACAAATTTGGTCAATTGTTTTAAAATTATTTTTCTAAAGTTTTGACATTAGGGTTTTATTTTAATTAAAACTTATAATTCGTTATTTCAGCTAATTATCATATTTTGGAATCTTTTGAGGCTATTGTGAGCGTTTGTTCTCTCTCATTCCTTTTCTGGTTTCGCTCTTCTCTCACCGCAAAATGATTTAAGCAGCTAACCAGTTCAAGGCGTTCGTTTTATCCAGATAGAAGAAAAATATCTAATAAACAAGTAAATATAAATTTCAGAAGCCAGTTTTTATCAGTGAAAATTTTATGAATCTCTTTACAGTTCTGTGCAGCCGGCTTCTGTTCGTCTTCTTGGTGAGTCCTGCCTTTATCTGCCACCCACAATGTAGCCGGAAGCTGCACAGGAAACACTTGGATAGATAAGTAGCATCCTTTCCCTTCAGTGTTAGGCACGCGATAATGTGCCGTGTTTCGCTTTTCCGTTGATCATCACAGCAATTATTAACATTTCATTGTCAGTAATACGCTACAGCAAAATGATGCATCATAGCTATCCAAGTTTTCACTTATTTTAAATCAATTACAGCATCTGCCAGAGAAGACTGTACTTTTTAATGTGTTTAGTGCTTTATGATATACCCTAAATATTTGGTTAAATATCATGGATGGATAATTTAATTCAACTGAAATGAATGTCGAGTTTGAAAAGCTCTCTGCAATTTTGTAATAATTCGTTTCGCAGAAATCGTAGAAAATTAAGAAATAAAAGCTAAGCATGCTTACGTTTTTCAAATTTTTGAAACGAATGTGTGGGAAATATCACCAAGTCATCATGTGAAAAATAATTGATTGAGTTTTAAAAAATATTTTAAATGTTTACAAATAGTGCCCAGATTCCGAATAGTTCTTGCTTGATACGCTCTACCCTGATAAATAAATGTATTGAACAATCGAGATGGTTTGAGATTAACATCTACCATCTCCCCTCTTCCAGTTTTACTGTCAAATACATTCGAACATTGGGAACCTATTTCGACTCCGTCGTCTAATTTGAATTTGTTGCTTGAAAAACTATCAATAAAAAACCGCCTAAAGTTGCAATATGAAAGAGATAAACATATAAAAGAACATTTGACAACTTTTTAACGTAAGTTAAAGCTTGTTTGATATCGTTGCTAATAAGAATATCACATAAAGCTATTAAAAATACACAAAAATCTTATATTCCAATCTATGGTATTTCTGAGGTAGTATTTATACACATCTGGATATTAGTAAATTAACATGCATAAATAAAACTATCATTATTACAGTTACTGTCTTTAGCGTTGGTTTACTATAATCTTTCCCATAATAAATTTAATTTATATATGTTTTACCACGTACCAGCATCTTCAGTTATGAGCAGCTCACTCAAAAAAATTAACAACACATATTATAAAATAATATAATGTAAAATATAAACAAAATATTAAAAATAATAAAATAATGAAACTTGAACACTTAAAAAGTATTTGAAACTAAGAGAACAAAGTAGGTATGATTTTAGGAATTCATCATGTTCTTGTAATACATTACGTTTTATTTCATTGCACTCTTTTGTTTTTGGTTTGCGCAGGTTGAGGAACAGCTGTGATACTCTGTTTTACTTTGAATCGTCTATATTTTTCATGTAATTATTTTAATATTATATTATATCTTTTGGGATTACATTTTTCAAATGTCGCAACTTTTAATTTTTTACTTCTAGTTATTATAGCTGTATCTCCAAAATATGAACATAGAAGTTCACGTCAATCACTTTAGGCACTGGGTTCATGGAATATACGGTAAGTTAAAAATGTCTGCTTGAAAAATTGTGCCTAAGCAACATGAATTAATCAAAGCTGTTTAAATCGTATGCATTATGTGGATTTCAAGCTGAAATTAAAATACCGGGGAATAGAAAAATATATGGATAAGATAGAATAAAAGGTTATAGTTGGTTTACTCTTCTGGTAAGTGAATGTAACACACTCATAGGAAGAGGGTTTGGTATATGAATAGGAAACAGATACAGGACTTAATGGATCCTGAATAGAGTAATAATAATAATAATAATAATAATAATAATAATAATAATAATAATAATAATAATTGATAAATATGATGCAGGTGTTGTTAGTGTGTAAAACTGATGCAATGTTCTGTGTTTTTCCTCGTGCAATAGGATAGGAGGGTCCTAAGATATTTTCATTAAACGCACTCAAGAATTTCCGTGCATATCTTGTCTGATTAATTTAATTACTGAGTACAAAGCCTTGATAATTTCGTACAAATTGTTCGAACATCATAGAAACCATCAGTTAACAAGTGGCATGCCCGATTATTACTAAAGTTCAAATTCATTCCAGTTCGGGATAGGTAAATTAGATAGTTTGTTCATACTTACTTACAAAATTTGAATTGCGCGACATACACAATGATTTGTATAACGGGCAAGTTCGTGCTGATCTCGAAACCTGAAAATTGGGTTTTACATAGAAAGTGTTCTGAATGTATTCAGTAAGCTTTCATTTTCCAAATTTCGTGTTCATTTGAGAACCACGTCGTCTTCATTTTACCATCTTAGCGATCATGTCTGTATGTAATAATAATGGAACATGAAATTCAACTCTAAAATGCTTGCAGATGATGGTCTAGGAGGTTCCTCACTTTGAAATAAGATTCCTCGAAATATAGATTCGTTCATCTGTGTAGAGTGCAGACTCTGGTTTACAGAATGAAAGTTATGATAATGCATAGAAAAACCAGATATTCCTTGATTATTTACTTTATTACCAATGGTAGGTTTTGCTTTTACCTTCATTAAAACTTGCACCCTAAAATGCATTTTTTGTTTCATTGTCAAAGTTTTAATACAGGGTATCAATGATGTAAAGAAAGCTGTATCCTCACCACTTTCAATTTGCGGTTTTTGTTTGTAAGACTCCATAATAACAAGTTTTACTTCCAGATTCTCCTTTCTGACACGTTTAGCGTGAGGCTGAGAAGAAAGTCACTCTCGAAAATGTTCCTGGATATTTTCCAATGTGTTAACACCGTTACTTTCTTCGTGTTCTAATACTTCAGTTTGTGTGTTATATGATTCAATGCTGTTTGAGGTAGACCGTGTTTCTATAACTCTTCTTAGAAAATATGGTTGTTCCTCGTATACATATCTGCTCTTTTCTTTACTCCAGAACAACTCTTGCATGCTTTGGACTGCTTTTTACTGCTAAAACACAGTCTCTTACAGTTATCCATTTTGAAATTACTTTGTTAACTGGAAAAGATGGATACATTACATGAATCTGCCAGGCACTGGTTTGCTCACTATAGCAATGTCTATGGTAAGGTATGTTTATTTTCACTAAAGAATTATTAATCGTGTTTGAAATTACAATGTTGGTAATTAGCCTTATAAACATGACACCGAAGACTTTACTGTAGAGTGGTAAAGCTACAAAGAACTGGCCGCAATTATATTTGTGGTGTTCAGATTTCGCTACTAGTACTTTCTTAGATACTCTGAGCCCCTATAAGCCTTTGAATTGAATTAATCGAGTTCAATTGGATGTACTAACGCTATATTTAAGTTTAATGGCCTCAGTGTAGTTGTTTGATTGATTATTCATTTATTATTTTATTTATTTGTAGATATGTTGTTAGTGAATGCAGTCTGCAAGATTTACATTACAACTACAGGACTGGCCGGCCAACTGCAAGTAAAATAATATGATTAGTCTGTTTTGGCAATTTATAAAAAGTGCATGTATCTCGACACTTAACGAAAAGAACTAGAGATAAATAGCATTAGGATTTTGTGTAAAAGCTAATTTCCCTCATTGTATAGGTGCTTTAGATGGTAAACACACTAGTATAGTAAAACAATGTGAAAATGGACCTTTATATATGAATTATAAACATTTTTTTCAGTGATTTATTAGCAGTAGTCGATGCTAGACATCGCTTCGTGTATGTGGTTTTCGGTTTTTATGGAAAACATTCATATTCTTCAATTTTTAAAAACTGTGCATTGTGGAAAATATTAGCAACCAAGCACTTAAACTCCCTAGACCACAAGCATTTTCTGATATAGATGTACCGCTCCCTTTTGAATTTGTGGGCGACGAAGAATTTGGACTTTCACCAAATCTACTTTGACCTAATTCAGGAAAGGTTTTACCCATTAGTAAAAGAGTGTTCAATTATATATTGTATAGAGCCAATTGAGTGTACTTTCGGGATTTTATGTAATAAGTGGCGCATTTTTCACAAATTAATTAATGTGGATGCAGCTTTCGCAATTGACATTATAAAGTGTTGTTGTGTATTACATAATTTTGTGAGAGAACGTGATGGGTATAATTTTGAGAACACATTAAATGTTATTGGATTTCAAGAAACGATTTTCCCCTGAATGGCAACATTAATAGATCTGTCAACAGATATTGTGATGTGCTAGCTAATTACTTTGTGAATGGTGACGGAAAAGTTGCTTGGTAATGTGAAGGAATATAATAGCAACAGGACAAGTAGCATACTTTTTGTAGCCATATATAATATTTACCGAATTTCATTTGTTCTACGTCTGTATTTGGTACATCTCCATATACAGCAAATGCCACCTCTTTCCAAGCTGCGGTTTTCTTATTTTCATCCTTGTACTCATTTAAGGATGTATCCCATATTATAGGTCTGTTATGCACTTCATTTATTACCATTTCAATAACTATTTTGCACATAACAAACACTCTACCTATGGGAATATTACACCAGCACGTCCTATTGACGCACAATAAACAACGGCCGTGTGTTCTGCTACAATATGAATAACGAAATGCTGCAACGTGCGTTACAAACACATAGCCGACGTTGTAATTTGACCATGCAAGGCAACAATGTGACTGACGTTGCAACGCACGTTAAATTCAATGGACATTTGCCGCTTGTCTCATTTCATATAATGTCCAGTTAAGTTACGACGGATACTGGGACATACCTTATAACGCCCGTCATCTCAACGCTCGTATGTCCCTAGTTTTAATTCCTTAAAATCGCAGGCAATAGTAGTGGGACACCAGTGATTTTAAGTACCATAGGCATCGGTTGTATTCTTCCCATTAATATCAATCAAACTATAATTCTGCGAAAATACTTGAAATTATTATAGATAGTATCTCTGATGGAAAAACGATGTTGAAACCTGCAGGAAAATAAGTTCGCCAATCCACACCTTTAAAATATTAAATGTGTTCCTATCCAGAATCTTAAAAATGATTTAGATGCAATCCCAGGTATACCTCTCTTCGACTTTCCGTTAACAACTCAAACTCTAACCAAATGCAAAAACTGCAGCGTGCTCATATTATGTGTACGTTACATCTGCGAGATGTGTGTTTATACTATCATACTTTTACTTTTATTACACAGGCGGTCCCAGCATAACTGTCTTGGTTCCACTTGAAAGGCCGAAGAAATATTGCCTCACACTACTTTTTTCAAAATTATCCATACATCTTCTCCATTTTATACATTTTCCCGTTTTCAAAATCTATCTTCCTCTCATAGCCTGAATACACAATCTAAAATCCGGCACGTACATTATTACCATTGCACCGAACATCACCCTACTCACTATTATTCACCGTAACCACTGCCCGTCTCTGGAATGCATTGCACGGATATCAGAGACTGCCAAACTTCAGGAGCATTTCATAAGAAAATTTTAAGTGCCCTAAGAAATAATCGATTACCTTAGATTTAGATTCCTTACGTTACAATAAAGGTATTTATTTGCTTTATCCCACTGTTGAATTATTCATTCTATTGTTTCGTTATTAGTATTATAAAAGTTCCTCTCTCCTTTGTTATATTGTTAGGGTGTTTAATTTTTGTTTTACTAGTATATATTGTCACTTTCATGATATACATAGTTTATAGGTGTTTGAAATGTTATTGTTACTGCTTGTTGTATTATTCATCTTTTTATTTTTCTTCTTAGGTTAATATTATTCAATATTTATTTTCATTATCCGTGTTTATGTAATAGCAAACATTTGTTTGTCTATTTCATGTTTTTCGTAGGTATATATGAGTAGAGTATTATCCTTGATACTGTTTATGTTATAATTATGATATTGTCACTAAAATTCAGTGTAATTATTATTAGATTTGTAGAGTTTAGCTTAGTGGCCTTAGCTCTGCTAGAATAAATAAATAAAAATAAATCTAACTGAAAAAGCGTACCATTTCTTTCTTTTTCCCCCATAAATCAAAGCGCTTTAACATATTTTCCTTTGTGATATATGAATATATTTATATTTGTAAAATAGACTTGGCATCATAGCATTAACGAAAGGCATAAGTACATTTAGAAGTAAACGAATATTTACTTTGTATGCATATCATGGTCTTTATGGACGTTGTATTGGCAGTATTTAAAACATAACGACGAGATCCAGGGATGAAAGTTGAGAGGAAGTCACCTGCTGTTGCTGTAGTTACAATTAAAAGGTTTATTATATATTATTATTATTCAACATAAATAAATTGTTTCCTTAAATATGTAAGAAATAAAGGAAACTGTATAGTTCTGGTTATTTTCTACTCCTCCCTCCCCCATTACATCTTTCACACTGTGTAAGATGTTCATTACGTTGCTTATATAAAGTGTGGTCATGTAAAATATAAGCTTGGCGCTATTCCCATTTTTTTTGTGAAAGTTAATTTCAAAACAAGTTATTTTTATGTATAATATATTTACTTGATATCCGCAGTATATTTGGTGACCTTTTCCAGTTCGCTAATATGATGCGGCACACCATAGGAGAATCACTATATTAGCTGAATGGTGAAGGAGAAAATTAATAAGCAATTCCTCTCCAGGCCCCCTCCACAACCTTCATTGTTCGCGAATATATTTCATGTTCATAAGTGGCCGACGCTTTGTTATTGCCAGGAGAAATTCGGGAACGCCCCAAAATTGAGTGTCTCCTGCTGAAAACGCATTAATTTCAGGACAGCATTTATCCCCTATATAGTTTCTGTATTTTTATGTTACTAATGCGGTACATAATAATTAATATCTTTGCTGCAAGCTCAGCGCGACAACAATATGAGTCTGCCAACGTTGTTAATTAACATGAGCAACATTTTTATTGGCAATTGGGTAACTTGTTGTTTAGCAGTTAGAATTTAAACCTTCATTTTCATTGCTGCCTACTTGTTGCTTTTGATTTGGTATATTATTTCAGTCATATTTGTGTTCTGTTGTATCTTTTAACTCACAGCACAGGACATATATAATTATGTTGATGATGGTGGTGGTGGTAGTGATGATTATAATAATAATAATAATAATAATAATAATAATAATAATAATAATAATAATAATAATAATAATAAGCTCGTCTTGAAGCTTTACATTCGCATCATTCATTTACCCCTAGAAAACCAACAAGTTTCAGTAAGCAACAATAAATTGATATGCTCGGACCCCATAGACCCGCAAAGCTTTTCAAACCCTCTAGACCTAAGTGGTATTGTTTTTATATAATTTATCATTTTAATGGTCGTATTTAACACAGATTCTAAAAGTCCCCCTTCAACAGTGCTCATAATTAACGCCTCCCTGTGCAAGAAACAATGAATTGTCATCATAACTGGGTTCACTACTCTCACGAAATTTATAAAGCCTTAAATTTTCCCCGTTAATGACTCAGCTCCGTCTGTGCAAAGAGAGATGCAATTTTTTCAGGAAATAGCATGTTCAACAAAATTATAATCATAATTATTAACATAATCATAATTTTTGCCGTTCAGAGTTATTGGCAAAATAAAAATTGTTCAATAATATGCAAATTATGTTCGAATCTAATAAAGGTAATTAATTGGCATTTACCACTTGTGTCATGACTTTCGTTCAACTGTAGAGCGTACACAGTATTCCCCACTAATTTACTGTTCACTTTAAATTCAATTTCATGTCTCATTTCTTTTATTTTGCAACTTATAGTGTTATCCAATAATGAAATTTTGGAGATTTCTTCTTACGCAGCATTTCCCGGCTGGTAATGCCTCGACAATATTATGAGGTTTTTTCTGTTTGGCTATTCATTCAAAAACTACATGTCAAGCATGCAATTTTTTGTCAGAAACATAAATGCGTTTTACTGGCGCACTAGAGGATTTTTTCCTGCGACTTCAAAAGACACTAAATATTATCTTGGTTTTGAAGCTATATAAGAATTATTACTTTCTAAATGTTTTTTTTTTTTTTTTTGTTTATTTGGCACCGTCGATTGGTTTGACCGAACATTTCCGCATATAACACATTCGGACTTTAGTTTAAATTCGCCTCCACGCCACGTAAAACCACATTGTATGCATTCATCATTATATTAACGAAACTCAGTACGTTTTTGTGAAGCTTAAAGGAGACTTTCGCTCACTTAATTAGCACTGTGTCATCTAACCCAGTACTTGATTCAGATTGTCTTTTTCGAATTACTGGTTGTCCATGACAAAAATCTAAATAAAGCACTTTTGATAATATAGTCACACTATTACATGCTCACACGTATATATTGAAACTGACCAATATATTCTGACGATTCAAAACTCTGTTTATTATTCCGTGAGGAGAGCAAACGAAGTACCAAGCATTGTTGCAGGTGTTAACGTTTCATTGTTAAAGTCCATCTCAAAATAAACTGCATCGTATGAAAGACTTGGTTGTAAATGAAAAATGCGCATAAAGAGACCTTCTGGATTGCATACAATTTATTCCAAAATTTCGCAATATACCGCATGGGGCTATGCGACATACCAATGTGTCCCGGCACACCGGTTGGGAAATACTTCTTTCCGCTTTCTCTTCAAAAGTGTTAGGCAGGAGGCTGCTATGGAGGGTATATACTTGTTGATTTTGTTTATTTACTGACGCTCTTTAACATCTCAGGTCATCAACGTCCCATTCAATCCAGGGCGTGAAACGGCCGTTCACTTTTGCTGAGAGGCCTCTTCTTTCAGGCTTGAGGTTCTTTTAGTGCCGTAAATCCACGACACGGAACTCACAATTTTACTTCCCTTCGGAAGGAAGCCATACTTAGGATTTTTACCTCAAAACTCCATCGACCTGGTCGGACCTTAGGTTTACGAGGCAAAGATGGTTACTACTAGACCACCAGGACCGACAGGGTACCATACGAGGTGTGTGTTAAAAGTTTTCGGCCGGATTCAGAAATGTAGTGGAGATGCCCAAATTACTATGACAGTTAAGTATCATCTATCAGATGGCGCGCTATAAAGTTTCAGACGAGTGAGTGCAGTTCACTTGTTTGTGTAAACAAACTAGTGTTAACATTTTCTACAAAAGTGAAAAAACTTAAATACGAGTTATGACAAAGAACTTCGTTTTCAAGGGTTTAACTCCAACGGAAATACAAAAGGAGTTAGATCCCACGTTTAAGAGTTCTTCCGCTTCGTTTTCGACAGTTAAAAAATGAGCTGCTGAATTTAGGCGCTGTAGTACATCCATTCAAGAATGAAGAGCCTCGAGCGTCCGAAAATTGGTGCGACAGACGAGATTCTCACAAAAATTCACAATACCGAACTCAATGATGCTGAGTAAAGCTACAATAGTTGTCTGACATTGCAAAGACCTCGATAGGCCGTATCCACTATATTTTACATGAAGTTTCGAGTGTGAGAAGGATTTCGGCTCGATGAGTGCCGATGAGTGCCATACTGGTGGTGTAGTGGTTACCATACTTGCCTCCTAAACTCAAGATCGCGGGTTCGAACCCGGCCAGGACCGATGGATTTTTTCGGCGTAAAAATCCTAAGTATGGCTTCCTTCGGAAGGGAAGTAAAGCCGTGGGTCCTGTGTCGTACATTTACGGCACGAAAAAGAACCTCAAGCCTGAAAGAGAGGCCTCTGAGCAAAATTTGTCGGCCGTTTCACGTCCTGAGTTGAATGGGACGCTGATGACCTGAGCTGTTAAAAACCGATGAGTGCCGTATTTGTTAACAATGGACCAAAATCTCACTCGAATGAACATTAAGAATGTTTAGACTAATTTAAATGAAATTCCAGTTTCTTCTACGTTTCATAACAGTCGATGAAACATGAATTCGTTACTAAACGCTAGAGACGAAGGAGCAGCCCAAACAGCGCGTGGCAACAGTGAAAGTACACCAGAAAGCAAAAACGATTCCGTCTGCAGGAAAAGTCATAGATAGCTATGGTTTTCTGGGATTCTCATGGTGTGATGTTCGTAGATTACCTCCTGAAGGGCAGAACCATCACCGGAGAGCATTTCGCTTTACTACTGGACCAAGTGAAGGATGCTATTCAGGCTAAACGCCCACACCTAGTGATAAAGAAAAGTTTTTTTCGTCGCGATAATGCGCCTTCACAAAAGTCTGGGACTTGTTGCTGCAAAACCGCAAGTCGCTTGCAAGTGCTTCCACATCTACTATATTTGCCGCAATTTGGCTCCCATCGATTACTTTTTGCTCCCAAACCTGAAGAAATGGCTAGATGACGAAGATTCACATCAAATGATGAAGTTGAAACTGAGAGAGACGCTTATTTTTCACGATTGAAAAAAAAAAATGTTTACTGGGGGCGTTAAAAAGTTGGATTCGTTGGATCAAATTTACAACGTGACTATGTTGAAAAAAATTGTTAAATCTCGTGTTTTCTTGGTAAGGCCGAGAACCTTTAGAATGCTCTAGGTATATTATACAGTTTTATTGTAATTAATAAAATTTAATTGTCATGTTGGGTAGCATTTAAACGCTTTTATCTGTTGTTTGAGGGGGAGGTTTCATTAAATGTTTGTGCAAATGCAAAGTTATACAATTTTTTTATTAAATTTATTATATTTTATTGGGAAAACAATTTTTAGATCTTGTACTTTTTGCATTAGCTGATTTACATGTTGTGTAGCTTTGCTATTTTCAAGATCTAATTTATTCGATGTGTGAATTATATTTACGATTATGAAAGTTTAACCAATCATATAGTAATTGTAAACCTCTCTTCTCCTTTGTTATAAACACATTTCTATGGTCACCAGTACAATTCCATGGTTAAACTTAAATTGATTTACAATACTGCTATACGTAGCAATTTTAAGGCAAGTTCAGAAGAATGATTGAATTTTTTGTGATCAAATTTGCTCTAATTGTACACACACACACACACACACACACACACACACACACACACACATATTAGATACACTAAAGCAAGTTTCTTTATATTTAAAGGGGTTAGCAATAAAATCAATGTAAATGCAGAGCTGAAAAAGTTTCTCGAACACTATCAGTGGTAAAACTATGTTCATGGATTAATCTTAAGAAAGTGGGGAAAAATATGGGCAAAACAAAGCATTGAAAAATATTACCATTTCTGAACCAACCAACAAAGATAAATGCAAGTTTTTGACATTTCGCAAACAAATTTTACAAGAGCTTATTTGTAATATTGGTTCACGATTCGATGATACAAGTGAATTATTAGTGGTGCTGGAGTATTAGCCGAATAGAGCAAGTTTAGCGCACTCTGTGGTGATGAAAAATATAAATTACTTTTTTTTTGCATTGTAAACAAGAATAAGGAAGTTTCTTACCATGTTATAAAAAGTTTCGGTAATCAGAGTTACACAAAAGACTTAATGCAAAAGAAAGCTGTCTTAGTAATCATAACAGTTCATCAGCAGGGGTATAGCTTGGGTTTAGTAGAGTGAAACTTATAATAACACGGGAACATAGCGGAATGAGTGTTCATATACTGAATGTTGCAATGGTATAGATTTGAAGGTTTTTCGAGTCAACAAATATGCCGCTGTATGGTTACCACATATTCACCACGCTGGATGCAATGCAGCCTCACAAGGCGCACATTCAATGTGCGCTTCTTCAAACAAGCTGTTTATTTAAGGCATGTACATATGCATATCAGTAGTTTTGAGAATTTGGCTATTTTTATGTTAGTGTCTCCTGGAAAACATGTTCAATTCGCTTCCTGATGCTGTCGACTAATACTTCAAAACGAACAGTTAACGCGCATTACATCCGAGTATATACCCTAAATGAGGCTCTTCCAAAATAATACAGCATATATGTTAATTTATGCTCAATTTATTATTTATTGAGAACGTACCGCTGTTTCTGTAATATCAATGGTTATTGTTTAAACTAACCACATGCACTTGGGACACAGATTCGAGCACTGGTTGAGGTGATCCACCCAGTAAAGGGTTTTGGAATGGATCATTTGGGACGGAGGAAGGTATTTCCGTACTTCAACCTTGCTCAAGGGCTGATCGTTTGTGCTTAGGACCTCAGTAGGAGTACCTTCGGGAGGAATGGATGAGGTAAGATCAACATCCACGAACGCAGACGGGATTTTTAGTGTTGTTTCCAGATAGAATACCCCGACGCCGGCGGAGACCCCTCCAAGGAGTTCCAGACCCTCAGAAGGGCCGCTTCCATACCAGAGACCGCAGCGGAAACCTTTTCAAAGAGCACCGTCACACTACACTAGCCCACTTCGCCTGAAACTTTTGATCCTATAACAGAAAAATGGAATGAAATGAGATAAAATAGGAGAGCGAAAAATTCGTGGAATAGAAAGATTTATTCCACCATTCGTCTAGCCGATCATGAAAGAAGAGGAAGAAGAAAAGGGAGTTTGTATCTCCCTCCCCAAGCGTTAGCGCTTGAGCAAATTCATTCAGTATTAAATGTTTTAAATGAGGTTTTCTAATATCCTGTAAGACAGAATGACAAGTACTCTTAGGTGCTTCTAGCACCCGAACTTATATGATTTACATATAATGTAGTTCTCACAGTTATTATTAAGACCTCAGTAAATGACTCAGAAATATGGGTTAAAATGCCAATTTTGCACCTGAACAGAGATGGCCTAATTTCGTCACCATTCTATCTACTGTGCAGCATAAAAGAAGAGATGTGTTAGCATCACCTTCAATGGTGTCCAGTCACTTCTACTAAATTCCCTACTTATGAACAATACTGGAAATTAAGTGAGTCAATTACTTCATTGTTAACAATTCAGCATTAGCTAATAATAATGTTTCACAATCATCCAACTGTATGTATTATCTGTCCACCATTTGCAATATTCTCAGTTTGATTGCGAGAAAAATTGAATGTCGGCAATATTAACCACGGTTCTGAGAGTTCATTTAATGAGTGCAGGGATGGGAATTTTCCATCACCAAAAATAATTGGGCAATACCAAGAAAAAATATGAATAGGATACTTTATTCTTAAAACATTCCATTTTTATAAAATCTTAAGAAATAAAAATGCGATTTTGGGGGCTAAATGTGTTGTTAAAATATGCATAAAAGTTCAGGAAATTGCTTAAGGCTTAAGCCAATGACATATTCGGCAGCACCTATCCCCTTAGGAATCTGGCAACATTATCTGCGCCAACGGTTGTTTGCACCACCTACGTGATACTAATAGCGAGCAAGCGCTTGTAAGTAAAGTTTATGTTGAATAAGAAGTGGGAACTGGAGATGCATGTAAAATAGTTTATCATATAACTTCAGAGCATAGGGAGGGTTACTCAAGCGGTATTTCCTTAAAATTGTCTCTGAAAAATCTTGTCCCTCCGAAACAAAAGCTGAATTGACGCCCCTGCAGCATTGAGAGTCTCGTTTCGAGCGTCAGTGCACTATGTCTTTTATTTCATACATTGGATTGTGGGCGGTAACCATAAGTGAAACTGAGCACAACTGCAGTTGCCTAATTATTAAATGGGGCTCATTAGATTCACAAAATTTTGTAACAGGCTTTAGAGCCTAATGCCTGCCAAATGATAACGACAATATTAAAGTTTTCTGGTGGTCATGAAATTGAAATTTATTGAAAGTGCTAAGAAGAATACAAACTACAAGGGATCTCCACCTTTCTGGCCCAGGCCAATTTAGGTGTACCTCCTTGCGATTACATAAAGTTTAATACATTGATGATTTTATACTAATTCTTTATCTAAATTCTAAATAATGAAATAAAATACAAAATTCCCACCTAGATTGCATCAGACCCCGGTCCCCGGGTCATCAGCAGTAGCCTACTGGAATTCTAGGGGACTAGGCTCCGGTCCAACCCAGGGGACTAAATTGAAAATTTTCAATTACTGTATCTATACCATTATTTTATCAGCTAGCTACAGTCTCCACAAACTACCAATTCTTTTATTTCTCATATACCAGCTATAATGCTATATGTATTCACTTTCTAGAGCAATTTCCAAAATCCCAAGCTCAATAATTAATAAATGAAATATAATTTCACTCCGAACCATTCCTAGACCAATGACATTTTTCATAATCATACAGGTATTCTTTATTATCTAAAATTTATCTAAATTATATATCTATCAACTGAACATCTCCATTTCATTTTACCTTCCATAAGAACTCCCCTAATTTCGGTATCTGCTCATGGTCTTCAAAGATCTTTCCCAATACAATTCCTTTATTACTCATCAACCATTTCTTACTAATTAAACTTTCCCTTGTGGCTTTACATTGTAAGATTATATGAATTTCATCTTCCTTCTCCCCACAGATGGGACACATTCCTGAAATAATATCTCCCCTCATTCCCCTTAATTTCCAAACACCTAATCGAAACCATGCTATCCCTTCTCTTTCATTTTCCTTGAAAATTAATATATACCTCTCCTTTTCTCGGTCATCTGTTAATTCCTTATAATATGCTAATGAGCGTTTTTCCCCAATCTGGGCAAATAAATGTTGTCTATCGATATCTTCCATTCTTGATCTCACTTCCCTCCAACAAGCTCTTCTAAAATATCTAATTTTAACCCCAAAATCTCCTAACCAATTTCTAAATAACTCTATTGGCATTACTGACAAACGACATTCGCCTGTTGCTAAATGGGTTGAAAAGGTTAAGTATTCATAATACAAATGCACAATTATTACAATTTTGTAAGCGAAGTTTATACTTATTTTATTCGTACAACAGTCCTAATAAATACCACTGAGCTTACCAATCTCAGACCCTATTGTGATATTAATTATGATAATACTTTGTAATTTTTCCTTACTTTGTAGAAAGGATTCTACACATGTATATGTTTATCTGTCAACAGTTGTAGCCCAGTTTGTGTTTAATTGTTTTGTTAGAGAGAAAATTTGTTTATGAATATTATTTTCTAAGGTGGACAGTGACAAAAATGAATGAAAAATAACAAACCTATGTTAGAAAAAGCATGTGTTGTGCATTTTATACACCGTTCAGGAAGTATTTTATACTATTGGTTGAAGTAAATAAATAAATAGGTCACAAATTAATGCACTTGAATGTCAGTTGTTGGTGAAGTGAAATGCAGCATATATTGTTTGAGCTTAAGGGTTTTTTAAGTACTTAGAAAGGGGAAAACTGCTGAAGATTGTGAAATCAAATTATAAACATTGTAAGTTAGTAAAATGGTAATTCAGAAGCTTATAGTCTGATATTTTATACGGTATAATTGTTACATATGCCACTCTTATGTATTTTACTTAAAGCAAATCTTTCATTAGTTTACGTAATTTATTTGAGCCATATTTCAACATTTGAGTCTTTTTTCATTTTTGAATGTTTTCTAAATTAGCTTTAATGTTCCTGTTTGTTTCAATCTTAATATTCAACTTTAAAAACATTAGAAAAAATTATTTCTGGAAATTACGGTATGTGCATGTTAACTGCAGTGAAATCGTACCACCACCATCGCTTGTGGTCTAGTGGTAATTATACTTGCCTCGTAGATCCAAGTGATCTAGTGATATATATACACTTGCCTCGTAGACCCAAGAACGAGGGCTCAATACCGGTAGGATTCGGGCATAAAAATTCAAGTATAGGTTTTTATATTTATTTATTTTTTTCCCCTTCAGAAGGGAAGTAAAGCCGAGAGTCCCGTGTCAAGCTTGAAAGAGATGCCTCTAAGCAAAGTTTATCGGCCGTTTCACGCCCTGAATTGAATTGGATGCTGATTGCTACTTACTATTTTTACTTAATAATAATAATAATAATAATAATAATAATAATAATAATAATAATAATAATAATAATTTTGTTACTCCGAGAAGCCTAAGTAAAGAACGATTTCAGCCCTTCAAAAACTGACAATTACATTAGAAGTTCACCTCTGTCGAGAAGAAATATAGCACTACTTATGGCCCTTATAATTACAAACATGTGTTGTCGCTGTTCTGAAGCTAAGCAGTTTTTCATACATACCACATTCCCTCCTTCATTCGCTGACCAAAACTACCGGAAATGGGCGAAATTGCATGACAGCTGGAACACAAACATCACTCAAACCAATTAGCTGGCAACCTCTACTATGCGATCAGAATGGCGAGTGTTTTGTTCGCGCGAGATTTTCGTTGTTTTGAATGGGATTGAAGTGTTACGGAAGCAAGCACTTCAAGATGTAGGTAAGAACTGTGAGGTAGATGCGGTGAATTTGCGCAACTGTTCCCGGAGTATTTCAACTTAGAAATACTCAACGTCAGCTACGTTTGTTTGTATTAATTGACTCATTTGTACTAAAAAATAACCTATTGTATTTTCATTGATGACAGGAGCTTACATTTTCTGATTTTCTTACTTTTAAATGTTGCATGTAACATAGTACTCTGGTATGATAATTACGTTGAAAGTACTTCAATGTTCCTCCTGTTCGTGATAAATTAAGTTTTCAGAAACATTATAATGTTATAGCTTATGAAGGAGGATGCGGTACTCAAAAGCATAACCTACACACAGCAGAATGGTATGCGCCGTCAGTTAATCAGGAGGTGAAGGCTGTAGTATAAAGTTGACCTGTATGGAAAGCTAACTTTTGTGAACAAATAACTATATTTAACACTAACATTAAGGTGTTAATTTAAATTATAATTTAATAATTTTTGTCCATATTAAATTTTATTTGGAAAAATTATGTGTCGCTAATGAGACACATTGAAGGAATATAAAGGGAGTACTTCAACACCTATTTGCATTTTTCTACAGGTCAGTCATATTTAGCGTTTATTCCGATGATGGGTACTTCCGCTTGCCCGAAATTTTATTTCGTAACCAGGATGCTCTGGATAATTTTGGGGTTTTAAAGTGAAAAAAGAAAAATGTCAGGAAGTGGATACAAACTATCTGTAATTATTTCTACATTCAGGATCACATACATAGCTCAAAAATTTTCAACAAATTTTTAAATAAAAAATAAGTTTTGATTATATATTAAGAAAGTGCTCTCAATGTTCCTAACACCCTTTTTCAGGTTGCTCTGTAAACTGAATGTCTAAATGATAAGTCGATTAAAATGAGAGATTATTATGTTCTAGAGATAAATAAAGCCCTAGAAAAAAGCTAGTGTTTTATTAGTTGGATGCTCGAAAATTGTGTAAAACGTTCTTTATACTTTTGATTTTGCGAAAGAGTTTGTAATGCACACTTTTGAAGGACATTTGCTTAACCACTATCAGCATTTTTAATTGTGTTTAACGCCGGTTTTAACACCTGAGGCACCACAGGCGGTGGGCATGAGATGAAATGATATGTTGAGAAAGGATTTTTTTAAGGAAGGAAACGTCCCAGGCTTAAGTTTAGGGTACTTCCCTGGCATTTGCCATTTATGAGGACCGAGGAAAACCTGGAAAAAACCTCAGTCAGGGAAGACGGTTCTGGCGGGATTCGAACACCATACCTCCCGCTCACGAGTCCGCGCGCCTTAACAATCTTGACCACCCGTGGCGGTATTCTCAGCTTTGAAAGATATTGTTGATCACTATTTTCCATTTATTATACCTAACTGAATAGACGGAATTGCATCATTATTTGCATTTATTCTTTACTGCCGAAGAAATAGATGTCTTAACACAATGTTCATGGGTCCAACTTAAAGGAGTAAAGATGCCCGTAACTGCTTTATGGCTTGAATTGGCAAAGATTACACTAATATAGAAACACATTAGTATAGAAACATATATTAGTATTTCTACATGAAACTCGGTGAGCTTGCTTCTGCTTTTCTCAGTTTCTTATTTACATGAGCAGACGTTCTTTATTTAATTATAATCCAAAAATAAGGGTACTGAATACCGGGATTAATTTAAATATTACATCACCTCTATACAACATCAGAAAGTGCGTCTCATTAATTTTTATATTTAGTAATTTCATTGGCTTATCTGAGTAAATCATAAGTGTTTTCAAGAAAGAAGAGAGAAATAAGTAGAGAGAGAGAGAGAGAGAGGAAGGGACGGTGGAGAGAGCAACAAATACATTGCAAGAATGCCGCAAAATTAAAACGACTGGTATCACTGAGCTAGAAATTCGCGGACTGCAATTCATCATTTTTTTTTAACAAATTGGGCAATGTTATGTCATATTACCATTTTGCCATCTTTATAATAAAAATAAGCAGGATATAAGTAAGTATTACTGAATTACTGTTATAATATTAATGAGGTACAAAACAGCAACAGACGCTTGATAATTTAGGCATAGATAAATTAAACTGTCTAACACCATCTCAATAAGCTATGAAAGGAAAACGCGCATCATTTGTTTAATGTATCTATATGAATAAAAAGTAAACACTTTTCATTGCAACACCCATTAGCTAGTGACTAATGAAAGGCTCTCACGATTTAAAAACATTGTTTGATTTAGCTTTATATATTAAGGTTTTGAATGTAATTATTTATTTCATGTGTTAATTATTTAATTAGTATACTCATACTAAGTCCCTAAAGTCTACTTCAGTCTAATTCGCAGTCATTAATTCTAATGAAGGTTAGAAATGCGTGAGTGCGATGCAATGAATACCTTCTGAAGATTTTATCACCAATCTCACTTTTGCTACCGGTCCATCCCATCGGCTGAAAACCCGGCATTTGTTTTAAAGGCGAATTAAACACGGAAAGGTAACAATAGGTATTACTGGGAATCAAGCAAAGACCTTGTTGCACAGCAAGCAAACGCCTTGCCCATCTGCGCCAACACTGCCACCGGCGTTATAAGGTTTATCATGGAAGAAATATAAAAAATAATTGGAAATAACTGTTTTTTCGGTTCATTTTGCTTTCGATTTAGGTCATAATACCGCAATATTTTAAAGACTAATTTTGGAGAAATCTCCGTAGACTTCTTTCAAAAATATGGCCAGAACAGACATTGAATAAGAAGCTGTTCATATATTTAACCTCACTCCCTAATTCAAGTTAATGGTTATCACATTAAATCTTTTGCATATGATGTGACATTGCAATGGAATAGTATTATGTCGATGTTAACGCCTAGTACACGCCTTTCATTAAGTGTACTAACTTTATAGTAACTCGTGTGTTAGAAATCAGTTTCGGTTACTCAGTGGTGCGTGGGGTATGACGCCACTGCTTGGAACAGCCAACTGGACTTCGCTGCTTCTGAAGAATCAGTCTGTTCCGACAGTGCAGAGAGGAAAGGGCATCTGCAGGAGAGTTGGGAAACTTGTGTGCCGTGAAGGTGAGTGTTTGACAATTGGTTATGTTCGAAATAACGATGGCTTCTCTGCCTGTCCTTAGGATAGCAGCGGTATTATGTATTACAGATAGAATAAGTAGAACTGTTTTTAATGTTGTGGAAAACTTATTTAACAATAAATGAAGTAAGAAGCTGCAGGTAAATTACCTTTGAATCACTTCGGAGATAGTGAATTTTGATTCCTTAACTAGTGAGATACTGGACAGTATTTAGGTTTGTTTAAAATACGCACTATGTAAATAATGCAATCACCTTATTTTTAACATATCGTAAATATAAAAGACCATAAGGAGATACAAATTAGGGGGAAGTACATCTGACTGCATGAGGATGAAATTATTCACTGTGAAGCTATACTTTTAAAAGTAAACAAAAGTTTTGCCAAATTGAGAAAATGAAATGACAGTGATAGTGAATTTATGTCACAACTTGAGTAATGTTATGTAGAAGTTTAGTCAAAATGTGAACAGGGAATGCATATCTAAGTTCGGATGTCATTTTCTGCAGGTTTGGTAGGTTTGTGGGTAACTTTTAGCTGATTATTTGTGTCCAATCAGACATCACATGTTCGAAGGGGATCTAATAACCTTAAATGTGACCATGTTATTGTTTACGGGATACTCCAATAGTTAAATGAAAATATAACAGAATTTTGTTGTACATAATTAGCATGAACAGTTAACTATTAAACTTCTGATTCGAATCCTGGTAATTCGTTTTTGGCAGGTGAGCTTGCCCGGAAACCTTTTCTTGCTACGCCGATCGACTGATTTTAAAGACACTGTTTGGCCCAAATGTTCTAATTTGGAAATATATTTTAATTCGAACTAAAGTTTATCGCTTGGAACTGCGGCAAATTGAATGGATACAATTATATTATGTAAATATCATTAAAGGCTGTGCTTTGGACTACTAAAGCAAATGCTCTTCTTAATATATATTGTTTATAGTTTTAATGTGTTCATTACTTTTTAATAATACATCCATGAACTCATTGGCAGTAAAAGAAATACTTAAATTTATTAATATAAACTGTGCACTCGGAAAACGGGGAGGAGAGGAAAGGAATAAAGAAAGCTAAGCTTGTTCGCTATCCTAATCTACCCTTTAAATTTTCGTGTTCTATTAAATGACTAGTTCTTGTCCACCCTTTTAATTCAAATTAATTATTTATATTAAAACTTTTTATTTGTTTATTTTTAAGATCGAGAATACCGGGGCATGAAGAATGTGCAAGAAAGTGACATTCTAGGTTGGTCTCAGGAAGTGAACGAGCAAAGAATTAGCATAAATTTACATTGTACTTTAGCATTAATTTAGAAAGTGTTAATAAGTAAACATTTTGACACAGTACATCATGCTCCGGATTCTAGACATACTTCATTTTTCTAAGGAATATGACACGCGTGCTTATCATTTTCGTAGTATTAACTGCCATGCAGCTCATAGCAACGCATTGCCTGATGTAAACCACATATTTTTGAGGGGGGAAGAAAAAATCTTGTTCCGAAAAGGGTAGAAAACACCGGTTGCATGACACGTAGAGGTATCATTAATTAGTAATGTTGTATCTGGAAACATTCAGGATTAATTCCAGTTGCTCCCCAACATATCCAGTTTCCTCTTGGAAAGCTCAATGAAAGAAAGGCAGAGTGCCTTTCGAGTGTCAGTTTCCAACCTAACTCACATATGTAGAGCTGCACTGCCCTCTTCAAGATTGACAAGAGATGCGAAAAATTAAAGAAGAAGAAGAAGAAGAAGAAGAAGAAGAAGAAGAAGAAGAAATAACAGTGTTTAATAACCGGAACATAAAAATGCTGCTATTTATTAACAGATAAAATCTTAAAATTTGGAGAATCTGAATTCTCGCATAGGTTTTAGTTCCTTTCATATTTTGCCAAATTGAGACAAGTGTTCCCTATCTTTCATAAATGTGAAAAATCTAAATCCCAAAATCTTTGTAAATTTAAATAACTGAAGAAGAATTTAATGGGATTAGGGAAAGACGTTACATTTAGTATGCAAAGAGTCTAACTGTTCCATCTACAGAGTTTGGACGCGTGGCCGGCTTAACGGGGATTTACTTGGCACTGGGAAGCACGCTGTTTGCCGGCGGAGTCGAATATCCATAGCCGCTTAAATTCAAGCGCATAAATTTCTGTAAACATTCACAACACACCAAACACCAATTTTTCAGGTCATGCAGTGACATTTCGTGTACAAGATCGGGGTTTTCTGCATTCCAGTATCGTTTTTGTCGCTACATGGCCATGTAAATAAACTCATGCTTCGTCCTAAAAATAAAACAAAAAATAAATAAATAAACATGTGTGGGTTAATAGAACGAACATGAACATTATCTAATACCCAATTGCAGAAATTAACTCTACATACATTATCGCGTGAACTACAGTTATCTTATAGGGTTTTATTTCAAAAGTTTAGTGGCATTCCAAACCAAGGTTTGCGAATTTACTGAAACCCGCGTAAGCTTTCTGAGAGACTTCTTTGACTTCGTTTTGACTTTTCTCCGGCCTCATGGCGTTTTTCCTAATAAGAACACGGTCTTTTTTTTTTTTTTTTCCTCCTTCGGTTTCTTATCAAGAACAGATCCCGTTTCCCTAAATTATTCACAACAATACGAACCGTTTCTCTGTGAGGCGCATGAACATCAGGGAATCTTGTCTATAAATCCCTGTCTCACTTTTCTACAAGAGTTCATTGTCACATAGGAATCCATACATGAAGATTCAGTGTGCTAAAATATACAGAGTTTTTGGTATTATAACAACACTAGCTAAAACATGTGGTATCACAACGCTCAACTGTCCATCAAAAAGACTGAGTCAACAGATTAGCCGGCTCACGGAGGGAAATGGAGGGAGAAACAAAAGGCAGGCAAATTCTTCTTAAGCCGGCCACGCGTCCAAATGAAGAGTCTGTGGGTATTTTAACTTTGCCAGAGGTGTGTCCACTGCCATGCCTTAATGTCAGCTGGCGGGCTTGATTTCGATTCCCGGTGGAGACAAGTTTCCTGGATAAGTTTTTCCCCTCTCTTTCCAGAAAGACATACAAGCATAGGTCCATAAGTTTCCGGCCTAACCATCTTCTAGGTATGATAAAGACAAAAACTAGATTTCACTTTTCAATATAGTTTCCCTTTATTCCAATGTGCTTCTCATATCTTTGAATTAACATTTCACCCTCCCCTTCCAAAATAGTCAGAAGTCTCGTCTGCAAAATGGACACAAATAGCATCCATCACTTCTTCGTCACACTTAAATTTCATTCCTCGAAGGTCCTTCTTGAGTTCTGAGAAGAGGAAAGTCACTGGCAGCTAGATCTGAGCTGTAGGGTGGATGGTTAATCTCCTCGAGCCACATTATTTCACAGCTTCCTTGGCAACAATAGCTGTGTGCACAAGCGCATTGTCGCGAAGAAGGTACATACCACCACTCAGTTTTCCACGTAGTTTGTGCAGTAGGCCAGCATAGTACTCCCCATTTACTGTGTCGTTCCTCTCCTTGAAGTCAATGAAGGGTATTCTTTCACAGTCCAAAAAGATTGTAGCCATGATCTTCTTGGTTGACTGAGTTACTTTAGCATATAGAGACGGTGCTTCGCCAGGTTTACACTACTCCATTGATTTTCTTTTGGATAATGGATCCTAGTAAAAGTCCATAGTTTCACCTCCTGTAACAATAGTTTACAGAACTTCTCTCTCGTTGCCACGGCAGAGCTCCAAAAATGCCTGACAACAGATGACTCGTTGCTGCTTTTGGACTGAGAAAAGAAGTCTAGGCACCCAGCTTGCACAAACTTTATTCGTGTTTAAAGGTTCATAAATAATTAGGACTGTTGTTTTAGAAAGACCAAACCTTGCCATTTCTGTAACTTTTAGCTGCCGGTCTTCCATAATTTCTCCTTCCACAAGGGCGATGTTTTCAGGAGTGAGCACCTCCAAGGGCCGACCTGCATGCTTCTGTTCGTTTTCAATGCTTTCTCCACACATTCGAAAAAGTTTGGCTCATTCTTTTACGGTAGAATGTGAGGGGGATGCTTCCCCATGTGCACCGTCTAATCGCTGTTAATTTTAATTTGGAGTGATTCGTTCTTTTGTGAAGAGCTTTCGTAAATAAATAAAATCACTTAATCAATCGACGAACTCCGCACTCATTTGCTCCATCATTTACTCAGTCATCTCTAAGAACCATAACAGTAAGTTCCCGACTGTAAAAGCTTACAAAATAAAACCTCTCTATGATGACAAATGAGCCCGAAGACCATCACCACCTAACGGTAATTGGAACTCCTCTTTCCACCTTGAAGAAAATAATAACACAGGCAACTTGTCCCAAATTATAAGTTTTGCCAGGTGACCGTGCCTGTGTTAAAGGCAGTCGACCAGGGTAAAATCGAAACGATTTGTTTAGGAAGGTTAAAGGCTGTTTCTACCCTTTCCCTGTTTGGCATGATTAGATTTCTCCTATATGTTAACACCGTAATTACCACCGCCAACCGCCACGGGTGGCCGAGGTCGTTAAGGCACGGACTCGTGAGCGGGAGGTCTGCGGTTCGAATCCCGCCAGGACCGTCCTCCCTGACTGGGGTTTTTTCCAGGTTTTCCTCAGTCTTCATAACTGGCAAATGCCGGGGAGGTACCTAAACTTAGGCCTGGAACGCTTCCTTCCTTAAAAAAAAAAAATCCTTTCCCAATTTATCATTTCATCTCATGTATCATCAGTGTCCACCGCCTGTGGTGCCTCAGTAGTGAAAACGGGCGTTAAACACTACTCAAAAAAAAAAAAACCACCGCCACGGTTGGCCTAGGTAATTAAGACGCGGACTCGTGAGCGAGAGGTCTGGGGTCCGAATTCCACCAGGACCGTCCTCCTTTATTACGATTTTTTCCAGGTTTTCCTCAGTCCTCATGAATGGTAAATGCCGGGGAGGTACCCTAAAATTGGGCCCGGGACGTTTTCTTCCTTAAAAAACCCTTTCCCAAAATATCATATCTATGTCCTATCATCAGTGCCCACCGCCTGTGGTGCCTCAGAAGTAAAAACGAGCGTTAAACGCAATTAAAAAAAACCCGTAATTGCCACCGTTTTTCATTTGCAGAGAGCCAAGACTTAATAGCATGATACTGGGCCTAGAAACAATTATGCAGAAAGCTTATCCTGAGACTTTTGAACTTATTTTGAAATTAATCTTAACTTAAGCACTTGTTAGGCTGTTTGCAAGTCAAATGATGCACTACCAGGTTGCAAATATTGGAATTATTTGCCTCCAGTCTAGAGGTGAACACTATGCAACTCTCACCAGTAAACTTGCGTCCGGATTCAGATTTTGCAATGCAGGTAAGAGCGTAATATTTATTGATGGAAATTCATGATAGCATGGTCTATATGCTTTGTTGTAGCTGTTAAGAACGGGGGGAAAACACAAATTTACGAACAAACGTATTAAAATAAAGGCTCATCAACAAAGGCAGCGGCATTTATCAGTTCTCATGCGCGAGTGAGTACTAGCTGTAATGTTTAAAATGAATTATTGTAGAATTTCTGACATTCCCAGAAAATCGTAATCATATGGATATGTGTGCCTACGATCCTGATGGAGCTTCACGTTACATTTGGAATGCAGAACTTAAAAACCGGGAGACTGGATTTTAAGTTGTGCTAACTTGAAAAGAAAACAAAACCGACAAAATGTATGTTTATTCTATGTAGAACTTCTACGGTATAGTACCTCACGGTTATCGATAACAAGGAAGTTGTTCATTGTAAGTCAACCTGGCACGATATCTGAATCCTAAACCGCAGATAGACATTTGTTTTGTACGTGCTTACCATTTGTGGCATTTCTCAATGCACTAAACAAAGGAAAGTCTTAAACAATGCGCCGCTGTTGCTACAGCAAAACTACAGAAGTAGAGGCGGCTTGGAATCGAATTGTGAGCGTGCATGTCACTAAATTGATTGTATTGCCTGTATTCTCCTCCAAATGGCTCTGCACAAATAAACGGATGGCATAATTTAATACAAGCCCAAAACATTTATTTCTACTTTTGAAATTAATTAAACAGCTATGCTTATCGAAACCATTACCAATAGGCATATAGTTTTACAATAATTATGAGTTTATAAACACACCAATACAAAATTGGAAGGAAAATGTAATTACAGAATATCAACGTCATCGCATTTTCTTTTTTTTCCTGGTAGCTTTTATGTAAAAATGAAATTGATAATGACTGTGCTATACAACACCAACATATTTGTATGATTAACTTGGAATTTCGCATGTCAACAGAGGATGGTCGCAAAACCCATTTTTAATTGGATAATCTATGTCAGGCGAATTACATTCTGCTAAATGATTATCATAATTATTGGAATGATAGTTGCCAGAATGAGCACAGGAGAAATAGAAGTATCTCTTGGAAATCTATTCTGTTGCCGCTTTGTCTCCTCTAGAAATTCCACATTCTATTGTGGGGATCAAACCCAACTTTTACGTTTTTGCCAACAGATGAATGATAATCACGCGCTCCATTTAAATGTGATCAATAGAAATGGAACAATTACTTCGGAAACAAGGTATAAGCGTAACCCTGACATTAGCTAGAATACATGACCCAGAGGGAAAGGGTTACAGTTTGTGGCTACAATGCAGAAACCTGCTGTTTCTTTTACATCGGAACGCTAGGTAGAGTGAGGGTCAGCTGCACTGTATGATTGATGCTAAGTCATGGTGGAAAATGTTTCATTGTTAAAATACGCGCGAAACATATTCCACATACCTGCATGGATAAAGGCGACAACTTCTGCCCTCAACACTTGGTTTAGAAGGCACCGATATTCAAGCTAACACAATTCCTTTGAAGAATGTTTGTTCTTGCCGCTAGTTGCTAGGAAGTGATTGTCCCTTCATTAACATATCTTAAATAAACGGCAATCTTTGCCAAAGCTAAATTTGAAAAGTTTGCGTCCATTTCACGATTCAAGTACAATGTCTCTTAACAAAACAGTTCCCTCTACCAGAACCCACTTCAAATGATTTCCATTTTTCCCCCTCCCTTTCTTTCTCAATCTGAAAAGGCTAATGCCAAAGTAACGATGTGCAAATTAACTCTGGTTTACGTCCGCCGTACCTTTAGTGGTCAATATAAGATATTGAAAAGAGAGCTAATGTGCCTTATGCAAATGCGCACGCGTAAAGATTCATGCGCGGTGGAAGCAAAACATTACATGCAAAGCACAAGCATTAATTGACCAAACATGAGCATAAAGTAGTTTATACAAGAAGGTGTTCATAGCAGACAGAGCTCTTCTTCTTCTTCTTCTTCTTCTTCTTCTTCTTCTTCTTCTGCTGCTGCTGCTTCTGCTTCTGCTTCTGCTTCTGCTTCTGCTTCTGCTTATCCTCCTCCTCCTGTTCTTTTTTGTGGCAGCAAGCTATAGCGTACATGTTATAGAACATAATACAAGTAAAGATTAATGGGTTTGACTGTGATGCTCAAATAATATACCTGAAAGATACTTCAAAAGATCAGGGTAAACAAAACATTCGACAATTCCACGTGAAATCGGATGGAAAATTATAACTGACATAAAGGTTTTAATTATTAATGTATAATTAAATGGCTATCATAGCTCTCCAAGTATGAAGTTCGCTGTTACCTATGACTTCGGTTCCAAAGCGAATTACTTTACGTGAATAATGCACTTCTGGGATCAGGTTGAAGTTTTAATTTACTCAACACTTGACCATTTTAAGACTTGAGGCATGGTAGGCGTCTGTCGTGTGATAAGTCTTACTTTAGACTAGCTATATATTTATTCTCAGACCAAAGTCCACTGCCCTCACTCGAAGATTTAATGATATTTGAGATTTTAACCTTAATTTAATCAGTCAGTAATAACTTCTCGCGATCGAAGATTTAACTGTCGCCGGTAACTTCACTGTAGTAATTTATTAATAATAATAATAATAATAATAATAATAATAATAATAATAATAATAATAATAATAATAATAGCAATAATAATCACTCTGCTCTAAAATTATAACAATGATGATCTGACTGCCATAACCTTAGCAATTACCTGACGTGAGTTGCACTTGACTATCTTACTGACGGCATATTTCTCTCACTGAATTAACTACAATCACTTGACTTTTACCGTCTTAACTAGGACGTATTTCTTTAGCTGAACCAATCACAATATCGTCATGAAGTTATGTCTTGCTATGCTCTCTCTCGCTCGCTCGCTGGTAACCGCCACGCGTAGCCGAGGTCGTTAAGGCGCGAATTTGTAAGCTGGAGGTCTGGGGTTCGAATCATGCCAGGACCGTCCTCCCTGACTGAGGTTTTTTCCAGGTTTTTCTCAGTCCTCATAAATGGCAAATGCCGGGGATGTACCCTAAACTTAGGCCTGAAAAGATTCCTTCCTTAAAAATAAAATATTTCCCAATATATCATTTCATTTCATGTATCATCAGTGTCCATCGCCTGTGATGCCTCTGTAGCAAAAACGGGCGTTAAACACAATTCATTCATTCCTCTCTCGCTGAACTATTCACTATATCTTCTCATGCTGTCTTACTATGCTCTTTCGCTTACTATATCTTTTGATAACGGCTCAAACACCTTTATACTCGATACAAAATCTTATTCACTTTACTCCTCCCCTCAGAATTATTTTCTCAAATATTCGGGAACTGGGTTCAACTCTGGGTTTTTGTCTCAAGATATCTGATTTAAGTTTACATGGCATGTCTCTTCTTATTCGTCAGATCCTGAGACTCGTTGATTGGTAGAAATAGCTCACCCACGCTATTCTTCGATTTTCTAAACCTAAGATTCTCACGCTAGAGTTTTACTGAAAAGAATATACCTGCCATGCATATGCGAAGTCTTTTGGATCTGACAAGCGCCATTAACCTATTGATGCCATATTGCTCGCTGTTCCTTGTTAAGAGCAATAAAATGCTTTAGCTGTCTTGAGGCGGCCGAACCTTTCTAGATTGTTTACCAAGGGAAACGAAACTTGACTTGAACAAAAGGCTACCCTGTTTCGAAGCAAGTTTTTTTGTCATGAAGTTTCCTGAAAGTCGCGACAGAAGACCAACTTGTCTTTTGTTATACGTCCGCCTTTCTGGTAGATTTACAGAACTATAACCTTTTGTAGGGAACATTGCTTATTATACAAAGAGACACGCGCGCGCGCACGCACACACACACACACTGTCAACCGGGCTTTCGGACTCTTTGAGTACCCGCGGTACTTATGACGTTACTAGGAGCCGGGCCAGACTTTTTTCCAACCCCTCCCGTTGGGGAGTTTTCCCGACTGTGTTGGACTCAGCTTGGCAGTGGTCCCGCAACTCAAGGGAAATTGAGGACTCGCATGAGCGGCGTGTCTCAAGGGAGTGCCTCAGGCGTGTACCTTGGGGGCAGGTACACGCCTGAATCGCCGTTTGTTGTGGGGAAGGTGATGGCAACCTTAATGCTGGGGTGACTCACCTATTAAATTGAGGTCAATGGCCTATCCACCAATGAAATTCTGATAGCTAAGTTCGCTTAGCGCGTTTGGGCGCAGGAATCGTCTACGGCCGAAAGGCGGGTCAGTTTTGCTTCTAGGTGCCATCCTAAATGGAAAAAACCTGTGGGCTGCACAGACCTCTATGTATATTCCCCTGATCTTGAAGGTCGGTCCTGGTGGTATAGTGGTAACCATACTTGCCTTCTAAACCCAAGGTCGCGGGTTCGAATCCGGTCAGGTTACCCGGGCGTAAAAATAGTAAGTATGGCTTCCTTTACAAGGGAAGTAAAGCCGTGGGTCCCGTGTCGTACACTTACGGCACGATAAAGAACGTCAAGCCTGAAAGAAGAGGCCTCTGAGCAAAATTTGTTGGCCGTTTCATGCCCTGATTTGAATGGGACGCTGATGACCAGAGATGTTAAAGAGCGTACGTAAATAAATAAACAAAAAAATCAAACAATCTTGAGATTCCCCTTAAACATGTCAATCATAATAGTAAAGTAATAACCATAATGTGTATAACACTAATTATTATGCACTGATTGGCGTTGTTAGAGGATTTCTCGGGCTAAGTTCGGTGATGGGACTCGCATCTCTCTATCAAGCCTGCAGGGTCCAACGAATCGCATCCACCCGTTGTGGTTCTCTTGCCATCTAGCGAAATGGCATTTCCCTGAGATAATCTTCTGGACTACCGTGACAAGGTTAATCTCCAGGAGGAATGTTCATATTGAATTTTTATATTGAATATGTACATTAATAAAACTATAAATCAACTTTTTGAATTGTCTACCATTAATCTTTTCGGATTTATTTCTTTAGAAAGTGTTGATTTTCACAAATGTACAACAAATTTATTGCATTAATAACACAAAACGACTGGTCTTATAGAAGAGCGCCCTTCACATAATTATATACCTTAATCCTCTTTATATACTTCTTAAAGTAAATACTAATTTGTAAGGTTTCTTGGTATCCGGTCTCATATGGATTAGTTCAAATACAATTTTCAGGATCATAAACGAAGAAAATGTTACTAGCTTTTCCAATACCCTGTGACAAGCTTGGAATGATATACATACATTGCTCTATAGCTATAAATTATAAATTTAATAATTTTGAAGCATTTTTTCAAGTTAAACCCTACAAGTTTGAAATAAAAATACTGATAGTAACTGGTTAACCAAAGGAATTAAAAATAATGTATGCAGAAAATAAAGTGTTGCAATAAATTTAGATACAGCGTTTTGAATCTTTATAAAAAAAGTTATAATTGTAAATGCTTAGGAAAGAAATAGTAGCAAAAGCTAATTGTATTGATCTTTGGACATTATAAAAAGAGAAATAGGTTAAAGCGTTCAAGGGCAAAATACTATTTAATTAAAATTAGAGATCAAAGAAATTAATGGATTGGAAAAAATTCTTAACATGTTCAATAACATTTTCGTAAACATTATCAATAAAGTTTTTGCAATCATTTTCTCTAGATGTCCTTACATTCAACATTAAATGTACCTTAGAAGTATGGTAAAATTAAAGTAAACTGATTAAAGAGGAAGAATTCCAGTGCATAGGATGAAATTACCAGTAAAGTTTTGAAAGATGCCCCATGTTAATGGATATATGGTCTTATAGGTAACAAGGCGCTGAAAATTGAAAGTTTCCCTGAGAGACTTAAAAATGTTGCTGCTAAACTCTTGTTTAAGATAAATGATAAATATCTGTACCAATGTATAGATTATTTATGACATACTGTATAATTTTTAATCGTGTTTAACGCCCGTTTTTACTACTTAGGCACCACAGGCGGCGGCACTGATGATACATGAGATGAAATGATATATTGGGAAAGAACTTTTTTAAAGGAAGGAAATGTTTCAGGCCTAAGTTTAGGTACCTCCTCGGTATTTGCCATTTATGAGGACCGAGGAAAACCTGGAAAAAACCTCAGTCAGCGAAGACGGTCCTGGTCCTGGTCCTGGTCCTGGTCCTGGTCCTGGTGGGAGTGAAACCCCAGACCTCCCGCTCACGAGTCCGCGCCTTAACGATCTCGGCCTCCCGTGGCGGTATATAATTCTTTTGAAATAACATTCTGGTAACTGGCCAATTCGGCGTCATAAAAGGAAAATCAACAGAAAATGCAGCTCTTAAACTTTCGTATGAAACTCTCCTAGTACTGGATAATAAAGTTCAGATTGGTGAAGTATTTTGTGATCTAGGTAAAAATTTAGACTACGCTAGTCATGCAACTTGATAGAAAAATTAATATTTTAATTGAATCATAACAGATTTATGTCATATCTTGATAGTAGGAAACAAAGCGCCCAGAAACACTCACATGAAATAGCATAGATATTTCTTAATGGGGATAATTAAACATGAAGTCCCAGAAGTGTCAGTTGAAGAGCCAATGCTCTTTTCTATGTACATTAATGATTTACTTTCAGCAGTAAAAAAATAGCAATTACTATTCATTTTGCTGATGACTCCAAAACCTTAATAATCTCACACCAACTCATAAATAGCAAGGCCGGGGAGGTACCTGGAAATCTCTTTTAAAAATATTTTCCCAACAGTATATTAAAATGGTTTATTATGCTTATTTCTTTTCAACTATCACATGTTTGGGTTGTTTTTGAGGGACAATTCTGTTGATAATTACACGCGGGTGCCTTTCAGCCATTGTAGGTGTCATTGATATCTTAATTTTAAATTTATCCGTATAATCTCTGCTTCGTGGGATCTAGGAAGTCTCTTCTCATGCGTTATACTAAAAGTACAGACAAAAAAAAAAAAAAAAAAAAAAAAAAAAACTTCTCGCTTCTCGCATTGCAAATATCGTACGGAATCCCCTCTTGCTTTTCATTTTCCTTAACTAATTTAATTCAGCTTAAATATCGTGCTTGTTATCATGACAACAAACATTCTTTAGCCTCAGTTAAATTACTGAAAAATTATCAGGACTCGTAGAAAGTAGGTGAGGTTTTATAGAACAAAGGAGGGCAATTCCATTAATTAATTAGTGGTGCTAATAACAGAGATTCACGTAAGAGCCTATTTAAAAATTATTTATTGTAGTTTTTCCTTTGAATAATATGCTCTCCGTAATGAGTTTTTGCATTAAAAATAAAACAATGCTTTATCAAAACCATACAAATTCAGCATATCAATCCTGGACACATCTTTATAAATACAAACTACTTTGTTTTGCTATCGATAAGGTGCCCATTATGAATGTGTTATAAAATTTAATTCCCTTACAATTTAAATTATTGTTATTTATCTTGTGATGGACAATAATGCAAATATGCTGTTACAGAAGATGTATGTAATAAAGCCTATTACGACCGACACGACTGATCGAGTTCTTTACGAAACAATTCGTGAGCGGAAGGTCTTGGGTTCGATTCTAACTAAGACCGTCCTCCCTGACTGTTTTTTTTTTTCAGCTTTTTTTTTATTTGGTTTATTTACGGACGCTCTTTAACATCTCAGGTCACCAGCGTCCCATTCAATTCAGGGCGTAAAACAGCCGACAAATTTTGCTCAGAGGCTTCTTTTTCAGGCTTGTGGTTCTTTATCGTACCGTAAATGTACGACACGGGACTCACGGCTTTACTTCCCTTCCGAAGGAAGCCATACTTAGGATTTTCACGCCCGAATTTTTTTCAGAATGTCCCCAGTTTTCATAATGGCAAATGCTGGGAGATACCCTAAACTTAGGCCTGGAACGCTTCCTTCCTTTAAAATATCTTTTCCCATTTTTCATTTCAAGTCATGTAGTATAATCAATGTCCACCGCCTTTGGTACCTCAGTGGTAAACATGGGAGTTAATCATTATTAAAATGCATATTATTCTGTAGAAGAATTTATAAATTAATTTTAATATATATAACATAATTTCATGAAAACGTTTTTCATACACTTTTAACAAAACTGTTTTATGCACTGCATGCGCAAAATTTATTAGGGTTCTTTGATTTAGATTTTTCATTTATTAATACATACTTTTTAAGCTTTGTTGTTTAATTGTTAAATCCTATTTTACAAAGGATATAAATTAAAATTTCTTACCACTTTTATTTCTTACTGCGGTTCTCATTCTTAAAACATGAAGTATTTGTAATGTATTTAATCTCACTTCCATTGACTATTAGATCTATGTATTCAAAGTACCTTTGTACATGAACCAATTAAACATACTTAAATGTTATGAAATTAGAGATAGAACACTAAATCACCCAATCATGTAACTTATATTTAGCACTTGGCGCAAGCAACTGGATGCAATTGTTTTAACCGTATGCGCTATTCACACAAGGAGTGTTTCAAATCCTATTTTGCTAAAGTTCGCCACTTTTATTTTCTTTCTCCATTTAATGGCGTTTAAAATGATTTCGAAAAGTTGACCCCGGTTTAACAAATCTATCAAGTGCTATAAGGTGTAGTTTGATTCACCAATGTTTACTAAGTGCCTGCTTTCGATTAGGCTATTGAGTTCAATTTCCATTAGGGCGAGAGATTTTCCCCATTGATCCTTTAGAATGAAATAAACGGGTTTTCCTAATATTTGTGTGTCCGTGCCTGCAGGAGTACAGGTGGTTTACGGAGTGCATTCGGCGACTATCACTTAGTTCGGAAATGCTATTCCGATCTTATTGCTAGTTTTTTTCAGTGACCACGTCAACTACTGCGAGGCCGAGAAAACGAATAGTCGAATGACAGTTTTTGAAGACGCTACAGTGCACTCATTACTTATTTGAGAGTAAACTTCTGAAGGGGGTTGATTCACACAACTTCGCTGAATCGAAGTGCAATGCAATGGCTCATAATTATGACACGTGTTGGTATGCCTTTTTAAAATAGAACGTTACAATCTGAAAAGAAAGAAGGGAGAGAAGATGTGCGTGCACATATTTGAAGTCGTGACCCTGTAAGGTACAGTGATGTCCCTTACCGCTTTGGTACTTTAAGCCCTAAGGCTAAATGCAGAAACGATTACTCGTTTTAAGCTTTAGACACTGCTTAGCTTAACAGTATTTAAATTATGTACCAATTTCCGTTACGTAAACCTTGTTGAGTAATTGCTGTTGTATATAGTAGAAAGTAGTATGGGGTATCTTTAATCGGGACTCTTTGCTGATTGCCACCAATAGAGACTCTCCAATAATCCCTGCACATGCAAAACATTTGTTTATGGCGTTACTTGCACAAGCATCTGGCTAAACGTGTACGGATTTTTTTTATAAGAAAAGACCGTCTTATCGGATAACGATGCTGTGGAGAGTAATATGTTAGAGCACATGGCTAAAAATGAGTTATTTTATGAGCAACGAGCAAGTTGCTTCACTTATTACCTGCTAAATGAAAATGATTATATTTGTTATTGTTGTGTAGCATCTATACACTTGGTATTTAATATAATAGAATCGCTTCCACTTTATATAAATGACAGACCTTTTATGATTGGGATAATTTATTCCTGCATGAGTGCAGTCAAAAGTACTTATTACTACTCTTCTTTCTCTATCTCTTATGCCCTTAGGCACCGGGTTTATCTCTCCTCTACTTTTTCTCTGAATAGTATAAGTTAGTGGAGATGGGTTATTAGCCCTACGTTGAGCCTGGTGGGGGGGTTGCCCTATTTCCGTCTCCAGGCTTGCCGGATTTGTTTAGGGATTACTCCCCGAGCCTTTGACCTTAGCCGCAAAGCAGCGGCTTCAAAGGTGTCTCCTCCGCCATTGGTGTTTCTGCTTTTCCGCTTTTGGAGCCGATAGATATCCCCTTCTGGGAATCTGGGTCTTCCCTTTTGGCCTGTCCGGCAAGGAAGGCTCTACCAATAGCTTCGCTACCGCCGGCATTGCCCAAAGGATCATTGGACCTCACGTGCCCTCCCACTAGCGACAAGGTCATGCAACTTTTTAATGCTTAATTGTATTTCTCGAAAGAATAAAATAGATTATTAAAATAACGAAATAATGACACTCTACGCTTAATGGGTAGTGATCAATAATATGGAGCTTATACACGCTTATTAACGCTTATTTGGAAAGAAGAGCTAAAGCATGTTCAATGAAATGTAGCTTGTCATCGTCAGGGAAGTTGATTAACCTTCTACTCAAACTGCTGATGGCAGTCGCAAGACACGGTCTGTAGTATTTTTAAATGAGAAGGATTCGGCTGAAGCCAATGGAACGTAAATGCCAATGCAGTTTCCGCTAGCACTTACGCAAGCAGTATCATGTCTGTTATAATAGCTGCAGTTTCCTAATAATACATGCACTTTCAAAATAAATCACATTATTTACCTGATATTTAATCCAGTGGATGTGCTTGAGGCTCGTTGTCGGTGTCCATATTACCATCGTCATTATTTTCCATTAGTTAGAAGTTCGTCACTCTCTTCATCAAAATCTTGTGTTTTAACATATCGTCACGTCCTATTTCTTTCCTAAAGTTCCTCTTGTAATTTTTCAGCGTGTCGAACGTAGGTTTCCCATTCTTTCTGTGTCGCCTTGTCTATTTCTTCGTTAACCAGTCTTTCCATCTCTTTCATATTAAATGTCCTATTTAAATTTGCAACCGGCCGCTTTATTTGAGACCACTTAAATCTCAATTGGATTATAATAACCAATGATAATGACAAAGAGGCAATTGAACTACCTCATGCACCCTTTCATTAGCCAGTTGATCACATTCGTACATTTTAAACAGATTTTTAAGCGGTAAACATGTTGCTAAAGCTTTTTTTTTCTTTCCCGAAAACTTAATCCTCTTTTTAGCAACCATTGAATGATATCACTTTTCTAGTTGGTGTATTTGTTTATAGTGACCGAATGAGGAAATTGTTATAATAATAATAATAATAATAATAATAATAATAATAATAATAATAATACTTCCTTATATATACACTTTAGGAAATCATTCAAAAAACTATTCCTTAAATGTTGAAACCGCGATAGTCAGAAGTTGATTTAGAACGTAATACCTATTTGCTGTGTGGCACAAAACTACATGACAAATGATGTCTGATACCCTTCGCCAAAGGTACCTTCAGTCCACCATTATTAGAGGAATTTTGCCAAACGGATATTTTAGTATGATTTTGATTAATCCAATTTTCACCTAATTGAAAGATTGGTCATTTCGCCAGAGTTTAGAAATTGACGCTTTGTGGGCAAGAATTTTAACCATGCTGCCACAATGTCACTCCCCTCCATTAAGAATTTATGTCCTTCATTTGATTTTATGTCTTTGAAGCCTAAACTTCCCAATATTCTATATATGGACGAATTACAGCCTTTGTATGAAATTTTGGTTTTTAAAACTATGGTAAGTTGGGAATTCAGCTTAATCGTAAATGCCCCAAATAGTCCTTTGTATAACGTCCTTTTCATGTGCAACTCTTTCAGGCGCTCCTTTATGTTTTCGAGGTGACACAAACACCAGAGCACTACCAGAGTCAGTTCTTTTGACAACATGGATGCGTGACAGTGTTTTTTATTTACTTCACGGGCCTCTGCAGTTAGGCTTTGACACTTTTTAAAAACAAGATTTTGTCTCTCTTCTTCTGAATATTTTTTTTATTTGAGTTGTATACATTAAAGATAATCTTTCGTTTCTAACTTCTTACTATTTCTCTTTTAGAGCTAGTTACTGTACGACATGATTAACGCAAGTGAATTCACTTGTCAGACTGGCTAGTGGCTACTAGCAAATTGATTTATTAGAGAGTAAGCAGAAGGAAAGATCGACGGATGTTGCTGACGTTACTAAAGTTGTGTTTACGTCTATACAGGCTCAGCGTATTCTTTGCATCAGTAATATGAATGTGTTTTCGACTTGTATATGCTGGAAAGTTTTATAAAAAAACTGAACTATTCTACATATAAAATTGTATCCATTGAAGCTAAAAGGATGTTTGAATGTACGTGTCCACAAAAATGTGCTCTACTTGTTTTGTTAGGTAATTTATGTAATATAGAAACATTTCTACCCGCTAGGAGCACTTACGATATTGATTCTCTTCTCCGGATTGTTACACGGTAACTGCAGGGACACAATATTGAAACACTGCAAATTGTTGGTTGGCTAGGGACTGGAGAAGGCCAATCCCTTTCTCATTTGGGGGTGGGGTGGGGGGCCCGCTATATAGTGTCGTGCTCACAGTCAATGCGTTAACACTCTCTGTATCACCATTTATATCTTAAAATGCACCAGTTGCCAAGAATCGTAACGTCAGAAGAAAGGGACAACCTCTGGTGTTGTGCTCAAGTAAATGTCCGATATCCCGTAGCAAGTTTCTTGCAGTTTCCTTTGAGAAAGCAAAGATTGCTATAAAATTTGCTTCTCCGTATATCTCGGAAGGATTACTACGATCAAGCAGGTTACTACCACAAACTAGTAATAAATATCTCCGGAATCGTCTCCAGATGCCAATATAATTTACGCCCTTCATTAAATACTTGTTGATTTTGGTTTATTTACGAACGCTGTTTAACACCTCAGGTCATCGTCCCATTCAATGCAGGGTGTGAAACGGCCGATGAATTTTGCTCAGAAGCCTTTTCTTTGAGTTTTGAGGTTCTTTTTCATGACGCAAATGTACGACAGGGAACGCACAGCTTTACTTCTCTTCCTAAGGAAGCCACACTTAGATTTTTACACCCGGAAAAATCCATCGACCCTGACTGGGATTGAACCCGCAACCTTGGGTTTGGGAGACAAGTATGGTTACCACTACACCACCAGGACCGACCCATTGAATTCACCCCACTCTTGTACACATTATTGTGATATTGAGGTTAAACAGTAATCTCGGCAGAGTTATAACACTGACTTTAGACAGTGTCTACTACTCTTCGCAACGTAGTAGACATATTTAGGTGGTCTGATTATTTTCTTAGATTTCCATGTGCCCTGAGACTTCAGCTTTCTCTTGCTGAAATAATGGAGTTGTATAATGTGTAATGTTTTGGAACAAAGGAGAATGACATGCGCAGATAAGCATTCTTATTAATAGGATGTTATATCGAGCAGGGTGGCTCAGAAAGTAAGGCTAGAGGCTCGCATTTGGGAAGTTCAGGGTCAATTTCTGTGTGCCAGTCATCCTTCCGCTCTCCCGTTTCTTAATTCATTCCGTTGGTTATGCTACACGGTCGGGAGTTACGGGACAAGGTGGTCTGGTGCGATGTGACGATGGCCTGGGCTTTGTAAAGGTTTCTGCCCCGGCGTCTGGTATAGAAGCGGACCTTCTGAGGGCTCGAACTTTCCACCTTCGTCAGACTGTACTTTCTGGAAAACAGAAGGGACCCCGTCTACGTCGACACAGTTACCGCCTGCGGATGCTGGTCATCCGTGTCTCCCTCATGTCATTTGTTCCTCCAGGAGGCCCATTGATTCAAATACGAAAGTATTCAATTCCGCCCCGAACAATCCAACCCAAAAGGATATCAGTGATGCTCAGAAATGGTATTGAGAATTCCGAATAGAATGTCAGTCATACAGGTTGCCTTTCATTGACGGTTTTCTTGCCCAGAAGACAAACTCTGGGCACTTCGTCTAGAATGACTCATTTCAATAGTCATTCTTTTGGAAAATTGAAAATATAGCCAAAATTAGCAAGCAATATAAAATTAAGCGAATTTATTTGAATAACGTTAGTGTTTAATTTGGCATTTATTTTTTTATCGAGGCGTAGAATGATTTTGTATTTAAAGTTGATAATATAAGCACTAACTTGTATCTTAAGAATGTTGAACATGTTCCCCTCAGAGGTAGTACGTTGCCCTCATCTGCGTAGTTAACTCCTGTAGCACTTTCCTTGTCATTGAGAGATTCTGCCTAACTTTTTAACGATTTGACTAACAGTTCCTGTATTTGGAACACGATTGCTAGGATATTTTCTTGCGAATCGCGTTTCAACTTCTCTGTAAGGATAATTTGTTTTCTTATATGTTTCGTACATAATAACCGGTTTCAAAACTGTGTGTAGTGGCATAACTAAGGAAGAACAATTAGCACACCATTTACACACAATGAAAGCACAGAGTAACACACGAACGCACCACCACTCGATAAAAACTCGGTGTATCTAGCTACAAGCTAAGCTGCTAGCTGCAAATGCATTGTACGGCTTTGACTGACTTCTCCCTTTGCGCTCTGCCGGTCCGTGATTCAAATGATCTCACTGAATAATTTATATATTTATATATAATATTTATATATATATTAGTGTATCCAGTAAGAATAAATCATGATAGTTTGGTAATATATTTCTCACCCTACATATATTTTCCTTCTTTAATGCACTTTAATTCTAAATTTAAGAAAATACAATCCTCATTGAATATAGCAGTCCGCTACCAAAATTCCATTCCTGGAACAATTTTGTGAATTTGAATAAACATGGCCTTCAACGGTCAAGGATTTGAAATACAGTATAGGTAGTAGTAAACCAAGAACACCCCCCCCCCTTTGTGGTACAGGATAAAGCGAATGTCTGGGGTTTGGAATATTTATAAAATTCACTGGGAATAAACCAAAGGGACAAATGGAATGGAGTTTTATATCACTTTGGTCATGAATTGCTGTGGATGTTATTGGTAAGACGATCATTAGTTGCGACTGAATTTTACATACATTTGTTTACTCTGCCTACGCTGTGGATCCACCGAATGCCCCAAACACTTCCAGAAAAAGAACATTGTGAAATTCAATGTTCAGCTAATTTTGGTAATAGCATGAGTAGATACTTTCGAAGTTTTACGGGATCTGCTTCAATCTAGAGAACTAAGCAAAATTCAAAGATCAAGAGCACATGGTGCCAAGAAATTAGAGAATACAAAAGGAACGTTGGAAAGACTTACAAATTAGCTGAAGTGTAACGTACAACATATTTAAAGCACAGCGTTTTCTTGATTAAGTACTTGATTCTCTGAGTGTTTTGAGTTAGCATTCTGTGCTACTAGTCCTTGAACGCATTCATCTTCCTTAACTGTGTACAGAAGGGCTTTCCTATTATCACAAAAAATTGTTAAGCAATGTATACGGGACAACAGCAAGATATTTGCTGGGAATGCGTAGGTAATAACAATATATGTAAAGTCTAATGAAAGAGCGTATTTGATTTCAAAGTTCTGTTTGCTTGTGCTGATATGACTAAATGGAGTATGCATAGTTACATCTCTCCCGAAAACAAACCTCATTGTGGTAATGCAGTGTAAGTCACTTCTGCTAAACTCATGAGCAGAATACTTGATTCTGGTACGCACACTCTCATGATTTGATGTGACATTTTTATTTAAAAGCACCCCAGATTTTATTAAAATAGAATGATTGCAATGTTAGTTTTGCTCTTCAAAGCTGTTATATCTGTAGTAACTCTTGTGTCAAGTGGCAACTTTGGATTTTGCAGAATATAATACACGTTTGCTTATTGTAAGTAATGCAGCCATAGCGTTCTTCGATATTCATTGCAAACGTGTTTTGCGCCAACAGAAGATGAAATGCGTGAACTAATTTCCAAGGTTATGAAGTGTAGCTTGTGTTTTCATTATAGCTTATAAAATGATTATAAACATCATTACATTTATTTAGGCACGCTATTCTAAATATGTGCATGTGAACACAATAGCGATCTCATATTTTGGTATCAGCCATAATGATAAAACAGCGTTCTTCGAGATATTTCATTTTCATGTTTTTTTTTTTTCTGCAAGATCTTCAGAAACAACCGCGCCTCCACATTGACTTAGAAATAGAATTATCGGCTTGCCGCCATGCTTGGGCAACTAGTTCAGTATACACAGGCACGGGTGTTTTTCATTTGTAATACTGTTCAAGTACTTTGAAAGTTAGTAACTTAATACTATGTTTATTATTCTGTCATTAATTTTCTAAGCTAATCCCAGATTTTAGAATGGCTTAGGGAATTATAAGAAATTGACGGTTTTTGCGTTAGAGCTATCCAATATTTAGTACAGTGGCTTGACGAAAACTGCTGTTTGAAACTCAAGGCACCTTGCCCCAAACAGTATTCAAATGTGCGTTCTCGGACCTATATGTGAGACAGGGAGGTGGCCTTTTAAGTGCAAGATTTGAGATGATAGTCTATAAAATAATTATGATTGTTTTAAATTAAAGCAGTTAAAGATATGAGAAACCTATCTTCATATCGCATGATAAATTAAAATAATTATGATTGTTTTAAATTAAAGCAGTTAAAGATATGAGAAACCTATCTTCATATCGCATGATAAATTTATTAGCTTCATTATATATTAAGTATCTTGTTATAACATAAATTAAGTATTTTGTTTTCGCATTTTAAAGTTATCTAATGCTTCATTTGAAAGCTGATACCCGAATATCTCCTATATTCAGTTATCTTTAGATTTTCAGAAAGTTTTGAAAACATGTGAGCAAATCTTATATTGTGATGGCATAAATTTGTCTTCCTTAACAGTTTTCTTTATAGCGGCGGCAGATTTAATATTTATGAGCGTTAACAAAACTAGTGAATATTACTGAAAATGAATGTAATAACACACGTAGCAGTACCGCGTCACAGGTAAATGTGCCTTGACTTTATTGTAACTTAACTTGCCTAGCTTGACAGAAACGAAGAAACGAGTGAACGTAGGAGAATATAATGTGTAACAAATACAATTTAAAAGAATTTGAGGTATTTCTCACAACACAAAAGATGTTGAAGAAGCTGGAAGTAATGATAAAAGCAGGACTATGCAGGAAGGTGTATGCCAGAATAACACGCGAGCCACTGTTGTAATAGTTACATCCCATAATAGTTGCTGACAGCAATTTAGAAAGAAGCTCTGAACCAAACAAGGGAAAGAAGGAAAACATTTTTTTTGTGAAATATCAAATGTTTTTTTTTTTATATTTCTCATTTAAATTACAAGATTATTTCACAGGTAGTCAATCCACTTTATCAACTTTTGAAAATTTTTATTTTTTTAACTTTCAAAGGAAAGTTAAAGTGATACACTCATTACTGTTTTGTGAATTAGTGTGACCGTATGTAACATTGTACGTGAATATGAACCTGCTTATGCGAATAACAGATTCACTAATATTATAAACCGTCATTAAAGTTATATAGCTACCGTAGCACGGGTCGTGGCCCTCGGCGATAGGTCGAGCATCATCCGGTAAAATGCTCCTTACAACTTCGGAAACACAAAAAGAATTGGGAACCTCGAGTAGATATTGAAAGCGTTCTTTCACTCGTATATAGCCTCCATATCACGAGCCATTCACTCGTCTAAGATCATTAGCTGAAATTCTTCTAATTTCATGTTCAGCATAAGTCTAGAGTTCCTCAAATGTGTGAGGATTCGTGCGATACACTTTTGTCTTTCAAACTACCCCATAAATAAAAATGACAACTGCAGTGCGCAAGGGGCGCATACCAATACTAATTACTCTGTCATGGAACATCTCACTGGTGCTTAATATTCTTGAGCCGTATGTGTGGTTTCAAAGTACTGTTGGAACCGGTCATATTGTTTATCGATCCTCATTTATTGTCTCATTAAAATTTTATTCACTAGTCCTTGTATACTAGTATACTTGTATACTAGTCCTTCTTGAAATAGGCATTCTCTTCGAGCACAACGAGCAGAATGTTTTTAAAGTAATTTTTATGTAGAAGATGTCCTTCTTTCACAGTCAAATGCCACACATATGTAAAAGTAACTCTACTACGACTAGTATGCACTGTACGCGCATCTCCGTTTCATGCGGAGGAGTTAATTGTTTTTTAAGGATGACTTCAGTGTACAGGGTAGTGGGGAGAAACGCCTAACGGGGACAGCGGAGTTCTACCAGGACGCCTATGGCGTATGTGTGGCAACTGTATGTTTAATGACCTTATAAGTATTTTACATTCAGTATAAGTTACTCACTGCAGAGCTTCAGAATATTGAAATTAATAGCACTGTAAATAGCAGAAAATTCTATAATTACTTTTAAGTGTAATTTTTATAACACGCGCTTTATACCTAGATATATCCAGGGAGTTTTCAGAAATGGCATGGCTATGCTCTGATTGTTTTAGTAGGTTGCTTCTATTCATTGCTTCTTATGAACCTATTAAGTACTAATAGAACGGCGTTAAGAAATGCTGTCTTTCTGTTACTTGCTACTTCATTTAGAACTGGGTCGAGATGAAGATATACTGCCTTTATATGTCCAAATTTTTGTCATTTTAATACATTCTTTTCTTAGGTATATAGTATAGCCATAGATTCAAATTCAGTTGTGATGTGCGTTTAAACATATGAAGAATTGAACTTTCAGAGCCGAATAACCACACAAGGCTCCTGGTTTAAAAGGGTATAAATTAAAGCTGGGCTTCGCATACCTAATGCGAATGTTTTTGCAGAATTTGTTGGGATTTGGGTGGGAATCGAGAGACTATTAAGAATTTCAGCCCTTTGCATAAAAACATATTCATTAAGAATTAACATCTATCATGTACGCTGATATAGCACTGTACAAAAGAACGAAAAAGTAAATAAAGTAAGCAAATGCCTCCGCGCAGGACCAACGTCCTTATTGGATCAAAATAGTTAATCGATTCTCGAAATGACACCAGATGGAATCTTCCATTCAAGGAAACTTTGTACAATGGACACTACCAAATAATAGTGATGATATCTTGGATGATACTATCCAAGATATCATTTGGATAGTAGAACTGTTTGGTGCAGAACTGACAAATATCCTCTGGCCACCACCCAATACCGGATCTCGAACTGTGCAACTTGTACTCAAGCGCTTTGTCATGTGAGCCACGCGGCCTCATCACCCTGAATAGTATTGAGCATTTTAATTTACTTCTCATTGAATACGGAGATTGTAATGGAAAAAAGTTAATCTAACAATAGCAACGGCCACAATAGTACGTTTTATTTGCTTGAATTGTAGTAATTCATATGAAAAATTCCTCTGCTGGTCTTTTAGGATGAAACCACTAATGGTACTTACCGTGTAGGATGATTGACTCAGTTGGAGCACGGCATTTTGGAGGGTTGCAACATTTTCCACCTCATTTTATGCCTTGGTTTCCAATAGATAACTTATTTATTTTTTCGGTTTCACGTGCCCTTAGTTCTCAGGCTTTTTCCACATCTCATAAAATTAGAATAAAGGCATATGTAGTAACTGCAGTGCGCAATTTGTGCTATTAGACTGGCTGAGCTAAACAAATAAATAAAACAATATAATATTTGTCCAGATGATTTCAACACCTTTCGGAAAATCTAAGGACAAAACTTATTTCAAATGTAGAATTTATGCAATATATTACGTATATTTAAAGTATATTGTTAAATAAATAAAGTGTAATAACTGGGATGGAGCCTGTTTTCCCACTTCACTTGATTTGGCACAATATTTGCGACCGCCGAAAACCCAGCTTTATATGTGTATAACAAATGGGATTAACATTTTTGAGCTTCTCCATTTAGCACTAGATAAATGTCCTTCATTTACTTATATCCAAAATTCAGTTTCACGCTGCCCGGTATTGTCTAGTGTATTACTGGAAATTACTAAATAAGATTGTCCTCTATACAGGCAAATTACTGTGGAGTTTAGTCTTGAATAATGCGATTCTGAAATATTGTCTCCAACCCTGTAAGAGGCGCTATTTAAACACAAATGTAATTGTTGCGAGAGAAGCATCCTCATTGATTACACACAGTATGTTAATTGCACATAAGACGCACTAAAACCCTAACAAACATTCCGGTAGGTGGCTTATTATCTTACACTCTTAAGCATACTGAGGTGATGCTACATTTCTGCAATTAACTGGCTTGGATGTGATTTCGGGATTGGTCAAATGCGCAGATGTTTATACTGAAATTTTCCCCAACCTGAGGACCAATCTTAAAGCCGCATAACTTTAGATGTCAAGAAACTCCGACTCATTTGTGTTATCAATGAATAACTTTCACACATCGTTCCAAAGACGTAGTGCAATTGATATAGGGCGTTAAAAGCCGAAGAAAAGTATTATTATGCAGAAATGGGATTTTTAATGCATTACTTTTGTTTGCCATTCAGATGGTCATTTGAATTACATACTGGGTCATAACGATATGATGCGCAATATTAGACTGCGAAGTGCAAAACACTTGCAACTGAATCATGCTACTGCGCAATATTTCTGGAGCACACCGCCTTATGATGTCATCATTTTTATGATTTGCTTTACTGGAAATTGGGAGGAGCTGGGTGTTGTGTCTTAGAGGCGGAATGAACACTTCTTTATTGCCTCATTGGCTTTATTTATGTTTAACAATTCTGGAACTGCTAATTCACAGTAGAAAGGAACAGAATACATATTCTGGGAGTACTCCTGCAAAGGGTACCGGGACATGTCTCCTCGTCTTATGGGGTTGCAATCTGACCTGCTCTCTTGGATTCTGAGGATATATTGTTTTACTGTCGTCTGAATGACAAGAAACAGAACACCAACAGTCGTCTTTAGCATTCCTCAGAACAAGATGCACTTTCTAAAGAAACGAAAACCTTATGTATTTAGTTGACCATTAAATCCTACGGTACAGACTTAGAAAGAACTATGTAATTTATACACGTTTCGAGTACAGCGATCCGTTCGGTATAAAGTGTGGCCTTACTTTTGGAATAATGTAAAGGGAAAGTTTTTATTATTAACGCAAGTAACACGTTTATTGCAGTTTGAATTATATTTTGATTTAATTTGCAATGGCCACTCCCTCGAGGCATAAAGAAATGACTCAATGTAAATTGGCGTTACAATGGACCATCCTATGCTTGATCAGGCCCGTGAAATTGTGTATAACGTTACGCAATGTTTAATAGATATGAAACAAATTATCGTACAGGAGAAAAACAATATTAAGTCCACTTTTGATGAAATTTAAGATTTTGGTGCCAATAGATTGTAGGTATGTAGTACTACATTGCAACACACTCATATAGGAAAAAATCGCATGTAGTCCATAGTCAGCATATAAAAATTATGTCCACGGGAAAACCAATCAAGAGTCCTCTGTAAAATCTACAATGAGACCATAGCAAGAAAGGGAGCAGATGAAGTTGCATCAACGTTGTTTGACTTTTGTTTCCATCATCTGGACCCATCAGTTCGAAATTTGTAAATGTTTTGTGATTCGTACCCCGACCGAAATAAAAATTATACCATTATTCGCCTCATTCGTGCTATGGTTCACAATTACAAAAGACTTGAATCAGTAAAAGTGACTTTTCCCATCAGTTGCCATAGTTATATGAAATGTGAGAAAGATATGGGTTTAATAAATGAAACTCCCAACGATTGAAATGAGTACATTAGAAGATGTCGCTTGAAACAATCTCCCTTCAATATCATTCAGTGTTACAAGGACATTTTTAAACCATGGTCTTCATTTCTTAACAAAGAATACTAAAATACCTGTCCAATGAAGATAAGAGAAATACGAGAAAATGTTGCTTGAAAAACCCATTCTAGAACTATAATCAGTGGAACAACCGTACACAGACTATTGGGCAGCCTGCCCCCTCCTGTTCAATTTAATTCTTTTCAAGGCAAAATGTGATGACCTACAATGCCTGAAGAGATTCTGTTCCGAGAATATCCAGCTCTATTTTTCAAGGTTACCTGTAATAGACAATAAATCGTTTTATTTTAATGATTATTATCAATAGTGTTTAATTAATGTTTATACTTTCCTCAGCAAATGTCTATTTTAATTTGGTACATTCTATAATATAGTTAGTGAACTTTGATACCACATGACATCACTTTCAAAAGAAGGATCTGTTAAAAAGTTACCTTAAGAATTATTCTAAGAGAGAGAGAGAAAAAAAAAAACAATTTCTGTATATATGTGCTTAATTTTGTAGCTTTTTTAAACTTTAAATTACATTCCTGTAAAAAAGTAAAAAGTGGACTTCGATTGTTTTTCCCTTGTACCCTTCAAATACATGTGGGCTGTTGTATATTTTTAGTGACTCATCTAGCATAACTACTGGTGTGTCAAAAGGTTTGTACGAAAGTAATGAAGGAAGGCGAGGATGCTATCAAAACTAAGGAAAGTTTAGATTTTTCTACACCTAAAGGAAAATCGAGAAAATGAAATAAAAGAACAAAAACTAATTTATTTAGTATCAAAGAAGATGTTTAATTTTGTAGTTTTGTACCGTTAGGAAAACCATATCTACCATCAGCAAGCTCAACAATGCACGTAAAGGACAATTTTCGTGTGAAAGAGAATATCTCAAGACTCCAATTAAGAAAATGAAGATTAAAATAGAAGTGTTTAAAGTGGTTAGCTACTCAAATACTCCTTAACTTTCACCAGCATCATTAATAGTTGTGGATTACGGTATTATAATGTGCAGCAGCCAGTTCCGCATTGAACATAATGTAAGTATAGAGTATTTCCATCTGGTAACACGGAACCCCAGCCATTTGATAATAAATATGGTATATGCTGCCTCTCCGTCCTAATTTGACTCCTAAGAATTCTGCCAAAACTCTCGAATCTCACGTAAACTATAATTTTTCATCGATTGGGGAAAGTGCTTTTACACAATTACTCATTTCTATTCATATTTTCTTAGCTCCTTTCTATTCCCATGTAGGTACAATGGTGGGTATTAAGACAAGCTTCTTCATTACTTATCTAAATCAGCCTTCTGCAAAGTCACATCCGGTAAGAAAAATTAGATTAATCATAACTGCAGATGACTCATTTGACAAAGTGGTGTTGGGGGGGGGGGGCGTAAGAGCAATATCAAGCAGTTTAATGTATATGAATGCGTTTTTATGTAGCTGTTTAAGGTTCCATTTAAACTACACAGGTTTTCGAAAAGGTGAATGGCATTAATGAATGTTTATGCAAATGGGTGCGGTGTTCGTCGGTATTTCAGAGTGAGGAAACCCCCAGGGGGAAAAAAACACTTGTGCAACTTAGTTCGATCGGGATTGAAAAATTTTTCCTTCGCTTTTACAACATATGGCATACCAATATCCAATAGAAGCTATGAGCTAAACAATGTTAAAAATATAAGAGAGTAACTGAAGTAATTTATTTTTTGTTAATTATATTGCACAAAAAGTTTTTTTCTTAATGAAAGTATAACATTTTACTAATTCCGGGTCGAAAAAAAATCGGATAGTAGCTCTAGTGTTTCCGTAACACTACTTGTTTGTCTATGTATACTTACGTGAAAAGGAAAATTCCAACAGTATTATGTTATACTATGACAACGTAAATGAACTTTCTTTTAATTCAGTCGTAAATAACGCAGAATAAAACAAAATCACAAAAACATACAAGGGTTTAAATTACTACCCGAAGTACAGAAATAGAAGCCTGCCAATAAGTACGTCTTCTCCTGCTCTGGGGCATCTCTTGTCAACGCCAAACCGTAGTCTGTAAGCATGGCACAGTTCCATCCATTGTAGAAATATCTTAGTGGAACCGATCACCAATTCATCACTCACTGCGCAGCAGTTTTCTGGGAAGAAATCTGGATGAAAATGGAGAAAGTGCATTTTGAGGGACCTGTTGCATCCTAAGTGATGATACTGATCTAGAAGATTCTTCAACAGCTTGACATAATTTCCAGCTCTTCGGTTGCCTAAGAAGCATACACAGCACTTGTAAAGGTTTCCAATGCTGGTCGTTCATTGCCATGGAGGACTCGCTCAAATTTTCATCCTCAAAAGGTTCACAAATTTGATGGCCAACGCAGATTCCTTCCTTAACTTTGGCCTCAGTGGGCCTTGTTGATTTGTCTCTCAGGTGATTGAAAACTTTCCTTTTTCATCTTCTTTGAAAAGTTTTTCATATGACCGAGTTTTATGTGTAAATGGAGCTGAAGAATTTTACTCTGATCAATCAGGGAACTGTGCTGACCATTCTTTTTCCCGTCACAGTAACCCTTGTAGACCAGTGTGTGGATCTAGTTCCACTGTCCAACTCCCAAAGGAAACAGTAGCATTAGTGTATCCGAACTGCATGCCCAGCAGCATTGCAATCACCTTCAGGTTTCCACAGATCTGTCATTGGTAGTCTTGTACTTAATTGCTTCCAGAAGTTTATTGGCATGTTTCCTTCAGATGGACATTAGAAGGGGATCCCTCCCCATTACCATAGGATGTTGTGGTGTTCAATCTTTTCAGAGAGGTCTGCACATCCCGTAGGTTTTTGCATTAGGACGGCACCTAGAAGCTATTCCGACCCGCCGTTCGGCTGCAGACGTTTGCGACGCCCAGACGCGCCAAGTAAACTTAGCTTCAAAACCGAACGCACCTAGCTGCCAGTAATTGACTGGTGGATAGGTCATACATACTAGCTTGACCTACTCACTTAAGGGGTGAGTTACCCCAGCATTAAGGTAGCCACCACCACCCCACGAACGACAGCGATTCAGGCGAGCCTGCCCCCAGGGTACACGCCTTGGGCACTCTCCTGGGACACACCGCTCTTGCGAGTACTCAATTTCCCGTGAGTTCCAGAACCACTGCCACGCCGAGTCCAACCCAATCCGGACAACTCCCTTGCGGGAGGGGCTCGTCTCAAGTCCGGCCCGGCTGCTTCTAGTAACGTCAGAAGTACCGCGGGTACTCAGGGTCCGCAGAGCCCGCACCAGTCTTCAGATGGACAGCATGGCCCACAGAAATTGAAGGAAGAGAATTGTCACTGTAGCAAAACAACATTAAAGTAAGCTATGATATTTCTATGCATAGCCTCCCGTCCCGTGACTTGTATTCCATATTCAAAACTGTCATCAAACCATTCACATCATGGCAGGCAACTAGGTTATTACAGCTTTTAAAAGAAGAAAGCAAATCCCACTGCCAATTCTTGTACACTGACACCTTAACATTATGTTCTCGAAGATTCCACCGTCTTAACCTAGAACTCAGAAGCTTGGCTTTGTATTTTGCTAGGTCCAGATATAGAATTAATTACATCAGGAAGTCTGTATGGCACACCGAGTGACTTGGGTGGAAATCAGGACCTTAGATGTGGAAACCTCAGAGGATGGGTCTGATGTCTCCTCCGTATTATCTTCATTTGAGTTCAGACTGTACTCCTCCGGAGGGTTGAGTACGGTCACATCGTCCACACGTGGCACTGGTCGGATAGCTAACGGAATTTTAGGTGTTTCATGCTCAACCTCTTCTTTCTTGATATACTTTTCTTAATAGAAGGAACCATGCAGAAATAGGAGCTATCTACATGCTTTGTGGGCTCTGTCTTAAGTCATAGGGTGCCAAATGGCATTGAACGCCCGTTTTTACGGTTCCATCCTAGTAGATGCTCAGAACAAGAATTGCAACAAATGTGTGCTTCTCACGTTTTGTCTTGATCCCCTACTTTCATATATAAGTAATGGTGGTAGGTTGTCTTCACGGTGGAGTTATTGGGCGCTTCTGGGTTACACAAGTAACATCTTCCCATACATGACAAAAATTGTCATATTCGTTAAACGATTTCCGATATACGGCCCATTTATGTTTTAGTAAAGTATATGAAAAGAAGACGGACGTCCTGACTTTTCAAGACCACGAGAAAAATCTGCAAACAATGAAAGAAACAACCCTCTAATCTCCACTCCAAGCAAGCTGTAAACAGACCGTGAACGAAAGATTTACAGTGATTCCGCATTCCCGGTTTCGGATTAGCCAACGCCTATATTTTCTTTACTTACGAACCATACTTAGCCGCTCGTAGCGCCACACACTTCTTTTCATAGTTATCCTAAAGCACCATGTCAGTCATGGTGGTCTAGTAATAACCATACTTTTTCGGGCGTAAAATTCCTAAGAATCCTTTGGAAGGGAAGTAAAGCCGTGGGTCCCGTGTCTTAGATTTACAGCACGTAAAAGAATCTCAAGCCAGAAAGGACTCCTCTGAGCAAAATTTATCGGCCGTTTCACGCCCTGAATTGAATGGGACGCTGACGGCCTGAGATGTTAAACAGCGTCGGTTAATAAACCAAATCAACCTAAAACACTATAAATGGGCTATATCTTGGAAATGAGAGCTAATCAAGCGTTTTGAATGTCATATTTAGTTTTAACACACTGAAATCAACACGAAACATTATCAGTGATTACTTACAGAAGCTGAGAACAACTTACTACACAATGTTGGAGAACACCGACACGAATTAAACGATAAAACATCAGCGAGGTATGCGGCATAGTTTGATTTAAGCGGTTATATTTAAGATATGACCATGTGCAATGACTACTGATCCAGTTGAGAAAAAGCGAATATATTTTAAGATCTTAAACAACAGTTTTCCATCTATGGAATGCAGATAAACATGCTGCAAGTATTTAGGCATGTTGCCATTCAAAAATATGTGCAGATATAGTATTCTCTATTACAGGGTCATCGTTCCGCTACCGCGACGGTTGGCCGAGGAGCTAAGGCACGGACTCATGAGCGGGAGGTCTGGGTTTCAATTCCCATCAGGACTGTTCCTGATTGAAGTCTTTTCCAGGTTATCCTCAGTCCTCGTAAATAGCAAATGCCTGGAAGGTATTCTAAACGTGAGCCTGAAACGTTTCTTTCCTTTAAATATCCTTTCCCAATTTATTGTTTAATCTCGAGTATTATCAGTGTCCACCGCTTGTTATGCTTCAGCAGTTAAAACTGGTGTTGAGCACTATTTAAAAACTCGTTCAGCTGCGCAATCGTAAATTGGTTCTGCCGACGTGAAGTTAGTTCGTTACGGCTTCGCTACTTTTCGAGGGAAATATGTAGCGTGGTCGGAACTCATAGCCTGCTTTTTTCATTATTTATTAATAATTAACACTGTACTTGCCATAATAGCAAATCCTCGAAGTGCGTGGTGTGAGACATGTTTGAATCCTTTGTTTTGAGATACTGTCGTAATTCATCTTACAAATATTGCATTCTTTCCCCTGGATATTTTGTTTTTGCAGCTCTAGGGCTTTTAAGGTGCATTAATGAATTTTATATGGATATGGGTGCAGCAGCTGAGTGGCTTTGTACGCACTGCCGACAGATACACCAAATTGCTGGGCTAGTCGTTTTAAAGACTTCCGAGGATATATTTCTAGCTCATTTTGTCGTACCTCTTCTCCCCCCCCCCCCAGCCTCTTGAGGATAAAAATGCCTTGGTTTCGAATTTATTTTACGAATCTGAAAAGTGCACTTCCCGGTGGAAATAATATTACTGGAAATTTGGCAAGAAATTCCCTCCTGCAGTACTTGTACAATTTTTTTTTTTTTTTGCATATAACTCATAAATAAGTTTTCTTTGTTCTAGTGTAGATATATCTCACTCTCTGCATACTCCACAAATGCACAATAGGTCTAACATACATTACGTACAGAGATTCAACTGAAACAGTTGTTGTGGTAAGATAAACACGTCTGAGCAATCTCAGTTGCCTGTGTCAGTGGAATTTAATTCCTGTCGTACCAGAAATCGCATGTCCACTGAAGATCAACCTCTTTACACTAGTGTATACATTCTGGCATTGCTTAGCAAAATGAGTACGAGTGTGCCAGCAAAATTTTCAACGTTAATTTTCTAAAACGGTTAAAGGAAGGTAAGAATGTAGAAAAACGCAAAATTATTTTTTAAAAAAAATATTTTGTATAGTAGGTTTTCTTATAAAACTGCTATTCACAGATATTATTTATGAATACATAAGTAAAAAACGAAATACTTCAGTTTCCTCTTTTATAAAGTACATTTATTTAGTGTTTGCTTATAATTACTACAGTGTTATCAGTCGGTCCTGGTGGTGTGTGATAACCGTACTTGCCCCCTAAACCCAAGATCGTGGGTTTAATCCCGGCTAGGACCGATGACTTTTTTCGGACGTAAAAATCCTAAGTATGGTTTCCTTCGGAAGGGAAGTAAATCCGTGGGTCCCGTGTCGTACATTTACGGCACGATAAAGAACCTCAAACATGAAAAAATAGGCCTCTGAGCAAAATTTGTCGGCCGTTTCACGCCCTGAATTGAATAAGACGCTGATGACCTGAGATGTTAAAGAGTGCCTATAAATAAACCAAATTTAAAAAAAGTGTTATCAAAACTTTATTTTGTCTTAAAGTTGGAATAAAAAAAAAAAAGTAATCCCTTAAGTAAATTCTTAACTGAAAGTTTCAGTACGTGGACAAGAATTCTAAGACTTATTTAAACCTGCGGATCCCGCATTAGCACTAACTCCTAGCAATGTCCTAGCTAAAGGAACTAAGGATGCTGCAAACCGTTCAAAATATGGATTTGTTTGATTAAAAGCGTACATTGTTGTATGAGTACATTCCAAATGAAAATGAAATTATCACTTGCTTCATTCCGGAGATGTGTTAGCGTGCCCAGTCCTTAATGAATAGAATGACCTCATTTTACAGATGTTGCAGGAAGAGCTGCCTGCTGTTCCATAATAGCAATGAACTTTTAATGGTCATCAACGCCGTGCACAGAAATGTCGCGTTGTTGAATCGCATGCCAGATATTTTCCATCTTTGTTCTCCATGATGCTTCCATAGAGTGAACAACACTGCGAAATTAATTAATAGATGATTGTTTCTCTGCCTACATTTTGGGTCGCTCTTGGTGGTCTAATGATATCCATATTTACCTCATAGCGGGTTCAATTCCGGCCAGGGACGATGGATTTTTTTCGGCCGTAAAATTTCTAAGTGTGGCTTCCTTCGGAAAGGAAGTAAAGCCGTGGGTTCCTTGTCGTAGATTTACGGCATGGAAGAAAAGGCATCTGAGCAAAATTTATCGGCTGTTTCACGCTCTGAATTGAGTGGAACTCTGATGACCTGAGATGTTTAAGAGCGTTCATAAATAAACGAAATCAACTTATATTTCGGACATTTACTTAGTTCATCATCCTGCACTGTAGGTGAACATCTCAAGAGTATTTCGTTCGCTCTTACATATAAAAGCGACTGCATTTTAATCACTGCTGAATGTTCTCAAATCTTGATGGTTCTTATGCTGTGTTGTAAGCATTTCAATCGTAATTTACAGAAAATTATAGCTGTACCTATCTAGTTGCTGGCTTAATGTTGTTACTTGGTATATTAAACCATGACATGTGTTGAAATTCAAAGGGTCCACATTCTATATCTATATTTGATCACGAATTGAGCAAATTTTCCAGCCACAGTTGGTATCAATATAGGAATGCTTGATATTATATTTAAACGGTTATATGCCTTTTTGAATTCTTGCTTTTGTGACAAAGAGTGCTCTTAAGAGATCATTGCTATGACGCATTTAGACTGACTTTAAATCATGCGGACCAAATTTGATTTCTGATATCATCATCAGAGGGGCACAGTCTTCGTGGATACGATGGAAGCATTACTGTCGCTTTTGGTTCACAACAGTAAATAATAAATATATATAAAATATACAAGTAGATAAATGTGTACGAATTGAATGTTTTCTGCTTTTGTTCCGTCTTGAGTTTGAACGCGCGCATGATTTGGGAAGTTGGTTTGGTGGTAAAGAAAGAGAGAGGTACATTTATCCTTGTGCGAATTGTGTGAAATGAAAGTTGCTGCCGCTTCAACCATGGCAGCATTTGTGATAATGAACTTCTCTTGAAACGTTTACTTGGGTGTAAACTATGACAATAAACCGTGCTGTGAACCAAATACGAGAGATATACCTGTGACTATTGATAACTGTAATTAATAAGCAACTTAATATTTCATTCATTCTACAGAGTAGTGAAGAGCAAAGATATTGCAATATTATAGTTCAATAGTGTCATTGAAAACACTTAGAAATACCGTTTGGCACACTCATATTCAGTGATTATCTTCACCTATTCGAGAGTAGTCCCCCTGATTTTTTTTTTGAGATAAAGTTAAAAAACATTCATTAGACACTTAAATAGTAATCCGTATTGCTTGTGTGGTACTATTCAAAAGAAAGACGTTTTTAATTACGATAATAACATTTATAAAATGAGCAAGCGGCATGGAAATTATCTTAGTTAATTAATTGCCTTAAAGAATTAAAGATGTTTGAAAAGAACATGAAAATTGAATTTGTGCTGAGCAATCAGTATAAAAATACAAATGAAAAACATAATGTTTTAGAAGACAAAATAGAAAAGTTGTCGGGCATTTGATGAAGGCAATTTGTTTTTAGAGTCACAAGTTCTTGCTTTTAGGGATCATGATGCAAGTAGCGCATATCTCAATAGAGTCAGTTGCATTGCAGTTCTCAAAATGTTCGCACGTGTTGACTTGAAATTACTTGATCTTTTAGTCTTCAGCTTCGTTACTAGATCTTCTTCTAATATACAAAATGAATTAGCGCAACCAGTTTCTAATTTAGCGACCCGTGAAATAAAAAGCGAAGTTTTAAAAATTAATTTTGTGGCTTTAATCCTTGTTGAGACTTCAGATATCACAATGAAGTGTCAAAATTATTCAATTATTTGATTTAGCATTTAATATTCTTTCGTATTTCATCACAAATGACAAGGATATGAACTGTTTCTGAAAAGCGCATATCAACCCGTATGATCTACAAGAAATTTAATAACACCATCAAAAATATTTTCAAAAATTTGTTTAAGAGCTGTATTCTTAATTTTTGAATAGTCTGCTATGGGAAACACCATTGAATTCTGAAAATCCTCCTGAATCCACTGAGCACATTTTTCATTTTATTGGAACTTTGCTCTGAATCCTCTCTAAAACTCGGTTTTCCATAATTTGTGCGAATAGTGCTACTTGAAGAATTGTTATTCTCAGGTTCATCATTGTTTATTTGGTATTTTCGCTTAAAAACTTTCAGTATTAGCAGTAAGTTGTCGAATAAACCACCCTTATCTTAATTATCTAAGTTCATCTGACTCTGGAGGTTCTATGAATACTTGTCGAACATTTTATCAATAATACTAAGAGCTTCTTCAAGGGTTATTCATCTAAAATATGCAGAATACCAAATAAATCGAGTTCAGGACTACAAGGTGTAAAATTGTAATTGCAGTACGTAAATCTTTACATTTCTTTGTATTGTTTGAAATAATAGTAACATGAACTGCAAGTGTACAAGCCCAAAAATGGCGCTTCTAAATACTAAAGGAACTAGAAGTTTCAATATATTCTTAGTGATATTATACTGTGTTTTAAGATAAAATCATGAATTTAATTAGGAACTTTATTCACAGTTAGGTACACAAATGTCACAGCCATCTTCGGCCACCACAAAGAAACTGCCACAGTTTACCCTAAATTGTAATCGATTCAAACTACAATTGTCTGAAATTTTTTTGCGCCATCACAATGAACAAATCAAAACTATGCAGCTGGTTAATGAGAACGGGTTGCACGGAAGCACAGGCCAGCCAACTTTAACGTTTTCTTTCATTTTCCTGAGCACTAGAACAAAATACTGCTAGGAGCAAATATATGAAACTATTAACGAACTTAATGGGAAATGCATACATTAGCTTTTGTCGTGATGTAAGTAAGTTGGAGTTTAAAAGTTTAATGTAACAGCGACGATTTAACTTATATAATAGATACTGAAAGGATGTAAGTGCGGACTCGATTTGTAAGCCCCAAATCAGCTACCAAGTGTGAATGGAATCGTTCCATGGTCTCATAGCAACGTTACTTTGGACGGGCTAAGAAAAATATGTATAAAGGACTGTCTACTTCAAGAAAATAACATCCTTTTGTTAAGTCGTTTACTGAAACTGTGTATTAAGTTAAGTGCTAAAGGTTTAATAATTGGATACGATATGTTTCGTGGGAATCTACAAGAATCCCCCTCAAAGCAATATGTCATCAGGCAAAACGGTAAAGCAGAATGGCTAGACCGGTTAAATTCTTGGAGTGACACGTAATAGGCCACTTGGAAGAATGAGATGAGAATGAAGTAATATTATTACGCTTTACACCGAGATATTTGGAATCAAGTGGAAGTTGGCTAATATAAAAATGGAATACTAAGCTTGAATCTACCACCGAAACTTGACACCGAGTGAAAACCTTCGCAGCAAAGCAAATTGAATCTTTTCGAATAGATTTTTATTTATTTATTTTTTTATTTGGTTTATTATTTACGGACGCTCTTCAACATCTCAGGTCATCAGCGTCCCATTCAACTCAGGGCGTGAAACGGCCGACAAATTTTGCTCAGAGGCCTCTTCTTTCAGGCTTGAGGTTCTTTATGGTGCCGTAAATGTACGACACGGGGCCCACGGCTTTACTTTCCTTCCAAAGAAAGCCATAGTTAAGATTTTTACGCCCGAAAATATCCATCGGTTCTGGCCGGGGTCGAACCCGCAAAGGGGTTTAGGAGGCAAGTATTGTAACCACTACACCACCAGGACCGACTCTCGAATAGTTTAAACTTGTGACTGTTGTGCGTCCTAACCACCATCGTCGCTGACACTGTGTTAGCTTTGATCTGGATAAGCTCGCTAGAGGTCTTGGCTCCACTTGAGTAGGGTTTTCAACCACGCGATAAGTTTTTTCTGCGCAACTCTTCACCGGCTGTTTTTAGACTTTATTTATGAGCTCTCCAATTCCGTTGAACACATTCTCTCAGTACTGAGCAAGCTATACAGCTGGTTAAGTAGTGTTATGACTGCATAGTATGACGTGTGTGCTTACAAATGGGAAGGGGAGTGGTGGGATGTACTACACACGAGTCCTGAAGAAAGAAGAGGAAGCGTGGGAGAGAAAATATAACTAGACTAACTCGGGCGTGCGCCTACTAGCGAGTACAGACCACATGAAGATTTGAGACAGTTTCGTTTGTGCATTATGATGCAACAATTTACGTCTATATGTAACATTTTAAATGTATCCTATTCGCGAATATAACATCTCTCAATATTTTAACTGATTTCAATAAAATACGCAATAAAATCAGAATAAGAGTAATCTACCATTTTCATTTGGATGCCAACACTACACCGCCACGGATGGCCGGGGTCGTTAAGGCGCGGACTCGTGAGTAGGATGTCTGGAATTCGATTCCCACCGTCCTCCCTGATTGAGGTTTATTCCAGGTTTTCCTTTGTCCTCAAATGGCACATTCCAGGGAGGTACACTAAACTGTGTCCTTCCTTAAAATATTTAAAATATGTGGAAGTGTCCTTCCTTAAAATATTTCTTTCTGGTTTATAATTACATCTCGTGTGTTATCAGTGTCCGCCGCCTGTGCCTCACTAGTTAAAACGGCCTTAAACACATATAAAAAGTAGTGAAACTACTGTATTTGTTTTTTTTTTATCGTGAAATTAATTCGACGAAGATTAATTGATGTGGAAACAGAAGTGTTGGTACTGCCTGCATTTAGTAAAGAAACGGGGAACCAAATAATAAAAGTATATTTAAATTATACTTTTTTCGAAAATTCCAGAAATCGAAGGATCATAAACCAATAAATAGATGATTATTTATGTTTTTGTTTTATCTCTTGTGCTCAGCTTTTAGCTGTACGTGCGTGTCATAATTTCCTGCTACATTTAAACGGCAAAGAATGATATGATAAATTTGAATGGAAGTTTTAGAATTATGTTTTTGACTATGCTATGTATAGGTATAACCTTGGAGGTTAAGTAATGTGCATGTGCATTACATCATTGGGGTAAGGAGGAAAATTTCTTACTATTTTTTAAATTCGAAAGTAATACCAAAATAAACTAATATCCGAAAATTCGATACTAACCTGCTGTAACATTTTTTTATGCTTTATTTTTTAAAGCACTGCTTCCAGTAGGGCTAAGATAAGCAGTTCGCAGGACTATCTATTAATGTTGCTAAGCCAAGAACCTTGCGAAACAAATTCATGTGATATGTAATCCAGCCATTATTAAAAATGCATTGTATTTGTTTTATTTTTATGAAAATCGTTATAAAATATTTTGTAAAAAAAGTATAGAGTTAGCATACATTTTCTAACATTAGAGTTTGATCTTGCAAATTCTCAACAATAAAGCTTAAAACAAAATACCTATCGAAGGGGAACGTTAGTAATTAATTACAAGTGTCGTCCAATAAATAAGTTAACCCTATTGTCCGAAAATTTTTATTTTTGTAAAAAACAAAGTCAATAATATTCAGCAACTCCTAAGATATTCCTGCACATAGCCACCATCTTTTTTCAAACATTTTCATTTCCGTTTGCGCAGCCATCCATTCCCTGCGATTTCTTCATCTCCGGCCTCCGAGGTGCTTTTTGAGTTCGATGTAACTATGGAAATTACTCGGAGCAAGATAAGGGGAATAAGATGTATGACAGAATTTTTTCCATTCGAATTTCCTAATCTAGTCCTGGGTTCTTTCAGATGAACGTGGGCGAGTTTTGTCATGCAGAAGTAGAACTTTGTGAGTGAAAAAAAAAATCGAGGTTTTTCTGTTTATCGCAGCTCTTAAGTTGCATCAGGAGCTCAGCATGCATTGAGGTCATATGAGGCAAGTAATATACCAGCAAAACTCCCCATTGACCCCCAAACATTGTCATTGCAACCGGCCCTCCACAGCATACATGTTTTCACTTCTTTCCACGAACAATGCACCCCAAAATTGAAGCATTTGAATACTCATATTCCCCTCTCCATAACACATGGATATTCACAGCGGTTTTGTTTTTCCTGTGGGAGGGGGAAGCATGACTACACGGAACCCACAAACACGCTTTGCAGTGTTCACCTACATAATGTCTGGTTATCCCCTACCCCTCCCCGCAAAAAAATGGCGCATCGTTTAATGAACTTGTTTCCGGAGAGTCAATACATATTAATGATATTTATTGTCTAAAAACTTCATTGCTGCTCTTTGTATTTTTGAAGTTGATAAATGGGAAACTTAATTATTGGATAACCGTCGTATAAACCTCGTACGATCATGCTGTGCGTACAGTTAGGCATTTGGCGGCATCAGCTGTGCCTCCCATTTTTTGATTGATTTATTTATGAACGCTCTTTAACATCTCAGATCATGAGCGTCCTATTCAACTCAGGACGTGAAACGGCCGACAAATTTTGCTCAGAGGCCTCTCTTTCAGGCTTGAGGTTCTTTTTCGTGCCGTAAATGTACGACACGGGACCCACGGCTTTACTTCCCTTCCGAAGGAAGCCATACTTAGGATTTTTATGCCCGAAAAAATCCATCGGTCCTGGCCGGGTTCGAACCCGCGTTTTGGGTTTAGGAGGCAAGTATGGTAACCACTACACCACCAGGACCGACGCTGTGCCTCCCAAAACATGTAATTAACCAATATGCTCTTTCTCCTAAGTATTGCTCCAAACGTTCAGCATCACTCGAAAAATTAACTCACTGTTGGAGGTGTTGATGGTACAGTCTGTATCAAAATAATATTTAACTTATTAAGGTTTTATGTAAATATAATATGTGTAGCTTAGAAACTTTATGGATGGCATATAATGGAATTTTAAAATTTGCTACATCCCATATGGGACTGAGAATAATGCTATTGTCATTGATCAGACGTAAGAGAAATTCAGCTGGATAGACAGAGGTTTCAAGTTTGGCGGAGTAGAACAGCGGTATGCTGGGAACACTAGTAAATTTCTTTTTGCCCTATCGTGGAACAACTTTTCAGGAGATATTTTTGTACTTCTTTGATGCGTGTAAAGTCTTAAACTGCCATCCGTTATCAAATTACTATTGCTTCATAGAAACAAAAGAAGAACTTAAGTTTACAGATGCACGAAGCAACATATCAGCTGCAATTAACACAGCTTAATGCACACATTAGCATTTTGGTCTCTTTCCTCTTGCGCACGGGTTTTCCATTAGGCTGCTCCTAAGAAAGAGAGAATGAAAATGCAAAGCTCTGACTGTACTTTTTTATGTATTAGGAGGGTAAAGGGTCATTCACATAGAACACATTTGTATTAACGCACGGAGGCAACGCATAACGCGACCATTAAAAAATAAATCACCATTCACATTGGAAATAACTGCAACGCAAACGCAACCGTGAAGACCCGAAATATATCCATAAACAGTTTACTAAAAACAATTTTAAAAGATGAATAACAAAATGAAAGTATCTGTACAAATTTCTCGCCAAAAGATTCTGTTTATTTTTTGCAAACCTGTGCGTTAGTGATTCTTCCATGGGCCTTCCGCCAGTGTTTTGGTTTTCATTACTGCTAACGTTACCGTAAACGAAAAGCCTGGAGTTGGAAAGCTTCTAAATTGCGTTTGTGTGTACGTTTTATGTTTAAGTAGACGAATAGCTGCATTACATAAAATGACCGCAAGTGTTTGTGTTAATATTACGTTTGCATTTAAATTTCATCGTGAAGTTAAGAAACGTTCGTTATAGGGAAGAAGCGTGGTTGAAGAAGCAAGAGTAGAAGATAGAAGAGCGTGCATTTAGAAAGGATGAGGAAATGAAGTAGCGAGGGTTTGAGAACCGGCGGAGAGTTAGTACACGGAAAATGGGGGGGCTGCCGGCCAACGGCATAGACGGTTCTTGAGACCCTGAGTGCCACTCCCTGGGAATAAGGGTGAAAACTATTATCTGTATTGCTTTTTTTCCCCCACTTTCTTTCTTTCTTAACTCTGTGTTTGTCATGATAAGTACTTGTTCGCTCAGAGACGAGCTGCTTATCCACGGCCCGTACAGTCTGGCGATTAGAAGAAGGCAAGCGAGAGGAATATGCTACATAAACATTTTATACTCATCTTGTTATATTCATGTCGATAAAAAGAAACAAGTGTTTTCAGATACTTGCCCATGATTAAAAGCCCAGCGAGATATGAGTCTGAAAGCCCTCATTCATGTTGCAGCATGAGTATCTCACACTCGTATGTGTGCAGATAAACAGTACCAGACCTACCCTCCTCGCACTTCAACCCTCACATGCCTCCCTCTGATAGCCAGAATCTAGGTGGGTAAAGATGGAGGCGTGGTGTGCTTGAAGTTGCGCAGTTCACGCACTGCCTGTCCACGAGTGAGAAGTGCATCACTCGAAACCCAGTAGAGCAGTTCGCTGCTGCATCACTGAATTGAAAAACATCACTAAACTCAAGTGTGTGGCTAACTTCTTAAAAGTTAATTGATTCATTTTTACTTAGGAAGAAGAAGAAGAAAAGGAAGTCACTTTTGTCCGCATCTAATGATAAAAATTATATCCATCACGTTTTCCAGAATACAATCTCTCTACATGGTTGCAGTATGTTTGCAGAAACCTTGCTAATCAGGATTTTCCACGACGAAATGCCATGGAGGGTCCTGTCTTTCAGTTTTTGACGGGATAATTCTGTTAAATTCCTCTCTCTCTAACTGTGCTGTTCACTTTAGCCCAGGCTAGTTCAATGGGCTTCAAATCGCTCTGTGTGGAGGCCGGCGAATCACTGTGTGCTTTATTGATGCAAATATGAAGTCACTACAAGCAGTTTCTCATTAAGTTTTTAACTTCAGTGAAGTTTACAAAGCTCTGATTCGTGCACAGCGATATCACACTCATCCCCTTTGTTCCACAGTCATTCTATCATAGCGGATTTTATATAGCGCTTAGTCGGCTGCTTGTATACTATGATACGGCGCATTATCTAAAACCTGATTAAGGATGGCAGCAAATTAGATGCTAATTTTTCTCGCATTCACTTTTAAAATGTTTTAAACCCTGAAATCACTTTATAAAGTGAACTTCATCCCCATGGAAAACGCAAGTTTTTTCGTGCTGCACCAAATAATTTATTAAGTGTAAGAACACAATTTTGAGCAACATAAAATGTTGCACATCATTGTTTTTCAAAACAGTTAATCAGTATGTGTCGATCTTGTTTCCTGTATTTTTCAGACGTAATTCAGAATACTTATTCCACCAGTAAGCTCAGTTCTTTAATCTACTTGCACATTTTTTTATTATGGTTTAAGAAATTCCTGTATAAACAGCAGCCTCTCACTTGATTTAGAGGAGGCACCAAAGGCGATGGTCACTGATGATACATGAGATGAAATGATAAATTGAGATTTTTTTTAAAATAAAGCGTTCCAGGCGTAAATTTAGGGCACGTCCCCGGCATTTTGCCATTTATGAAGACTGAGGAAAATCTGGTAAAAACGTCAAGAAGGACGGTCCAGGTGGGATCGAACTAAGAACTCCCGCACATGAGTCCACGCCTTAACGACCTCGGCCACCCTTGGCGGCTGGGAGAAGGTGGCTGGATCTGTGTATGATTCTTCAAGCTCATCAAGAGTTGAGGCAGTTTGTTGGATGATGATGAGCTGTTGGTGAACCTCTGCAGTTGTCCGTTGAAGTCCAGTGTGAAGCGGGAGATTGTTTCTATGAGAGTGTGTAAACGTGATGGGGTCCGCGGTGGTGGTTCTTATGAGGCGAGGCGGTTAGGTGGTGCCTTTGTCTAAGATTATTTAATGACTGCGTTGGTATAATGACCTGGCTGCTTAATCTTATTCCATGAATGGGTTGGTGGCGGCTGGTGCCCTGCTCTGAAGCCAGAGAGCATCACCCTAACCCGTAAGGTAGTATCGAAGTAGCCACAGTTAACCAGTTAGTGTTTTGTGCACTCGAAGGTTAAGAACTTCGAACCACAATGGTATCGCAGAGGAGTCCGTGCGGCAGCTTCTTCCAAAATGCATAGGCGGACCAGCGTTGATGGTAGAAGGCAGACTGGATTTGCACGCCACTGACAGAAGAAGTCTATAGGACTGTACTGTCCGCAGAACGTTGTGGTGGTCAAGATGCTTTGAGCCCAGGTCATAATGGCACTGGACGTGCTGTACTATCCATCTAGTTGGGGTCGGTCCTGGTGGTGTAGTGGTTACCATACTTGCCTCCTAAACCCAAGATCGCGGGTTCGAACCCGGCCAGGACCGATGGATTTTTTCGGGGCGTAAAAATCCTAAGTATGACTTCCTTCGGAAGGGAAGTAAAGCCGTGGGTCTCGTGTCGTACATTTACGGCACGAAAAAGAACCTCAAGCCTGAGAGGCCTCTGAGCAAAATTTGTCGGCCGTTTCACGCCCCGAGTTGAATGGGACGCTGATGACCTGAGCTGCTAAAGAGCGTCCATAAAAAAAAAAAAAAAAAAAAAAAATATATATATATATATAGTTGGTTAGTGGTGGCGTTGAATAACGCAGTAAATTTAAATATGTAACTCTAGAAACGGCGGTAATGTAACTTGCCAACCATTTAGAAGGGATTTTACTGCGCATGCGCGAACAGTCGACTTGTGGCATTACTTAGTCGCCAATGAGACATTCCCTAATGAGATTTGGGTACTGTATGATAATTGCATTATTAATGAATGCACCTGCCTGTTCTTCGCTTATGGTGCATGCAGTGTTTTTTTTTTTTTTTTTTTTTTTTTTGGGTAAAACTTCGTTCCATGGGAACCTGTCAGTCCCTCCATCTAATTCATTGTCAGGCGTTTCCCGTTCGAATGGAAGTACATTTTGAGCCGTGGGAAAAAAAAAAGAAATGAAAAGGAAAAGAAAAGAAAAGAAAAAAGAACGAAAGAAAAGAAAAGAAAAAAATAATAAATAAAAATTCAGAGCTAGATAAAGCACTTAAGTAAACACAAAAGAAGATTTTGTGCACCTTTTTTGAATAGTAGAAGAGCTGCTAAGAGGAAATGTATAACATCTTAAAGGGGCCAAGGTGTCATTATAATCGGAAAACTGCTGCATTTTATATTAAATAGCTAGGTATTCTCCGGGCATTGTCGTTCCAAACCCTCGTATGGGATGACACAGTAACGGGAAGCTGGTGAACAAATTATCAAAACAAACCGGAAGTGTAGTTGCTGTATATTATCTGTCATTGTGACAAGGGGAGCTGAAGTAAGATTCCAACTCCTTGCAATTTGCAATACATTTTCCATAACATGCTTAAAAATCGACTAGAAACCGTGAAAAGTACTTAGGCAGCATACTTTGTAACTGAACCATACCGTAGACTTGCCATGATACATTACTTTACAAGCTGCCTACCATAATATTTCACCATACACTCTTTATGTAAGCTACTGTTCTGGTTTGAAGTGATTTTTAAAAGTTGAATGAACACAAGAAATGAAAAGGTAGTGCATTTCATAATTAATTTCACAATTCCTGGGTATTTATAGAACCCTTGATGTTCATTATAACTGCTTAAGGATATCAATAAAACAAATAATCACCTCTTTCTGATTTCGGGATCTTAGCAGTACAAAATCGAGAATGATTTCTTGTTTCTCGAACAAACATTTTAAAACAATCTTTAAAAAGTTTCTACGATGACTTTTAGAAATATCTGAATTATAAAATTTACTAACTCAATCACTAAGGGAGATAGCAAATTCTCACTCGATTCATATCCTCTTACTTGAATATTTTTCAGGCCTATCCCGTACTTGGTCAACTTGAACTCTGAAGCTTATTTCTGCATAGATTGTTTGCAATATCACTCTATTTGCAGTGCCAGAACTTTCGCAAATAAGAATGAGGGGTTCAGGAGGTTCGATAAATATACCTTTAACTGGAAATGTTTCATCCCCAAATAGAATATTTTCGATATTGCATCTGATGTAGGTATTCGGCCAATAAAAAGAAATACATATTATGAAGAACTAGAGACAATGTACACATTTTTAATCATCCTTGTTTATTGTAAATGCAAACTGCAAACTATAAACTATATCCAAGTAGTACCGTGAATAATAACATTCGATTTAGTATATTAGATTAAATTAAACAATTATATTCATATCTTGGGCCGCCATGATTGCGCCACTTGAAATTACTCCAAAATGTCTGCTTTAGATCCATACTGTGTTTGCGCCAGTAACTCAAACTCATACTCATACTCAACACTTTCGCAATAGATTGGTACCACGTTACGATGCTAGGGCAGAATTTTCTGTCTCGCTTTCATAGACTATCGACTGTTACGCGCGAATATGCGCGCGGTGTGGATAAAAATTGTGCTTGTATGATTTTAACTACAGGTTATCAAAAACTGTGCTTATTAAAAGTTGATAAAACTTTTAAAATTTGTGATGGTTGTCATGTGAAGGGTCCGTTTAAATATGAAACGTATTTCACAAAAGAATACGAAAAATCCGACTTTCTCTGTAGTTTTAATGTAATTTTCAACCTTATGTTCTTTGTTTACTACTATTCTTCTTTTATGGGCCTGTAGGAGCATCCATTATAAGTCGCCGTTTGAATATTTTTAGAACTGAAATTATTTTGAAAATGTCAGGGTGTAAGCAGTAAAATAAAATGGTTGAATTTAAAACCAAGCGTTGAGTTTACTATGGAATGTCTCAAATGCGTTGGTAGTGTCAGTGACTTTAGAAGACTGCTCGGCCCATGTTGTAGGATTATAGTAATTTACAATGTAGTCGCTGAACTGTTAACATTTTGGGCATAACGGCATACTCAAAAACAAAACAATCACCTACTTCCTCTGGAGGTAAGTACGACAAACAGTGTTTAAGCCACTTAACCAGCGTCAGACGAATTGTCTTGGAACAAACTTGCGAGGCCAATACTTAGTAGTTTACTAGTTTACGCCACCATGCCTGGCCCAGGTAAAACTGTCAACCCAAGAGTTGACTTGCCTCACTCAATTTGACTTAATTGATTCATGTATAGCAACCTCGAAATATGGAAATATTTTCTTTAGTAGATGTTTCAACCCTAAACATTCGAGCATTTCCTTTATTTATTTATTTTTTTGAGTAGTGTTTAACGCCCGTTTTTACCACTGAGGCACCACAGGCGGACTTTTCCTTTACGACACAAAACACAAAGGTATAGATATTTTTGTTCTTAATTGGTAGTAAACAAAAACTGCTGTCAAGTAATGTCTTTTGTGAAGGAAATACAATGTAAATAATTGTGAAAAATATTTTGCGAGGTTATATGAAAGTCTACGTAAAGCGCTTCTGCTTCGCACAAATATTGCAAGCTGCTTTCACCTCTGAAAATAATCTCATTGCTTTCGCGATCATTCAGTAGCACAAAATATTCGTTAGTAGAGGATATTGGTTGTAAGTTAATTTCAACTTCGTGAACTGCAAGTAAGGTTGTTGGTAGTTTTGGCATATGGTGACGTCGTTCTCTGTAGATTGCTTCGCGTAATAGTTTAAAGTCAGTAAAATGCAATACAATAGCACAAATCTCGGGATTGTCAATGTTTTGGATATTACAATGCTTGTATTTTCACTTAAGTCATTATCCGCTTTCCTTTTACACGATGCATGAACTTTTTGGCGTACAAAATTTCTTACATTGTTCTGGTGATTATGACCGACTACAGTTATTGTATCCATGTTTAAGGTTTTTATTTTCGCAGGACAATCTTAATTGTATAACACTAACGTATACGTCCATCTATATATGTGTACACGTTGCGAAACGTGAAAGCATCTGTTACAAATAAGTCTTTTCCTCTGTTACCTTTTCCTTGAACCACCTCCATGACAACCTTCACAACGTTTATGTCGCCCAACTCTTTGTGCCTGCTACTCAATGCAAATACGCCACCTGCGAATCATACATTAGTAGATAGATGCGCCTGTCTCCAGATTTCATACGCTGCCAACTTTACAGAAAAAAATACTTAGCCGAAATATCATTGGCGCAAACTCATTACCTTTCAATATAACCGTACTTCTTAATATCCAACAAACAAAAACCTGGCCGAAAATCAATGCACCTCGAAGTCTGGCGTATACATATATTCAACAAAGTATGAACCCATCCAAGGAAATGGTAGATATTGCTATTAACGATAAACAAAACCTAAGTTTTATTATTGTATTATGTCGGTGAAACACAAAATTTAGCATGCAATAGTGGGAAAGAGTATCTCTTGTCTATAAAACTGTAAATCCGGTCTAACGTGAGAAACAGAGCAAATTTATTTCTAAGCAGTCAATGTTGTTCTTGCCGTTAAGGGTGAGATGTTGAAGGGAGGAAGATGGATGGATATATGAAAATGGGTGGAAGGAAGTACAGCCGGATTTGCTGTTAAAATGATTTGACAAAGGAAGGAAATAGTGTGAAATATGGAATAAAGTGATTTCAGAAGAGATAACATGAAATAAATAAGGTGGTCACGTTTAATACCCAATGCACAAGAAATGGTTTCTGCGGGGTATAGGGAAAATATTTGAGTATTCTAATTTTAAAAAAATGGCGCCAATAACTTCAGTTTTAACCACGCTAAGGTCACACTATTGCTCCAGTGCCCGGATAGCTTAGGTGTGTTTGAATAATGTTGAGTGGAATAAGCCGTTTGTTGCTGATCCCATGCCTTCAGGCAGCACGTCCGTTTTAAGGGGACGAATGCAAAAAAACGCGAAAGCTGTCACAATCGGCAAACTGAGATGGCGCAATATAAATGCGTCATAGGTTCTTTACTGCAGGAAATGCCTGTCTGTGCAAGATTAGCGCTCATAATAAACGATACAGGACAAGGAACCGAGAAATTATGAGTTCCTCTCACATCTTTCGGCCTGGAACTTGTTTCAATTTTTCACGTTTGAATGTCGCACTTGTTTCATTATTATGTTGTTTCTAAACGTGCATTCACTGGCCCCTATGGTAACAGTTAGTAGTACTTGTAAACGTAATATAGTTGTCAAGCTCAGAACAATGTGTGTATATAATGAATGATTAGTATAAATAGAAATTCAATACCGATTAAGCCTCAGTGCAAATTGGGATCTATTCATGATCCGAACGAGTTCAGAATTTAAGCAATAGATATGTGTGTGCGTGCGTGCGCAAACATTCGGATATATCAAACTTGATTTTTTAGGCACAAGAACTTCAGACTTTCATATAGAACATTTTCTTATTATTGAATGGAATATCACTTGCTGAATTAGTTTGCCGTTTAGTATAACGTAATATAATTTCTGAGAATGTGTTCCTCTGTTATTAATTGCGATATTTACCAAACAAATCATACTTTTATCTTATTAACAATGTCCTTAAAGGTCCTGCGGCTCTTAACGGAGGGCACAATTTAAGCGAAGCTAGGTAGCATTTCTTATTTCTCTTAGCTAGTAAGTGACAAAATGCTGCGCTTGGGTACTGGTTCAACCTTAAACTAATGCATTTTCCGAATTCTGAACGATTTTAATCGTTGTGTAAATGCCTTTGAGGACTAAAAGCTGAATTTCATTAAAAATATTATTTTTGCATATCAGAAAATTCTCATAAATTATACATTAACAAATGTTGAAGAGCAAGGGAGTTAATTATTTATGCTTAAAGTTTTATAGCTTATTGTTATTATTCATAGACAATTTTCAAGTCCTCTTGGTTTTATTCGAAGATAATGAGAAAGAGTCGGTTGAACTTCGGAAGTTTCCATATCGATTAAAGACATCCAAGATCCTTAGCTGATAAAAAAAAGCACCTGCGTCCAAATCTATAAATAGATAGCCGTGGTTGCAATTCTACTGATAATGGTGGTGGTTGAAGTTATTTTGGAGAACAATTCGTTCGTAAACGTATGAGCTTTAGGTTTATTTTATTTAAAACTCTGTTTTAACAGCTTTGGTCATTAGCGTCCCATTCAGTTCAGAGCGTGAAACCGCCGATAAATTTTACTCAGAGGCCTCTTCTTTCCGGTTTGATGTTCTTTTACGTGCTGTAAATCTATGAGTCGGGACCCACGGCTTTACCTCCGTTCGGAAAGAAATCATACTTGGGAAAATGTATGTGTACACCATACTATGCCAAAGGATGAGAGATAATTCAATATGTGTTCTTTTAGTTTGCATGTGGTAAGGCACATCGTGTAGAAATCCCGACAGCAAAATGTGGTTTATGAAAACGAAAATGAATACACCTGGTTGTACACTGATTAGCAGAGAGCGGGAAAATATGAACATTTTGACAAAACACGACATAAAACTAGGAACTGCTGGCTCCCACTAGTTTACCAATTACCACAACGTAGCACACAATTATAGGATTGTTTGTGGTTGATATTACCGGAATAATTTGTGATTTTTTTTTTAATTTCTCCCTAGGCGGAACTAAACATTTCCCACAAAACCTTAAGAAATAAGATTAAAATGTTTCTGATTATGGTTTTAAATGTAGAGGAATAGTTTAGAAAATCCAACTGAAAATATAGTTGCACATGTTTTGGTGCTATGCACGACATTTTAAAGCATCGAAGATCAGACCTATTGTCTCCCGAACTCACTGGGAGATCAGAACAAAAGGGTCCGTTATTCCTGGCAGCTAATGCTATTGTCAAAGTGAATACGAATATATACAATACATGGGTAAGAGCTGAGTGAACTTATACCAGTTGGGTGAATATAAATGATGGTGAATTTACTGAATTTACTGAAGTTCAAAAAAATAAATAAATAAATAAAATAAAATAAATAATAATGTAGTAAAATATCAACACACATTAAGAGTTGTTCAAAATATGAAACATTTTACGATACATCATGAAATTGTACTTATTGGATACACGTGATGAAACAATTGTGCTTCTCAGTATTCTGCAATTAATGGGCTAAAATATGACCTTTTTATATTTTTTCGCTCTCTACATTAGTTATCTAGACGGGGCTGCAATGGAAAGCGTTATTCTCTTAAGCACATTGCTTTCTTCAAAAGTTCCATAGCATTACATTCTGGATATTATTGATTTGAGAATACCCGTTTGAGCACAGCCAAAGTTAGGCGGTTTTATTTTAAAGAAAGATGCTGGAATTGCCTAAGAAAAATGATTGGCACCGATAAACCGCAGCTTGGACGAACAGAACACATTGGAACCTATTCCTTTACTAACATCTTGCAAATAGTCAAATATACTTATCTCCAGCTCTTGTTTAAAATCTCTTATCATTAACATTTCTCATAGGTGTCAGCTCTCCTCGCAAATGGGATTGTTAAAACCCAAGTGCAACTGAAATATGTGCATATAGGTCTTATTTGAAACCGTTAAGCAATGTAATATAAGGCGGGGGAGGAAGATGTTTGTAACGATTATAGCTCAATCATTTTCCCAGAAATGTCGGTGTAAATGCAACAGTATTTAAGGTTTGTTTGTTATATTCACTTTCAAATATGTCTGACTAAATTCATTTGAGATGTACTTGTGAACTTTTGGTATACTTACAACATTTAAACTCTTTTTCTCGATTCTATGAGTTATTGGAACAAGATCATGCTTTTGCGCACTGTTAGACGTCACTTTGAACACACGCTGAATGCGAAATACTAAAAGAAAACGAAGCAAGGTACAATAGGTGTCTGTTATCTTTGAAGAAAGTAAATGTACGTTGTATCCTCTCGGGCTTTCTTCTGTAGAAGGTGTGAAAATTGAATAAATACAAGAATTCAATGAGCTTCCACAATCGACTTCTAATCATCTCTTAGATTCGCTAGGCTTTAATTTCAGTACCGGGTTGACATCTACACTGCTCAAAACATAGTAGTAGTCACTTGATGAAACCTTTATAACTTTGCTGTATTGTTACATGTAGCATTGAAAACTGAAGTAATATTAAACTATAATTTCTTTTACACAGATAACAAATAAACATGAAATTCTAATTAAACAAGTTAATTTATGGCTCTTTTAACAAAATATCTTAAGCCAGAGCATTCTCTTGCCATAGCCAAAGGAAAGGTGCGTGGTTATGGAAGAGAGTTAATATGGAATACTACTTTCCCTGGCATGAAGAACTGCAGCAGAAAGCCTTCATGCTGCCGACGAGGAGCCTTGGATTTACTTGGAGCAGCCATCTTCATCCACAAGGGCTTCTTCAAGGGCTTGAAGTGTTTGGGGAGATCCATCTCGCTTTTGAATGCGTTGTTCTAGTACATCCCTGACTTGTTCCATTGGATTTAAATCTGGGGCTGCTGGATGGCTATTCCATTGTTTGCAAATGGTGCTCTTGGGCGAATCTGATCAACAGTCATCATTCATGAGTAGTGCATTTTTCCAAGTTTCCCAATTTATCATTTAGCACGTAGTTTGCATTTGTTCCCGTGTAATTTCTGTTTGAAAAAATAATTTGGAAATCTTCTATTTAAGTATTTATTTAACTAACAGCTTTAATTGCAGTCGAAATGTTATATGGACGCTGTAATGGCGCTATTGCTCCCATTTTAAGTATTCCTCGTAAAGTTGGCATGTTATGTCAAATATAGGTAAATCAATAGACAATAAAGGATTGATAACTCTGCGGAAAGGACTTCCAAAAGCAAAATAGGTATGAACAAAAGAGTTAATACTGGTTAGTTCAGGAAAAACCCTGCCGCCATGTTTATGGCTGTGTACACGCTCGGGACTAACTCGCTCTGTTTTAACAGACACACAACATGGGCTACCTGGTATAAAATTCGAATGATCTAATGCACTCCATGACTAGTATTTGTTAGGCATTAAAATCAGTAATTTCAGCTCAGCATATTAGCTTTTTAATTAATAAGTACAATTTTACACCAGTGGGCCATTATTAGTAAAATAACCAACCAGTGGCCGAAGTCGCTAAAACACGGCCTCGTGAACGGCATGTCTGCGGTTAAATCCTGCCTAGACCGTCCTCCCTGATTGAGATATTTTCCAGTTATTCCTTAATTCTCAGCAATGACAAATGTTGAGAAGGTACAATAAACTTAAACCTATAAACATTTCTTTTACCAATTTCTCATTTCATTCCATGCATTATCAGTAGAATTCTGCTTTTGGATACCAAGAAGCTCCAAGTAATACCCAACATTGTAACTATGATTTATTTTGCGTTTTTATGACGTTTTGTATCGCCTTGAAGCACAACATGTGGTTGACTGCGGTTTTTTCTTAGGCTATAGTGGGCGAATTTAAACATCTGAGCCGCTGGCTTTGTTTTATACTCTTAGGAACTTGTTTTTTCTCGGTTTATTAGTTCGAAAAACTGCATGGGATGTAGTCCTTTACCAAAATCACTCAAAACATCCACTAAATATGTAATAAATGTATATCAATAGTCATATTCTCCTATAAAATTGAAAGAAATTCTGTTTTTGAACATTAAAATAAAATAATGCTATTCAGTAAAATAATTACGACATGGAAAATAATTTAATTTTTTACAGTTCTAACAAGTACAAAATAACGACTTGGAAAAATGTATATTAGTTTAATGTATCCACAGAAAAAGTTTCATTATGAAAAATGTTGCATCATACATGTGAAATATTGTTGTATATTATAAAAATATTAATATTTCCAGAACAGTAACAATTACTGCTTGGCGATCACTGAACCCAAGATCGCGGGTTCAAACCTGGCCAGGGCCGATGGATTTTTTTTTCTGGCGTAAAAATCCTAAGTATGGCTTCCTTCGGAAGGGAAGTAAAGCCATGGGTCCCGTGTCGTGCATTTACGACACCAAATAGAACCTCAAGCCTGAAAGAACAGACCTCTGGGCAAAATTTGCGGCCGTTTCACGCCCTGAATTGAATGGGACGCTGATGATTTGAGATATTAAGGAGCGTCCTTAAATAAACCAAATCTAAAAAATTGGCAATCATAAGACAAGCGAAAGAAATGTGATACGTAAATATTTCCTACTCTGTGTACAAGCTTTGACCCCCCCCCCCCCAAAAAAAAAACCCACTTTTAAACACAAAATTCTTATAAGTCCTACTCGTTAACCACCCGCGGTTCACAAGATAACCAGCAAGGCTGAAAGTCACTGCAGCATTTGTGTTATATGGCATGCACTAAAGACTCTCTTTAGTATGTTTTATTCTGTTAGCTCTGTGGCAGAGTGTGCAGTGGTCACGAGCGCAGATTCACCTCTTATATGGAAGCATCTTTTATTTGTAATAAACCCCTGTAACTTATTGTGGCAAATCAGTCTCGTAATATTATTACTCATAGCTTGAACGTTAACATGTTATATATAATATATAGTGAATATTATAGTACTTTCTACAAAAGTTGTTCTATCTAAATGCAATATGCTGCACACTCATTCCCTGCACACTCAAGAAGGACAAGAGATGGGTTTTGGACACAAATTCAAGAAGCCTGGGATCGATAGATTTTTTCGGGCGTAAAAATCTTGCGCGTGGCTTCCTTCGGAAGGGAAGTAAAGCCATTATTACCGCCACGGGTGGCCAAGGTCGTTAAGGCGCGGACTCGTGAGCGGGAGGTATGGGGTTCGAATCCCGCCAGGATCGTCCTCCCTGATTGAGGTTTTTTCCGGGTTTTCCTCAGTCCTCATAATTGGCAAATGCCGGGGAGGTAGCCTAAACTTAGGGCTGGAACTTTCCTTCCTTAAAGAAATATCGTTTCCCAATATATCATTTCATCTCATGTATCATCAATGTCCACCGCCTGTGATGCCTCAGTAGTAAGAACGGGCGTTAAATACTACTCAAAAAAAAAAAAAAGCCGTTAGTCCCATGTTGTAGTTACGGCATGTAAAAGAACCTCAAGCCTGAAAGAAGTGGCCTCTGAGCAAAATTTATTGGCCGTTTCATGCCCTGAATTGAATGGGACGCTTATGACCTGAGGTGTTAAACAGCGTCCGTAAATAAACCAAATCAACAGCAAAGAAGCCTGGGATGCTGTAGCCTCTTGTCCACACTACTGTAGAAATCTGACATCTTGACCTCCAAGATTGAGGGCAGTTATACTTGCTGAGGGCTCATACACGATATCAATTTTTGTTTATTTCTGTGTGTTTTCACTTTAGAAGATAAACTTTTATTTTCATGTATTTATTTAGTTATTTGTAAAGAATATGTTAGTTTGTGATTACGTTTTTAATTGTGCATATATGTCATAAAACTCGAATGATACGTCAAAATATATTATATTTAGGCAGCATAATGTTCTGCGTTTACACTTATAAAACCAATAATAAAAAAAAAAAAAAATGTTTGTGGGGTTTGAAAAAGGAGCTTATGCACAAGAGTAATGTCTTTCAAACCGCTTGGTCACCGCCTCTCTACCTTTCTCTTTCCAGATACTTATCATTGTGACTATTAGGTTTACAGGCAAAGCTCCCGCTGCAATGTGCACTCACTCCATGTGCTTGTGAATACAGCGTGAAACAGTATTTGTGGCCCGCCCCATTGAGATATTAATAAAATATGTATGTTGTAAACGTTTTATTATATTTTGCATATTGCAATTAATAATGTAGATATTAAGTATATGTGTATTCTAAGGTAATACTTTTAAGAGAAAAATTGTGTTTCTTTAGAATAGGAATTTCTCTGGTGTGACTGTTTACAGAAGGTCAAGTTAAGAGGGGGCGCCAACGAGATAATAACTGTTCTACAAGGAAGGGCAAATACAAGAGACAAGTGTTATGTTGCCTCTTCAGCGATCTAATGTTTGTGAGTGTCAGTTGGAATCCGGGCGGGCCATTGTATGTTTTTTTTTTTTTTTTTGAATGGTGTTTAATGCCCGTTTTTACTACTGAGGCACCATAGGCGGCGAACACTGATGATACATGAAATGAATTGATATATTGGGAAAGGATTTTTTTTTTTAAGGAAGGAAACGTTCCAGGCCTAAGTTTAGGGCACCTCCCCGGCATTTGCCAGTTATGAGGACTGAGGAAAACCTGGAAAAAACCTCAGTCAGGGAGGACGGTCCTGGTGGGATTCGAACCCCAGACCTCCCGCTCACGAGTCCTCGCCTTAACGTCCTCGGCCACCTGTGATTTTTTTTTTGAATGATTTATTTATGGACGCTCTTTAACAGCTCAGATCAGCGTCCCATTCAACTCAGGGCGTGAAACGGCCGACAAATTTTGCTCAGAGGCCTCTCTTTCAGGCTTGAGGTTCTTCTTCATGCCGTAAATGTACGACAAGGGACCCACGGCTTTACTTCTCTTCCGAAGGAAGCCATGCTTAGGATTTTTACGCCCCGAAAAAATCCATCGGTCCTGGCCGGGTTCGAACCCGGATCTTGGGTTTAGGAGCGGCCACCCGTGGCGGTACCATTGTATGTGTTAGGGGGTGAATTCTTTCGCCGTTTTAGATAGTTGAATTTAAATAAATTTTTTTAATTTCGAAGTACAGCGGAAGGCTTGCGCTGGCAGTTGACTTTAAACCAGCCAATTATAGATAAACGTTTTAAAATTTTGAATTGCATTGCGAGACGTGCGCTTGCATATGTAGTTCCCTATGGTTTGATCACGCCGAAGCTTAGGCGATTTGAATTACATGTATAAGCAGGTGTTTACTCTGCTTGGGCACTCATTTTCGTTCTCAGATTCAGCTCGTCTCTTTGGAAGTGGCAACAACGTATTTTAAGTTTCACTCGGACGCAGTTCAAACTCAGATTCTTAATTTGGAAGTCGTCGATAACAGTCCTCTTAGAAGTTCTTTTGGCAAATACCATTTGAATATTGAGGGTGCACTCGCGTGAAGTGTGAAAGAGCCAGGCTGGATTCCAACTACCGTCTCCACGGTGCAGTAAATTTATTAAGGATGAGAATAGGTCAACGCTTAACACCGCATTATATCGTTCGCAGAAGCACCAGAGGATTTTTTGAATGGTGTTTAAAGTTTTACTACTGAGGCACCACAGACGGTGGGCACTGATGATATATGAGATGATAATAATATATCGAGAAAGGATTTTATTAAGGAAGAAAGCGTTCCAGGCCTAATTTTAGGGTACCTCCCCGGTATTTGCCATTTATGAGGACTGAGGAAAACCTCAGTCAGGGAGGACGATCCTGGCGTGATTCGAAACTCAGACTTCCCGCTCACGACTCCAGGGAAAGGCAGTTGGCCTTATCGGATTCGAACCTAGGGCCTCCATATTTATAGGGAGACACGCTGACCACGGAGTTGTGTACAAGATGTTAATGTAGGAGAGTCAGTCAGAAAGTAAATCCTATTATTTGTTCTTTTTTAAATAAATTGGTAATGTGAGAAATTTGAATTTGGTGGGATTCCCCAAATTGGAAAAAATAGCTGGCATTGATATGCGTATGACAGAGAGCTATAACAGGAAGAGAAACCTCTTTTGTTGCATGATCTACAGGTCACCGAAAAGTAAAGGTCAGACACTTCCAACTCAAAGCCTGCTATATTTAGTGCTTTCTATAAGCGGATATTGTGTGTAAATCCCATACACTTTACACAGGTTGCAGACTATGTGAGACTAATAACAAAAGAAAAGCTACAGCTCACAGCTATGATAAGCAAGGTCCAAATCTTCGTGCACTAAAACGCGCAAATATACACTAAAGTGTGGGGAAAATGCACTTACAATAAATACATATATACTTAAGAACTGCTTTTATTCAGACTCATTCTAAATTTATTATTGTGTACAAAATGTATTTATTAGAAGTTGTTCATACTTTTGGAGACGCACTTTGCCCATTGTTTATTAAACTAAATAATGGGCCGAAAATTATCTTTCAAAAACAACAGATGCAGTTGGGCAGCACTTTATGTTAGATTAGAAGATTCTGCATATTTATTTGGTAAAGATATACTGATCTTACTTTAGTACAGCCGGATTGCTTCTGTCTCCTTCGAGTTATATCTTGCTTTTAGCCTTTTTTTCCATTTCCGCCTGGTAGTTCAAGAGGCTTGTGCAGGGATGCACCACGAAGTCGAGTGACACGCGTCCCCCCCTCCTACCTTACCTAAACACTGGTTGGGTTAGTTTTGCCACAGCTCGCGCGGAATGTCATTGAGTCGATCATAATAAGCAGTGATAGCCAGGTCTTCAACTAAAATTCCGAAACGTGTTTTAAACAGTTAATGGGAGAACAAGTATTTGTTGTTTGTAAGATGGTAAAGCAAATGCTTAATATGTTCACAACACTAAGTAATATTACGCACTATAACATTTGAAGATGCTTTATATCTGCGCACGAATATTGCTATAGAGGACAAAAAACATTATGGATAACTCGACAAGTAGCTATCCAGAAACGGAAATCAAAATTAAAATTTGGTTAACATGAATTCTGAAAATGTAAAACCCCCGGTTCAAGCCAGCTACAGAATTTCAAATAATGTTTCAAACATGCCAAAATGACTTTAAGAAGGCGACTTTATAAAGGATTGTATATTATTAGGTGTTGAAAAGCTTAGTACTTAAGTGCCTTTCAAAACATGTTTTCTCGCTGTGCAGTTGCACACAGAATTTCGGAAGTGATAGATAATTTAGAGGTACAATTCTCAACTAAACTTAAAAGTTGAACGTTGGCGCTTGATGAAACTGCAGATAGGTAAGATTACGGCGCAGATAGTCTCATTTATTAGAGGAACTGATTCTGTTTTCTAAGTATTTGATGATCTGATCGATATTGGCATCATTAAATGATCGCACACGTGGAGCATCAGCATTCTTATCAAATTTAAGATTCCATTAGAAGATCTTAAACTTAAAAGACAAATTAATGGACACCTTGTGTGATAAAACATGAAAATGGATGTATAGGCAAACCGAAAACAGTTCCTAATGCAGCAGGGATGTTAATACTGATCCTTTGCATTATTCACCGTGAGGTATAATGCGAAATGCCATGCTCTCTGGTGGTGAAGGCGGTTAATATGATTCGTTCACAAAAACTTCACCACAGATAGTTCCAGGAATGTCTATTAGATTGTTCTGACTTGCTTATCTTAGCCATATTAAGGTAGCATAATCCAAGCCTTGTGCTGAAACGCTTTTTTAGCACTCGTCCTGAAATTGGACTTTCTAAAAAAGTACAATAGTTAGAAGTTTCCGATCTATTTAATTATAAATAGATGTTGATTTAGCATTTTTGTAGACTGTAGACATCTTAATGATATAAACTTAATTTAATGAGGGAATACAGCCTAATTATTAATATTATAGAGAATTTAAAAGCGTTTTTTGGGGGGGGGGAGATATAGAATTAGGACCTTTCATATTGAACATGGTGATTTGTGGCACGTTGAAGTTTGAAATGCTTTCTAACGGACAGACAGAAACAAACACATTCCAAGCATAAACTGCTGACAAAATTTTTGACAACAGATTTAAGGAATTAAAAGTAGATGTATCATGAATGGCAACTTTTCAGTAGCCTCCTGCCCTTCCAGTCATCAGTGCTGTGCAATTAGAACTTCCAATCACAAAATAACACAATTTTGCGAACATCTGGGGAGCTAGATTTAGACGTAAGCGTTATTTTCAAAGCCTTGTCTTGTTTCGCGTGTCACCTTGCAACAATTCCATGTCAACAGTTGTCTCCAAATTGAACAGTAACACCATCTTGAATAGTGTTGACGCCCGTTTTTACTACTGAGGTATCTCGGGCGGTGCACACTGATGATACATGTGATGAAATGATATATTGGGAAAGTTTTTTTTTTTAATGGAGGGAAACATTCCAGGCCAAAGTTTAGGATACCTCCCCGGCATTTGCCATTCATGAGGACTGAGGAAAACCTGGAGAAATCTCCAGTCAGGAAGGACGGTACGGGAGGGATTCGAACCCCAGACCTGCTCACGAGTCCGCGCCTTAACGATCTCTGCCACCTGTGGCGGTGTAATACCATCGATGATCTGTTGACTGTGTTACTTTACTTCTAGCATGAAATTTAAAATTGAAAGCATGTTAAAATCAAGGGATGTTAGAGATTTGATTTGATTTTATTTTATTTACGGACGCTCTTTAACATCTCAGGTTATCAGCGTCCCATTCTATTCAGGGCGTGAAACAGCCGACACATTTTGCTCAGAGGCCTCTTCTTTTAGGCTTGAAGTCCTTTATCGTGCCGTAAATGTACGGCACGGGACCCACGACCTTACTTCCCTTCCGAAGGAAGCCATACTTAGAATTTTTACGCCCGAAAAAATCCATCGATCCTGGCCGGGTTTGAACCCGCGATCTTGGGTTTAGAAGGCAAGTATGTTACCACTACACCACCAGGACCGACAGGATGTTAAGAGAGAGTGAAAAACAAAGTCAGCATGAAAGAACAGTGAGAAGTACATAAAGATATTTTCAAAATTTAGTCATATGATGTTTTTAGGTCTATATTGAAAGTTCTTGTTAAACAGAAGTTTTAATACATTACTAATAACATCTCAAGCTTTTATTTTAAACAAAGCAAATATGACTATACGAGCCGCAATCACTAATGCTTAAAAACATACGTGCACCACTGCTTTCCTGCCCATACTATGCAGGAAAATACAAGTACGAGAATTTTGTTAACGTCTTTAGAATACCATCCCGCAGGATTGTTATAGGACTTAAATGAGTTTCAAATTGGCGAAATAATGCGCAGGAATGAATTTAAGACCTTTGTAAACAGTATCACATTAAAATGCAAACTTTATTTCACTTACACAGCATGGTGTGTTCCCACTTCTTTTTATCTATTTGAAACGTGTCTGATAAAACAAAACTGCCGAAAACCATGTTCCTCACGTGGTAAGAACATTGCAGAGTCACCCCTATGCACGCGATATTTGTAGAACTGGGCCGGAGAAAGTACTAAAAAATTTTCTCCACTTGAAATTAAATTGCTCGTATCTGTTCATTATCACAGTGTAATCCGTATGTCAAATAATGAAAATAAGATTAGGATAAAACACTTGCAGGCCGGCTTAGTTGCTTCATGTACTGTTGCATCAAATCAACTTACAAAAGCTACCGTCAGCTAGTATTGCAGTAGTGGTTTACTATCTTGCCAGTGTACTATAATAAGTTTTCTCTAGCATGCAAGAGCATGAGTTTTGCCGGATACATGTAGATGGGTCTTATCGACCGCATGAATTATTTCGTCGACCGACATCCAGACACAGTTCTCTATATGACTCAACGAATTAAATCCAATGTAAATTATACAATGGTGGTGAGTAATTTTTCTATAAGAATTGATTCATGATGGTATCTTTTGATCTACACAATTTACCAGAAATAACCGGGTTTGGGTGTTTAAATAATTGGAAGAATTATTCGCAGGTATAAATGCCCATGTTGGGAATAAATACGAATGTGAATAGTACGTACCGGGCAATGTGATCAATATTATTCTTTTCCAGTCATTCAGTATTTACACGTTGGCAATTTTGCATTGTTTTTGAAATCGCAGGTCCAGCAATACCAACCATGATTGTGACTTTGTAAAACAATGTTATTTGGTATATTTGCCGAATAATCTTTAAGATTATTCTTATCCTGCAATTTAGATGAAGCGCAAGATGCTAGTAAACAGATATCAACATTCCAAACTCCGAAGTCTTCCGCTTTTCTGACTTTTAACAATAGAGTAGATATAGGCATTAGTACACGTGTTTTATTCACATCTTACAACGTTTTTTGAATAATGACATTGCATATATAAAGCAATAATTAATTGTTTAAGGTGGTTAAAATTACAGATTAAGTAGTTAAGCAGACACGTATAATACCGCATTGTTTTGTTACATTTAGGAAATATTAATTTTACAATGGGTAGTTTATTTCTATTCGAAGCATGTAATGGCATTTTTAGGCCATCATTTTATCTCACAATTGTTTATATGTTTCATATACAATAACTCGTATTTTCCAGTCATTATTTGAATGTTTTTCTAGAATTGTTGCGTCGTCTAAAAAATAAGTGGCTTGACAGGTAATGACCTAGGTAACCCATATCTGATTTGCACCGGAAAAGTCTGTTTCATATCTGTGTCACTTTGAATAGATGTACGCACTTATCATTTTTAAGTATCTGAGACACTGAAGTTCAAAAATGAAAAAGTGACAAAATGATATATTTTTAAGCATGTTTGGCATGCGGAATTGTTGGTGCGGGCTGAACATTTCGTAAAACAACTTTCTTCATTCATTTTTGGCCATTTGAATTGGTGAACATTGCTTTCAATTGTTGGAATAATTTCGCACCATGGCGAGGAAAGCAGTCCTTTCTTTCAAAGCTTTTGCGCACACCACTGTAGCGAATGTTGCATAATAAACTAAAAATGCTAACTCCTGCGTCATAAACGATGCTCGTTTGCACAAGACCACTTTATTTTTATTTTTTTATTATTTTTGTGAACCATATTTTTGGGAATAGAAATGTTACCAACTTTTAAGGGCTGTTTTTTTGCTTGGCATCATCAGCATGCGAGCTCCGTACATACCATTTGCAGTGGTATTTATAAGAAAGAGGATGTTAATTATATCTAAGGATGGAGGGATTATAAAAGTATTTTGATTAATTGGGTCAGATTTATTGTTTTGATTAAGGATTGATGGTATGCATCAATAATTGTATGTCGCAGGAGTAAATGTTGATGTCTTTCCTTCCACTCCGATGTGTTTCCGCTGACTTATAGTTTACTCCGACTAGCTCCGACGAGATTCTTCTGACTGGAATTCTAGTTATCTGGATATAACAGGGAAAGGGAAATAAAGATGTTGACACTACAACCAACCGATTTATGGTTTTTATCTACCAACATTTCTTTATTGTTCGCAGTGCATAAAGTTGGGCGGAAAACCGGCTACTCCGCGAAGGATTTAAGGCGCGTCGCGTGTCACTTTCGCGTAATCGCGTCTCTTTTGCTAGGAATCTGTTCCTTTATCACTATCACAAAAGTTAGCACTTAAATTGTTTGTCCGAGCGTAACTAGGTGGGTTCTTAATCAGTAATATCAATTAATTACCCTCAATTGTCAAGAGCGCCTGGAGAATGTACGATACGCTGTAAAATCACACCTAAACTTTAATATAAACAAAGATGCGTCGCTTAATAAGACTGAAGTCACACTATCTCGCTCATAGATACATTAACACTCACTGATAGTTCTCTTGTACGCTGTTCAAAAGCTATTCCTGGACTGTGCAGCTTTTGCATCCTCTGATTTAGACATTTTTCCCTCACCTAATGTAACAAAGACGGAGTCTCAATGCAGAAGAACTCGTTTGTCCTTGACACAACTGGTGTGTTTGTTTACAATAAGGTACATAACAATTTCTTCAGGTCAACTTTAGCGACCGCTCGGGTCTGATCGCATGCCTGTAGGAAAACAGCCTTCCACCCCAAAAATCGCACCTATCTTAGAGCCAATATCTGATTCATATTACATTGAATAAACGTAAACTTGAAATGACAATACATGAAATGATAATAAATTAACAATTATGGTATATATGGTACGCTTAACCTTGCAGCTATGATCTATTTATATATATTGTTCGCAAATAATTAATTTATACTTTATGGACAATTATGAGGGTGTCTAATTTAATTATTCCGGTTTCACATTCATAGCAAACAAGGATAAATTGCTTGATTTCTCAACCTGGATAATGTTTCTGTAGAGATTTGAGATTTCCTATTATTTATTATATTATTGTTGTGTGTAGCTTTTCATTTAATTTCTGAAAATATATTTCTGTTTCATATCATTTATGAAAATAAGTTTCAACCTCTTAAAGCCTCATTCACATAAAATACCAGTATAGCTATTGTGTGTGCTTTTATCTCTGAAATTACTTAACTTTAAAGGTTGTCCTAACAAAATATTATCATGATTTGTTTTATTACAGAGATTTGAAAGTCATTACATTAAAACAAAATTTCTTCAATTATATGCAGCTTGTGCAATGTGCAAGACTATTGGGAAACCAAATATATCCCCCCCTTTCCTTTTTTTTTTTTCTTTCTTTTTTTCCCCCCTTCTTTCCTTCCAGTTTCACGACAACTGGCGGGTCGGCAGTCAGAACGGCAACTCACGGCGAAGCGTGTATAATATTCGCGCAACTGATTCCATTTCTCGCAACAGCAGCTACAATTTAATATTATGCATTGTGTCATGAAGCAAAATAACAGATATTGGAGTACAAAAGTACCAAATTTTATACACAAACTTCCCATACATGACGAGAAAATCAATGTATGGAACCATGGTTCATTATTAAAGAATATTGGTCGTGGATAAATTACTCTTTCAATAATCCAATTACTGAACTTTACCCTATTAGCAAGACCACTTGCCTACAATTCGGAAGCAACTTGAATGGTTTCAAGTTTAAATTAACTGAATTTTGAAAGATTAATTCATGTGTGTGAATGACAGTGTTCTAATATGAGTGGATGTAGCAGGATAACATTTAAAGCATCTCTTGTCATTAGTTACGTGCATATCTTCATTAAAATTATAGTTGTAATTGCGTTAACTTGAACCAGGTTCGTGGATATTACATCCGCTTCCCCGGCAGTTACCCCTCTGACTGCCGACCCATAAGTTGCCGTGAGACAGGCTACAAAACCAGGAAAGATCGAATATAATCAGTGCTTTGTATACCAGTCTTTCTTGTTTATTAGTAATGCAATGCGGCTTAGCATGCCTCCTCTTAAGATTTGTGCAGTCGAATTTATTTCTTCATCATGATACCATATTTCAATGTTTCTTAATTCATTGTTCCTCAGTAACAACGTTGTTTCATTCTCTTAATTGATAATTGACTACAGATTCTCTTTGCGGTTCGTAACTGGACTGTTCCTAGGGCATGGCAAAATTTTTCCTTTTTTAATATTGAGTAATGTCATTATTTCTTTTAAAAAATCACAGCCCCCTTACCAGAACTGTTTTGAATTGTTGCTTCAGAATAACTGTGATGAGGTAAAGACGGGTTGGAACCAAAAACTAGGAAATTTTTACATATAATTTTCACTCATTACCATACCACATTTGAGTAGAAAACTACTTGCTCATAAAATTAATCGCACAAAATCAGTACACATTTCTTCAAATGTTCGTTAAATTCTCAGTAAATTCTGAGGAATATGTTTCAGTTAAAATAAGGCAGTTTTTTATTTTTTAATTTTTTTTGTAAAACTATTTAAAAATAAATATAGCTAAAATTCGGACTTTTTAAACGCAGCTCATAGAGTACAGAAACATAGTCATCCTCCGCACCTACTTCCACTTCGTTTTTTGTTCTGGCTTCCTTTGTTGAGTCAAGAAAAGCAATCTCAACTTTTTTCACTCTGAACATTTTGAGTGGAGCGGTCTTTTCATGCCCCCAATTGTGCCGCCATAGTTCTTGGTGCATTTGTGCTTTTATCTTTCTTCTTTGAAATCAATTCAGTTCTTAGACACACTTCTAAAACAAACACTGTGTGGTTACTAACTTTGCTGTAACCTCTCTTTTTGTGTTTGTTGCTAGGACTCGTATACTGTTACTGTAACATCCTTAGACCCTTCATTCCCACTGCTTATCGTGCTGCAATTACACGATAGAGTCTTTACACGACTCTTGAAGTGTTTTGCAGCAAAACGTTATAATTTTGAAACACCATAAATGGTGGTGAGAGATCTAGAATCTTGACTGACTTCAAGCTTCTACCAATATACCTGATATCGTACACAGATGTAACATTGCGTCATAAAATGAACGAGTTAACTTTGGCATCATAAATGAACGCCTGTTAAATCTGAGGAACCTTTCTGAGGCTGTATTTTGAGTTAATGCATTTCATTACGACTTTGGATTCAAGACCGCGCATATTTTATTATCTTCTGGGTTCGAATACCGCCAGGACCGTCTTCCCTGATTGGGTTTTTTTTCAGGTTTTCCTCAGTCCTCATAAATGGCAAATGCCGGGGAGATACCCTAAACCAAGGCCTGGAACGATTCCTTCCTTAAAAATAAATCCTTTCCCAATATATCATTTCATTTCATGTATCACCAGTGTCCATCGCCTGTGGTGCCACTGTAGCAAAAACGGGTGTTAAACACTATTCATTCACCACACTCCTATCTTTTGATCATACAGGGGTTCCTCGTGAAGCAGGTTAGGTTTTTATGAGCTCCAATATCGGTTATTTTGTGAATTAACATAACCCGTTAGATGGAACCAAGATTCGTTCATAAAGGAAATTAATACTAGGGTCAATTTCCCCGTAATGCACACTGTTCGACATTCATTCACAAAATCTACCCCTGGATACAGGGTCACCCTGTTTTACCTTGCACTACAGTGATTTTATAGGGTTTTAACTTCAGTAGCTTACGTTGTAGTCATTGGAACAAAGGAATATAAAATTCCCGTTTACTGAGGACATCAAAGGGATTTTAGGGGAACGTTCCAGAGCACATCCGATGTTATGTAACATTTCTTATGAGTAATGCACCTGGTTGTGTACACTTTTTATCAAGAATATTTTCCGTTTCACGAAATGTATTCACCATTCTGTGAATCACACTTTCGACTTCAAAGTTGCATATCAGGGAATCCCTCTTGAAACTCTCCGTGCATCATGAGCCGATTCTGGACGCATATAAGAATTACAAATATATACCCTTTTGGTAACAGAACACCTAAATTGAGACCTATTCGCGTAATTAGTACTCTGTATTACGCCGCCTAGTTAATACTTTGAACACAATACATAAAAAAAAAGTTCGTACGTGTTTAGAGTTAAACTCGTATAGACCTCTCCTCCGGCTCCCCGGCCGGCTTTCAAGTATGGGAACAAGACGAGAGCTGCACAGCTCGGTCACCTGCGGCCAATTAACTAAATATAAACTTGTTCATGAACGAGAGAAGCGATAGACAGCGCGCGCACCTCAGATAGCCAACATGTGTCTCACTTGGCAAGCGTGCTGAGAAGCGAACTTGGGCCGAATTCATTTAACATACAGTTCAGCAGTGAAAAGGCTACGGCGAGTGGAAGCTGCTTGAGGAGAAAGCTTAGAAGGGTGCCTCCTCTGCTTGAGTTTTTCACACTCTTATTCCATGGCATTAAGAAATGCTATAATTTTACGTAAGCAGCGTTATTTATCGTTTCTCTATTTTATACCAAGTATATTCATCTTAAATAAATTTTAGTAACGTAAATATATGTAACGCCCTGAATCAACATGGAAATTGTATTAGCATTTGGATTGCGTTTATTATGCATGCCCTCTTATACTTATAAAATACCCTCCCTTTTTCCATCTAATGTTTTGCGCGATTGCTTTAACATACCACAATGTTTGTATATTATCAAACACGTTTATGCCGCCGAACTTCTTCAATTGTGGATGTATGCTTTCTTAAATGCAGTGAGCTTACAGTTTCTGTTGCTAGATGGTAATGCAGTTTATAATGCTCCGCTCATATTTATTTCCCTCTTATAATCGTTGATCCCCTATTTGATCTGACACATGTGATTTTAAATCCCAATGACAGTAAAAGATTAGAATCACCCTTTTTTTATGTAGGCCTAATGTTGGACTCAAAAATAGCTCTTTAGCTAGCATTTGTCTCATGTTGTATACTTTGTCGATGCCAATTACTTTTTGTTACAGTTTAACGTCCGTGATAACAACGAACATCTAAAAATATAATGAATGATTGTTTTGATAAATGAGCCCGGAGCCAGCAGCTCTTAAAGTCGCCTGGCATTCATCTTTTCACAATAAGGACAAACTCCGGAAAAATCTTACCCAGGCAACTAACCTTACGGAATTCGAACCCAAGACCTCCAGCTTTGCAGTCACACTGACCAAAATATCATGAAGGCTGTCGATGCCAATTATATTTAATGAGCACTAGGATAGGCGCAAAGTGCTAGAGGTATGAGTGCGCAGATTTCCCGTGATGATTGGTCACAATATGAAGAATGAAATAGTCTATAAAAACCGCAAAAGGTTTAGGAAACAATGAGAATTTTGACTGTTCCAATGCCCCCAGAAATAAACATTCAAAAGACAGGTCTGGAAATCGTACATTGGTTCAAGTCTGCTTATCCATGGTTCAAGAAACTTGTGTTCAAATATCTACAAACCATTGTACTCATGTGAGGAGGTGTCCCGTTATGTATAAATAACAGGTTTTGCGTTGTTTGAAGAGAAAATTCCTCCAAAATAAAAAAAGCATGGCATTTCTAAGAAAATGCTTGTAATGTGCTTGTGCAAATATCGAGAGTAACATTAATTTATCTCCAATTATTCCAGTCTTGATATTCAGTGATAACTGCTACTAGAAACCATCTTGTCCAACTTGTGGAAATTTTCAGCAGAAGCCCAAGTATAATAATTACTGTGAAAATTCAAAACATAATTGCGTGTAAAACATGCTTCATCAGTCAATAGCATTTTGGCGAAAAATTCGGATTGAATAAATTTTAACCACTGGCAGAATGCTGCTCTTGGCGGTAATTATTTAATCCGAGGTACTGTACTCTTTGTATATGCTACCTGTTACCTTAATGTTTCATGAACTGTCCAATTTGATACTACAATAGAACTTGCCATTTTTCTTGTACTTGTGGCTGGATCTTCCACTGGCTGCAACAGTTGCTTTCTCTGCCTGCAGTACCTTGTTCGAACACCGTGTTCATCGGGAGGGAGGGATAATATCGGTTTGAAACCCTCCTGTTAGGAAATTTGTCCCTATACAACGTTGTGATTCGGGCAAGTTGCAGTCAGTTTTGCCATACGTCAGGGATATATAAAGAATTTCCTGATTTGTAAACACTGGCATAAATCTAAATACTCCAATTCAGTAGCTATTCAACACACCTATAGACACTGCTTTATAGACAGCGAAATGATGCGATAGCAAGTTGCTACTGTTGTCAACAACGTCCTTGCCTACCTCTCATTACATGCTCCAGCGCCGGTTGTACAAATTGCGAAGTTGCCAGGTCCATTCGCGAGTTCCAGCCCTAATGACCACTGAGTTATGATGCGCGTTGTCAATTCACACTCTGATTGACATTCTGGTTTATGTGGTGAATGAAAATCCATTGTTAAAGACTTAAAGATTAAAAAATGTATCCTGTAGAAATGTTTGCTAGGAAGACGATGTAATTTGTTAGCCATTGGCAGGGAGATGACGTTATCGAATTAGCCTTTCCACATACGTCCTTGTTGCAAGTCGCAAGCAATTTCCTAAATGTTAGGTGCATACCCCAGCATGGTTAATCCTTATGTCGTCCTAAGCGTTTTTAAAAGGAATTTTTTAATATTAAAAGTATGCTTATTACAAATTTTCTTGTTACTTTTTAATTTTCTATAGGGGGAGGTGCAGTGGCCCTAGCTTCTCTTCTCCAAACGACTATCCTATGACGGATCAGTTAAAATGCGCTTACTTGATAGAAAACACTACAGGTTAAAGGGAAAGGCACGATCTGCAGTAACCGACCTACCTGCGTATGGTGGTGAGATTTACCTGTCGCGTAGTAATGCGATCATAATGTGCGAGTCAGATCTGTTTACAGAACATCATACTACACATTACTGTTGTTTTTCGGTTCAACTTTGAAATATATTAAATAGATATCCACTGTGAAAGTGTGTATACCTTTTTTGGCACCCTCGATTTATTCTATTATCTACTATTCGAAACATTCTTCAAACCGGTTGTAATTTCACGAACTTAATAACAATTTAATATAAACTAATAACTTTCATAAAATGACCCTCCCCCCCAAGTGCGTATTACGTAGGAGTGACCAGGCTCCTCTGAGTGGATTGCTACATCGTATTTGCGTTCTGCGCATCAACATTACTCTTGCTTACTCGTGACTGCACACGCTGCTTCAGAAGAACTGCTGAGTTGGTCAACGCTGCATTGTACAGATTTGTTATTCTCAGTGACTGTATATATAGGGTGTTTAAAAAATATACGGTTCTCTTTTCTTATTAAATTTCGTAGCGTATAGAGCAAACATTTTCAGTAAAATTAAGGTATTGACAAAAGGCAAATGAAAAAGTGTTGCGTTTTCAGTAACATCCTGAATAATCATGCCATATAGATCATTTCTAATAAAAATAGAACTGAAAGCTTTCCCTGAAAAGGGGAATTCAAAACGTCATTCCATTGTTCTTTACCTTTTCAAATATGTCCATCTTAATAGGAAACTGTACCATAAAACAGAACTTTAATTTTCAGACGTTTCGGATGTTAAGTACCTTAAAGTACTTATGTGAGCTTTGTGGTTAAAGTACTTTGTAACTGCAGTTGTGTGACACCGATGTAAAATATCCTACCAATCTTTGTTGTGACTTCCATTAAATTGCTTTACAAGAAAGGACGATACTGCTAAAATAAGGGAAAGTTCCATTCTACTGGTGCAGAAGTTAGATAAGAATAGAAAATTCTGTTAAAAATTAGAGAAGGTCGCCTAAGGTGAGGTTGTCGGTCCTGGCGGTGTAGTGGTAACCATACTTGCCTTCTAAACACAAGATCACGGGTTCGAACCCGGCCAGAATCGATGAATTTTTTCGGGCGTAAAAATCCAAAGTATGGCTTCCTTCGGAAGGGAAGTAAAGACGTGGGTCCCGTGGCGTACATTTACGGCACGAAAAAGAACCTCAAGCCTGAAAGAAGAGGTCTCTGAGCAAAATTTGTCGGCTGTTTCACGCCTTGAATAGAATGGGACGCTGAAGATCTGAGATGAAAAAGAGCGTCCGTAAATAAATCAATCAAAAAAAAAAAAAAAAAAAAAGGTAAGGTTGTCGCCATTTAAAGCGAATCAACATGTGGCAACTTCACTTAGGCGAGTTCTACAGGCCTGCCGCCTTTGTTGAATATGTTAATTTATTTACTTTCTCTTTATTTAATGCAAATTTACCAAACTTTTTCTTCTTTATTGCTTTATAATACATTTTTATTTCAAGATTACGACCTTGTGGTAGGTATATTTTCAATTTTTTTCCCTAGAAGCTATATGTATTACTTCACCTTATGTATATGTTTAAACCTAATTAAAAATAACATTCAGGAACACACTAAGGGTGTACTTTCAATGACTTTGCACTGCCCTTAGTATGTGTTCGTGGAGTGAGCTGAAAAGCAGTGAAGAGACAGTTCTCTCCAGGATTATTTAGCATGCGTTATCCAAAGGAAATATTCACTGAAAAGGAAAGTATACCTCGCAGTTCAACTGGCAGCTTATTCACGGTTAGTTTGTGAAGCTAAGATCCGGCTTATGTACACACATGTACGTATGACATAATTTTACGTTTACTTTGTGAAGCTAAGATCCGGTTTGCATGTGCATTAATACACGGGCATACGACTAGACTGTAGCTTTTATTGTCGCTTTTAATCTAAAAGCGCATTAGTAGCTAAATGTATATCATTTTCCTCTTCACCGCCACAGGTGGCTGAGGTCGTTAAGGCGCGGACTCGTGAGCGGGGGGTCTGGAGTTCGAATCCTACCAGGACCGCCCTCCCTGACTGAGGTTTTTTGCAGGTTTTCTTCAGTCCTCATAAATGCCGGAGATATACCCTTGACTTAGGCCTGTGACGTTTCCCTCCTTAAAAAATATCATTTCCCAATATATCATTTCATCTCGTCTATCATCAGTTCCACCTCCTGTGGGTACTCAGTAGTAAAAATAAGTGTTAAACACCATTAAAAAAAATCTTCCTCTTCAGTCCAAAAATTAGTGATATAAGTAGCATTTTAGTTATGTTAATTAAGAACTGTAGTATGTAAAAGTTTGCTTTACAAATTGCTTCTTCCACCAACTAGATCGGGAGTCGCCGGCAAGGCATATTTTTCGGCTTTTAAGCCAACAAGAGAGAGCCGACAACGTTTGAAAGTAAAGCTTTACCTGACTCGGATAATTGAACATTCACGTGAGAGACGAATAAAAGATGATTTTGTTCACAGAGATAAACGTTCTTGTACTTTATGATCTGAGTGTAGCATTACCTATGTTTATATACAGTTATACTTTTTCTGTTTGCAAAAGGCACGTAGAACGCTCTAAATATTGTATAATATAAGAACAATGTGTAACGGAAGCAAGGAGGTTTTAAAATGATACCGACTGCTCTTTTTCGCTAGGGTCATGCCAAAAAAACCTTACATAAATAAGTAGTTCCCAACATCATAGGGCGAATGGAGGTGTGACAAGTAATAAATAATTATACTGTTAAAAACGAAGTCGCATGCTTTATTGCTCAGTGTCAAAACTAATCATCAGACATTTTTATAATTTTACGGGACAGGTAAGAAATTTCTCCAAAATTTACTTGCAATGGAATCATAAAAAAAAAAAAAACTAGAATAATTCAATCCCTTGTCGTTCCTAATAACTACTTTAACTTAATTAAGTGTGTGGAAATAAGTAGAATTAGAAACTGAATTATGTAGATGACTTCTTTTGTAGCTTTGTGTATTAGAAGGTTAACATAATTACTGCATGATGTAACATGATGCATATTACATCGTTTTCTTTGCAAGAATTGGTTTCATCATTCTTCACATTTTTAAGAGTCCTTAGGACAAGAATGTAAGTCTTGCATATATGAGATATAATCATTTTTATTTTCATACATAGCAAATTAAACGCCAATATCAACATCAACCATTAGATCATCTTCCTCCTGATCTTCGTTACCACCTGCTAGGGGTGATTTCCTACTGTATTGCCAAGTACATTTCTGTATAATGAGAGAACATCCGGGCCCCTCCAGTGGTTGCCATAGAGCTGTAGCCTATACTTTATTTTGTTGACACCCTAAAGAAGCTGGGCTGGACTATTGGACAGACTGAGATATTGAAATTCAGATTGTAAGTTTCTTATGCCCCTGTATTTTAACACATTTGAATTGGCAAAATTTTGTAACTTTATAATATCTCTGACAACAGTTTTCCAGTCATGTATAACAATATCATTTACGCTTTTTACTTTCCTATATTTGAAATATGGCTATGTATTCATTAGAATCTGCAATGACATTTTTTTTCTTATTACTTTGTCTACATATATGAAAGAATACTCATGTCAGGGAGCATGTAAGAATGATCTGGAAAATAAAACTAGCCGTATTATATTTTTCAGTCATCTGGTGATAATTTATATATTTTTTGAATTCAAGATAGGAAAGAGCCAAATATATGCTTTCTATTACAATTTAGTCATTTTGGGACATCAGTTAAATGCCGTGTAGCTGACATAGAATTCTGATTTTGCCTGGCACATTCGTCAGCAAGCATTGTTTCCACGTTTGCTGGAAGAGTATCCTTCAGTAATGAATGATAGAAATAAGATTGTTTCGTTTGATCCCTTCCTGCAATCTACATTTTGCCATTTTTTACGTTCAAATGAAAACGTAACTGTATTCTTTGGTTCTCTTTGAAGCAATGTAAAAAACAATTTTGCGCGTTTTTATGGACCTCTAACTCTAGCTACAAGTCCTTCCTTCCACTGCTACATTTTTCAACTTTCGGTCCTTATTTCAGGCAATATTTATCTCTACTAATAGTAAACCAAAACTGGTGTTATACTCTGCAGAAAATGCTGATCAATAAATCTTATTTCACTTTAAAGTTATCAACACTTTTAATCTTTTTCACAATTTAAAATAGGTTACTACAGAGAAATTTACTGCACGAAAGCTTGAGGAATGTCTGAAAACAGAAATAAATAAAATCAAAATGGTATTTAAAAGGGCAAAATTCATAACAAAGGAACAAATAGGAATGAAGACATTCAGTAGGTACTCGTTATTACATTTAGTATAATTGCGTGATGCAAATCTGAGGTTAGGGCATCTCATTACACCAAAAATATTGCACACGGTTTACCCCATTCACCTTCATTTGTTTGCAAGCCATTCTTTGGAATCTACTGGTTTTTTCTTCCTTTTATGCACTCTGCAAGTCTTATATCTGATTATTTACGCACTTCTATTTCTGCATCCATATCTAACATATAACTATAAACTTTTGTGATAAAAAAAAACATTATTTGGCGCCTTGAACTAACAGTATAACCAAACGATTTTCATAAACATCCCCACATAAATGTGAAATATAAATTACTCACTGCAGATGATAAATTTTGATTTCGCAAATTCAGTTACGTTAGTGCTATAACATTGTAGATGGTTACTTTTGCAATAAAACTCCAGCACTGTAAGTGACAAGTTTTGGAACCTTAACTCCAGTGCAGATGATTAGTTCCGGAACCAAATCGAAATTCATGCAAATTCCGTACCAAACGCATTTTAAATAATAAAATGCAGGTAGTCAGTTTTGATACTAAACTACTCATTTGTTAATAAACAGATGTACTGCTAGCTACTAGCAGAAGGTCGCATTCTGTTATTTTTGTTCCACCGGTATCGCGTTCACAGTGGCAAACCGGATTCACGCTGTCCAAAATAAATGGACTTAGGTAATTAAGTAAAGGGAAGGCAGCAAAAATGTGGTAACTTGGTTAAAAAAATAGCTAGAGAGAAGCGAGACAAGAAGCTTCGGGGAAAGTTTTTTTGTTTGTTCAATGATATTCTTCTTTCACATATAATGCCCATTGCTTACTGGATTTTACATCACAGACGTACAGAAATTAAGCGAAATTTAAAGAATGATTATCACAACGTAATCTACAGCAATGTTTGAAATATTAATCTGTTTCCAAACAAAGACAGCGTGTGTACAATGGAGATCTTCACTCGATGCAAAATTGCTAGGTTTGCGCTCGCTTCTAAGCAGCATAGATAATGACTTTTTAAGTTTTTCTTGTGTTTCTTCAGAGTTCATAACACTCATCGCAAAGAGAAGGCTAAAAATATATGATCTGCGGATCGAGAAGGTCCCGTCTGTTTGGGAAGACTGCATCCAAATGCTCCCGAACCCAATTTTAGAAACGTGCATATGCGCCATTGCGTTGCAATTTCATGTTTAGCGCCATATGCCAAGGAACACTTCCTGTTATCTCCAAATGTCTGCAAAAGTGCGAGGTACTTCGGCCAATTTAAGTCTCCGGGTAACATGTATATAGTCCATTAAGACAGCTGAGACCACACCTCCCCATATATTTACGAAAATTTGATGATGGTATCTACTTTGAACGTTGCACTATTGTCCACTGAAGTTAATGCTTCCCTCTTGAAATTTGGCTTCATCGGGAATAAAATTGACGATGAATATTCGGGATCAGTTTAAAACTTTGTACGAACCATTTCGCGGAAAGACTGTGAACCTGTATAGGGAATAGGGATGCAGCAGTAGTTCGTATACGACAAAATGCCCGATACGTGCAGCGCGCTCTAATTTGGAGAGATGCAGTAAATATTTCTAAAACTTGTTAATCAAAAGGCGCATAAAATATTGGTAACCACCGCATTATTTGTCATCACGTTTGGTAATCAGAACTTTATGGAACAGTTCTTCCACTGTTTTATGCTTTATTCCAAAAGTATCTTGCAGCACAATGTAAATCCAAAACTGGGAGTAATAGCAAACAAAAATGTAAAATGATGAAAAACCTAAGAGGATCTTGCGGATTATAACTGGTACATTAAGTTCTTTGAAGGAAGGAATGGTCATGAATGTTATCTCAAGATGACAGAAATATGTTTATTTTCTATAACAGTTTGTTTATTGCCGGCTCACCTCCGGCTTTAGGACCCGCACCCTCTAGGACTTACAAGCCAACATATGTCGGAGATCTAACTTCACAAACGCAGGGAAATGTGCAGAATCCGTGGTAGGGAAATATCAACTCGGTATTTCCATTAGTCATGTTTGTCGTCTGTAAGGTTTGAATTACGACCTTTGGAATACTTGTCCTAAGCGACACCGTTTGAGCCTTGCTCGGACAGCCACTCGATCTAAAATATGGAGCTTTCGCAACCAACTTCAAAAGAGGGGGAAGCATTGTTTACTATAGAGAATGTTTAGTAATTGTGTAATAAAAAGTGCTGGAAACTATTCCATACTAAAAATGATGGGTTGTTTTATATAGATATAGCAGAGACAGCTCCGTTATCAGATTTGTTTGATGCGCGAGCTGGCGCCCTTTAAGTTGGTCATGCGGCATTAGTTCATCAAAAGACTGACCACAATCAGTCACTGAGAGAACCATATCATACAGTGAGATGACCGATATGATTTTGACTTATGGTGAAGAAAGACAAAAGTCTGTTGTTTTTGTTACTTCTGCAGCACATTTTACTGCCCTACGACATCCAAATCCAAACACATTTGTGGCACCTAAGGGAAACCGGTTTGTTTTGCCCAAATTAGGAATAATGCTGGTAGACTGCGAAGACATGCTTAACATTTTTCAACACACAGGAAATTCTTAGAGCAGGAGAACTCACTTTATGTTGTGAAGTTAATGGTGGACATTTCGAGCATCGTCTGTAAACATGCAATGTCAATACCCATGTCTAAGAACTTCCTGAACGTTTCCCCTCATCTCGATAACGATGCCGGTACGGCAATATTTTTATATGATACAATGCTTTTTTTTTTTAAAATATAGAATAGTTTGCGTCACATCTTGTATTATTTGACGGCCCTCTTTCACAATGCCAGCAGCGGTATTAACGTTTTCTTCCGTTAGAGCACAAACTGGAACGCTAGATCCACCTTCCTTTATATTTGATTCCCTGATCTCTTTAAACCTTTTAAACCATCGTCGAATTGTGCTATAAGCAAGAAAAACTCCATGCCTCCTGTAATGTTGCATAGGCCTCAGCTGAAGATTTTTTGAAATGAAAGCGGAGAGAGCATACTGTTGGTCGCTTGCTATAGGCGTAAGTGCACGCTTATCAAATTGCACACCTCTCACTGGCTGGAATCAGAAGTGACAACAATGACATTAGTATCATATGTACATTACGCATTGGGCTAATAAAATATTCTAAAGTTTGGTTTAGCCCGAACTGTAAAGAGTATGATTATTCTTTAACGAAAACCCTGGTAGCATGTAACAATTCTGCCTGCATATCTGCCTATTTGCAACTTGCCGAAGTATTTGGAATTCCATTCTTGCAATGTGTTTACGCAATATGGAGTTCATCGTAGAAACTGTTCCTTCGCTATGTAATTGAATTCGGTGATTTTCAGCGCCATATGTCTGAAAGTTTTAAGTCTTCCATAGGTAATTTCTATTAATCGTGTTTTAATCTATAGTGCTACAGTCTTCGGTACTGCAAGTATAGTTGTCGTTTCATTAATTATTATTTGGTTCAGTTCCAAGGTCTGGGTGAGTTTGTACCCTTTTCTGGTAAAACATTGTAATATAGTATTTGATGCATAGTATTAAATAAAATCACATAAAAATGAAAATACTTGAATGTATTTTTACTTTTTACTAAGTTTTAAAGATAATATATGGGCCATATTTTGTAAAGCAGTCTGACTTATACAAAAACTAAACCAAAACAACTACATTTTGGTATGAAAGTAAGCTAAGAAATGTTTTCTTGACGTATTTACTAAGTGCTGAAAATGTTTATTTTCTCTTTCACATATCACTGTGTTCCCTGTCAGCAACTTCAGCACTATAGGAACACTGTCCAGAGTTTTCAGTTCTTGATAGAAGTTGTGGAAGACATACTTTTTCTATTTCTGCATATTTCTCATGTGCGCCCCATAGTACTTTCTCTAATTTTTTTATCTCAGTACTTTCAACTGTTTCAATTTATCTTGAGCTTCTCGATAGTCTCTGTTTCACTTTCCTGATTGTGCACCTGTTCAGAATCATTCCCTTTGAGTCCGAAACTAGAACATGGACTGTGTTCTCCATAATATTCATTATCTTCTATAGGGTAATTACTTTCTTGATACTTCTCTTTCTTTTCTTTGCTATATACAAGTTCACCGAAACATGAGAAGAAGAGAATAAAGAGGGTCCTCATTAGTATAAGTTAGATCCATCAGCTCAAGATAAGTTACTGTCACTGGTTTGAAATCTGAAATTATTAAACCTTATAATAAGAAGTGAGAACAAAAAGGGGTACTCATCATTCAGCATTTTATTGTATTAAAGCAATAATAACTTCTGAATTATTTCCCGACAGAGAGGAAAAATGTCTTTGCTCTTTAACTATGCATGATTACACATTAATATAATTTTGCAGAAGAACAGCACAGTTATCCATTATAACATCACTTGCACACTGCCATGCATTGTTGTTAGTAACACAGGGACATTTTGCTAGGCAGCTGTGATTCATTGTTGCCACGTTTACGAACAATCTTGAGATTTTAACTTACAATTTCTCAGTTTTAATGCCCATATGCCTAAGTAAACGCTCTAAATGTTTACAATTTAATGGTCTTAAATATTATAAATATATTGCATTCACATAATTAAAGAATTAAATTATCATGTTGTACAATTATAATGATTAATTCACTTATGTAACTTCATCTTAAAATCGACCAATGAAAGGAATTTTGACCAAGTACAGCCGGATATCGCAGTTGAGTTATCGAAAAAATGATCAACTTCGTTTTATCACGCGATGTGCATTTGTCTTGTGGTCAGTGTAGCCAACCAACTCTATATCTCCATTATATAATTCCTGAGCACGCATCACTGACCACTTTTATGCGTTTTCAGTAATGTTGAAAATTTAACTAACTTAATGCATTAGGCAATTCGTTTTGCGTATTCAGCCAAACAGTCTGAAATCATTTTATAAATTGTGTAACAATATCTGCTTAAGCAACCACAAATATTAATAAACACGTTGTTCAGCTTTCTCTCATTTGTTTTTCTCAGTTCGTATTAGTAAATCTAATGGTAGCGACTGTTAACAGTTGATTTTCGTCTATTTCATTCGCACGGTTTCTGAATAGGTAGGTATTCATAAGTAAATACAATATAACATTATACGATTGTTAATAATCTGTACGCAAATTTCAAATAGATATTACTTTTATTGTTATTCTATTCATGAAATATCCCAAATCCGAATTTGACTCTTCTCTATTGTCATTACTGACGATCGACATTCGTCTGCTGCCATATGGCTTGGAAAGTTTAAGTATTCATAATTCAAATGTACAATTATTACAATTTTGTAAGCCAAGTTTACTATATTTAAATTCTTATTTTAATCGTGAAATAGTTCTAATAAATATCACTCGAGGATCTGAGCTTTCCAGATAAATTCACGCACGTAGTGAGTGAATTTATCGGCAATCTCAGAATTTTAAAAGACATTACTTGTGAAATTATTTTTTTTACTTCTCACAAAAGGATTTATAATAAGTTAATAATAAGAACTTTCTTTTTCTTTTGAGTTACTTGTGTTAGCTCATGATGTAAGAAATGAAATGCAAAACTGGTGGAGTGTTCTTTTTTACTACCGAACGGATTATGTTTATTTTAGCAATGACGTAGAATTAACACAAGCGGAACCATCTGGATAACACGTGAATGGACTTCTTTCCCTTTTAAAATGCTACGTAATTGTATACAGACTTAAAATGACTCAAGCATAGGACTAGACCACCTACACGGTTTTCTTGATGTGCATACACTTTCATTTGTTATGCTATAATGGACATCAGCAATTCCCGTAAATAGCAAATAAGTGTGCGCGTAAGAAGCATTCGTTATAAAGTTACTTGTGGTTTAAAAATTGATGTGTGGATCGACAGAATTAAGAATATTTTTTACGACCTCGTTAGTAGTTATTAAGCACATCATTGCCTATTTGTTCTGACATAAAGCAAGACATTGTAATTTAAGATCATTCCTGGCACTTGTAATGCATCACTTTTACGTACTAACAGACCCAGAGTTCAGTTCTTAATGATTATGTCTGTCAATTTTGCTGAGTTAGCCTAGTCCAATTTTGTAGCCCTGTGTCAATCTGTGTACAATGATCCAGCATTTGATAAAAAAAGAGGAAATATTTAGGCTTCAAACACAGTTTTTATCATTTTTAAGGGTTTTTGCACAGACTATAAGCTCGCTTACTCGTCTGTAGGAATGCCTTTAAGTCTTATATTCTTCAGTTCCTCGTGTTTCGGCTGAAATATTGTGCTAAAATTTTCATTTTTTGATTTGTAGTTGCTTTTGCAGCCAGCTACTTTGCAACATTGAGGTATTTTTAATCCCTGAAACAATTAAATGAATATTTCAGTATATGTCAATAGCATTAGGTTACCTTAAAACTAATGAACATGAAATATTATGAATAATTCTTTTTAAACAACAGTTTATCAAAATTTATAATACTTTAGAAGATTATGGTTTCATTTTTTAGGTTATTAGACATGTATTATCAGTAAAACTGACTTCTTAAGCTTGTGCTACATTTCTTTACTTGAGCGTAGGGAAGGAGCATAATGAGTTTGGGTAAAATCCGTTAAGTCTTAATGTATGCATGAAAATAACTTACACATTTCATTGCACTGAACATGTGTTAGCAAGTAACAATATGCAATACATATACTTTCAGTACATAGCTGTACTCTTTATTTCAACTGTAGAAAATGCCTGTATAGTATGCGAGTAGTATTAAGATAAATACACTGGATAAAACACGTGAATCTTGACCACACTACCTAATTCCAGTCGCTGAGCTCCAACAAAGTAGATGAGTTCGGAACATAGATCTGAATGGGTGATATCAGTGATGGCGTCCTGCGCTCCAGGACCTTTCTTCTTGTCCATTTAATAAACTCAATATTCAGAACTGAAATGCAATAAAATAAAAATGAAATATTTAAACCTACCATAACATGACCAAATTTCATTAAATTAGAGTATTACTAAACTAGATTTGCTATTTAATTTTTAATGATTGAAAATTGTTATATATAAAGTTAAAAAGGAACAATCAAGAGTCTGCTCATTCATTTTGAACCTTATAGTACAGCATGACTGTTGTGTGGTATTTATACCGTAACTAGAATTGCGGTTACAAAATCTGATATGGAAACTATAAAACAGATTAGTTGTCCAAAATCAACCGAAACATTCAGAGAACAAAAACGAACATTAGAAGATGCATTGCTTCCACTTTACACTCATTGTCAAAATGGATTGCATTTATCTGTATTCAGCGAAAACTCTTTTTAGAAAATCAACCTACAACTACGGGGATTAGGCCAAAGGCATATTCCCCATCACTTACGTATCATACGAAATATTGATCATAACATAATGACGGGACTCCATTACAGTACGGGCTATTGCCTATTAGACAAAACATGCACACCGAACAGATACATTAAAGCTCAAACTACGTTCGAGACAGAACTGGAACTCTCAACCTTTAGGTAACCAGTCACTTGCTGCAACGATAATGGCCATGATAAATCGACTAACTACTAGGCAAAAAGAAGTTCACAGTGAATTTAATTGCACATGCAATAATCTACGATGGAAAAATAAACTAATGAAGAAAAGAATAATATTTTCAACTGAGTGACATATCATTTGAAAAACAGTTTTTCTTTTATGGGTAACAGATGTTGCAATTAACGTGAAATTGTTTCGAAAAGACAAATCAAGAAACTGTCGTAAATTGGTAGATGACGGAGCGAGGTGACTGAGGCGGTAACGCTTGGGACTCGCATTCGGGAGGTCCCGAGTACAAATTCCTCGGGGTCAGTCATCCTGATCTTGGGGTTTCCTCTGGTCACTTAGGCGAAAACTGTGATGAATATTTACATTCTACAAAAATCTCAGATTTATAGGAAGTATTCTCAATTTTTCCGGTGCCTTATTTGTCATTTCTGTAATAAATGAATCTTGTTTTCCAATTGGTAACCATATCTGATGTTCATCACTCCATTCTTTATCACTTGTAGAATGTTCAGAACTGTAATCAGCGTCAGAGGGGGGGGGTATTTTAAAAGTTTAATTATTTCCTTTAAATTTTATGACAGAAGCTTATTTTGATTTGTAGTTAACTCTTCTCTACATAGTCACCATCCAGATTACACATATTTCCCAGCGGTTCTTGACCCTCCTAATACTGTTTTGGTAGAAATCTGCATATTGCGTCTTAAATCTTGTCTTCATATCATTATTGACGTCATCCGTGTTGTCAAATCGGCAACCCGGATTTTTCATTTCTGGAAACAAGAAAAAGTCACGGGCGAGATCGGTAGAATGAGGCGAATGCTGCAAGATCTCAAAGTCAAATGCCGTTGCTTTGTCAACTACAACTAGAGATGAGTGAGCTGGTGCATTGTCAGCCGGGGGACAAATGTCTCCGGAGAACATACCGTGGCATTTCTTTTCCAGAGCATCTCGCAACTTGTCCAACAGACTACTGTATTTGTCCCTTTGCAAGGAAATCTGCGAGGATGTCTCCACGACAGTCCCAAAAACCTATGAGCATGAGCTTCCCCGCTGAATTTTGCACCTTTGCCTCTTTGGTAGAGTGGAATCGGCATGCTTTCACTCCATGGTTTTAATCTCTGGATCATACTAATGGATCCAAAATTCATCCATGGTTACCAAGGCAAAAAAAAAAAAAAAAAAAAAAAAAAAAAAAAAAAAAACTCTCCAACCAGCTCCAATAGCTTCAACTCTGTCTTGAAAGGTCTCGCCGTGTTAATTTCTGGAAAGGGGCTAGCAAACGTGGAATCCAGCGTGCAGACACCTTAGACATGTGCATATTTTCATGAATAACTTTCCACACACTACCATAATTGAGACCGGTTTCATTCATGATCATTTGGAGTGTTGCTGGTCTGTCCTCCAGGATTAAACACCCCACTTTCTTCACTGTGGTCGTATCGTCCGTCATTGATGATCTTGCAGGTCTTGGATCGTCTGTGAGAGATATGTGGCCTCTTGGAAATTCCTTTTCCCTTAACGACGATGCCATAAGATGGACAATCGCTTCCCAAACTGCTATCATCTCATCATTAATTTTCCGGGCACTATTATCCTTCAAATACAGGCACTTTATTAAGCTGCGAACCTCATTCTTCGCCATCTTATACTGTAGTCACTTCTGGCACAAACTGTAAAAAAATAAATAAAAAATAAAAAACACAATAAGATGATTTTCTCAACATCCTGCACTTAAGGACCAATGATGACACTGGCAAAATTTCATCAGTATACCTTAATAACTTCCGGGTGATAATTAAAACATTACGATACTTCCTCGTATACTATTGTCACTGCTAAAGTCACTGATCATTTCATTTGTAGGTATATACCGGTTGTTAGGCTTTAAGAGCGACTTCTTGATGTTACAGTGAAACATTAATTCCTTTTCCATTTTTCTTTCTAACGAATAGTTTCATAAAAAAAGTGTCACTATTTGACAGTCACTAATGTCATCTCCCCTTTATGTTTTACTACTAGAATTAACATAATTAGGTAGGGTTTCAAAAGACGAACTATTTATGTCTTTATCATTTTTGCTAAAACGAGTCCTTTAGCCATAATTTATTGATGTCACCATAATTGGATTCCAGCGCCTCCACTGGAATAAATTCGTGGAAATTCGCTTGGCAACTGCGCAACGCTTGCATAGAGAGGAAGGTAAGGCATGTTGACACAGTCACTACCTGCCTTGCCACCTGCCCGTGTGCCAGGTCTAACAGTGCTTCAGAAGTGTTGAATGCCTACGCGATTCGAATTGAAGCATTCAGAGCTAAGCCAGTATTTTCAAATCAAGAGTATCTGTATATGCTGCTTACCTATGGCAAAATGAATACAACTCGCGTGAAGCCCAACGTTTGTATAGGGATAAGTTTTTTAACAGACAATTCCAAACGCAATATAATTTACTGCAGCAGCTCAACAAGTGCGAGAATCGGAAAGTGTGATTCCCCACCCTGAAAACAAGAAACAGCGCGCGAATGCGATACTGCAGGCAAAAGAAGCAATTTTGCAGCAGGTGGAGAAGGATACGTACCCGAGATATGGCACGTACTGTTGGCGTACCCAATTGGACATTTCATACAACATTTAAGGGAACAATTTCTTCGCCCGTATCTTATTCAAAGAGTGAAAAACCTCGAAATAGATGATTACATGGGTGGAGTAACATTCTGCCACTCGCTGAAAAAATAGTATGTGCGTATTTCTAATTTTTCGTCACAGGTGCAAGCGACTGATAAAGCCTGTTTCACACGAGGTAGTGTTTTGAACTTTCACAATACTTATACGCGGGCCTTTGAAAATCCCCTCACAGTGAGATAAGCTCAATTCCAGCACCGGTCTTCACAGTATATATGGGCGGGAATAATTGGGGATAAGTTGATACACCCTTTTACTTTACTCTCAAGATTAACAAGAGCAATTAATCAAACAAGGTACAAGTGTGGTTTATGCACGACGGGGCGCCCCCTCACATTGGTACTATGGTTCGACGACATTTAAATCGCGCATTTTCTGATCATTGTATATGCCGATGTGGACCAGTATCTTGGCCTGCGAGATCTGCAGATCTCAATCCTTTATAGTTTTATTTCTGACGAGGTTGCTAAAATCGATGTGTTTGAAGCATCTCTAGAGATTAGGCAGAAGGCATAAGCTGTAGCGAGGTAGGACAAAATTAGGTAAACAGAAGTGGTACAAGCATATATTCTAACGGTGCACATTTTGAGCATTTTCTCTAAATAAACAAATAGTGTTCATATTGTCCTACAGTTACTGACCATCAATACATTTCTTCAATATTAAAGATGATGACTTCCTTTTAAATACCGATGATAAACCTGAATAAGTTATTTTCCAAAATTCATATTAGAATATCCTCAAATAAATATTGATTTTTTTGCACAATCCGCTCCCCCTACGTATTATATAGCTCAGGTCACGGAAACACTGATCGCAAACGGTGAAGGAAGCCACTCCTTCCCTTGTTACCTGCAGTAGCTCATAACAAACACATACACGTGGCGTAGTTTTCGAGCGATGTTCCCCAGTCTGGTTTAGGCTAGGAAACCAGTCGTAGGTGTGAGCGCATGCATCGTAGGGGAAGCCACATTCGCTTCGTTAGTCCTATTCTGTTGCCATACTGTGCAGATAATGTATTCCATAATCTTCAATTATCTCACCTTTCATTGTAGCTGCATTTTTCATATGGACGATTTTATTCGTCATATTTGAATCTACCATCCCGCGAAATTTCTGCACTCGTGCACATAACAGCTGATATAAGCAGTCAATTTAGAGTCACCTATACCCATAATGATATCAGGATATTGTAGTTTGTCATGTCCTCTGAATGACGACCTAAGATATTACATTTTTCATTAACAGCACCCGAAGGAGAAATACAACGGAAGTGTTCTGTTTGTTCAGGAGCTGATTTCACTACTTAATAAAATGATATAAAATAAATAAAGATAGGAAAACATTACTCTTAAGTGTTAACGTTAGCAAATGATAATTGAAGACATAACGCGAATAAAAATGTGTACTGTTATACTTCTGTTTTCTGATTATTGCTGTAATTGTAAGTGGCTTGTTCACGGTACATTGTATTAAATGTTCATAAATACCGTGTTATTATACCAAGCTGTAGACACTGTTCGTACTGCACCCTTGCGCAGTTCTTGTGCCAAAACCGGGTCTTGCGTCACATAATCAGTTGCAGCAAGTTATACATTATATAATCATGTATTGTTATGTAGGGATAATTGACATCTTTAGACTTTATAGTCCCATTGAATTCAGGGTTCGAAACGGCCGTTAAATTTTGCCCAGAGGTCTCTTCTTTCAAATTTGAAGTTTTTTTTAACTTAACCGTAAATCTACGACACGTAAACAACAACTTTACTTCTCTTCCGAAGGAAACCATACTTAAGAATGTTTACTTCTTTACTTCCTAAAAATCCATCGACACTTGCCGGATTTGGACCTGCGACTTTGGCTGTACGAGGCAAGTAATGGTTACCACCAGGACCGACATATATATATAATTATGTAGATTAAATTCTGAAATATGTATTATTTTGTAATAATTTCAGACCCAAATCCTCGTATTAGTAATAACATTTCTGGCATTTTGTATTCCTTCCAGAAGAACGTATAAATATTATGACAATTACTAGCACAAGTATAATAATTATGTAGTTCTACCTTAAAACAGCTTACCTAACTTTTTAATACATTTTTTAGAAAAATTAAATTAACAAAATTGAGTTTTTCTTTTGTCACTTCTGCAAGGTTTTTTCCCTTTATGAATAAGTACACATTTTTACTTATCTGGTTCACAAACTTCAAATGAGAAGCTGACTTTTTAATTATTTTGCGATATTCTCGTGATATCACATGCCGTTTGCTCTGCAAGCAAATGTGAATTTACTTATCTGCTTATGGACAAGTATTGTAGGAAGCGCAGAGAAGAATCCAGTGCTATATTTATTTCATTTTGTCCCAAAAGTGGACTTATCAAGTTATTCACCGTGATCAAAAATGTTTAAATTCATACAAGTTTTGTTTGTATTAAATTCATGTTAAATTGGTAGTTACTCAAGCAAGGAAGTTTTGAAAAGAAAACTCTATGTACCAGTGCATTTTTTTAATGTTCATTTGCATCATAATTTCCCCCCCCCCTTTTCCCCTGGTGAAAAAATTACCACTCTCCTTTGCTTCAGCATTCCCATCTGTTGACTTATATTTTTCAAATTAAAAATAGCACACACTTTTGCAAGGCTGCTTTTAGTATGTGTTAACATTTATGTCATCGATGACTTAACATTACAGAGAGGAAAAAAAGGCAGTGCTCAGCATGTGTTACAAGGAAGTCTGTTTTTATCTGCCACATGTAGGAGTTGGAGAGCTGCACACATTTCAAATGTCACTAAGCGAAATTTTCATCTGTGGCTACAGTAGGGAGCGCATTTTGTGCGGAGATTTTTTCAGTTGTTCAGTATACTTTGTATTTAAGTATGCCATTTCTGGAAAACTATGCTGTAATTTTGTTGTAGTTTGAACAATTACTTGGGCAGAGATTAGCAAAACTATTGCTGGAGTACCATCAATGATTGGAAACACAATTTTCTTGCACCTTGTGTTACATTTTCACTGTATAATTCACAGGAAAGTTTTATGTGTGTGCAAATGTGCTAAAGTTCGATTATGGCATTCAAATAGAGACCCGCTTTTTAAATTACACCAGGTCACCATCCATTTACTTCATTCACGTTTCTTATGAAATGTATAAACTACTAATAAATTGATAATTTTCACATTGAAATGTCGTAGCTTATTTGGATAAAAGCCCTGATAAAATTTGGTAATCTTCATAATTAAAATATATCTTTCTGGAATAAAATTCATGGCATCATTAAAAGGATCTTAATTCCTTCTTAATTACTATATATCGCTTTTATGACCAACGTCGCTTCGGTTAGATTTTCAATAGTAAAAAAAAATTTGACGTATTCGCGAATAATGAGTGCAGTAAATGATTGTCAGTATGAGACAGCTATTAGTTACACACTTTAGAATTGATTCCTTGCACACGTTCTAAATTTAAAGTTTATTATTGGAACTTGGCAACATAATTTTAGTTCTTTAGTTCAGAACCTAGAAACCCTCGTGATTAAATTTGGTAACATATTTAGTCAGTTATTAGCCCTTCAAACCAGCAATAATCTTTGTCAATAATAATCAGTGCAAATCTATTGTTATCGGGGTACCACCACGGGTAGCCGAGGTCGTTAAGGCGCGGACTCGTGAGCGGGAGGTCTGGGGTTCGAATCCCGCCAGGACCGTCCTCCCTAACTGAGGTTTTTTCCAGGTTTTTCTCAGTCCTCATAACTGGCAAATGCCGGGAAGGTACCCTTAACTTAGGCCTGGAACGTTTCTATCCTTAAAAAAATCCTTTCCCAATACATAATTTCATTTCATTTCATGTATCAGTGTTCACCGCCTGTGGTGCCTCAGTAGTAAAAACGGACGTTAAACAGCATTCAAAAAAAAAAAAAAAAAAAAGATCGGTGTATATGCGGAGTAGAGAAAGACGACTTTAACAGTCTGTATTAGATTTAACATGCTTATATTTTAAAGTCTTCAGTATATCTATGAACATAAAAAAATAATCAATAATATCGGACATAATCCTGTTCATGCGCAGGTGTCAACTATGAGCCAGAATTTCCCAAACTTGCACAGCTTTTACAGCGTCAAATTGTACAGAGCTCAAAAAATGTGTGCAAAGAATTTGCAAGTAGAAATGGGATCGAATAGTAAGCACCTCAAGAATGGGAACAAAGGATCTAGGGACGCCTCATTATGGTGCTGCAGGCGTTAACTTCGAAGCTACAAATGTATTATGGATGGTCAAGAGGACTGTAAGCAATATTGCTCTCCTTGAAGAAATAAAACCAGAGCAATCATTCAGTGAATTACATGCCGTATGATCAAAATTAGCTGCTAACGTGTTATTTTCTAATGCCCATACTCCAGGTGCCAAGCGGCCTTTCACGCGTGAAACAAACAACAACAATGCAGTCGATACAGCAATGTTAATGCACAATTTAATTATTTTAAGTTGAAGTACAGTAATCGTTCATAAAAATTAGAGAGAGACACACACACAGCCTGCTAATGACTGCATCTCCGCCAATGACATTGCTTTACATTCGACTGGCTATGAATACGTTACATTGCAACGTATGGCGATGACGTATTGAAGTGTCTGAGGCCATTCGTTTTCACTCTTAAAATATTTTGTGCCAAGCCTCTTTTTCACTCGTAAACACGTTATACCTACATCCTGTATAAGCTAAAAATGAACTATATATGGGTATGTGTGTGTGTGTGGAATCTAGGTTTGTTGTGGGAATGACTATGCTGGATATTATTGCTGCTGCAGCTGTTGATTTATATGGCGTCCAGTCAGTATGCCAGATGCGCTCTCATGAGTTGAAATGTAGGACATAAGTGCCTTAAATATCCTGTAAAAGTTTAGAAAGCACTTTCGACCACGAGCTCCCATTTTTATTCCCTCTTAGTATGAGCTCTGATTTTTTTTTTTTTTTGAATGGTGTTTAACGCCCGTTTTTACTACTGAGGCACCACAGGCGGGGACACTGGTGATACATGAAATGAAATTATATATCGGAAAAGGATTTTTTTAAGGAGGGAAACGTTCCGGGCCTAAGTTTAGGGTACCTCCCCGGCATTTGCCATTTATGAGGACTGGGGGAACCTGGAAAAACCTCAGTCAGGGAGGACGGTCTGGCGGGATTCGAACCCCAGAGTTCCCGCTCACGAGTCCGCGCCTTAACGACCTCGGCCGCTCGTGGCGGTATGCTCTTTGATATAACTTATTTTAAATGAGATTAGATGTGAACAGTCAATAGTTGAAATCTAAATTTTCCAGGATAAAATCTTAATTTCGTGTTCGGAGTTTGATGCTAAATAGTTTCTAGAACACTTCTCACAATTAACAATTTTTAAAATTGTAAAATATTATTTCAATTTTACAGTGTATGTTAATACCTGCTTATATTATAATGGAGTAAGCACATTGTAGCATTAGCAAGTGTATTATATTATTTACAGGTCAACATTCCACTAGGTCGTTGCATAGAACTGTTGTAAAGGAGTTTAAATGATCAAGCTTTATTATAGATACATTTAATATTTTTATGAAAAAATGCACGACGTTTATCATAAAAGAGTGGATTATGTTGATGTGGATTGGTAATCACGTCAGTATTTCCAGTAGTCCAAGCTCCCGCTGTTAAAGCATCCGAAGAAAAACTGAGGTAACTTTTTCGTGTCCCTGTGCGTGTGGAATCGTCTCCTAAAGGCTTCGACGGCGGAAGCTGAGCGGGAACCAAAGGACTTTTGGAGGCCGAGCGGCAAGCCTAAGGACATGCGATAGATTGGTCACTAAAGTGTTGAAACACAATGTCAACTTCCTTCTAGTAAGAGTTTATTTACAGAAGAGAGGTGGAAGAGATAACAAAAGGAATAGCTAGGCAAAAGACAGAATTCAAGGTGTGATACTTAAGTATCGTTTCGTTTTATTTAAGGACGCTCTTTAACATACTTAAGTATCAAATTGGCTAGGAGTATCAAGAGAAGAAAACTCTGGACCAAGGCTGACGCGGAGTCTGCTGTGTTGTAACCCCGAAAGATCATTTCTGGGGTCTTTGTATAGTCCTTCGTGCAACTGGGTGGTCCGAAGCACAATGATTGAGTGTGTCTGGGTATACTTGCTAGATGCTGATAAATTGGAAGATACTGTCAGATCTAGACATTAATGTGTGGCTATACGAGAGCGATCCAATTGGCCTTCCAAAGTAAATATGCCAATCAACTTCGTTATTTTTACTTATTTGGAGATTTATCAGAAGGGTGTCAAGGTCAGAGTTCGCCTCTGCTCCCTTCTAAAACACTTGAGGTACTAAATATATCTTACGGAGCCATAAAAGTGTACACGGTATAATAAACATGAGAAAATATTGGATTGAAAGGACATATCCATAAAAACATTAATTATCTATATTAATTCACTCTGATACCCAAGATAAAATAAACTTGTGGAGAGAATAGAGGGTTAGGCAATACTTGGGGGAAGCAATGATGTATATGGCGTATGCGACTTTTTAATATAATTAATTTTGGTAAGACATTATGCGTTAATTGATATAGGTTAAATGTCCTATATTTTGGGAAAAAATTTAATTGGCCTAATGACACCTCTGTGTATGGAATTTCCCAGAATTCGCGCACTTACTCGACAGTAGTTTAATGTACGAACACGCATCAGATAACATTGTATAAGATATAATTTTCCGTGTGCAACAATTCTCAAATTATTTCCATATAAATTAATAAAGTAACACTCATATTATATTGGTGTCAGCCATGCCTCTTAGCTACTGAGGCTTCCCAAGGCAGACAACTCCTTGCTGTGCAAGAGCATACAGAGCTGGATCCTGGAAAAATTCCATATGTTAACTCCACCCATATAGTTGCAAGTAATGTACTGTAAGAGTACGGTGGATCCAAAGTCCGTCCTATTTACGTATCAAGTTCGCTAGTCCTGTGTTAAGACAGAAATGTATTATTTAAAAGTATATAAACAAATGAATATTCATAACAACAAGCTTTGATAATCATCTTTCATTTAAGTTTAAGTTTTGCAAGTAAATAAACCAATAGCGGGAAAATATTACAAAAGGTACATATTTCAGCGGATGCGTGCTTCTCGCCGTATGAATTTTACTCCCGTGCGTTGTAAACTATAATTAGCTTCAACAACTTGCCCAAAATTGAATAGCGGCTGCCGATAGACTTCACTCTTCACATGCCCCCAAAGCAGATTAATCGAGTGGATTTAAATCCGGCGATCTGACAGGCCATTCCACGAATCCGCATCGTCCAGTGAAAATAATATTTGTTGTTACCCTTACTTCAGCAGTATAATGTGTAGGAACATTGTTTTGCTAATGCCAAGTCCTCCTACAATTGTATAATGATTATTTCTGAGAGTACATCCATAAGAGATCTTGTATTGTTCTTCCGTCGTTTGTATTTGACAGCAAATATGTTCAACCATTAGGCACAAGACAATTCCTGCCCACATTTTAAATTCTAACTTTACGGAAACCACAGATACAATATTACAATACAAAAGTATCAAATAATGTTTATCTCTAGAGTTAAAAATAAAATGTTCGCCAGTGCAATCATTTACATCAAGCCACATTTCAAGTATAATCCTTCTGTTATAAATGTTGCACTATGGGACATTAGCTTTTAATTACGCTATGCATTGTGAGGCAGCCCACTTCCGTTTGGCAGTTTACATTTGTAGTAGGATCATCGTGCAACAAATTCAGCTCGCTTTCTGTTTTTCAGGTGTATGTGCTGCACCAGTATAAACGCCACTGTTACCAACTGATATTTTCGGAGTCTGTGGTTCTTAAAGTAAAAAAAGCATTATAATTGGATGTCTTTGTAGCACTTTCAGCGAACTCCCACTGCCACTATTGTATTGCCTTGTCTTGTCATTCCCCAAATATCATGCCTATATCCATTTTTATGTTCTCTAAGGTGAACTCCATTTCACTCACTTCTGTCTCTCTGCCCCTCGAATAGTGCAATGTATGCCTTAGAAGTAAATAATTCTTTGAGAACTGAAAATATGTAAAACCGTTTGTTTTGCTGCTTTTTACATTTAATATGCAGAATGGAAGGCAGCACACTATTGCCTTAGCCTTGGCAACGACTACTGATGTACCAATAAAATAGTTGCCCAACAAACGAATTTATAAAATTTTGTTTGGAACCGTACATAGAATCGCAGAGTGTAAACATTACCCTCTCTATCGCAGAAGGCTAGAGAGTGCTTGGCGCAAAAGTGCAATCATTTTCTCGCCTTCCAGTTGGTTAAACTTATACCTATATAAGACAATTATCCCACTTAAAAGATACTTTTTATGTTTTTGTCGCAAAATTGTCCGCACAATACGAATCTGTGAAGAAAATGCGCGAATTCTTGGACATCTGTGCTTGTTTAACGTGGACATAGTCAACGTTTTACGTTAAATTACATTTTTCTTCTGATGTAGGTACATACAAAGCAGGGTCGAAAAATTACCTTAATTATTTTACACAGTAACAATGAACACGCTTTATAATCCTCATTAAGTTCATCGCACATCTTCACTGTTGCATGGATTGCTGAATGAGGGAAAAATGAATGCGCAAACATCCATAAACCAGTGCTTTTATCTCAACATCGTAGTAAAATGCTTCTCACCAAACTTCTACTTAGACGCCAAATGTGTTATAGTCACACGCATTCGGGAGATATGCTGAATGTCGAAGGCCTCCAAAACCAGATCCAAGTCTTTTTTACTCTGGTGCACGATCTGCATAAGACTTCGCGTTATCGTGATATAACGACACACTTCCAACTGAGGAATATACAACTTGATTGCAGGTTTTAAGATACTCAAGTCAGAGTAAGCTTTGGGCATGTAATGTTCCAGAATAGACCCAGTAGAGGGTGAGGTCCATTTCCAGTTTACCGAAACTTGTGCGAACCCAAGGAAACTGTTTCGGCAAAGAAGAATGTCGCCACTTTGTTGGCTATGTCAATTTCAGGAGGAAAGTAATGGAGCCCTCTCCTTCAGTTTCATAGCAACCAGACGGGTGCTGAGGCATTACTATTCAACTGTGCAGCCGCCTCGTTGATTGCAACTATAGATTTTTCGAAATAAAACGCTCAACTTCATAAATAGTGTTAGAAGCATTCGTAATGTGTAGCTGGCTAAAGCAATTAACATGCACCGCACGTGACAGCAAATTTTGTAAATTTTTAACTAGCTGAACCAACACACATGCGTCCCCATACTACCTCAATCATCCTGCTAGCTTCCCATCCTAAAAATGTGTACAATTGTCCTTTGTGATGCTGCTTCCAAGGGCAACCACTTTGTCAAAGTTTTATTCCTATAACGACCGACGTAATATGGGGTGCAACTTGTTAAGTAGATAGCTTTATTCTTCCTCATATTGCAAATAAATCTGCAGCAGAGTTTTTTTTATTGATTTATTTAAGGACGCTCTTTAACATCTCAGGTCATCAGCGTCCCATTCAACTCACGGCGTGAAACGGCCGACAAATTTTGCTCAGAGGCCTCTCTTTCAGGCTTGAGGTTCTTTTTCGTGCTGTAAATGTACGACACGGGACCCACGGCTTTACTTCTTGTCCGAAGGAAGTCATACTTAGGATTTTTACGCCCGAAGCAGAAGAGGGTAAAAATCTGTAAACTTATATTCAAAAACAGTATAATGCTAAAATACATAACTATTTTATGACGAAGAAAATAATAGTAATAATAATAATATTAATAATAATAACAATGTTTAATTAAACTGTAAAGACACCAGCACCTTATACAATTTCCTATTTTACCCATGTCATGTGTTTATAAGAATATGTACGCGCTTTATATCTCGTGGTTGTTAGATATTTATCAACGAAATAGTTTATGTAAAACTCCATTTGTGCGCCTGATGCTTCTATTTATGGTCATGTGTACATAGTTGCAAGATAAGTAACAAGATTGTACATGTTGATGTAAACTCAACAGCAATTCTTTAATTGTAACTTTAATTTATAGGCATACTATGATCTGCTATTAACTGAATATTAAATCATAGTACTTCTGTTGAGCAAATCCGAGATCATTGCACTGATATAGAAGTGCTCTGAGGCTATTTATTTTAGTGTTCGTGAAAAGTTAAATTGTCTATAAACCTAATTGCCTCTTTTATATTGACTTTTGTGATAAAAGCTTCAAAATGTTTCAAGTAGTATCGAACATATGCTTAAATCTGATTTAAGAGCATGGTGGAATGTTTCAGAATGAAATATGAGAAAAAGTCAAGGCATACGCTGAAACCCATGTTACGGGTTTATTGTATTTCCTCTATCATGTATAAAAAGACAACTTTGAAGTGGGGTAATTTAAACTGGCTACTCTTAAGGAAAAAGCTCACCTGAAATGTGTGAAACATAATTTATCACTTATTACCCATTTTGCCACAGATAGCATGCAGTGTTAAAATCGCTATTGTCGATTGTTATACGACAACTGGAGCAGTTTTTCAGGCAACAATTTAAAGGAATAATCGTTTATTGCTTCATTGCTCATAAAAGGGCAATTTTTTCCTACGACTGCCAGCTCTTAGAAAGCGCTACACTTAATTTTTATTTATTTCATAGAAAAATCTTGAGGTTATTTTGACATTCTAGTTGTTCATATTTTTGCCCAATATGTCAGTATGGTGAAGTATGTCTCATCGAAAAATATACTTTCCACTTACTTGCTATTATTGATAATCCGTATGGCGCAGAATATGCTTCTACGTATTGCCCATCAAAAACGGATTCCCATCTATAGCTGATTCCTTCACATACTACGGTTATTATTATAGTTGCAATTTTTTAACGATTTGTTCAACTGCCAGAAACTTTGAGACTATGTATAACATTTATTAGTTGATGGCGCAAAGAAGACGCAGTTCGTCGGCGGCTGCATTTGTATTTTCAGTATAAGGGAAAACTCCGAAAAGAAAAACTAAAGTAAGGGTAAACATGTGCGTCCTGCGCTTTTACAGAGCTAGTTGCGGATCGACGCTCTAGCCCAGCGTTTCTCAAATTATGTTTAATTGGGAATTGCATTAGTTAAAAGGTTGTGCGGTTCATTGAATGTCCTATTCAATAGCAATTATATATTTATGTGTATATATTTTTAAACCGGCGGTATATTTCCATTTTAAAACAGCATTAATTACATTTCCCTTAATTTTATATTAAAATTAACAATAAAATACACATAATTAAAAAAATAGTTTGAGACTTTCAAAGAATATTTCATAAGTGCATATAATGCCATTTATTTGTCAGATTGGATTAATAGAATATATCATCCCTACCCTGTTAACTGAAAAATGAAGGAAATGTTGGTACATACATTAATGAGATGCATGAGCCTGCCATCCCTTACACAATTGTTTAATATTTGAACGTGTGCTGTCGAGATTAAATTGAGATCGGCACCTACAGCAAGTAGATTTCTATTTTTCGGTTTTACTTTAGTTAACAGGATGCGTAAAAGCAAACAGAATTGTAATTTTTAGAGCACGTCGTAAAGTTCACTATAATCTCTTTTCACTGATGACGAGGTCTAGAAATGAAAGACACTTTCTGCTAGGAATTTTAAGTTCGCGCCAATCGAAAATTCATTTAAATGCTTTCTTTCATTGTATGAGAGTTTTGTTCTTTTCCAGAACTCAATGGAATGGATTGCAAACCTATGACAAATCATATTTACAGCCTATAAAATTTTTGCAAATGGTGACCAGAGCTTTGGTATAGAAACATATGTCAACATATAATTCTTTTGCCTACTAAGATCATTTTTCACTGAAAATAGTCTATTGGGCATGGAAAATTTCTCTGTTTGACTTAACTGGCTCACAAACTTAGTTTCCTTTCAAAACCCTTTATTTTGCCATGAGCATAGATTACAGTCAAAATTTTTCCCTTAGGGTTTCGATTTAATTAATAAAATGTTGGTAAGATGTCTAAGAGATTTGCCAATACACTTAGCCACAAGTCACCAGCAGGAAATGTATAATCATTAATGCTTTTTTTTTCATTAATAATTGGACATTCTGTGTTAATTCAAAGAACCCTGTGAGTAGCTTACCCTTCAGAGTCAGAGAACATAATGAAAAATCTGTCTCACAAAGCAGTGAAAGCAGTCTGCTATTCAGAGGTCTTGCCTTTATAATCTTTATTGTTTTTAACGCTACTGTCTACAGGGCTTTAAACTTAGGCATACCTTTGGCAGCCAAAACTTCTCTGTGAATGAAAGTCTTCACAACATCGGGAGCCACATCTATGACTTAACAGTACGCCATTTTGCCTAGCGGTCAATTCCATCCGAACAAAACTTAAGCATCTTTTCCAATCAATTTAATGCTTTGCATGTGCTCATTATGAAGTTTAAAAATGTGTTCTCCAGTAGCAAGTTGGAAAATACTATATCCTCATCAATGTAATTACTGCACTCGAAGAGAAATAACAAATAAACGGTGCTTCATTTATTAATGTCTATCGTCTCGTCTATCTGGAGTGAATAAAACTAACTTTTGTTCTATTGGTAAGCTCTGATTCTTCATTGTTAGTCATGTCATTATTTCGGCGAGTAACTGTATCGCCTGAGGGAGTTATTAATCATTGTCCTTATATAATTTTTAATTCGGCGAGTAACTATATCGCCTGAGGGTGTTATTAATCATTATCCTAATATTATTTTTCAACAAACTCGTATTAACTATCTTTGGCTGTTGGAAGTATTAAAGTCTCGTTTATAGAATGGAATTTCGCGCTGTTTTCGATATGAAGAATAACAATAGATATATGAAGTTTCAAAGGCCAATTTAGTTGAACTATATTATAAAACAACTTCAATTTCTTTATTCAACTTTTCAACACATCGCTAAATTTTTTACAGGTGTATCTTTTACACCTGCGTTTTCGTTTCCAAGTCTGTTTCAGTTTCGCTGGTTTCATAAACTCGTTCGAAAGCATGGACGCGTTGTATTTGTTCACTTTCATCTCCACACCAAGTAAATCCAAATTTCAAATAACTCGTATGTATTTTCGAAAGCAGTATTTTAACTGCTACTAGATAGATGTTTATTTAATGTTACACATGCACTCATATTAATATCAGATTTGCACACGACTACTGCATTATTGACACTGCTCCCATGAAGTGCATCATTGGATTAGAATGGTAGGGGTGAAGGTCATTTCGGAACTTCATCCTTGCTCAAGGGATGGCAGTTTGTGCCCACGTCCCAATGGGGTCACCTCTGGGAGAATGGATGAGATGGGGGAGACACCGGGCGGCCAGCATCAAAAAGTGGTTAAGTATGGGCGTAGGCGGGGTCCCTAACAATGTTTCCAGATGGAACATCCCGACGCTCAGGCAGAAATCTTTCCAGAGCGCGAGTCACTGTGGCACTGCACAAGCACCCACCTACCTCGCAATTTCAAGGCAATAAGAAAACCACCAGAATGAAATATAGGAGCGAAAAAAAAATTGATAGGAAAGAATCATCTTAGCATCTAAGCAATCAGGGAAACCACGAAAAAATTCCAAGGTCAGGATGGTTGGCCTCACGTTTAGCATGATTACGTTCCTTTCTTTTCAATAACCCGGTACGAAGCCAGTTTTCAATTATGCATAATGTGAACCATTATCAGATGACTACAAACGTCCGGAAGGACTGCCAACAACTGGAAGTTGTGCATCGAGAAAAGATCTAAAGCATGTTTTTACAAATGAAAATTCCTTTGTCAGTGAGATTTTTTTTGATTGATTTATTTATGAACGCTCTTCAACATCTCAGGTCATCAGCATCCCATTCTATTCAGGGCGTGAAACGGTCGACAAATTTTACTCAGAAGTCTCTTCTTTCAGGCTTGAGGTTCTTTTTCGTGCCGTAAATGTACGACACAGGACCCACGGCTTTACTTCCCTTCCGAAGGAATCCATCGGTCCTGGTCGGGTTCGAACCCGCGTTCTTGGGTTTGTCAGTGAGAGCAGAGTAGTTATATGGTATATTGCTATTCCTGAAAGAAATACATTCTTGCTGCATGAAATTTCCAAAATCCATAAACAGATTTTACAAGGAAAATTTCCTTTGTCGGTGAGAGTAGAGTAGGGCAGTAGATAGTATCAGTTCGCGTTTCCTAAAGCGCCAATACTGGGAAAGAAGAGAGAGATGCATGCTCTGAACCATCTTTTGAGACACATGTACCAACCCATTCGCTTACATTGTAAACACTTCCTTTCAGGTAGGTAAGCCGCTCGGCCAACCCTTCCGAAAGATTACGGCTTCTGCCCACCTCGTGCTAGGAACCATTCACAATAAAAAGCAAGCGCAAACATAACGCAGGCAGAAAAACTTGCGACGCTATTTAAGGTGAAATCCAGGTATCTTAGCCACTAGACCACATGTAAGTCATATGACCATTCACCATGCTTTACATTAACATTAATGTTAGGCGACACCGCGAGAGTTAGCAAACTCCAAGTTTTTATGTTCGTATTTACGGCATTCGAGAAAATACCGCACTATGCAGGAACAAAATGAGGTGCTAAAGTGGATTCATTTATAGTGTATCTCTCACACAAGTCAATTGGTTTGTGGCAACATATATTGCCCTGCTGCATCATCATTTATTTTTATTTGCTTTACACTTTTCTCCCCCCCCCCCCTTTTTTCCCTTTTTTTTTTTTCTCCTGAATACTAAGGCGAAGCTTGTGTTCATGTCATACGTTTATGTCCTCGCTTTAATGTTAGTCTTTTAATAGGTGTAATAGCACATGCCGAGTTGCACCAGCAGGTACATTACATTGAATTAATTTTTAAAGTCCAAAATTTGTTGCTCTATTGGGAAACAATGAAAGTTTGAAATTTAAACTAAAATGCATATTGCTTCCCCAGAGTATTTTAGTTCTCTATCGTACTAAGCATGATGTTACCCAATAGCGATTCTTAACTATGAAGTGTGATGGTAAATATAGTACATTTTATACCCAAATGCTTCTATATCCCTTTAAAGAGAATTATAAATATCGATGATCTAGCGGGTATTTTTACAGAAGCAATAAATTGGAATGTTGAACTGGGAATTCTCTCTCGCTAACTCTCCTCGCTGATTCTTAGTGACAGCAGTACCTTGTGCTGCCAATGAGAACTTCAGGTGCCAGAAAGACCTGATACAGTTAGCCATATTGTTATTGTACAATGCATATGTTATGATTGGAATGACACATGATCTAAAATGAAATAACATTAACTTCATTATAAGTTTGGGTGTGACACATGAGTAAATGTTTTTTAAATATTTAACGCAACTCTTATCAAAGTGTAAAGTATACATATATAAATAAAAAAACTGAAAATAGTTCTAAATTACATTACTTTTCTATTCGTACAGTTTAGAGTAGTCTTTGATTTATTTACCTTATGGTTAGTGAGTAGACATAAGTGCACGCACATGAGATGCATCTGCGCCTGCTGTGTTAAAGCGTCTGGGATTCTGTTGTGTACTTTAGGACTGTTAGTTGGGTCCAAAATTGAGAAAGGAAATGGGCATTCCTAGTTTATTTAGCATGGAAAGCATACTCAATTAGAAATAATAAATCGCAATGTACAATGCAGCACACTATTAAGAAGTTAAACTACAATATTTGTACAACAAATCTGAGAAGAAAACCGAAATATAGAAAACTAAATGAAAACGAAGAACGCTTAGTAGTGTATACAATTAGGGGAAAAAAAAAAAAACAACGACAACAAACTGAGCAAGGCTAGACTTCGGCCAAGAATTGAGGAAGTGACAGTAAAGAGAATGTGTAACAAGACGATTGGATTCTTCGGCAGGATGGCAACGAAAAGAGCATTCATTCATTAGCAGAAAGAATTGTAAAGATAAAACGAGGTTAGCAAAAAAAAAAAACATTTGAACAAGGAGTCATGAGGGAACGTATAAGGAGTTTTGAAAACTTGTCCTTAAAGCTCGAAGAGGACCTGCTGAAACTTGCCCTTAAGCTTCGAGGAGGACCTGTTGCTCCATTCCCGAGAGACAGTGGAGAACACCGAACTTCTCAATCCCGAACAACGAAAGCTTGACGAGCAGCAAACAAAATGTTGTTGATTTGATTTATTTACGGACGCTCTTCAACATCTCAGATCATCAGCGTTCCATTCAGTTCAGGGCGTGAAACAGCCGACAAATTTTGCTCAGAGGCGTCTTTTTTTAGGCTTGAGGTTCTTTTTCGTGCCGTAAATGTACGACACGGGACCCATGGCTTTACTTCCCTTCCGAAGGAAGCCATACTTAGGATTTTTACGCCAGAAAAATCCATCGGTCCTTACCGGGTTTGAACCCGCGATATTAGGTTCAGAACGCAAGTATGGTTACTACTACACCACCAGGACCAACGCAACCAAAATAAAAAAGACTTCCGCATATAACAGTGTAAATGTTTCATGTATTATTTTTGTTAAACGTAACGTAACCTAGGCCAAGTCCTCTGTAACTTTCTAGTTGCAATATGTTGTTCCTTATTACAAAACTGATTTTTTCAGTTATGTTTCAACTTCATTTTATCACTTCGTTTCTTATTGGAATTCGCAATTAATTCATAAATGCACATACATATATTTTATTTATTTATGGACGCTCTTTAACATCTCAGGTCATCAGCGTCCCATTCAACTCAGGGCGTGAAATGGCCGACAAATTTTGCTCAGAGGCCTCTCTTTCAGGCTTGAGGTTCTTTTTCGTGCCGTAAATGTGCGACACGGGACCCACGGCTTTAATTCCCTTCCGAAGGAAGCCATACTTAAGATTTTTACGCCCGAAAAATTTCATCGATCCTGGCCGGGTTCGAACCCGCGATCTTGGGTTTAGGAGGCAAGTAAGGTAACCACTACACCACCAGGACTGACACACACATACATACAAACCTTGACCTAACCTGGGGTAAATCGTAGAAAAGGTGGACTCGGTGGTTAGCTGCGGCGAGCTACGGCCTGACGGCATATGCTTGCCTCCTTTTCGTAAATAAAAATTGATATGGGATTGTGTGGTACTAAGTACACGAGTAAATCATTGTAATGGTGACAAATCTCCTTTGACTGCAGGAGAAAAAACAATCGTAAATATGTTGTTTTTTTATAAGTGTTTAATGCCTGTTTTTACTACTGAGGCACCAAAGACGGGTAAATATATTAGCGAGTCATTGTTTTCTTTGTATCAATAGGGTTTCACGGTTTACATGTAATTATAGGAACAACCTACCTAATATGAATAAAACGCCTGCTAAAACCGTTGAACCTGAAACAGGAGCTTCAACATGTGTTTTAATCATTGTAATGGTGGCACATCTCTAACTGCAGGGAAAAAGTAAAAAAGAAGAAAAAAAAACTTTGGACTGTGAGGATTTGAACCCCCTATCATTCATTGCATTTATAGCACGATGTACTGGCCATCTGGGCTAAACGTCTTGGTTCTTGAGTATATCTGTGGGAGTCACTAGCTTCGGCTTTCTCCGCTGCCGCTGGAGACTGGAGCCACAGGTCCTCCTCGAGCCTTAAGAGTTACCTTTTGGAACAACGTTAACTGTTCTGATGAAACAAAAATAAACCGACACAGGTCAGAGTGTGGAGAAAGAACATTATTCAAGACAATGTTGTTAATGCAATTGTACTGTAAAACATGGCGGTGGTCTATCATGGTTTGGGGGTGTATGTTAGCGAAAAGAGTCTAGAACATCCAGATAATAGATAGATAAGGGCTTTGCTCGTCTATAACAGCATTTTGAGAAACAACGTGAAACCAAGTGCCTTACAATAAGGGACTTACCAGGAGCGTACACATTTCAATAATATAATGGTACCCATCTTACAGCTCACAACGACAGGCAGTGATTGATGTGGAACGTACCGAAGCAGTAAGAACCCATGATCAAAAAGCAGACTTTAATCCATTTATTGAGAAGTTATGCTATTTTTTTGATGAAGAATGTGTGTTTACAAACATAAAACAAGAGTCGATGGAGGAATTGAGAAGAAATGTAAATTAAGAATGAGATAAAATGCCAAAAAAATAAAAAAAACTTGAATTTCACGCATAGAAGGTGCCAGATGGTTCTCAAGCGATACGCATCAGGGTACGAAGCTGTCCAGAAATGTTTCTTTTTTCTTTGTTCATTATTTATTCTTTAGTGTACGAATAAGAAAATGGCATAAATATAGATAGTTTTGTGCAATATTCTTGTTAAACAGATGCTTTTGCAACAGAAATCCCGTATATTTGTGATTATCAACTATAGTTTACTGTGCAGTTCCTTTTAAAGTGACTTTTTTTTGGGACTAATGCTTGATTTTACTATGTACTGTAGAAATGTACATGTTTCATTTAATATGTTGCTAAGAAGTGATCCTGGAATCACAATTTTAAACACACTGCTCTAGCCTACGGAGGCAAGAAGTAACTTTAACCTGTTTTGTGTCAATTCACGAAAAGCAAAATAATGTGGTTAATACACAGCTTACAAATCTGAGCCTGTATTGTATATGTGTGATCTTATTTATGTAGGTCATATGGGTGGAGCGTCTTCTGCCTACTGAGGGAACGGAGTTGTCACCCCGTCGTCATGGTGCTACTTCCTCTACTCATTACCCTCATTTGGGCAGGTAAGAAGTTTATATGTTTATAATTTTTCGCACTTTATCATATTATTTTAAAAGTCAACGATACCTTCTCATCAAGTGCATTAAGATGCTTTACACACTTCTAGCATCATAAATATGCTGTTATGACCATCAGAATCGTTCACAAGGATCTGTTTTGACATGCGTTCCAGTAAAGATGTAGTAAAACGTCATATTTATTGGGACAAACAATATGCGTTATATTAATTTTCATATATAAAAGAGTTACTTCTTTTGGTTCACGAGGAAATATGTATTAGTTCGTGCCTTTAAAAGAAATTCGTCAGTTTCTCACTTGCACAACACGTTTGTTCTCTTGATGCTATATTCAACGATTTAAAATAAAAACAAACAAAGGTACAACTTTACGGTATGGCGAAATGTCAATATTTTCCTCTTTTTAGGGGGGGGGGGTCACAGCTTTAGCTTGAAATAAGGCACCAGAGCGATGAATGCATGAAAATATTTTGACTGAAAAATAGAACAAACAAAACTTAGTATCTAAATTTAAAAGTACTTACACGTTAATAATAGATAAATGTTTCATGTATCACCAGCTTGTATATGTATGCCAGCACGATGTTTTGTTTGTTGTGGTAAATTTTTCCTCTTCGTCGGAAAGAAACATTTTCATATTCTTTTTTATACTATTCCTTTGAGTTTATATAACCTCAGTTTCGGACTTATTTTATAATATCCTTTCATTTTTACTTTCATTATTCCAATCAATAAACAAATGCAATTTGTATTAGTAACCGCAGCTATAAAACCATTACGCTACACAGATTTAATGACATTTTTAACATTAATTATTAATTTATAATGCTAGAATTGCATAAAGCATTGTATAGAACTGGAGTTTTATCTTGATTATACACTTGTTATATGATAAAGGATCCCAACATTTCCTTTAAGTAAATGCATGTACACATCACAGTTTTTTGCTGTTGATTTCATTCTGTACGTTTAGTTATGGAAATGGAGTGCATATGAATTGAATAGCTGGTTTTAACAGTAGGTATTAAAAAGTCTAAATACTTCAAACGTTGTAATAGAGTTGTGCATAGTAATTAAATTGGCAAGCCCGGCAATCTTAAGTAACACACAGGTAAAAGCAAACAAGACTTGGTCCTATTTGCATTGAAGGAAATGGAAAAGAGCGCGGCAACACACAGCTTTCCTTAGGAAATGCCATTAAGCTCTACAGAGGGATCAGTGATGCTTTCTCCCCCACTTGTTTGCCTCACTATGGAGGGGTATCAAGCGTGCTTGCTTACTTGTTGACCTTGCTGACTGTCGCAGTCGTAGCGCAGCTGCTACTAGGTGTGTGCTGTGTTGTTCGTTTCTTAATTCAATAGTATACATAAAGTGTATTATGTCTCGTGGGTTTACAACGGCACAGCGTGTTTTTATATACGATTCGTGTGTTAATTCAGTGGTGAAAGATTCATAGGTCCATTTTCTTTAAGCATACAATTGATTTTGTTTCTTAGGTGAATAATATACTAACCCCTATCTTCAGAGAATTAACCAACAGGAGCGTGAACATGCGTTTTTCAACAGGACTCTACTGCTGCTCACACTGTGAATAATTCCACGAGAAGAATTCACCATGTGTTTCCACAGGACAGAGCAATTACTAGGGATTTAGGCCGCCCTCGGTCCCCCAGTTTAACAACCTGCTATTATTTTTTCTGGGGTAAATGAAAAAATTCCGTGTAAAAGACGAACCCGCACACCACACAAGAACTCAAAAATAACATCGTCAAGAAACTGTCCGGATTTATCACAAATGAGCTATAGCGAGTGGTGAACAACTTCCTGAAGAGATACTAAAAATGTGTGGAAAATGAAGGCGGACAGTTTCAAAATCTCATTTGATAATTTAGTAAGTAATGAGCCTCGTTAATTGGTTTCTGTATTGTATGGTTGGCTTGTTTTATTGTTTTACCTTCCCACTAATCACCCAGAGCCGCCTGGCCGGCGCTCTCGCCCATAGACAAACACTCCGGGGTAAAACAAAACTGATCGCACGGTATTTGAATATAACATCATTGTTTAAAAGTTTTCCATTCACTTAGTAGTACAAGAATGAGCGTCCAATGAAATGCTTCACCAAAAAAAAAAAAAAAAAAAGTGTAAGAGGGAGAAGAGTAACAGGTTTCTTATTTATATCAGTAGCAATTGGGATAAATCGTTCAGTCAGCAGTGCATTTCGTCACCGTATAAAATGCCTATGAATGAGCTGGAGCAATGTTGCGTCGGAGTGTAAAGGGGGCAACATTTTCGAAATTTTGTTTAAGGCAAAAAATTGAAACTGGCTGTGAACTCCAGAAATATTCTACTTTGGTATATTAGATAGCTATTGCTGTTAATGTTTGCGGCTTATTTCGTTGCTGACGACCGTGCCTTGATATGAACTGCTTTCCAGGTTTGTAACGCAATACAGGGCTTTTCATGGTTTTGTCGCCAGTCTTATGGCAACAGCGTCTGTAGGTCGGAAGTCAGAACGGTAACTCCCGACGAAGCGGATGTAATGTCGACGGAACCTATTAAAGTTCTCGCTATTACAACCGCAATTTCAATAAAAAATAAACACTTATTACAGGTGTTAGAAATCTCCTGTAACATTCACACATTGCTGGCAGCTTTATAGAAAATTCACATTCACAAACATCAGTTCATGTTCTGAAATTGAGTGAATTTAAACTTGAAAGCACATAAGGTCACTGTTATCCACGATTTGCAGGCAGGTAATTCTGACATTCGGGTAAATTTCCGTAATTGAAAATTACGGAACGTTATTGATAGCGGTTGACCCACGCTTAATATTATTTATTGATCAAGCATGGTTACTTTGGGTGCTCATGTTTTGCGCGCTAGAACAAGCAAAAAGGGATTAAGAGTACAGAAAATGTCGATTTTATACACGAAATCATTTTGCATGACGAGAAAATGACTTTATGGTTGGCAGTAATGTATGCAGAGTAAGAATACCATAAACACAGAGAGAAACAGATATTACAAACTGGCAGCAACTGATTTTTATTTATGGAAGAAATTGAAAAATAAAATGTGTGTAACAATCCCCCACAATTCAGAACTGAAAGAAAATATTAGGCGAAAAATTGACTCAAATTTGGAAAATTAATTAATGAGTAGGAAAGACAATTTTCTACAGAAAAGTGCGGATGTAGGAAGACAACATTTCCAACATCTCCTGTCATAAGTACGTGTTTGTTTTCATTGTAATTGTAGTTGTAATTTCGAGAAACGGAATAATTTGCACGAATATTAACTCTCTCCGCCGAGAATGACCGCTGTGATTGCCGACCAGCCAGCTGGACTGAAAAGGGCAAGAAAGACGCAGCTTCTACTGCTATAGCTGTAATTCCGGAGAATGTGCTTACAGACAGTTGTCTCCAGTATGATCGTTGTTTGGAACGGGATGTTCGTGCTGCTGGACAAATGCCAGCGTCTGAAAATGAGATCGTCGTTAAAAAAGGTGGTGAAATGAAGTTTTTGTTTGTTTTGTTTTGTTTGGCGCCACAGGCTCGAATCCTGCATCACCTGTAAAACAAATATAATTAGATAATTCATTCATTTTTCCTGTACCATCTTATTTAGGATATTTAAAACGACTTACAATTCATTATTCTGTTATTTACCTATTCTATATAAACACTGTTGCTTGTTTTGATCTTTGAGGCATTGTAGTGGAGGTTGGAGTAAACCGAAATTTCTCAGAAACCGAAGATGGAGTAAAAAGAAAAGATAGCAGGTCTAGCAGGAATTACATCATCGCATTAAGAGTTCCAAGAAGTTTTAAAACAGCCTAACTTGCTTAAGAGATTAGGAATTTTATATTTGTTGTTTCTAGTTTTGATTAAGATGTTTTGCATTAAACCGTAAAAATTGTGTAGTGTTATATCGGGTCATTCATTTATCTGATTACAAGCTGCGGCGAGGATTGCTTTAGCCGATAATCTATTGCCCAAAGTGAGCCGGACTGCACTATATCTGAGCGGGCGAGGCAACACAATTGTCGGTGTTAGAAACCCTAGACTACAGTTTTTTTTAATGGTATTTAGCGGCTGTTTTTACTACTGAGGCACCACTAGGCCAGAGTGACAGTGTAATAAATTCAAATTTACTGTAAAGCTTATGTGCCTACTTATGTCATGCAAGGAGGCGCTGGTCTTAATTTTCCACTAATTTTTGGCAACAGTAATGGAGCTACCCACTACTCTTCTTGATTATTTAAGCTTATCTCTTAATGGATGATGTCTCTTCGTTTGTTTAAAGCTTGTGAATGCTACTAATTTATGTGTTGGAAACTCGATCACCTGGTAATCTCTTCAAATGATCTCCTTACTGTATTTTTTGAATGGTATTTAACGCCCATTTTTACTACTGAGGCGCGGTTCCTTATTGTATGGACTCGATAGGGACATATGAATCATTGTGGAATATTACATATACTAGTACTCTTAACTCTATATAAATCAGTGTGCTATGAAAGAGATTTTAATTAATGTGTTAGGTATAAGTTAATTGCAAAATAGTCCTTAACGCAGATTTTATTAATACCATATTGAACAACGCGATTTAGCTCAATGCCAAAATGTAAGGCATTTGCAAAGTCTGTAGATTGGAAATGAATTTTGTAAATGCAAGTCTGTAGTTATGAATGGAATGGAATGATATGATGATGACGCAAATGAGCTCGGAGTCCTTGGCACTTTAAAGCTATTTGGCATTCACCTTCTCAGGATAAGGAAAAATCTCCGGAAAAAAATTATTAGACAGCTTGACCTGACCGGGAATCGAACCCAGAACCTCCAGATTAATAGCCAACAATGCTACCACAAGACCACGTATGCGGTCTGCATAGTGTTGTTTTTATCACCGATGTTATGTTTCTTGTCCTTGAAAACACCAACGTTTTAAACAAAACTCCTAAGACCCTGATGCTCAAAGGATGTTATTTTCTTTTTTATTTATTTATTTATTTATTTATTTATTTTCTAGCTCTAAAATGTATCGTTTCAGTACAGAGGCAACATGGTTTGATTTGGAGCTGCTCTGCATTTCTAACTAGGTGCAATATTTTAATTTGTACTATCGGGTCCTATTTGTACGTCATAATCCTTGGATACAATTAGGCTAGTGTCCAGATGTAATATTGAGTTTTGTAAATGCTCGGCTTTTGTAGATATGAAGTTTTGACAAAATTAGCTCATATTTGTACATATATACGCGTTTTATGTATTTTTTTCAACGCAATTTTCCTTTCCTTCAATGCATTTCTCACATCTCTGAACTATCATTTCAATCTCCTAAAAATCTGGAAATTAGCGTCCTTGAACTTATTAATTTCGTGAATGTCCACCCGCGAAGGTCAGATTTCAGTTTTAAAAACAAATAATGGTCACTGGGAAGGATGTGCGGCGAATAACTCAGTTCTTGGAAACCACAAGTTTTCACAGCAGCCTTGGCATTAGTAGCTATCTGGATTAGTGCATTGTGTTGCAGTAGATGAATTCCTCCACTGAGCATTGCATGTTCCTTTTCCTTGTAATTAATGCAGTATTTCAACATGGTACTTCCTAATCACCGTTGTGCTCCTTTCTTAGAATTGCTCTGCAGTCTCAAAATATTGTCCCATGATTTTTTTTTCTATACTGTGAATTTAGCCATTTTAGAGGGTTCTTCACCCTTCTTCCGCAACTCCATTGATTCTCATTTTGAAAGAGGGCAAAAATTTCGTCCATCGTGTCGGCGGATTCAAATACCTTCCTGTCGTTACCACGGGAAATGTTCAAAACCACCTGACAACATTCCAGGCGCACTTGCATTTGAACTGCTGAAAGTATTTGGAGCACCCATCTTGCACTCACCTTGTGCATATGAAACGTTGAAAAGCACAGTTGTTTCAGAGTGCCCAACCTTGCAGCTATAGTTTTTGTCTTTAGACACCTATCACTCATAACTTTCTCCCCAACATGAGGAAAGTTTTCTTGTGTCAGCATATCCATCGAATTATCCATCTTCAGAGCTCTCTGCCCAAACGAAATACAGAATTTTAACCCGTTTTTCACAGTGTAAAGGGGAAGATTCCCCATAACACCCCGTCAAGGAGTTGTATAAAAATATATCAAATTTTAAATAAATGCAAAAAGATTATGACTAATGGTATGTAATCTTTTTGTAATTAGACTAAAGGCATTTGATTCCCAATAAAGGTTCAATAGTATCATTACAATGTTTTCATCATGTTTATAAAGTCCAGTTTTCTAACATTAATATCATTTGGTGAAAGATCTTCTTTAGTTAAAAATTTAATCACTACCCTGTGTTCAGTTTTGAACATCATGCTGTATTGTGCAACACGACTGACTTAAAAGAGCTTCTCCAAGCAAACATATGTGTAGCCAGAAAGAAAATACAGTACATTTCCATTTTTGCTGAAGGATACGGGCAAGAAGTCCATTATTTTCTGCTTCCCAATTCTCCAACCGGTTAAACTCATATTCAAGAATTGTTTATCCTCTTTGAATGTCTGCTATTGCGTTATGTGAAATGACACTCAGCTGTACCACTGAAATAGTATTAAATTAATAATATAATGAGTACCGTTGCCTAGATAAATTTGACCAAAGGTAATACGCACTCGTATTCTTCATCAGAATCTCGTTAACTGGAAAATTTTCAGTCAGAGAACTTAACGAGTGAAGCTATGTAGTCGTCATTTTCATATTTGTGTGTTCATTTAAGTATGATGCGTAATTAAGTGCACTATGCTAAATGGATAAAGGTAAGGCATTGCGTGTCTTATAATATGGCCATACTTCTTAAGTGTGGGATTACACAATTGTATATATCACACAACTATTTATAAATGCTTTTGCGATTCAGAAATAATACTTTCAGTCCTTGTGTTTATTCTATCAAGGCTTCTTCAGGTGTAATAATTATTCACAATATTAAAATGCTATGTAACAAGTCATAGAGTCTTCAAACGCGTTTCTTATTACAACCGATGTCACCAAAATAGCTGTTTTTATGCTGCAATAGCCTTAGGTTCAAGAAATTAATTGTGCATTTTGATCTGAAACATCACAGAGGTGAGAGACTAGTGTCTAACAATTCAACTGTGAGAAATCGTCGGGGCGCGATGAGATTGTGAAATAGTGGAGGAAACTATGCGATTGTGATCGATGTTGTGCAGGGGTTACCGACGTTAGCAGTCACCCTCATTTGTGTCGGCCGGACTACAGCCTACAAACACATGGTGCCAAGCGAAGCAGGCGCGCATGTGTTGACCACATGCATGTCGGTTTCTTTGTGTCAGTTTTAGAAACAGCGTTTTAAGTGGGACTTGCAATGAACAGTGCGCTGTAACTAAACACACGTATTGCAAGACAAAGCCACCGGGAAAATACATGAAAATCTGCCGGGATGCAAATTAAGATTTGTCAATGTGGAAAACACTTAATAAGAGACCTCTTTTATAGGCTTACGTTTTTCTAAACACAACGCAGTTTTATTATTTTTTAATTTTGTGCAATTGCTGTAATTTTAAATAAACTTTGAAGCAAGAGTCTGAAAAAGAGCGTTTGGACTTCAAAAATACACATTTACATATAGAATGCAGATGTTTGTCTATTCAAGAACCATTGGGATACATAGGGCAATGAACAAATAGTAAAAATAACTCTAATTGTAAAAAATCGTTATTAACATGGTTGTAGACAACCTTTCACCTTAAATCCATCCTGCATGCGGCGTGGAGTTGACTATACAAGCATGAATAGTTAGTGATGGTACATAGTAATCTTTTTATTATGCATCTCTTTAATGTATCTATGCGATGCTGTAGGATGACAGCCTATTCTGCTCTACAAAATAAGTCACGAGATTTTAATCATATGTAAATATAGGGAGTGTATTGGTCATAAAGATACTTTTCTTTATATTCATTAGAGCACAGGTAGGCAAAAACAAATTCTCAAAATTTCTATTTATTTTATGGAGGAAAATCTCATGATATATATAACTTACACTATATCATATATGAGGATGAATAAATTAAACGGGACAGTAGCTGTTAAATTCCTTAAGTCTAGGATGCTTAAACACAACAGTAAACATTATGAATTTGGAATCTCTACAATGCTAGTACGAAAAATAGAAGACACCAGTTTTGTTCGGTCTATGATTGGGAAGAAAATGTTTAGTCGGTGTTGTTTTAAATTTCCGTAGGGTTTTTGAAAAACACCTTTGCATAGCCATTCTTTGGCATAATTGGAAGAAAAAGTTTACTAATACAATTAGTGGATTTTTTTTAATTTTATTTTACAGCTAAAGACATGCTAGCCTTTTGATATGCTAAGCTCTGCAAGTAAAATCTTGAAAAATGCATGCTGCTAGATCTCGAGTGTATCCGCTTTGTCGTTTCCTGTCATAAATCACGAGAATAGGTGAGCGACTCCTTATCAAACAATAAGTATGAAAATACTGTGATATTTTCTTGAAATTAAAGTCTTGATTTCACATAATATAATCATTTACACTTCAATATATTTCGTAGGTAAACACACATGCATTCGAAGTATACTGAGAATATTTTAGCTATCGACCGCCTGAGCGCTGCTGCTTATTGCAGCCGCTGCAACTGAAAAAAGGAGGTAATTGCCATGCGTAAAGTTAGTATTTTTATTTTAGTATTTATATTTTTACTGGAAGCATAAAATAATACTGACTTTAAACTGCTAATAATAAGCACTAATTTGAGTTATAAAGATGTTGAAATCGGTGCCCCTCACAGGCAATACATTGCCGGCATGTATAGGAAATTCCTGTATTTCATCTTTCTTCCGTAAGAACAAGAAGGTTCGGAACATCTTTCTTGTTCGTGAGAAATGCTGTAACTCGTAACCTTTTAACAAGCTGGCGAACAGTTTTTCTACCTGGAACATGATTGCCAGGATATTTTCTTGCGAAACGTGTAATCACTTCGCTGTAAGAATCCGTTTTCACACATGAGGAGCATCGTTTAAAAATAATTTATTCTACAAAAAGACACAGCAACCAAACTAAAGAAGAAGAAGACAATTTTAAAATGCAACTTTACAGATAGAATCCTTATAAGGCTATAACGACGAAAAAACAAACCAATTGTAATAAAGTTGCTTTCTGCACCTAACAATGACCTTAACAAAATTTGAAACAACACATATCAAAGCTTTTTCAAATTATTATTTTATGGGTAAACTACTTAATTTGTTGTATGTTGCTTTTTCCACCAAAACACATGAACTTAACAAGATCTGAAACAACGCGTATAAATTTAATTTATTTATTTTATGACTTAACTATTTTTATTGATTTATTTTTCAACCTCTAAATCTTCAACATTTCCAATCTATTTTCCTCTTCAAGGCAATGTTATGTACTCATCTGCATCATTTTCTTTTATCGCCCGATCAACAAATCCTCTATTATCACCACATCTTTGCTTCAGCTAGTTACCTACGTCATTTCTTTTGGCGCATTTTTCTTACATAACTAGTGGCAAAATATTTAGATCAGGAATATATTCAACTGAATATCTATTTTGTCCAAGAGTGCCATGAATCATTTAGAGGGATAATCTAATTTATATGAAGGAATTATTTTTATAATAATAGCGTTTTCTGATTTCTTTAACTATATTCTCTTTGTATCTCTAATGCAATGTAAATTTTTAATGAATTAGCTACAGTTTTAAATTACAAATGATGCAATCACTACCCAATACATTGGCTCTTTCTGTATTTCTATAAATTTCATGATATTCTTCGGGTGTCGTTATTTCAGGCAGACATCCTATCTGGAGGGAGAAACGAATGCTCCCGAACTGAACTGTTCTTCGTATTAGGACAGTGTCTTAGAAGCCACCTTACAACGCGACAGTTTCGATTTTGTCCACCACAATCATTGGAGAAAAATCTCACGCTTGTAGTAGAAGAATCAAATTGGAGTTAACAAGAACATCAGTAATAGCAGAAGCCTTCTGTCTAGCGAAAAGACCATTCTCCATCCTCTTATACTGCACAGAATTTACGCAACATGTGTTAGTACATAAAGAGCTTTACTTATGCTGAATAATCATAAATTTATTTAACATTGTTGTACTCACTTAACATCTTATTTCATAATAAAAGAATGTGCTGTTAAACATTTCTTGGACAATGTGCGTTTTGTTTCGACACAACGAGTGGACTGAATGCATTTTACACTGATCACGCAACTTTAGATGTATATTGTATATGAAAAACTTAGTTTTGAAACAGAAATGTACCGTAGTACCATGCACGGCATCATTACGAATAAGAAATCACATCAATGTGAATTTTGCCCAAAGTTGAACTTGCTGCGCTTTGAAGCTCGCACATAAAAATTTGTTCTTCAAGACTATATTTATGTAGTGGCATAATTATCGATGAATAATTATTACACAATTTACACACAGTGAAATCACAGAGTAACACACGAACACACAACCATTCGCTGAAAAAGCCTCCCTCAAACAACAAACTGATAACTGCACATGCCTATGGTCTTGACTAGTTTTTGTCATTATGCAGCCCTTACCTTACTGTGCATGTTGCATTGCACTGACCCCACTCTCCCATATTCTCATCATAATTTTTACATCAATTTTTTACTTATTAAAGAGTGCAATCCGGAATATGAGCTATACTTTTGACAGGTTAAATTATAAATTAATTTTACATTTTCTTAAAGGTCGTTAAAATTACTATCCTCTTCTGCCTATTTTAAAATAAAACAATGATTTTGTTTTTCTTTCTTTATAATTTCTGGTACGGAATAAAGGACTACCGTGCAGTTGCTTTAATTTGAAACATGGAAAGTAGATAAAGATAGCACTTTATTCCTCATGACATTAGCCAATTCTTAACTGCCTAATCTCAAAAGCAGTACCATTGATACGATTATTATTTTATTACTGTTTAAAGTACGGGTTATATTGAAAAACGGAATTTAGAAAGAGATTCTAGTAGTGTTGCCGTTTCTACAAATATGTCGCAAACACTGCACTTCATGATTTACTCGGGGATGGAAGCAGAAATGATATACCATCCATTAATGTCATTTTAGAGGGTCCCGACATGCTATTAGCTTCTTCCTTTTCATTGTTTTCGGATTCCTCTCATGATCACTCTCTTCAACCTTGCCGCCCAACTCGCTATCTTCTAAATTTATGACAAAACTGTCCAACACTTCATGAATTAATCGGTCTTTCTTTCAAAAGAATTCTTCTATATTCATCACATGCTCGCAAGCACACCGCCAATTTTCTGAAGTAACTTTATTTATAGCGCTGTGAAACAGCTCAATAGCATCACACGATTTGAAAGTTACGTTCTATTTCGTCACATCATTTTTTATTTGCGCCCATTTTAATTCAATAGCGTCCATGTCGCAATGGTAAGGAGGCAAGCAAACTAGTGTCTTTATTTATTTCAGCGTTGGTGTCAATTTCGTACCGTCTGAATGCATCTTTATGTCGTACAAATCTAGTTTTGTAACTTAGTCGTCAAAGTCGATACCCCGATCTCGCAACCAATTTTGCATTGCTTTCCACCTCCCTTCCTTTTTGCAGCGAATTTGAAATGGGGGATTTATTCATTCCATTATCCATAACAATAATGCTACGCTCAGGCATGTTCGGCAGAAGTTGATTGCGAAATCACGGTTTAAAAATATTATCATCCATTTCTTCATGGTAATCCTTTGTGTATTCAGACTTAAATACATGTAGTGCATGGGACAAATCCAGCAGTAGTTGAGCATGCAAAATAGTAAATCTTGAATCCTTTCCTAATGACCCACGCAAAGGATGTTCTGATTCGCAAACATCGGAAATCCATATTTTTACCTTCGATTGATTAACATTCACCCTAGTTTCATCTAAGTAGATGATTGGCCGCCCAGTACCTCTTAAATCTGTCATTTTTCTTAAAAACTGAATCTTTTCACATGACATCGAGTTTGTTCATCAGAAATTTACGTCCCAGATTATACTTTGTATAATGAAAACCCATGCCCTTCATTATCTTATGTAAAGCCCACTTCCATGGAAAATGCCTGCTGCTTTTAACACTTGATTGTATCATTTAAGCTGGGCAAGAAATGTGATTTATTCAAACCATAAATTGTACGGCGTATAGCGCAAAGGTATTCATTAGTGTTCTGTTGCGTCGTTTCCTTCCTGGAGTTGAAACAACAGTTCGGTTTTCGTCTGTTTGCTTCTTTTCCTACATTATGTAAATCGAACTACGAGATATGCAGGTGACTTTGACGTCCTTTCCATAAATTGCGCGACTGATATTTTTCGTTTACCGATCTCAGTGCATCTAGTTCATCAGTAAAGAACGAGTGCAGCACAAACTCAATTTCTTTTGCATCTGATTGCGCAAGATTTCTTCGTTTTCCAACACCCGCTTGTAACTGCACGAAAGCCAGCGAAATAAGCACTGCTAAACATATTAGGATACTTTCCATATTCACTGCCAAAAGGTTTAAGCTATCACATGTATTGCAGTTATTGCCACTGAGAGACTATGCAGTGCAGGATGGCTATGACAGTTTCCAGTCCCTTTGACCATCATTAGGACACCCTCCTCCTAGGTAGCAGCAAAATGGCCGTATTAAAGTTCACTTCTCGGCAGGTTAGGTAGACTGAGTAAACAGCGTGAAAATCCTTTTAGTGAATACGCCCATTTTGGTAGTTGTTTGTGGAAGCCATTTTTTTTACCAGCGACACATTTGTCAACTTTTTACTTGATATCCAATTTATAAACATTATTATGGAACAAAATGAACATGTACAGCTGTTCTACAAAAGTCTGGCTTTTTATCCAAAAGACTTGTACTGTCAAGCGCTTCGTAGTGTTACACTGCCACTTTTACGTATAAACAACTATGTGTGCAAACGCATCTAGCACATTTTTATGTTTATATATGTTTTAGTATGTTTGGTTTCTAAAGTAACAATTATTGCTAAAAATGTGTTTTGTGTAAAAGAATGTCATGTTTAATCATATTTTTCAAAAATTTTTTGCTTTTATGTTCCATTTAATGCACATTAAAATAGCTATTTTAGTTATAATTTTTAAATAATGTAATTTCACATGTTACCAATACAGTGTATTAATCATCGGGCAAATGTGTGACGCCACGAGCTTGGTTTTCCATACCGCGCATAATCTTTAGCTCTGCCCACTTGGTTTTCAGCCAATGAGGTTGGATTTTTCTACTGCGCATGCACAATACCTTCCGTTAACTCTTGATTTTCAGCCAATCATTGGCTTTCCGCATGTCCACTTCTTAGCCCGAGGTAGTGAAAGTGATTGTAGGAGTAGTACAACTTAAAATGATATTGCAGTTTCAAGATAAAAACATAAATTTTATTAATGGGGAGAACCTTTTCAGACAAGAATTCGTAAACATCATTACGGTAAAAAATCTTTTAGGACAGGAATTCGTAGAGCAATGAAATGCATTTAACGGGAAACAATTTATTTTTGCCAGAAATACCAGACCCTGTGGTGGGAAAATATTGGAAATTCTTAACAGGCTGACCCAAAAGAAAATCCATTAAAGGGACCCTGGGATGGGAAAACATTGCAAATCCATTATCAGGCTGAAACAAGAGAAAACATTGACAGGTAAAAATACCAGACCTTGGGAGGGTGAAAAGCTTTCAGACAGACATGACCCTCGTGGCACTGAGACAGGTAGAAACCTGTTTTGAGATAGATACATTCCGACTGCCAAAGCAACTTTCTCCACGCTTAGTAGGTCGCTGGATCCCAAGCTAGAATCAGCACCCCAGCAGTTCGTTTAAGGTATGCTATTTTATATTTTTTTATAAAAATTTTGCAAATTAACGCATTTTAACCTTGCAACGTAATAATAAGTAGTATGTATCTCGTGTTAGACTAGACTAAACTTTTCTTTCGTACATAGCAAAGTAAAATAGCGTTTTGCATAAAATAATAATAATAATAGTTGTTGTAGTTGCTTGTAGCATTTTTTGCATTTGTTTTAATATATTTTACAAACACGCCTGCTTCACATCCACTATTCAATAAAAATAATGCTCACCTGTGCAAGTATGCTTACCCACACAAATTTTCATCAATATTTTGTATAATCAAGAATATAAAACCGCTCCCCACCTAATGTTTGAAGGTCGACAAATTTACGCGATTAATAAATCCGATTTTTGAAGGTCAACACATTTCCGCCATTCAATAAAATACCTGCCCTGATTGCCTGAAGGAAACATACACAACACCAAACGTTATTTGAGTAAAAAGCTTTTAAAAATATGAATTCCAAAACATCGAAATTTAATTAGACAGTAAATCTTGAAAACATCACAATCCCAATAAGGAGAAATATTTTATCCACACCCCTAACGTGAGCAGGTAGAATTCTTCCAAAGCAATTAATGTCTCTTTTTCCGACTGACTGTAGCTACTGCTGTGTGCGAACACACTGCTGTTTTTTTTTTTTTTGATTGATTTATTTATGGACGCTCTTTAACATCTCAGGTCATCAGCGTCGCATTCAACTCAGGGCGTGAAACGGCCGACAAATTTTGCTCAGAGGCCTCTCTTTCAGGCTTGAGGTTCTTTTTCGTGCTACGACACGGGACCCACGGCTTTACTTCCCTTCCGAAGGAAGCCATACTTAGGATTTTTACGCCCGAAAAAATCCATCGGTCCTGGCCGGGTTCGAACCCGCTTTTTGGGTTTAGGAGGCAAGTATGGTAACCATTACACCACCAGGACCGACATCACACACTGCTGGTGCTAACCCACTAGTGGTGCTAGCTGCAGAAACCAGTTCGTCAGCGGAAAAGGGGCACATATTACTGACGTCATCTGTTAATATAAAAATGCACCAGAGTCAGTCAGAGAGCATAAGTCAGAGAATTTGTGATTTTTATACTGAGCAACTAAGAAAGTTATATTGAATCCGCAATAATAAAGAGTACCTAGTTACAGCAGGAAATTATAATAGCGATAATTTGCGATTCACATTTAACTTAACAGTTTTCCTTCCCTTTTTATGATATAGTGAGAAACTAAAGTTTCAGACAATCACATATATAAACGAAAGAATTAAAAATGTACACCGTAGTCTTCCGGACTTAAAATGAGAATTTTTGTTAGAGAGTGATCTCGGATTTTACAATTTAATGGTCATGATATCTTGCATGGTTTCAACATATCAGACACATACATTCTACGCGTCAGTTCATAGTTATTTATTGCAAACGTTTTGAAATAAAATCCGTGCAACGAGAGTCGCAACTTCTCTGTATCCAGACGAGGATGTTGGAGCAGCACAAAGTAATATCTGCAGTCTTCGATGAAAAAATGTCAAACTCATCAACAAAGTAGCACTGCAACAACAATCAACACATGGCTCCGTGGTATCAGATAGCAGTTTAACCTCGCTGAGGTCTGAGTCACGTTTCTTGCTGATTCTGTTCAGTTTTAAAATACATTAATTTTGTGCGAAGGATGACGAATTGTGTCGCGATATTGACGATAACCATTTATACATCCCATGATCATCACAATGGATATTAGGGCAGCTTTAAAAAAAAAAAAAAGAAGATACAAAAAGACAACGCTTTGCCGGTTTCCAATGCCATAGCAACCACAACTAAGGATGACCCTTGGGTTAATCCGGTACCAGAAAAAGGAGCAGCATGTTCTTCAAAATCAATGATCTAGGATAGCAATTACTATGCAGGTAGTGGTGTTAATGTTGTGGATATATAAAGTTACTTAAACTGCAATCAGCCAATAAGCAACGATTTTAAAGTAGTATGTTATTAATAGTCCTTGGCATCTTCCACAACATATAATTCAAATTAGACGGAGCAGTAGGAAATTGTCGGTCCTGGTGGTGTAGTGGTTACCATACTTGCCTCCTATACCCAAGATCGCGGGTTCGAACCCGGCCAGGACCGATGGATTTTTTCGGGCGTAAAAATCCTAAGTATGGCTTCCTTCGGAAGGGAAGTAAAGCCGTGGGTCCCGTGTCGTACATTTACGGCACGAAAAATAACCTCAAGCCTGAAAGAGAGGCCTCTGAGCAAAATTTGTCGGCCCTGAGTTGAATGGGACGCTGATGACCTGAGATGTTAAAGAGCGTCCTTAAATAAATCAATCAATCAGTAGGAAATCGGTAATTCCGATATCAATGGCTTACTGATTACACATTTTGATTGGTGTGCTGCGCTAAACAGAAAGGTGCTTTGTGTCGACATTGCATGATTTTTCAACCAAAAGTGCATCGTGGTATTTGAGATGCATTCATAGTGCGTAGTTTACTAAATATGAGCATTTCCACATGTGTCAGTCCTGGTGGTGTAGTGATAACTACACTTGCCTTCTAAACGCAAGATCGCGGGTTCAAAACCGGCCAGGATCAATGGTTTTTTTCTTCGGGCGTAAAAGTCCTAAGTATGGCTTCCTTCGGGAGGGAAGTAAAGCCGTGGGTCCCGTGTCTTACATTTAGGGCACGAAAAAGAACCTCAAGTCTGAAAGAAGAGGCCTCTGAGCAAAATCTGTCGGCCGTTTCACACCCTGAATTGAATGGGACGCTGATGACCTGAGAAATTGAAGAGCGTCCATAAATAAATCAAATCAACAATTTCCACATGTCGGTGCGAGAGCATATGAAGTCATCTGGGCACCATGATTTTGCAAATAAGTCGAACAACTTGTTGCACGGGATGAAAAACAATCCAATCAGTGTGGCGCAACAGATCATGCTTACCAAAGAGAAATTAAAGAAACCATGCAAAAGCTGTATCTTAGATTCATGCATTGGTTTTTGTGAAACTCACGGTAAGAATTAATCTTCCGTCGTTTTCCACGATATGCTGGATTTTAGAGTCGATTCAGGGACCCCATCTTAAAAGATCACTTTGATAGCTGTAATGGAAGTGCTAAGTATACTTCTGTCCAAATTCTAAATGAACCGATTACACTCTGCGGGCAAATTATTCTGAAAACATTGATTTCATTACTCAAGGAAAGTACTGTATTTGCAGTACTATCTGACAAGTCAGCAAAAAAAAAAAAAAAAAAGGAATGCTCTATAGTAATGCGTGATTTCATTACTCAAGGAAAGCACTGCATTTTCGGTGCTATATGAAAGAGGAACGCTCTATTGGAGTGCGTGATTTCATTACTCAAGGAAAGCACTGCATTTTCGGTGCTAAATGACGTGTCGGCAAGAAAAGAGGAATGTTCTATAGTAGTGCACTTTGTGGACCACAGTATTATCATGCGTCGGAGTTAGCCCGGTCAGTCCCGGCTTTTTAGTGTTGTCCGGGGTTTAAGAAGTTTATAACTGGCGAGGATTTTTTTTAACTGTTAGACCTACATGTTCGGCATCGCGTTTTTAAACATTCTCTTACGGCCGTGCATCTCTCAGCCCATATTTGAGCAAGCGCTGACGTCGATTTTGACGGAGGAGCGGCTACCGATCTCGCCACAACTTTATACTTAGTAATTTGGCAACACAACAGGGGCAATGTGTATGTTTTCGTGTGTGAAGTAACTCGGCTACATGTTGTTTTTATCTCTATTCGTTTTTTGTCTCATCGTTTAGGAATGGGCAAAATGAGTGTGTTTAATGTAACGTGCAACAGGAATACAATTTTTTGAAATTGTCTAATGACAGTAACAATGAACGTGTTTATTGTGCACTAGGTACTGGAGAATTTTCTGTTGCGCATAAAGGAAAGGATGAAAACAACTAAACATGGGAGTGCCATTGATGCTACTGCTTCAGCAAACAAGTAATTTCAAAAATATTTCCTGCGTTGGACCCCCCAAAATATCGTAAGCCTAACAGTAGCATTATTCATATTATTCGATAGGAATTTCTGGGAATTATCCACTTAATGATCTGGGTACTTCCAGCACACTAAACTCCATTTCTTCATTTTTAACTGAAGCTGGTGTTTAAATGAACAAACTTGCTGGTACCAGGTACACGGTAGTGTTCATTTATGGCTGGTAAGGAAAATGATGTGCAAAAGCTTATTAGTGATCAGCAGTTTAAAGCTTTGGTTTTTACATTGCAATAAATGCTATCTTAATGTAGTAGTCAACGACTGAATACTGATCCGGAAATAAGAAACTGCATCGGAACAGTGAAGGGAATAGTTCATGTTTTTTCCTCCCAGAAAGGGCACTTCGAAGAAAATTGATTACACGTGTACTCTCATTATCCAAAACTAGGTAGACTGCAAAATATAAAGCCACTCGCTTATTTTCAGAGCATTTTGTTTCCATTGTTGAAGCTATTCACGCCTGTGTGCACATACGCTATATTTCTCAGTCTCTATTGCTGGTGTCATTACACGAGAATGTGAAATACACTTCCCATTTCGAGCCCGTGGCTAACATACTTCAGGGAATTCAAATTCATCTCCGCGCTGTGCAATAATTTGTACTGCAACTGGTAACTCTGAAGATCATAGAAAGAGGGTAGTCATAATCTTCATTTGGTGAAATCTGTGGAAGAAACTTCGACTGAACTAAATAAAATGTGAATGTGCCACGAAAAGTCCCCGAACAAATGCGCTGATCTAATTATCCGGGAGATATGGAGCAACAATTTAGAGTCTCCATAATTTTTCCTTATTTAGACTCAAAAATCATCACTTAAACGCCGTTTTCCTATGCTATAAGAACGCCTTTTCTTCAACGATTATCTATTTTATTTGAAAGGGATTAAAAGTGTTCTTCATCGATAATATTCTGGCAGAGGGTCAAACATGGTACGAATTATGGAAATAACAAAAGTGGTGAACATGAAGACATTTTTATGCTTCGGTTAACTAATCCACTCTTCCCATTTGTAGCTCGCAATGTGTTTTTCAGTCCTCATTGGACTAACACTTCTTGCTGCAACATGTAGAACGGTCATTCAGCATTTTCTACCGGAAAAAATTTGGCTCCGATCAACAATCTTTGTACGACTGAATGGTCTCTTGTCTTCTAAGCGTTCATCGTGAAAGGGTGAATACGGAGAAACAAAAATGAATGGGTGAAGTCATCAGCAAGTTCGTTTTGCAGCCTCATTGACTTCAGCTGCCTTTTAAAAAACTGAGGAGGAAATTGGATAAAGAAATTAAGTTATGCAATCAACATTGCTTTTAGGTAGCTTTAAGTTGTACTAAATGTACTGAGAATTTAACTTTCAGCAGTTATCCAATTATGCCTGTAATTTCACGATTTCTGGATTTTAATAACTAATTAAAAACAACAATCTGCCTCTAGTTTAGTGGTTAACCTGCTAGCCTATAAATCAAGAGGTTCCGGGTTCGATTCCCGGCAGGTGGAAGGGATTTTCCTTACATTAGGAATTCTCTGTCCTACAAAGAATCTGAAGATATGAATGCGAGAGAGAGAGGGGGGGGGAATGTGTTTCAGCAAACAATAATAAACCCTAATGTTTAATTGAACAATATGCAAGTAAAGAACACCAGCAGGGGTTCTATTTCATGAAGTACACATTGCAAATGTACAAAATTACACTGTGCAAGGAAATTAATTAAGTGGAATGTAAATATAAGCATTTTTTGAAAATAACTTTTGTAATTATAAGGATGCTTTTGTGAAACATAATCATTTGTTGTTTTAAACTAAAGAAATTATTGCGTAAATGTGTACTTTCGTGAAATAGGCTCCGTCGGCTTCAAAGGTCTAAGTGTCCGATCTGATTGCAGTAGTATGGGGGACTAAGTATCGTGTTTGGAATTATGTTGGTTCTTCCCACTTGAGACGAATCTTGTAGAAGTCCATGATCCAAGTAATTTTTCTCTGATATTTGTACCTCTACCTTAGTTTTCTTCTTGCTGGGCACTCCCGTAATCTATCGGGTGTCTGAACTTCCTCTCCACAAATGAGATTATTATTATTATTCTCAATAAGACTGTATCTAAGCAGATAAGTTATGCTGATCTTGTGGGATAGTTTTGTTATCCTTCATCCATGCGCTTTATCTGTTAGGGAGTCACATGCTCTACGGCTCTGTTCCTTTTATCCCAAAATATAATTATGTCATGCTCAATTCGTTTAGTTCGAAAGAATCATTAGTTAGATAACAAAATCGTCATATTATTTATATTTTCAGGTACCTCCGTAATTCAAAATCCAGAAAAACACGAATGGGTGCAATTCGTGATAATTGTTGTGAATTCCCCAACTAGTCCTTAATATATTTTTCTCTTGCAACTTCTGCGAAAATGGCCTGCCAAACAGTTTGGAAGTGAAATATTTTTTTTCAGTTTAAATGGTAGTTGGATACAAAATCAATTGGCGGTTGCATAATAAATAAGAATGCTTAGTATAGACAATACACTTGCAGAAAAAAGCGAAGTATACAAATGATACATAATACATACTTGCGAATTAATTAGAATTGAATAAATTTTACTTTCCTACCTTAATTTTTGTGTATCAGGTCTTTGCGATGGTCCTTCTGGCGTGCATAATATTCCACCAAGCTCTCCTTAAGATCAGAATGCTGGTAATGAATTTACGCTTCAACGAAAGCATGGCAAAATCTGTTTTAATGGCTTTTTTTTTATCTCCTTTTGAACTACTAAAATTTGCACTAATTCACCATTGATTTTTTTTCTTACAGAATGCTGGTTTCAGTGCAAACAAACAAAATGTAAATTGCCAACTGCTTTCCATAAGCCAGAAGTGGAAATTCCATACCCCATATTTCAATGGTCTGTAGCCTTAGTGCGTGAATTAGACACAAAGGCAAGAGGGTGACAGATAAAACTTGCTGTGTTCTGTTTGAGGTAGATTTCAACATTTAATTTCCTATAACTATTGCTTTATATACCTGTATGCGTGAAAGAAAGAAAAACAACAATGTAAACGAGGAGTTCTCAGTTCTTGCGCCTGATGTTTGTTTTGGGGATTATTATCTGTTTGCAGACGTGCTGAAAACCTTTGTCTTTGGGAGTTTATGTATTTTCATCGAGGGAGGTGAGAGGAAGCGGTAAGAGCAGCCGCTTCGCCAACAAGAGCTATTATGTGTATGCACTAGCAGACAACGTTAACTCTCGTCACATGCGTTCCTAGGAAAGCCTCCAGTTTTATACTGCTGATTATTGTGTTACACAGTTGAATTAAATATTGTAAAACCTATTGGATAATTATAGTGAAACGTATATTAATGACAACACAGTCATATATATTAAATATGGGTAAACTTGCAGTTGTTTCAGTATCAAACAATATTACATTTGAAGTCATGCAGTCTCTTTCCAGTAGCGGTAATCAATCGCTTGGTCACAATATAATTCTAGTTCGATCTAGTTGTAATTTGTTTTATAATTAAATGTAAAGAAGATGAACGCTAGATATACAAAGCTTACCTCTAAGCCCTTTTCTTTGCTACCACTGGAAGGGAAATCGAAATTAAAAAGCTGGATAGATCAACTGCAACTATTGTGAGTCAAACTGATGGGAAATATATATGCTCTCTGTAGAGACAGATTTCTTTCTGCAGATTCCAGACTTTTAATCATAGAGTCCTCCATAAATATGCTGCATGAAAACTGGGAAAGTAATTGTTAATAGGTGCATTACTACGAGGTTTTGTAATAATTTCTCAATCTCTCTCTTTGTTGTACATGTTCAGCCGTGCACTTATGGGTAAATATTTTAGTTATTAAAAGCTTAGAAGCATGCATTCTATGTCAGTAGCAGCAGTAGTAATAAACCTAGTAAAATTGTGCACCCTGGGTTTATGCTGCCCCTTGTCCTTGCTGGTTTTAATGTGCACCTTTTGTTGTGAACCACCTAAATACGAAGATACAACCATTTTAGAGATATTTCGCATTTTATCGCTATTGCGAAAAATCGCATCTATCAAATATATACACGGTTGTTTATTACTATTCAGTATATAGTGAGCATCACAGGCGATGGATACAAGATGAAATGATTCATTGGGAAGATATTTTCAAGGGGAAAAAAGCGTTCCAAACTTAAATTAAGGTACCTTCCCGGCATTTGCCATTTATGAGGACTGGGAAAACTTGGAAAAAATCTGTCAGAAAGAAAAGGTCGTGGAGAAAATCGAACCCCAGACCTCCTGCTCATAGTTCGCATCCTAACGATCTCGGTCACACGTGTCAATATGTCTATGATATGCTACAGCGTTAACAAACATTAAACATTCAAGGAATTGCTATTTTAAATTCCACACATTTTACAGTACTCGGTCTGTAATGCAAGCTCCAACTTTTATGGTTACTGAAAGTATATGAAATTATAAAAGTTAACATTGTGGAGGCTGCACAGCAAGCCTCGTTCCAAATTCTAATTTTTATCACGTGACAATATGCTTATTTGAATAGATGATAATGGCTAGCAATGAAGAATTATAGACTCCTTTAGCTTCCTTTAAGTTAGTATTACTTTACTGTGTTTTTAATGATAACATACAAAATATGATGCACGAAACAAAATCGCATAACAAATTCAAGCTGAAACTTTGTACATAAGTGCACTTTATTAAGCCCAGCGAAGGCTCACGAAGTTTTCGAAGCTCCCTGTCACAATCGTGACGAATCGTGCTGCATGAGCGCCTCATTTTTACAAGCCATGTTGTAGGCCATATAATATAGGAGCTGCGGGCGATTGCACTTTACACCAGTTACTTTAGTCTCACGTTTGTCTACCCCAGAAAGTTTCGCTACAGTTGTCGGGAAGTCCGTAAGCCTCCCTTGTTAGTATAAAAACTGAAAGCTATCTGGCACATAATTATTAAGTTATTCTATATAGGATGATGTATGTTCTGGATCCCTTTCTAAGGGTCATGACACAGTGCTCTGAAGAGCTATGTGGGCGGGGAATGAAAGTGTTTTAAAACTTGAGAGTTGTATGGTAAATTCTGCTCCCAGGAGTAATGATCTTCCTAAATCAAAAAATGCTCTTAGTTTCTCGTTGCAGCTACAAGAGTGAATGTTTTATGTACTACTTTCCAAATAGGAATCCAAATGCATTTTGTCATAGTTGATGTAGTTTGTATAGATAACTTCGTTTGGGTTCGGAAGATATTCCTAAGGGAATATAAATTATGAAATTACTTAAGTTTATAAGTTAAAAGTGGCATTATTTACTATAATTTGCTTTGACTTTTAAGAAACAAACTTATTGTCCCCTAAATGCCTTGTAAATATCTGAGCGGAAAATGCAACATAATTGAGTTATGATATGCTCTTGAAAACTGGTTAGGTGTACTAATTTAGGTTTTTTTATTTTTTTTTTTAAATAGGACTTTATATATTTGTTTTTAGCAAGTGAAATGAGCTGTAAAGAATGAAGGGGTCGGAACGTGTTAAAATTAACTTTGTTTTTATTCCTTTTCTAAAAGTAGTTATGTTCCGTATTATTTCCAAGTCTCCCAATATCTGCGTATGTTTAATGTAGCTAGAGGTCTTTTTAACGTACAAGAATTCAGCTTCCAGCATCCATTCCCATACTCAAAAGTTGGTCAGCCCGTGTTCTTGCAGTTTCCTACATGTGTACATTTTAAGGCCAAATTTGGTAACATTGATTACTCCTTTCTCACGCTTTTTTCCCATGCTGACCTTTATTTATATTCTCAGAATAGTTACATCTCGAAACACATCACTTTTAAATTCATTTAATCTTGTCCAATCTACTAAACATTGCCGACGATGTTAAATGTTAGATGTTTCTTCTACTATGTCTTTCAATAACTTTTATCACTCTATTTTATAGTTCAAGTTTTTGACCCAATGCAAAATAGTTTTACCTATTATTTTTTGTAATCTTTATTGGACTGTTAAAATATAAATTTCCGAAAATATCTTATTAAAGTTCCATTAATGTTATTATGATTGTTTTATTTTCTTTGCCAATAAGTTTACTGATTAATGATTTATTTGCCAAATATTTAAAATGTATGTCCAGTTCTTTTGCAATCAGTGAATGTTTTGGGGTGTACCATAAAAACATAGCCCCCTTTATTGTCATTATGTTTAGTCGACCCACTATATGTATATTGCTATTCCATATTTTACGAACATTTTAAATAGATTATGGACAATTCTGCGAAAATCAAATTCCGTGGTGTTTAAGGTCGCATTCTACCGACATTTAATAGCGAGAACGCAATTATTTTGTGATATTTTAATTCTTGGAATGAACATTACTTTTAGTTTTATATTACTGCGTTTATCCGTATTCAGTTGTTTTCATACTGTCACAAACCTGGTTTCTTTGCCTATAAATACCTCCTAAGACATCTTAATATAGGAACGTAATCGTGCGGGGTTCAATCTAACTAACAAATACTTTCATTACTTTCATTACTTGGCTATGCTTAGGAGAAGGTTTTAGTAAATAAGACACAAATACACTTCTGAATTATACGTTTATTACATTTTTCCTGTTTATAAGAAAATTATTATTACAATTACCACATACGTTACATGTTTTCCTGAACTGGAGGGAAAGAAGGTGTGACAATGATACCTGTAATTTGCTTGGTGGCTTGCCTCCAACTGACGCCCTCCTGGCGCTTATCAAGACTACGCTCGTGGTGGGAGAACTCAAATCACAAATTAACTTGAAGCATAAGATCCGCTTCTGAAAACTTCTACGCAACTGGCAACCAGCTGTAATTCCCAAGTAACAGTCATCCTCCCCCAAATAATACTAACTTAACGAACAACCTAACCAATGTATGCCACAATATGTCATCGCTAGTATGAGAGTTTCATTAACTTACGCTTCCAGCAGCGATATAATACTGCCACCATCGAGTGCATATTTTTTATACTGCTGAGTGTCATACTTACCATCTTGCTGGATCTACTGGGAGCATGAAGACTGGAAAGTGTGCTTCTTGTGGTGTGTGAATCACGTCGCGGCGTATTGCCGTGACTTAATAGAGTGTTGATTTGGTTTATTTATGGACGCTGTTTAATATCTCAGATCATATATCTCATCAGCGTCCCATTCAATTCAGGGCGTGAAGTGGCCGATAAATTTTGCTCAGTAACCCCTTTTTTCAGGCTTGAGTTCTCTTACGTGCAGTAAATCTACGGCACGGAACCCACGACTTTATTTCCTTTCGGAAGGAAGTCATACTTAGAATTTTTACACCCGAGAAAATCCACCAACCCTGGCCGGGATTGAACCCGCGATTTTGGTTCTACGAGGCAAGTATGGACCACCAGGGCCGACTGACTTAATACAATGTAGCCATCGCTAGTCTGAACTGCCATGTTTTTCCATATCCACACAGTCCGCTGAACGGTAACAAAATATGTGTGTATTTATTTCAATAAAGGACAACCTTGTGTTTCGAAGTTCTATTTATTTATGATATAAATGCTAATAGTTCCCATATTAAGCTTTTAAGTAGCTTCCTCAAAGGGAAAATGTAATATTTTCTTGATTATTTATACTACACAGACGATTAGGCATGACATCTTGCACCATAATAATAATGATAATAATAATAATAATAATAATAATAATAATAATAATAATAATAATAATAATAATAATAATTTTAATGCGTTTATATAAAATGGCATAAACTGTTATAAATATGGGATATATAAATTATTTTGAATTATCTTGAATTATGAGCAATCAGAAAAGCGCATTTTCCACCTTGCAATTAAAAGAATGGCATTACGCGTACCTCTCTACTCTTATGTGTATTTCAATATATTATTCGGTTTACTTTAGGGTGTTATAGAAATTAATATAAGTACAACTGATAACAGGGTACAGAAAAACACGTACAAAGAATTTACGAGCAGCAAGGGAGCTTGAAACATTGCCTTTTGAAAATGGGAAGAATGGCCTCAGACGCTTCAATATGCAGCTACAGGCATAGATTTGGATCAACGTCAAAGCTACGTTGTGGTGTTACGTGTGTTTTCATAGCTAGTCAAATATAAACCATTGTCATTGGCAAGAGTGCAGTTACAAACAGGCTGTACCTCAATTGAACCACAAGTCAAGCTCTGTCACTTAGTGTGGAGTGGTAAGATGTCGACAGACTCTCAGAGACAACCATTGCAAGACTACTTAGGGCCTCAGTGCAAGTGAGGGAGGAACAGGTAAATAATGTTCGGGAGGATGTCCCCCGCCAAACAGTATTGTGCATCCAAATGAAGGGAGGTGAAATGATTCTCTGCTATAGAAGCATAACTGCATGTTGGTCTAAAAAGTACGCATTTCTTTACTTAACTATATTTGCCCCCATTTAATCTGCCACTGCTTCTTCCAATATCAATGCAGTTGTAAACTGTTTTGACCATCCATACACATATTTGCAACTTTGAACACCTACAGCATCACAACTAATTGTCAGATAATTTTATCCTTTTTTCGCGCCAGTTCTACTCGTAAATTCTTTGTAGATATTTTTTCCTCTACTTATATATAATTTATAAGCCTGAAGTACCTGTCGCTTTCCCCGCTTGTGAACTATCTGACATATTGAATGTTTTGAATACCATTTTTCTCTGTTGCTTTTTCTTCAATCTGAATATCTTCCTTTTAACACATTGATGTTCCAATTACCAACCTGATTTTTTTTCTATGAAACTTGGTAAAATTGGAAAAGATATAGAATGAAATATTTATATAATGTTTTACCTCCCTTAAGCTTGGGAATTTATGTAACGGGTGCGTGTACAAAAGTCATAATATGCAAAACCTAGAATGCTGGCGAGAATAAAATATGAAAAAATATTCCTCTAATATACATGATGGTTGGAATCGATTGAGAAATGGGATAGTATTGAAAGTACATGTGGCAGTAAATAAAATTAGGGTAAAGTCTGGCTAGATGCGTGCAACAACTGCATTGATATCACCTCCCTTCATTTGGATGTACAATAATGTCCATTGGTTTAAATCCGGAGATCGTACTGGCCAATGCGCTGGTCCGCCTCTGCCGATCCATGTGCTATCTAGCTGCCTGCTAGCTGCAAGATTGAGTGACCCATCTTTCTGATAGAGGATGTTCCTCTGTGTAGGCGGAGGAATGGCTTACAAGACAACGCCCAGAAGGAAACCTGCTTACAAAGCATCTTTGAGTTTCTTCAGATGTATTTATATGTATGGTCCCACTGTTCTGGTAGATGCAAAATACCAGCCCGTACTCCACCGCACCTGGTGCCTCTCTCACATAAAACACGTGGATTTTCGCCGCTCCATATGTGACTATTATGTGAGTTGAAAATCCCGTCACGAGTGGAGAAGGCTTGACACGTCCCAATGTGTCGGTCCTGGTGGTGTAGTGCTAACCATACTTGCCTTCTAAACCCAAGATCGCGGGTTCAATCCCGGCCAGGATCGATGGATTTTTTCGGGGGTAAAAATCCTAAGTCTTCCTTTGGAAGGGAAGTAAAGTCATGGGTCACGTGTCGTACATTTACGGCACAATAAAGAACCTCAAGCCTGAAAAAAGAGGCCTCTGAGCAAAATTTGTTGGCCGTTTCATGCCCCAATGTGAATGGGAAGCTCGATGACCTGAGATGTTAAAGAGCATCTGTAAATAAACCAAATAAAAAATGAAAAAAAAAAAAAAAAACGCCCCAATGCCGGCAAATTCGCTTGTATAGGCTGCGCCGGCGGAAGCCGTGGGACATGCCAAAGGATGCGAGTATAGGTTGGTCGCTTAAGTGTTGAAACGCAAAGTCTATTTTATTCTAATTAAAGAGTTTATTTACAGAAGAATAAGTAGAATAAGTAGTTGACAAGGCAATTGGGAAGATTCTCTGAGGGTTTCTAAGTACCCAGGGGAGGATTAAAATGAGATACTTAAAGAATCAAAGGAACAAGGAATTTAAGACAAAGAGATTCGTATCGTACAAGTCACTTATAGTTACAATCTCTGCCTACCCTATTTCGTGTTTGCCCCGGAGATTCAATATATCAACCCCTTCTTTATTACTGCTTCTTGTGAGATTGACAAAAAGGTTACGTAGGTCGTAAAACATTTGCTTATCGTAAACATGTTTTGTGGAGCTAAGGGAGTGTATTAAATGTGGAGAGGTTAAGAGGTTAATTGAAACATGCTCTGGTTTTTGAGGGTAGAAGACAAATATATTGGGATCATGGGTGTCTTCTACTCGAAGGAAGGGTTGAACGCTTGGTAAGTTAGAGTAATGCAATGGCGTCATCAGTGGTGTATGGTACACTGAACAGGCTTCATTGTCCCACATGACATCTAGCAACTGTGGTGATATCAGGCACTATCGCTTTTACCAGCGAAAGAAGTCATAGCGTCCAGGGCGACCAGGAGGATAGATGTGTACGTAACTGTGCGGATACTGATAAAAAAAACATCGTCATCGTGAAGAATATCCAATACCAGGCTATGAAGTACTCCCAAGCGTCATGCAATAGCGCGGGAACTTAAGATTAGGTCTACTTCATTGACTCGCTGCATCCTCTCAAGTTGCGTAGTGCATTGGAAGGGAAGTAGACCGGAATCGACAGAACTGACTGGGAAAATGTGGCCTACTGTCCTCATCCGACCACCCTAAACTTCGGAAAACCTCGAGAGTTGAGTGTCGTCTGTGAATATCGCTCAGCATGCTCACGAATGGCTGCCCTGAGGTTGCCATTGCGTGCCTCCAAAATAAGGTACATTTTGTAGCAATACAGGCGTAAACTGTGCGCATTCCAAATGAGGAAACACGCTGGCCACCGATTATTTTCATAGTCGGTTTACAAGCTACAAAACAAAATCCATCAATTTCAATACGAACCGAAGAAGGGTGTCCAAGAATGTTTCAACCAGCTGCAGCTTTGTGTACTTCAATGTCCAAAGAAGCTCTCTTAAACGGCCCTGTTATAAGAAACAGACACAATCAGATTAATAGAACAAAGAGAAAGTATGAAGAAGTTGATGCAAGAATCAGCGGAGAAGGCAGAAGAATGCTGAGAAAATCAAAATGGATTTATATAATAAGCAAATACAACATTCATATAATACGGAACATACTAGAATACTCGAGATGAACTAAAGATTTAAGAAAGAACTAGGAAAAGGTAAACTTTGGATGCTTAGCACTAAGAGCTCTAAAGGAGAGGCAACAAGGTCAAGACCGGGAATGGAATAGCTACAAAAATTTTTTGAACAGCTGTATGATAGTAACTTAATAATGAAATACCATAGTCTAATGAAGATAGAGGAGGAGGAAATGTCGCCCATTCTAACAAGTGAGGTAAAAGAGCCATAACACACCTCAAAAATAAGAAAGACGCAATGACATCAACGAATTTTTAAAATGGGAAAGTAAGAACTGACGACAACAATCACATTTTCAATCAAACAATTACATCAGAAGAGATAATAAAACAATGGAATACAAGTACCATTATTCTCATTCACTAGAATAGAAACAGAGACGACCTTAACAATTATAGACCAATAAGCTTACTGCCCAATCTATATAAAACATTCACGAGAATCCTAACAAATAGATTTGTCAAAATAGTGGATGAGAACCAACTGGCGAACTAAGCAATATATTGAGAATAATACATCACTATGGACCATATGCATATAATTATTCAAATAATTGAAAAAACAAACACGGCTTATACTTAACTATTTATTTGACATTCATAGACTACGGACCCCTCAGGGGCCCAATTTTTTGGGCACGGGGCGTAGCAACCCCAAGGCACCCGAGCTGCTCCCGCACGTCCACGCTACGCGTGTTTGACTCCGTTTTATTTCGCCTCTATTTTAATTTTTATTCGCCCTTCTTCCCTATTCTTCGTCTGATGGGTGCCCCCGTGTATGAGACGGTAAAATGTGACTGGGTATTGGCGTAACTCCCAGCACAGGGTTATCATGTAGGATCGGAGCGTATCCCTGGTAAAGGCCAGGCCCGGGGAAGGGCCATTGCATGAGCTGTTCACTTCCTGCAAGCGATTGGGTCCCTTTGTCAACCCACAGGAAGGTGTGACCCTGAGGTTACTTTGTTCAGGCCAGAGCCAGTAACCTGAACCGGGGTTCCGCCTAGGAAGCAGCCTGCCATCGGAGACAGTTGAAATGGCACATGATAATCATTTTCAAATGAAAAGAAAAACAGTTGACGTAAAGGAAATGTGCGAGAAGTCTTTTCCTCGATACTTAGTAATCAGTCGTACCGAAGATGGTCAGTTGTTTACAAAGGTAAACCCATTTAAGATTCAGAAGGGCATTGATGCCCTAGCTGGACCCGTTAAGTCCTGTACCCGTCTACGTAACGGATCACATTTGGTGGAGACACTTGGGTTGTCTCAAACTAACTCATTGCTCAAGGCGACACTACTCCACGGCCATCCTATCCGTGTTGAGCAACATAAGACATTGAATTCGTCACGAGGAGTTGTTACCACCAATGTACTAGACGGTATGTCTGACCCGGAAATCCAGAGCTGCCTGGAAGACCAAGGGGTCACTACTGTTTATCACGTGCAGGCAAGGAAAGAGGGGGAATTACAGCCAACCCGGACTCTGTTCCTCACGTTTAACAGGGTCGAATTGCCGCAGAGGATTAAAGCGGGCTACGAGTTGATTGAAGTGCGCCCGTATATCCTGAGCCCGTTGCGATGTTTCCAGTGTCAACGTTTTGGACACACTCGCATATCGTGTAAGAGTGCCATTTCCATCTGTGCAATCTGCGGTCAAGCAAGCCATGAAGGAGCACGTGCATCCGCTCCCGTCTGCGTTAACTGCCGCGGCGACCATCCAGCCTCGTCCCGCGACTGTCGTCGTTTTAAAGAGGAGCGCTGTATACAGGAGATCCGGGTGAAGGAAAAGCTCTCCTTTACTGAGGTCCGGAAGCGATTTCAATCTCGCCAACCTGTTGTACATAAGACCGGTACGTACAGCGCAGCAGCTTCTTTAGCGGTGAAGAAGTGCGACAACAGGACGCAGACTTGCGACCTTGTCTTTACACGGGTCCCTACTAAGTCCAGTTCTCCAAAACGCTCCACCGAGAAGCCGAAACCGATTGTTTTTAACGCACCTGAAACTAAGTTCAAGACCAGCTACAGGAGAACTGATTTTATGAAATCGTCAACTCCTACGGAGAAGAAAAGGAGCCCTTCTCCTCGGAGGTCCCGCTCCCATGATGAGAGCAACCCCGCTGGGCGGTCGTTGCCACCGTCCTTATCTACATCCAACCGATTCCAGGTGTTGGAATCGGTTGATCTCTCTCAGCGGGAGAGCCCTCCCTCTGAGGACGCCATAGCCGATCCCCACGCGACTGAAGAAAGGACGTTTGATTCGTCCTGGCCCTAGCAAAAAGTAAGGTGGTAAAATTTTAACTTATTTTATCTAATTTTAACAATGGCTATCCTTTCTTGGAATGTGCAAGAACTCCGTAGTCGAAGATCTGACCTGGAGTTACTTTTACGCTCGACTGACTCTGCGCTTGTATGTCTCCAAGAGACCAAACTTCGCCCGCTAGATTCTTTTACTTTACGCGGTTACTCTTCGGTGAGATTTGATCTTCCTCCCGAGGATGACACACCCGCTCACGGCGAAGTTTTAATTTTAATTCGACATGACGTGTATAGTTTTTCATTACAGCTCCAGACACCTTTACAAGCTGCTGCAGCTACAGTTCACTTCTCTGGCCTTGGTTTTGCCATCTGCAGTATTTACTTGCCTCCGTTTGGTACAGTCACCATGGCTGAGCTTGATTTTCTTTTTTCTCAGCTACCGCCCCCTATCCTACTTTTGGGGGATTTAAATGCGCACCATCCCCAATGGAGTTCCACCACGGAGTGTGCAAGGGGTAGCCTTTAGCCGACTTTTTGATCGTCACAATCTTGTACTGCTCAATACTGGTCAACCTACTTTTACTCACAGCTTTTCACACTTGGACTTATCCATTTGTTCTACCTCACTCTCTATACACTTTACTTGGAATGTTACCTCTGATTCCTATTCTAGTGACCACTTTTCGTGTCAGATACACGTACTTTCTTCAAACGCCCATTCTCAGCGCGCGCCCAGATGGCTTATTGCAAAGGCGAATTGGCACCTCTTCCGATCTCTGGCCGTATTTTCAGGGTTGGACTTTACATCCATCGATGCCGTGATCGAGCACCTCGAAACGGTCATCCTTCATGCCGCAGATCAGGCTATTCCCCGGTGGTCTTGCCACCCCAGATGCTTACCGGTTCCGTGGTGGACCGATGAATGCCGGGATGCGCTGCGTGCACGCCGAGGTGCTCTACGTGTTTTTCGTCGCCACCCTACTTCGGCAAACATGATTCGCTATAAACAACTGCGCGCCAAATGCCGTCGAGTCATTAAGGATAGCAAAAAGGCGTCTTGGATTGCTTTTACTTCTATTTTTAAACGTACAACGCCTTTATCTGTAGTTTGGGGACAGCTACGCCGCGTTGCGGGTAAATGTAGATTTACGCCTATACCCAGTCTTAGGATATCGGATCGAGTGCATACTACTCCGATTGACGTTGCCAATATCTTAGGACGCACCTTCGCTGATGTTTCGAGCTCCGCCAATTACCCCGCTTCATTTCGCGCATTAAAGTAGCAGGTTGAGTCGAAAGATCTCTCTTTTGCTTCCGACCATCAGGAGTGCCATAATGTCCTTTCACCGTGGAGCATGTCCTTTCTACCTCTCGGCATTGCGCACCGGGGCTAAATGGCATTCATGTTGCTTTGTTACAGCATTTAGCAGCGGAGGGTAAGGCTTTTTTATTACAGACTTTTAATTTTATTTGGTGCTATGGCACATTTCTTAGCCCTTGGCGAAAGGCCACCGTAATACCTATACCTAAGCCTAGAAATGACCCACACTGGGTCACTTATACTATTTGTATTGTATTTAATTTAGCAAAATTAAATGCAAGGAGTAAGGAAAATTGAACCCTTTGTAGACCAAAGTTATGACAAATTCGGCAGAGACACCGGTTCTGGTGGTTGGAGCACCGATACAATACTGCAATGATTATATCTAATCGGGCCAACAGTTAGTTTGACAGAAAAAAAAAAAAAAAGACGCGGAGCTTGGATGACCAATAAGAAAGAGTTGCAGGGTTAAATTTCAAATTTCAAATTCATACTTCTGGACATACACATAAGCCTAAATATAAGATTTTAGTCGGGACATACTTATTTCCGGCAGCAAATCTCAGAATAGCTCCAGTCATCTGACAGTTCTATTACAGGCATTGGCTACACTGCTTGTGACATTGTCGTTGTGTGAACGCATTTTAAAAGCAAATACATATAAGGATGATGAATGTCTCAATTTTTTCAAAATTTGTAGCCACGAATTTGACTACGAAATTATGCTACATTTTATTTTTTACAATCATAGTTCTAAATGTAACGCATCACTGTTAAATGGTAAACATTTGCTTTCGTTTTAAAAGTAAATGCGTTTTAAATGTGTTATTTACTTGAAATGTAAATCTGGCAACGTGGAATATTTGCCAAAAAATGCACTGTTTTTTTAACCAATAATAATAATAATAATAATAATAATAATAATAATAATAATAATAATAATGATAATAATAATAATAATGGAACCCCATTAATTAATATAACAATTTCTACACTATTCCTCTATGAAAATGCTGCACCGAACAATTTCAACAAAGAAGTGCAATGCCAGCATCACCATTGTTGTTGTCGCCGCCGCCACAGCAGGTTCCTGCTGCCATAGATAATGTTATTGGAATAGCTACTGCTGAAATTGCTTTTTCCCTCACCCATAGTGATGCTAAGATTCTCCATGTGCTGTTTCATTATCCCTTCTTGCTGCCAGCCTTTATCAATAACTTCTTTTGTATTATTTATCTGAGTAAATGGCAGCAAAGTGCTGTTTTCGCAGCAATACCTTTAATCTGTGCCTAAAGCAGTTCAATAACATTGTAAATACAAATAGGGCGACAGGCGAACAAGAGTATATCCTGCTTTCCGAACTAGGATATCTATTTCGCATTTAGGGAATTTCGGTTTTTGTAAGTTAACCAGCTGTAATAGTTCTGTTTTTTTTTTTCCTAGGTGTCATTCACGTTTTTACCGACAATGCCTTTCTGGTTGCAGTAGTTAGATTTTTGTCGACTTGACGTGAAGTAGTGGGATGCATTGTCAAAAACAATATATTGAGATGGATGAATGTTAGGCATCATTTATTCAGAAAACCATGCTATATAATGGACAGCTTCCATTTCCTCGTGACTTTTATTTATTTTTTGGTTTATTTACGGACACTCTTTAATATCTCCTCCAGTCATCAGCGTTCAATTCAGAGCGTGAAACGGCTTATAAATTTTACTCAGAGGCCTTTACTTTCAAACTTGAGGTTCTTTAAGATGCCGTAAATCTGCAACTCGGGATCTACGGCTTAATTTTTCTTCCGAAGGAAGCCATACTTAGGATTTCTGCGCCCCGAAAATCCATCGACACTGGTCGGGATTGAATCCGTGATCTTGGGTCTACGAGGTAAGTATAGTTACCATTAGATCACAGGATCGACTTCCTCATGTTAATCTGTGGCTTTCTTAGACTGAAAAGCTCACAGGGAAACTACGACAAAAGAACCAGCAAGGCATACAATTATTTTTCTACCTTTCCATACTGACTGTTTAAGGATCGACGCCTGTTTGCTATCGGTCCTCATTTTCGAAACACTGTGCTCGTCATTTATCGATGTCTCTTCGGTGAAAATAACATTTTCAGAAATTTGCCAGCCACAAAACAATATGGGCCTTTCCTCAAGTCTTTTTCTGCAATATTTTTTTTTTTTTTTTTTTTTTTTTGAAGTTCATTTCTTTCAGTACACGTGAAAGAAATGTCTTCTTGCCGTTGAAAATACCTGCTCCATTAAGAGGAACAACCAGTGCCGCTTTCGTTGGAAAGAATAATACTAATATTATATGATAGTTTATTGTATCTAAATTAAAATCGTCTAAGTCAGTGATCGGTCCTGCTCTCATTCGATGCTTTGCCGTAGATTCTAACATTTTAGCTGTTTTCCTGATTTTCTGTACTTTGTGGTTATTTTGAAGCAGTGCACTTAATTACTTGGCATGCATAACATCAGACGTTCTTTGCAGTACTTTGCACTCGGGCAACAGAAGACCATTATTTTCACGCTCTTTCTCAAAATTCTCTCATGTTTGTTAACCAGTGTTCTTCGGCTGCTTCCTGGTATTTTGAAAATACAAAACTTCAATTACCGATAAGTTTTGAAAACTTGCGCTCGCATGCTCTATTTTCACAGGAACGAATGGAACGAAAGAATTGGCAACTGCTATTTGCGCAGTATTCGATGCGCGTAGGAATGCAGTTAGTGAAGTCACAGCAAAAATAGGAGCGTCGCATTCTACAAACGTACATTATTCCAGCCCTTTTCTATGGCAGCCATTCTTGAACATTCACTAAAGTCAACTCCAAATAATTAATGTATTTTAACGTAAATTTAATTGAAAAATACTCGGCATCAATCTCAAACACAAAGTGAAGAATGAAGAACTGATACGAAGGAGCGGTATAGAGGACGCAGCTAACAAAGCAAGGCTACTCAAGTGGAGCTGATGAGGACATGTGACCAGGATGTAAGGCGGTGCCTACGCCACGACGATATGTGTTGCCGAACGCTCACAGTTGCAAAGATGGTCTCAATAATTTAGAGAAGTAATGGTTATGGACCAGGATAACAAGAGACAGTGAGGTGGAATGAAACGCTTTTAAATCTAAAGTAAATAGAACAAGGAGCAGTATGTGATTTATTTATAGTGTAACTGGTAAGAAACAAAACCCAACAGAGAAGAAAAAGTTTACAAGGACTAGCTGTGAGATTCCTTTAGCTAGCCCTAACATAAGGTAGGAGGTCTTTATCCTTTGGGGATTTTATGGGCTTGTTTATTGTCTGTTTACACGGAGGGATGCCTCCAGTTCAAGGGTTGTAAACAGTTCGAATTGGCAACGTGTAGAACTTTATTCTTGTTCATTGTCAATCCAGAATTGCCGCTGTTACGAATAGAATGGATACTACGAATAGATAGATTCATTGGGAGAAGAAATAGATCTGCTATGAAAACCCACGTGCTCCCAATGGTTTAAGCACAAAACTTTAAAATGCCCCATTTGACGAGATGAAAGGTGAAAAATACTTAAATTTCATAAAGTTTCAGTGGTATGGTTTACTGTATGGATCGAAATATTGGGATTTTAAATAAAGATTAATTGGAGGTAGCAGAGATGAAGTTTTTGAGGTCCTTAGTAGGTTTTTCTTTAACGAATAAACAAAGAAATGAAAATATTAGGCAAGAATTAAGAATACTTGAGAAATACGATGTAATTGAGGCATACAGGAGAAACTGTTTTGGCCATGTTTTTAGGGTGCTTGAAGACAGAATACCTGAATTATGCTCCCAGACACGACAACCTGCTAGAAGGTGGATCGAAAAGCTGTAAATTGGAGCCTGAACAAGTCGTTATTGTTCTAAACCATGTTGAGTGATGTTGCTGATAAAGATGAATAATGTTAATGGATATCGGCGGAGAACACTTCGGCATCTCAGCCTCACTCATGGTAGGCCGTTTGTGTCTACGCCCCCCCCCAATTGGGCATCCCAGGGGGAAAGAATGAGGTGAGGGAAACACCAGGCAGCTAGGATCGACGGGCGGGGACTGCATGGACGCAGATGGGATCTCTAACATGTTTCCAGATAGAACATCCCGACTCTGGTGGGGACCCCTCCTCCTCGAGTTGTGCGAGCTCCTCAGTAGGACCGCTTCCATACCAAACACGGGGTAGAAACCTTTCCAAAGCGCAAGTCACGTCGCACTGCCACCTTCGACCTGGCACTTTCGACCATGTAAGCGAACAATGGAATGAAGTGATAGGAAATAGAACGGAAAATTTGCGCAATATAAATATCCATCCCAGCATTCGCATAGATGACCAGGAAAACTACGAAAAAACCCAAGATCAGGATGGTTGGCCCAATGGAAATTGAACCCAAGACCTCTGGAATCTAGTGTTACCACCTGAGCCCGTTCGGTACTTGCTGTCTTAATTATACTACTTTTGGTGCATGATATGACATCCTGCTGAGTTTTGTTCGGTAGAATCCAATCATCCTGTATATTTTTCATACGAAAATACCGATTCGTATACTGTAAAATAGTGCAATACGATCCTCAATGTAACACATTTACTGAAGTTTTCTGTGGATGAAGTGGATTTTCTGTTTTTCAGGTTTCTCTGCGGTAGAATATTGAGATTGCAAACCGCTTTGTGACTCGTTTATTATTTTTAATTTCTTTCAATATATGGTTAAAAATATTTCAGGTAAAGTTAAAATTTGGTGTCTAAAATTAAAGCAGAATACGAGAAAACATAGATTTACTTAACAGAGGAATAAAGAATTCGTGAAGTATTGTGTTCTATTTTCACCTTTTATTTTTTAATCGTGGCAGCAGTTGTATCGGGTGATGGATGATACAATATTACCGAAGAGCTCAGGGACTTTATAGCCTAAGTTTCCCAGGCATTCGCCTTAAGTAAAAACCCCTGAAAAATAAACCCCAGTCAGGTAGACCACGTGCACATAAGTTTGCACTTGGAGTCCGTTATTGTGGGAAATATAAAGCTGTTCATTGAGCGATATAGAACATACTGCGCCTGCGCACATCCTTCTTCTGCAGTAGCTGTCTTTTCTAAGAAAGCATTGGATATGTTTTTGAGTAAGAAAAGTACGTGCGTGGCAAGTGAAAGTGTTTGTCTGCCACGTTTAATTTATGTAATTATCTATTTTTAAGGTAATAGGCATCCTAGCAATTCACTATAACGTAATATGCAGTTTAGTTTACACAAGGTTCCAGCAGTTATCCGAAAGGTCAATGTCATTTAGGTAGTGAAGAAGACGACGTTACACGCAGGGCTGAAAGCATCGTGCTGCTGGTGCAGCTCTTGCTGCTAGCGTCTGAGGGGCTAGCCAAACCCGAGCGACAGCGGAGAGAACGGACTAACTTAGGCTCGCCTCCTTATCGCCACGGGTGGCCGAGGTCGTTAAGTCTCGGACTCGTGAGCGGGAGGTCTGGGTTCGAATACCGCCAGGACCGTCCTTCCTGACTGATGTTTTTTCCAGGTTTTCCTCAGTCCTCATAAATGGCAAATGCCGGGGAGGTACCCTAAACTTAGGCCTGGAACGATTCCTTCCATAAAATCCTTTCCCAATATATCATTTCATTTCATTCATCATCAGTGTCCACCGCCTGTGGTACCTCTGTAGTAAAAACGGGCGTTAAACACTATTCACGCACGCTCGCCTCCTTTTCGTGAATATAAATGGATAGGGACAGGTAAATCAATGTATTGAGGGCATTGTTAGATGGATGAAATAGTGTAACGGTGGGAAATGTGTTCTTATTCCAATTCGCAACTAATTCATATATACACTTACACTAACCTAATATGTCGGTTAACCTCGGGCACATCCTAGAAACATGTGGACCCAGGGTTTAGCGAGTAAGTCATTGTAATTGTGGCAAACTGTTCTTATTCCAATTCGCAAGTAATTCAGCGAGTAAATCATTCTAATTGTGGAAAATATCATTAAAATCTGGCAAGGGAAAAATAAATAAACAAATAATTAAATAACATGGGGATGGTAGACTTTGAATCCACTATCTTTACAAGTGTAGCATGACGCTCTAACCTCATGATATTTGCACTGTTGATCGTGAAGCGTTATTATCGAACTAATAGCTGTGCCAGTCACTGCCTCTGGCCTTCTCCGCTGTCGAGCACTACCAGCAGCAACAGCAGCAGTGCTCTTCAGCCCTGCGAGTAACGATTACTGCAGAGAAGCCTCCTCCGGCTATGTGACGTAGGCTGGGTGCAACGATATCGTGCATTCGGTCTGTATAATCCAACCGGGAGTCCACTCCCGTCCACTCCCATCTCAGGAAGTGTGAACATTTACCTAGCGATCTGAAGTCTCGTAATGCTCCTACTGCTTTCTTCTAAAGTGGGGGAAGGGTCCTATTTAAGGATTATCATTAAAAAAATCAGCTCTATTTATGCGCGCATTGCACGGCATAACAAGTTTACGATTAAAAACAAAAACGAATGTAATAATATGAAAAAAATAATAAAATTTGCGCATGGGACAGAAAAGTTTAATCATGACTTAAAAATTCTTTAAGGAAAATTTAACTATTTAAAATCTTGATTGTAAATGTAAGGTTTGAAATGAAGTTTGCTTATTTAGCGATAACGTGACGCCAAAAGTGAAAAGAAACACGTCGCAGATAAGACAGAACTCTGTAATAGTACGACCGCTGGTAAAAGCATGGCGTTGTGAGCCAATCAAAACACAACTTAGTCACGCTATAATAGACGGTATTTTCTTCTCGTGAGAGGTCGCCATCTTTGTGCATCCTGATGAGGTCGCGCTAGGTCATTATGACCCATGCTACAAAAGAATTATTTTATCAGGCATTTGTGTATTTATTTTAACAGTATTTATGTATTACATTTTAAAGTATACTTTCATTGAAAATCAAAGTGCGGAACAATTTTACATGTAGTTTCGGAGGAAATATTGTGCTCTTTTATTCAGCATTAATGAAAACCGATAGAATTGTTATTTAAACATTGCACAATTTCTAAACTGTATTCAGAGAATCTTAATTTGTCAATTTACCACGATTTTCACTCATAATTGGTTAACTCTTGTGTATCTTTTAAAATATAAATATAATTTCTGGTGTAGTAAAGATATTGAGCATTAAACCGTGCCGTTAATGCGCGCCTTTCCTTCTTTCCTGATATTTTCTCTCATTTTCCTTATCCTATTCGCTTGGCTACGTCGGTATGATTCGCCAGATTTACATGGTGTGTGACTGGTATTTTCAAGATCAAATTTATTCCATGCATGTATTACATTAACAACTATTATTGTTTAACAAATCGTAATCCACTTGTTCTCCCCTTTTGTAAAGTTACCTTTCTACCGCCATATCCTGAGGATCTCCTTTCAGTACCCTTTCAGGTTTAAAGCTTGGAACTAGCATTAACGAGAGGGTGTCGAATCATGGATTGTTGAGTTACAAAAACACCATACACAGCAAAACTTGTGGTATAAAATATTGAATATATGATCTAAGCCGTTCATAAATTGTTTTGGGCGTCACAGACAGTACGACTAGGTTTGGACAACGTACTTGTTGAAATTCTGCAACTTGCGCGTTGTATTATAGTATGAAAATGTTTAAACCTTATAATATTATATAGTAATGTAATTATGTAAATGAAATACTTTTTGGCTTAAATAAATGAATTAACATGTATGGGAGGGTGTAGCGACTAATGTATTAATTAATATGATAATGTTTCAGTAGCAAAACGGCAGTTTCTAATGGACAAGAGCTTTCGAGATGATAAATGATTCATAGCTAGAGGGTTGAATTTGAATATTCAAAGCCTGCAAGTTTTCGATTCCTAGTTTTTTTCTCTTTGAATAGTGTTTAACGCCCGTTTTTACTACTGAGGCACGACAACGGTGAACACTTGATGATACATGAAATGGTAAATTGGGAAAGGAGTTTTTTTTTTTTAAAGAGGAAGGAAGCGTTCCAAGCCTAAGTTTAGCATACCTCCCCGGCATTTGCCATACATGAAAACTGAGGAAAACCTGAAAAAAAAAGCATGTGGTTATGTCCACTCTCAGAATACAAGGCATTGTGATACTGAAACTCATTCATTAAGTTCTCCTTCACGATCAGAAAGAGGTGTGTGATGTGCCGTTATTGCACAGCTCTTCCATAGTTTATTCGGTGTCTCTTTTGTTCCGTATTAGGGACGGATAATTGTAAAAGTGCCCAACTGTTGCTGTTTTCTTTTATCTAGGGTCAATGGATATTTTAGGGCGAAAAACCCCTAGTGTTGCTTCCTTCGAAAGGGAAGTAAAGCCATGGGTTCCATGTCGCAGATCTATGGCACGTAAAAAATCCTTAATCCTGCGAGAAGATACCTTTGTGCAAGACGTATCTGCCGTTTGCGCCATGAATTGAATGGGACGCCAATGATCATAAATGTTAAAAGGGGCATCTTTAAATATGGAAAATAAATTACAGTAATTTAATGGTCGTTTTTCTTCTAAGGTTCGCTGTTTGTTAGAACGCAGCTCCCGATGCTGTTTCGACTGTCACTACGTTTGAAGTGTGAATCACGGCTTTCGGTTTTCTCTTGAGAAGACCGTTTGCATGAATTTCTGAAGCTGTATGGAGTATCTCTAGCTTTTTCTCCATCTTGCCCCAGATCGTCTTATCTTTCCCAAACGAAGTTAAGTTATTTGAATGGTGCTTTTTAGAAAACTGTGCTAGTCTTCGCATTATCCCAACTGAAAAGCTGATGTTAGCGTTCTGTATGTTTTTTACGTGTATTAAGTGGCATATTCTAGGAACTGACCATACGGTGCTTTTGCGTATATGCATCAGCACGACCTCCAGCGTTGCATCGCCAAAACCCGAGTAATCATCGGGGCATCCTTGTTGCTGTTGGTGCTTTACTTACAAGTCCCGTTACAAGCCTGTCCCTGTAGGAGAGATGCATTATTTTGTGAGTATGGCTGTCGGTTTCGGCATCTAACCAATTAGCGGCTTTTAACACCTCGCTCGACATCTTTTATGCTGCTAGATTGCTGGCCCCAAAGCCTCCCGGGTTTTGGCTTTGGGGGCTTTTAAGGACCCTGGACGTCAAAATGCTGCTTTCATCGGCTTCGGGGAAACTTTATCTCCCTTGGCCGCCAGCAGAGATCTCTATATATCGCGGGCTGACGTCCCATCCAAATTTCACGACCGCTGACTTGCTGTACTCAGCATTTTAGCGAGATCTCTTTATTTGCGAAATATACTTTTCTCTACACAGACGGATCGAAAGACGGATGTCAGGCGTGGAATGTTCCTTTGTTTTTAAACATTCCTGTTTTACATTTGGTCTTCACGCTGCAACATCCATTTTAATGGGGAACTTTTTGCATTTACGCACGCACACACATATATGTATATATAAACATTGGCTGGGAGACTCAGTAATTTGTTGCAATTCTAAAAGTGCTCTTTTGAGCCTTCATAATTTGTACAATGACCACCCACTTTTACGAAGATCCAGGGTGTAGTGAATGACTTGATAATGCCGGCGCCACTGTCATACTGGTATGTGTTCCTGTAGACGTGGCATGCACGGAAGCAAGGCCGCTGATGTTAGAGTGAAGTATATATCCCTCTTCGTGCCATCTGGTACCTGGGTAATGTCCCTCCCCGTTGTCCATAGACCAGTATCCAAGAATTAAAATAGGGGGCTCCCATCAAGTACTTTGTGGGGACAGCTGTGAACCAGTCACCCCGCTTGCTTAACTGATGAAAGATAACCCTGCTTCTCACTGGCAGACTATCCCGCTCACCTCCCAACTGCACTAGTACAACTCTAACGTAGGTCTGTACAGTTGCGCAGCCCGATCTCTTAGAGGTTGTTCACTTCCTCTCCAATGCCGCTTGAGCCATACAATGACGTCCTCAATTCGCATGAGTTTTACGCCACATACCACACAATGTCCAATCTACTCCGGACAACTCGCCTAAGGTAAGGGCTCAAATATCTGGCCAGGTGCACTTTAGTAACGCCAGAAGTATCACGGGAGTTTGGTTCCGCAGAGCTTGCACCGGAGCATCTCATGGTGTTGCAGTGAAATCGTCTCTTTTATCTCCTGCCACAATCCTATAATTTGTTTACTCGGAGAATTTTGGCGTATTTTAACGTCAAGTTATTTCTCACACTGGCGTATGGCATAGTGTTCGCTCCGAGGGAAACTTAGGAACAGCAGCTCTGCTTCTTTTGCACTGCTTAACCTTTTCTCGCATTGATCGCCGAGAATAATAGTTTTAGCTCGTTTGCGGTTTGGACATTATACTTCAAGTTACCATCACATTTTTAAGGTGAGCGCTCTCCGTTTTGAATACATTTTGATTATTCCTTGGCATGGAATCGAATGTCATCAGCTCACGCTCTTAGGACTTCAATGCGCTTGCCTTCCCTAATTTGGGTATTCTGACGGAAGATGCGATGACCGTTAAGCGTGTGCTCCGTTTTATTCGCCTTTGAGGCACGTGGAGCAAGTTAGTGGCATGTGTGTCGGACTTTTATTTACGTTAGTGCTGCGATGTTGATTTTACTGTGTAAATTAAATTTTGGTCATCATGACCCCGTATCTTTGTGACTTTCAGCAGTTTCCTGATTAGTAACGAGAGCTTAGTATTTCTTTTCTATCAGTGCAGCTGTGCTTTTTCTTGGCCACGTTATTTTCCGCTAATGACTGCCGTAGTCGTCGCCCCTAAACCATAACCATTATCATTATCAGAGCGATGTCAACGAACTGCTGGATATTTACCAAAACTCGTTTCTTCAACGACTTCATGGCAATCTGCAGATTTGGGAATCACTACGGACACGTGCCGCATCCTAAAAGGGGAAATAATAATAATAATAATAATAATAATAATAATAATAATAATAATAATAACAACATATGCGATGTGGCGTCTATATCGAATGGTGCTCCTGCAGGAACTCCATGGGGACGGTTTCAAAGGAGTACGTAGAGATGCTACAGATTCTAGGCGAGGATCTCAGGGTGATTTGGAGTGCACTGTAGTGCGATGAGTATCTTTTCCAATGATGCAGCATTATCAGACACATGTGCACTGCTGGTCCAACCGGTTCAGGTACAACATTGCTGGAGTGTAAACTAATGGCGTGAAATTTTGAATTTTCAGAGACCTACATTTTCCCACATCGTCTGATGGACTGGAGATGTCTGCGCTTTCTTCAGAGGAAGTAAACATCAGTAGATATGTTGGAGGACATTTCTTTATCACTAGTGACGAACAACCGGCTTCAGTTGGACGGCGCACGCCCTCCGGGCCTTAGACGTGTGGTGCAACACCTCTATCTTGCCTATTCGGGCAGATCATTCGGGTGCAATCTATCCATGCTGGCCTGCTCGAACGCCGGATTTGACCCCGCTGGATTGCTTTCCATGGGGCACGGCATACGAGTAGAGGCCATAAGCCCGCCGCGATCTCAATCGAAGGATACGAGTCACTTGTGCTGTGACCTCTGAGAGGCTGCACCGTGTCCACATTAACACGGAATATGTCTCCACAAGCGCCTGAGGGCTCAAAGACCATCACTTCGATGATACCAGTATTTATGATATTGTCATCGATCTCGTATGTTTAAGATCACGTGGTCTTTCATCGTCAGAATACAATGTTTTTCGTGATCTACTCAAGTTGCGACGTTCTCATGGTACTATCACTATGGATGATTGTTCAAATGTCTTCAATCGAATAAATTGTGTTAAAACTCTGCACTCTCTGTTATGGTTGCCCCTTATTCTGAATGAAACAAAACAAATTAATTGAGGAATTGAAGATAATTTGCTTAATATGATATGATGTTAATTGTAAGAAAAGCAAATTAACTGATAAAATAGTATCCTAAAATGGATGCGACAAAGAGAACTGGTAGGGAGATTAAAACGTATATATAGGTTTACTGCACATGTTTAACATAAAAGTCCCTAATATTCATGATGCCAGTGTTGGTGAATATATCTGATTTCCCCTGCCAAACCAATGTATACCTCCCTCATGTCACAATTGTAGTTGGAAGTTGCCTAAACAATTCTGAATGACTTATGTCAGACATTCAGTAAAATTCAGTGATACTTTTGATTTGTGATCACCCAAACACAAGTGTGTACTATTTTATTTTATTGGTGGTATTTTCTAAATGTTGACTGTCATTAGGTTTAATTGTACTTCATTATTACAAAACTGACAAGTTCAAATTTTGATAATAGGACATTAGTAAATTATGAATGAATGTTCTCCCAGGAATATAAGCTATTTTTTAAAATTGGTGGTATATTTAATAGTTTAAGATTCCTAACATTGTCTCCTGAAAGGTGCCTTTCAACAAATTTAAAATTAAAATGTAAATTGGAATTTGCACAGTGAAGCCAATCATCGAATTGATATTATTGTATGATTCAGTTGAACTACACAATCTTAATGCTTCACTTACTTGTCATAATATATAGAGCTGGTTTCAAGAGTCATAATATATAGAACCGGTTTTGAGAGCAAAATGTTCTAGAAACCGGTTCTATATATTATAACAAGTAAGTGAAGTATTAAGTGTGGTTGAACTAAACATCAATTATAAATTTAAAATTGTTTGAAATGCCTAATACATTTCTCTTTATTTGCAATTTATCATCATCATCACCACCATCATCATTATTTTGTTAGGAGTACAGTATTTTTATATTCATTATTTTAATTATTGTATACATTTCTCAGGAAATAATTGCATTTTAACAGGTTTAGTCTTCATGTGGTATATCTTTATATAATTAAAATGTATTTTCTTCATCAGTTGATAATATACATAGTTACAAAGTTTTTGTTTTCTTTTAGGAACGACAGTGGCACAGTTGGGTGTTGAAAGAAGTAGGGTGATACCTGCTAGAGGTAAGAGACTATAGCAATATAAATTGTTTTTAATAGATATACAATTTCCATAGAATATATGGAATATAAAAATTCTTTGGTGCACAGTGTGCTGTGCTATTGTGAAATGGAGAAATACTGTAGTTACCCTATAGAAGGCATGGATTCATGGTTGATAAGAGTTAACTGGATCAGATTTTTATTACAGAGTTTTCTCCAATTTCCAAGAGTGAATAACAGGTTAACAGGTGCTGCTGGACTTTGGACTTGGTGCTGCCATTTTTTTTTTTTTATTAATTATCCAAAGATTTGCCACAGTTGGCTAAAGCTTATTGCTACCAAAAAGTTAATAAACAAATAAATAATTAAAGCAGTTCAGGAATTAAACAGAGTTTTCAGATATTCTATCAGTAAATTAATAGGATAGAAATTGACTGCAGTTTAGGAGAAAATTGTGGTGACATAGAAACATATAAATACTTTGTGTTAATATTGTTTAATTCTTGTAGGCTTCCGTTGCATTCATGTATGACAAATAAGAAGCTGTACAATGGTAAATAAGCTTCCTTGGCATAATTCCAAACAAATGTTCTTACTCCATTTTTCTATGTATATTTTCTCTCTTGTTTTCATTATTGTACCTGTGCTATAGAATGTTAACAACCCATTAACTATGTTATTTCTTGTTCAGTTTTTCAATATTTTCTTCCTTTGCTTACTCTAGTTACATTAGCCCAGCCGACAATGATTTTACAAGCAGTTGAAGATGTATGATTTCACCCTTGAATTTTTCTGAGAAATTTGTATACATTGATTGTCACATTTTGTGAAACTGAAATTCATGCTCTAAAAATTGTTCAGTATGTACACAGTAGCAACTCATTTATTTTCTAAAAACAACATACCAGAGATTGCTTGGTAGTAATCAGGACTTTTAATAATAGTAATAATGATAATAACAATAACACACTTGACAGCCAAGTCTTCTGAGCTGTTGCAGCCAAAGAGTTTGCCATTCAGGAATCATGTTATCACAATGACACCTTAAACAATCTTGATACCAGATTTCCAGGCCAGTCTTGCTACTTCTTGGATAAAGCAGTTTGCCAGCTGCTCTAACGATGATGAGTGGACTAGTGATGAATTCTTTCTTCTCAGAAAATTTCTTCTGAAATGCTGAGAACCAATTTTGATACCTATAGATTAGCACCTAGACATGGTACCACTAGGCTTTGAAGCTACTGCCTCCCTTATATATCTGTAAAAATCATTCCTTTTGACCCAATTGATTAACCAGAAGAGTTGAAAATTACAGATAAATTAATTTCTCTATTGGATTGACCAGACAAGTTTATTTTTTAATGGTGTTTAACACCTGTTTTAACTACTGAGACATCACAGGCAGTGGACACTGATGATACATGAGATGAAATGATAAACTGGGATAGGATATTTTTTTTTTCAAAGCAAGCATTCCAGGCCTAAGTTTAAGGTACCTCCCCGAAATTTGCCATGTATGAGAACTGAGGAAAACCTTGAATAAAACCTGAGTCAGGGATGATGGTCCTGGTGGGAATTGAATTCCAGACCACCTGGACCAGAAAGTTGAAAATATGAAAGGTAAAATGAGTCTCTTAGTCCAGTGGCCATCTGACATCAAAATATTGAGATTTTGTGCCCTAAAACAATTTATACCTCATTTAAAAGTCATATTGTCTTCTACAAGGCAGCTTCTATATGCCAAATTTGTTTTTTCATCCATGTTCCTATATTTTCAGCCTATTTTGGTTCTGTGAGCACACAATAATAATTACAAATTTTGGTCCAAAAAAACTCTTGGCAACCTGATGACAAAAGTGTGGGCATATTTCTGTTATGAAAAATGTTACTTATTGGGACTGGAATATATATACTTACATGCTTGCTATTTTGCACCCCAGTCTCAACAAAAGTAAATGTACAAGATGAATTCATATCAATGTAATGCTTAAGCTAGTTGCAAACAAAACATTATATGGTGAATTTTTATAAAGCAACATTTAGCTGGTTAGCATTTTCAGTATTTTTACATTGGGCATATTTTACTACTTATGTATTAGAAAATCTTTCATTTATATATTTAAGTTAAAATTTGCACCCTGAAAATTCAAAAAATAAATTTGTATGTGCATAAAAGCAGAAAAAATTATACTATTAATAAAAATATGGGATTTATTTGCACTTATGTTGTGGATGTGGAATAAAAGAATTTTTCTGAGAGTACCTGGTTAATAAAATGCAACTACATGAAGTTCTGCGGTTATATTCATTTCATAAATGGAGTAAACTATTTATGCAAGATGAAACCTGTACTGCAAAATGTAGATAAAAATGCATGTTTGGACAGTGTGTGTCAAAATAAAAATTTCTCCAAATGGGAGATAAAAAAAAATTACATTATATTTACTTGGGTATAGCCGTTTTGACAGAAGATTTTGGATTTCATAGTGGTATATAGCTTAGAATCTTAAATATGCAACAGACTTCACGCTAACTAATCATTACTGTTATATTTACATTATTTTTGGTGAGGTTATTAGCCAATGCAACACTACTTTATGCCACATAAGTAAATAAATTACTTGAAGTATTGAGGTTATCATTTCAAACTTTCTGTTTCCAAACATAATTTATATATAATTGAGTGTTCAAGGTTTATTTTAATACTCTTGTCTTCTACATTATTTTAATGTATTTTTATTCATAACAGAATTTATACAGTGAGTTAGCAGAAACCATATGAAGTATGGGAGCTATGTACAGACCAGAAGAAACCACTTTGTTGTTGAGAAGAATATTATTTTACAGTCACTGGAGGAAGACGGGGATTGTTACATTGGTCAGACAACAGTAACCAGGGACTGGTGCCTCTGTCCAAAGTGAGGCACCAGAAAGGGACATCAATAGTGAGGGGTGATATTCAGCTGACAGACTTTCCAGCAGAGCCAGAATCTGGGTCAGGATTTATATCAGAAGTAGATAATGGTGAAAGTGATGTTCATCCACTGAGTCAAGCAGCATATTGGTTCAGACAGCGAGGTAGTAATTTTTACTATGTGCAGTAACAAGCAAGGACGGACATACATTTTTAACAAAGCTTGGGAATGGACTTGGAGGATTGAAGTGAAGTAACACTACAACCAACAACGATCCTAACCATCGGGAGTGTAGGAATGGATTAGAAAAGTTAACATTGGATGGACTGATTTGACATGGTGTGGAAGTAGCTAGAATCAACATGCAATGAAGTAGGGGCACTGGTAATATAGACTTAATGTGTGTGATGTTCTTTCTTATAACAGTAACACAACTAATAGTTGGCATCGAACTAATAGATTATGGTGGATGGCTGCTGCTTTTAACATAACTGGGTCCATACAAATGAAAGTATAAAGTCATAATAAAACTAATATTCTTATCCTTCATAATTTCATTACAGCTATACAACTTAGGAGTAGTGGTTTTATTATTTTCTGAATAACATAATATTCCTGTTCTTTATTATTAATATTTAATCTTACGTTATTGATGATATGACATTGAACCTGGTAAGAAAATTATATATGAACATGCACAAGCTGCACAACACACTCTCACTCACTCACTCACTCACTCACTCACACACACACACACACACACACACACACACACACACACACTCACTCACTCACTCACTCACTCACTCACTCACTCACTCACTCACTGTATAAAGGATATTTGAGAATTTTGAGAATTTTTTGTTATGTCATTTCATTATAAACGTCAAAAAACCAAATTTGGAATTAAAATAGCTTATATTCGAATATAACTTGTGAAATTATCTAAAGTATTGAATAATTGAGACATTTTATATTTTTTTATTGAATTTGGTATTCAACTAGAGACTATATTTTATGTAATGATACTAAAATTTTCTGATACTTGCTTCAAACTGTCCTAAGTTTATAGAATGAGGTATGGTGGGGCATAAATAAGAGTAATGGAATACTACATATGAATTGTCTTTTATACTAATTATTACTCAGTTTTGTAAGCATAGTTTGAAAGATTTTGTGAAGCAACATAATGGTGGTCCCTTACCCATGAATTTGTAAAATTCAGAATATATCACTGACCTTTGTATTTTTTTTATTAGTGTTTTACTACTGAGGCACCACAGGCGGTGGACACTGGTGATAAATGAAAATGAAATGGTAAATTGGGAAAGGATTTTTCTTTCCTTTTTTTTTAAAGGAGGAAATGTTCCAGGCGTAAGTTTGTGTACCTCCCTGGCATTTACCATTTATGAGGATTGAGGAAAACCTGGAAAAAAAACTCAAGTCAGGGAGGATGATCCTGGTGGGAATCGAACCCTAGACCTACCACTCACGAATCCACACCTTAATGACCTCGGCCACCCATGGTGGTCCCTCCCCATTGTATGAGATATAATTGTAATATAATGTGGGGACACTTCCAGACATATCCTTAGCCCCTCCCTCCAATTCCTGCATTAGAGAGATTACTGTAGAAGTTATTATATATTAATTTAAAAGATAGCAGCTTGAGAGGCTGAACACTGCATTATAAACCAATTTTGTTAAGCTATACTTTAATGGTTGTAAGAATTTTTTTTCTCATTATTGTAGAATATAATGGAAATTATTGATAATGAAAGTGTATCAAGTAAATGAAATAGAGAACATTCATTTAATGAGTTCCAAAATTAAACTGAAGTTAGTGGACATTAGAGCAGAAATATTGCTTGTGGTACCAACATTTGCCCTATTGGTCAGCCTTGTAAAACAACCTATCTGATTGGAATATCTTGTTTAGTGTAATATGCTGTTCCATATATATATATAGATGAGTTCAGGCAGTAAGATATCATTTAAAAATTGTGAATTTTTATTTAAATGACATTCAGTGTACTGAATATTAAAAAAGTTTGGATAGCAATCCTGTGCGGAAAAAATACTATTCTGAAGTGTACTTATGATGGAATTTACTGAATTTCCAAATAAACGTAGGACATTTTATTACTGGTTATGTGCTTCAATTGCACTTGGAACATTTAATAATGCTGTAGATATTTGAAACTAGTATATTTTAAAATATTGAGAAAGAGGTATGTACAGTTATTTGTCTTTCAAAACAGGTATTGTATTGAGCACAACTTTGATGTATGATTTTGTGCAAATATTAGCTCACACTGAATTGAGAACAGGTTTTACATACAAGCTGAAAGTTAAAATTTTAATGGTGGTGGCTAAAAAAGAGCCAAATTATATTATCACATAGTCTCTTGCACTATATGTGATCTGTTGTGTCCTGGTGTCGGCAGCGTCTTCTGCTAGAGGTTTAGCTGATGGAGGCTGAGAGGGAGCCAAGGGCATTTGGAGGTCTGAGCGGTAAGCTGAAGGATGTTTGGATAAGTTGGTCATTTAAGTGTTGAAACACAACTTCAACTTCCTTCTAGTAAAAGTTTATTTACAAAAGAGTGATGGAAGAGGTTACAAAATGAATAGCAAGGAAAATGAGAGACTTTGCTTAGAACTTTCTAAATCCCAAGGAGGGGATTCAGGATGTTAATAAAGTAACAGAGTAACAAGGAGTATCATGGTATAGAAGCTCGATAGCGAGGCTGATATGTAGAGTCTTGTTTACTCTATTGTGTTGTCCCCCCAAAATTCATTTCTGAAGTTTTATATAAGCCTTCATGCAACTAGGGTGGCGCAGAAGGGACATGTAACTAAGAGCCTTTGGCTACATTTGTTAGATGCTCATGAATTGCAAGGTAACTGTTATAGATATATCAACCAACTTCATGGTTTATCTCTATTTTTGCTTATTGTGTAAGATTTATCAGAAGGATGGTGAGGTCATAGTTGTCTCTGCTCCCTGCCAGAATGCTTGAGGTAATAAAATTATCTACAGAGTGATAAATTATAATACAGGGTTAATAAACATATCTTAAATTTCAAGCGAAATTGAGGAGAAGAGAGGTACCAAATGTGGAGGGGTAAAATGGCTGGGGTAATAAACATTTCTTATATTTCAAAAGGAATTGGAGAGAAGACACGTACCAATTGTGGAGGGGTCAGATGGTGTCTTCTACTTTCTTCAGAACACATGGGAAAATATACATGCATGGCTTGGGCAAAAGTGGTGTGTGATTGTATGTGACAGATCAAACAACGAATCTTACTCTTTGTTGCCATGAAAGGCTAATAATGATGCAATTACAATATTAGCTCATAACTTAGGTCTTAACCATGACAGTATTATATTTTTCACTCTAGGTGCTTTTTTCATATGGTCATAAATTGAATCTTCCACCATAACTATATATATATTTATTTATTTTAGGCCAGTTCATAAATAATGAAATGATGTGTAGAGCACTAGGAAAGGATTATGCAATAAATTGTAGATTTTAGTGTAGTTTTCATAATTTTATTGATTTTAAATCTATTATATACTTAAAATATATGGAATTGCTGCTCAGTAACAATTAATAGGACTAGAATTTTGATGAGTTTGTATCTTTTTAATGAGCTGTAGATGTTGCTCAGTTGAATATAAACATGTTTTATGAAAAATTGAATCATTTCATTTTAAGTTTTAATTATTATTCTGAAAGCTTCAAGCATTTTTGTAATAAATGCATTTTATGAAGCATAGCTTAAAGTTTGTATGGCTTCTAAAATTTTTTCAATTAATTTCTTACCTGAATTCTGTTCCTCAAATTTACTTTATTTCTTTTACCAAGTTCTATTGATAAACACAGTCATTGGCAGCCTAATATACATACAGTGGTATTATTGTGTTTGTGATCAATTAGCATGACTGGCAGTTATCTTTCAGCTTCCCCTGCACTGATATCAAAGCTCCTTGTTGTTTGTCATCATGGCAATGATAACTGGAACATTTTTTTAACTGACTAAATTTGTTAATGGAAAATCTTTCACATTCACGTAAAGTGCAAGTTTAAATAGTGACAGTTGCGTTTTCGATTAGTTTTTTCAGTTTGAAGAACCTTAATGCATTGACTGAATGCAAAAATTTCAAAATATTATAAAAGATTTTAATATTATGTTGGCACCTGTAAACAGATTGATGTTAAAATTCTCCTGAAAGATAATGTTATGACTGTATTCTACCAGAAAAAAGCAGGTATTTACTAAATAAGTAGTGCAGAATGCAAAAGAGTTTATATTGGGGAACAAAGAGAAGCATAGGCACATGGTTAAAAGACCATTTCAGGAACATAAAATACAAACAAATGGAGAAATCAGAGTAGCATCTCATTTCTGTACAGAAAACCGCAGCATAGGGAATAAAGAACATTATTAAAATCATTACAAGGACCTACAGAATTAGTAACATGGGGGAAAATCTACATTTACAAATACAGAGATAAATTAATGAACTTTGACACTTCTGGGGATGAAACATAAATTTTAAGTTCATGACACCTCCACTAGAGTAGAATGCACATCCCCATAGCATAGCAAATTATCCAGCAGTCAATGGGTAACTGAGGATGCGAACAAGGGTTCATGAAACATGAACTACATATAAACAAGTAAGTGGAGCCAATAAGGTGTAGTACAACTCAATCATACAATGATTTTAATTATAATTTCTTGGGGTTGATCGAGACACTACCTTATGGATATGCTAAGATATATTGCAAGGCTACACCAGACACATTTAGCTGTGCAAGCTTGAAAGTGAGACATAAAGGAATTCTAATATATGGTGAAGCCACTATATATCTTTTCAAATTTACAGAATATTTAAGTTCCATGTAATCACATGGCTTAAAGGTGACTTTTTCAGCCCAGGGTATAGAATACTTAATTGTTTCCATTGGTAGTGTTTTCTTTTAATATACCAGCTACCAACCATTGACATTTAATATATCACTGGATTTAATCATTTTTATAGTGGAAATACTTTCTTAGACTCTGTGAAAGAGTGATATATACTGGATGGTAGTATATAGCTCTATCCTCCTTTCTGATCTTCCTTTTCACCGTTTCATATACCCTATCACAGGGTAAAATGGAGGGTGTGCAAATAAGAAAAAAATTAATGAGAGTGGCTCTTTTACCTCAGAGGGAATGTTTATATTAATGTATCCATTATAAAGGCACAAACTTCATTAGCTCCATTTCAAGCATTACCTGCATTGTTTAAATAAAAATGAAATTTTTGACTTTTTAGGTCATACATACAAAATCCATTGGCCCAAAGTTGACGTAAATAAAGTATTGTTTGAATGGGAAAAATATGGGATAGTGGAAGATTTTGCACGAAGTCTATTGCTGTGGCATATGAATTACTACTTTCCTGATACTACTTGGGATCTTATAAACTGTTTTAGACTTTCTTTGCACGTTTCATATGTATCAAACTCTGAGCTGCAGCAACCCTCTTTACAATATCATTAAGGTAGAGGCTTTTAAGTTTACTCTTCAGTTCCTCACAAATAACCAAGTGTTGACCTGAGAACAGCCAAACTAAAGTTCAAAATATTCATTAAAATATTGCCTATAATAATGAAATTTTACATTGCTCTCAGGATATTTTACTTTAAATATGTAATGCATAGCTTTGATTGTTAGTCAAGCATCAAGATACTGGTGTGTCCTCCATGAATATTGAATCTCTTTTACTGGAAATAATGAAATATGGTCATGTATTTTGGCTTGTTCTACTACTGACACAGTTCTAAGGTTTGGATGCTTATCAAGCTGGTCTTTTTACAACTTCCTTTCTATTAGAAGGGCCCTCAAAAGCATGTTTTTCTGAAATACTATATGAACTAATGAAAGCCTTCTGACAAAATTTAACTCTTTTCACCATAGCACAATACATGGTAGGTAAAACTAGCACTCCTCTACTTTTGGAATTTGTCTGTCTCTGTCTCCTTTGTAACAGATGCATTTGTAATTAAGCGTTGAAAATGTAAATCTTGAGAGTCTCTTTGTTTACAAAGTCATCATTGAAATGGGTTAAGATATCTAACTGTCTGTCTCTGTTAAGTTTTATAAAGCAATGCAGTCTACAACTGGGGAGGGAGGAGTTGGGGAAAAATATCCAGCATTAATCTTGCATTGATTCTGTAATTCTTTATCACATCTTTCAAACCCAAGTAATTTTTGTACACAGAACCTTACTTTTATGTATGTCTACACTTGTTTCTAGTTTTCTTTACAGGAATTTGTTTTTGTGAATGTTTTATGTATGGATGTCCTGTTACATGAGCATGTTTTACTATATGACAAATTATTATTATGAAATCACTCAAATTTCACTTGTTTTGAATATGAGCATTCATTCTTTATACCCTCCCTTTTTCTTGGTCTTTAATTAACACTGTCAACTTAAGTCAGCTGCCTTGAAACACTGAAACTGTAACAAACAAGTAAAATGAGAATCACATCACTAATCTTGGTGATGTATATGTTATAATTTTGACTCAACTTTTTTTAAATGCTAACATTTGACATCACTGTTATAAAATTTCACTGTATTTTATTTAAGAAAAATCAATATTTGGAATGAAAACAATTTGTTTTTATAGAAGTTGAAAATCATAACATGAAATAAAAAACAAGTCATTGCAGCATCAATTGAATTTTTATTAAAGATGCCTGGACATTGGACATATATATCAAGAATTGCTAAGTAAGTTTACTTGTGATCAAAGTTTCAGATTCATGTGGAAAGATAGGTGAGGAGCTCCTATTTTCCTTATATGCCTTAAAAGCAAAACTCTAGGGGTTCTATCCGTGAACCACGTACTTACAATGAAATTAGTATCTCAGCTAAATACTCAACAATTGTTTCCTCATGGAATGATCACTCCTGCACTTAATGTTAACAAGTAACATTTATAGTTTCTATGAGTATTTCACATAAAGGTGCAACACATTTGTTGGTATGACAGTGTAATAATGAGAAGTATTATTTTTGTTCCTAAAATTTAAATCAACCTGTAATTTTGTTTGGGAGAGTCTTTCTGACCAATGGTTCCTGTGGAAAGCTTCAGCTTTAACCAATCTGTTGTGCTATTTAAAAATTTGATATGCAACTAAAAGCATTTAGCAAGGGATGCTTCATTACATACTTAAAAGGCATGTTGAATTTTGTCAGAAAAAATGAAGAGAGAAGGTACTTAAAAAGCCAGTACTTAAGCATTGCTGAGGAGTTGATAATTTTAAAGGAGTATAGAAAAATGTTATGTTCAGTAAAATTGTATCTGATATCAAATTATACTAAATTATTGATTTTGCAAAATTTTATAGTTGGATGGCATGAGTTTTGATCTCCTACAATCAGTGCTTTTATCTTTTTCTTCAATGAGAGAGAAGCAAACTACCCTGTTCTGATGAATATTGCAAAGGATGGGATGTTTGAATTGGAATTTCTCTTTCATTGAAATTATTCTGTTTAAGCTTAAATTGTGAACATAGTGGAGCAGAATGATAGAATCATGAAGTTATGGTATAATGGGCAACACATAGCATTTAATAATATTTTAATTATGTAGATAGAAAACTTGATGGGAAAGAAATATAATGATAGTGGACTTATATTAAAAAAAATTATGAACATCAGTATGAAAGTAAAATCAAAGTTGGAAAAAAATTATGAACATCAGTATGAAAGTAAAATCAAAGTTGGGAACATTTGCTGTAGCATTACATGCAGTTGTTGCTTTGTGTGTATAATTAGCACAAATTCTCAATAAACTTCAACTTTATGCGGAATTGTGGGGGGGGGGGACAACAACAAAAAAACTGTGAAAGAAAGATGGAAAAAAGGCTAAATAACCTCTGAATAATTCTGGTTATTTTATGCACAGATAATATATTTTAATGTAATCTCCTTTTTTTTTGAGAGCAGCATTTGTCTTCAGTATCCATTATAATAATTATTTATGCATTAAGGAATTGCATATAGATGAAAACATGGTTTCTTTCATTTCCAGCATGAGCCAAATTTTACTTTTAAGTTCATTAACCATGTAATATATTTCTGTTGTGTGCTGTAAATAATTTGCATTAATTGTTAATACCAGGTTATGCTCCTCATAGACCTCATCCATGTGAACAGAGTTCTTGCTATCCAGCTACAGGTAATCTACTAATTGGGCGAGAATCTCGATTGTATTCAACATCAACCTGTGGTCTACATGCACAGGTTAGTATTGCTATTCTGTACTGTGGCAGAATTTGTTTTGTATTTTATTCAACTTATCTTTTAACATGTTAATTATTTTAATTAATAAAATTTAATTATTTGATAAATTAATCATCCTGCAATGTTAAAAACTTATTTCTGTTATAGAAAAAAAATATACCTAGTTAAAATTAATTTCCTTTCAGTATAATATAGTAAATTGATCTTGAAAATTAATAATTTAACTAGCATACTAGGAAGAAGAACAAATACTGATAGAATAAGGATAAAATTAATTAATCAGTTAAAAGGATTAAAACCAATACAAACCGGATAAAAGTTAAACTGTATATATGAAAATTGTGTGATAGGGAAACAATTTGTAAATAAAACTTTGTTTTTCAGAGTAGAACTTTTTTCATTTAAAATTATACTTTTAGGCATATTTTCATTAATTGCTCTATATATGCATGTTTGACAGAATATAACACAAATTATATTTTTAATGAGTCATACAGGAGGCATTTTGTGTGGAAGGTGAGAGGAGAGAGATTGGGTAAAACATATAAACACTGGGCACTGCATAGTAGGATATTGCACTTAACTGAGACTCTGGGACGTATTTTTTATCTTATTTACTCTTAAGACAATGCCCAGCAATAAACTACATCACAGATTGCAACAATATATATTCATTGAGCCTGAGAGTCTGTCAAATGCTATAATATATAGCCTTTGAGATACTGACCTAAAGGAAGTTATAAGACTATAATCAAATGGCAGAAAATTCACAATGGAAATGATAGATACTCCATTATGGTGAGAAAGGAACTCCATGAGCTTGATGCTCCACATAAAAATATATCTGCATATTGATTACTGAAGTGAGAGTCCTAGTGTTACCTTTGCAAAACTGTTAAAAAAGTAGGGCTGCATTTATAAAAGTATAGTTTTTTTCTCTTCACTAGAAATTTTGTTCCCCTTTTGAGATTTTTGTGTGTATTGTTCTTTCTGAGTTTTGGAAATTTTTTTTACTTCTCTCAGAGAAGGTTCCTGACTGTTCCCTGCCCAGTAATTGCCATTAAAGTAAGTTGACATTTGTTTTTCATAATGGGAAATGCTTTAATATAATACATTAGTCAGTGGAAAATTAAAGGAAAACAAAAGCCTAATAAATATCATGCAAAATATAAGAATAAATAAAGATTGAAATGGAAAGACACCTTTATTTAAAATTGTTAAATTGCGAATCAATCCCTTCGGTTTTTCTTCTTAATTACTCTTGATTTTGTAATCTAATTATTTTGCATTATTTCTTCTACAAGTGCTCAAAAGTACTTCTTTGTGTAAATGAAAGCTGTATTTTAATTCTGTCATATTTGCTATTTTGGGAAAACTTGCTAATACAATTTTTTATCATAACATTTTTCTTTTGTTTCAGGAGCGTTATTGCATTGTTTCACATCTAGAGGATAGAAAGAAGTGTTTTTGGTGTGATTCACGGTCACAGAATGCCAACAATCCACAGTTAAGCCACAGGATAGAAAATATTGTATATCGTTATGCTCCTGGGTTAGTTGACTATAGCAATTCCATGAAAAGCTACTTGTTAATTCCTTATTTTAATTTATGCTATCTTCCATAGAAGAGCAGCATTAATGAAGGAATCAAGGAATATTCATTTGTAGTTAACTCAATTTTATATTAAGAATTCTGTTCTTATTAAAGCACCAAAATAGAAGACATAATGTACACTATGTTGCCCATAGAAGGGTGGAAATAAATCTAGAGTAAATTGTTAAATCATCTTTTAGCCAGTGAACATTATTACATAATTAGGAAAGCCAGTTAATGATCTAATATATTCAGCACTGCAAACACTTTTTGAAAACAAAGCATATAAGAAGAAGCAAAAGAAAGAAAAGTGACTTACAGAAAGTCATATGAAGATTGTATCCATGCTTGGCTAGAAACTTTGCCTTCTTCTGGAACCATTGAGACTTTTCCTTCTCTTTCTGCTAGGAAGCACCATGGTTTTTCTACACTTTCCTTTTACTTCACTTGCCAGCAGACATGTTCTTGTCTCTGGTACAGTTAACTACTTTTGGAATCAGGACTTTTCCTTGCTTGAGAGTCTGTCTATGTGGGAACTCATGTTCCACTGCTCTGCATTGATATCCTTTAGCAAGGCTTATCCACAAAATTCTTGTTTCAAAATTGGTAAATTTGAGGCCTGACTCATTTTTCTGTGGTGGAAGCTGTGACCTGGGTAATTGATTAATTGTTTAAATGTATACTTTTCTTTAGATTTATATTTTCACAATAAAGTTTTCTGAAATTATGTGTAGACTTTTAGGTGTTTTCTTCACAAATTCTTCCACTGTAGTTTTACTATGTGTAAAAGATTTATAGGAAAATTTTGCCTATCAAATACTCATTTGCAGGACCGTGCTTATTTTGAGCTGTTTATATTATATTATATGTGTAAAATTAAATTAATAATTCATTCATTTTTAGTTCATATTATTAGATATATCATTCAATTGCATATTTTGGAATAATCAATATTTTAATCATATGCAAATTATTTATCTGGAAATTGAAGATTAAATCATTATATTAAATTAAATGGTTATTAGATTGTGAAATTGTGAAATTTTAATTAAAATATAAAATATCATATAGCATTTAAATTTGTTTGCCATACTTCTATTTGACAATTAAGGTATACATGTATGCTACCATTATTTTATGTAGATATACATAAACAAAACATAGAATGGTTAAAAAAATTGGATATTTACAGAACTCGGCAGCGTTCTTGGTGGCAATCTCAGAATGGTGTAGAAAATGTCACCATTGGTCTTGACTTAGAAGCTGAATTTCATTTCACCCATTTAATTATTACATTCAAAACCTTTCGACCGGCTGCAATGCTTATAGAGAGATCATATGACTTTGGAAACACATGGCAGGTAATCACTACAGTTCTTAATATATTTAATTATAACTTTGCAATAGCTTACTAAATGTGTGTGTGTGTGCATGCTCGCATGTGCTCGCATTGAGATAAACGTGACAAAACATTTATATATATATATTTTAAAGAAAAATTTTCATTCTAATATGCATAATTAAACAGTAATTGTTATGATGAGTTTAATGATTTTGTATTTAAGATTATGCTTTGTGTGCATTATATAACATTATTAGCTTACACCAAATTTTTTTATTTATTTTTTTTCTAGTCGGATTTACCTGACTACTGGGTATGAATTTGACCAAATATTAAAATGTGCTTAAACTGTGATTAACAGCAAATATTAGCTAAGCTGATTAATGATTTAAGTTTTGAAAAATTGTTTTTCAATGTTAAATCCAGAAAAATAATTTTATTACAACAGTTAAATGCAGAAACCTTAAATTTAAAAAAACTAAAATTTGTTTGTTTATGTGGGTTTCTTTTCTGTTTCCTCTTCATTTCAGATTTTATAACTATGTGCCTCAATAAGCATACTTTCTTGGCTTATTAAAAAATGATGCTCAATTTTGAAACATGATTTAAGTGATATCTATTTCTGATGCATATTCAACACCAGGAAACACAAAGAAAGTCTTGTGTATAAATTTTTTTTTCTAAGAAAGGTTACTTAACATTCATCATATATAATTTTTTTCTACTTTTCCAACTACTTGATAGTCTTTCTTTTTGGTTGGGAGGTTTATGATAACAAAGTTATAACACACAACCAGCAATAGTCTCCACATTATTCTTCTGTTGATGCACCTCTTGAGATGTGTGACTGTGAAAATAATCACTATTCATATAATTTTCATCTTCTTCCTCTGGTCTTCACCAATATCTAGACTTCTTACTATAATCCCTTTCCATAGTGGTAGATTCAAATTCTTGGTACAATGACAAGCCAGATAATTAAATTTGCCAAAATGAGTTTGTTTCATATGATCTTCAATTACTGAAGTACAAGATTTTCTCTATACATTTATCATTGTTGATTTTGCTTAGATTTGGTACTTGACTCAGGACTTTATCAGCACACAAGGGAACAAATTTGGACTATCTGGATCCTAAAATCACATTACTGTCCCAGTTGTTTTGGATGTTTTGTGAAGAATCGTAGAAAATTTGGAATTTGAAATAATCCCTTATGTCAAATAGACTTCTCCATGCTGCATTTAAAGAATGAAAAAAACATGACGTCCAGGAAGCAGGCACAAGTGGATAGAATTTGGAAATAGCAATATGACATTGTTATTCTCTTTGCAAGATTTTATTGCAGCCAAGAAGATATGGATTGAGAAATTGTAAAGACCATCCTCAAATATAGTTAGGTTGAACTAGTAACTTGCATTTCTGATATATCCAGCTATTTCTATATCCCCTTCCTTCCAGAGAGGTCGTACAGGTACTCTTATAAATGGTACATGGAGGAAGGATTGTACTATTTGCAGTAGGAGTGATCATGATGCTTATATTTGACTCAGAGGATTCTAATTGTTCTTCCAGGGTGTTTGACATCAAGTTTCACAATCATTTTCACTTGACCGAGGTTGTTAGTGAAATTTGCTTTGTCACATGATAATATGAGATGAAGGAATACTGCTAGAAGCTTGTTCTATGTTTGTGAAAAATTAGTTTAGTTTTGTTTAAAAAAAAAAGAACTTGGAGCCAAGCATTACCAGAGTAATTGTAGCAAAATCTTTTTCTACTCTTCTTTGCAGGTTAAGATAACTTGTACTATCTTTGTCTTTACTTCTTAAAGGGAACCCAGCAGTCTCCCAACTATCAGCATCATAAAAAGACTAGTAAAGAAAGTGCATACCATTGTTCTTTCCATGACAAAAAATTAATAAAAGGCCTTATGATTGCGCACAAAAGTTTGATGAGGTAGGTGCAAGATAAGAACACACTTAACAGAAGTCTCTGAGTTGTTCATTACAAGAGACAGGAATATTAAAGAGCTCAGCAAGAAAAGCTACAAAACTTCTTAAATTAAAATCATACAGAATCATGGGGGTGCAGCAATTATAACTGCATGATCATGCCAGCAGTCTTATTTTTGTAATTTGATTTTTCAATAGTGTTAGTAGCAGAGAAATTGATCCAAAATTAGTTTTTTGTAAATCAACAAAGCATAGTTTCATCTTCAAGTAACATCCAAAAATAATGTATATACATTTTTATATAGACATTTCACCATAAGGCTGTAAGCAGTTGTGTCAGCGAATGCTGTTAATACCGGTCTGCTATAAACTGCCATATCTCCCATGCACAGAATAAAAATCTTGATTTACTGGAGGAGATTTTGTATAAAGCTGTAACATTTTAGCAATTAAATGAAAGTAATCTAATATAGTGAAACTCAATCTGATTTAACCTAAACATACTTGATCCATAAAACATTTTTTTCCTCCTTAAGATAAAAAAATTGTATTTATTTTATAATGTAAATTATATGGAAAAATAGCAAAGACTTGTGTTAATGTGCTGTAATGTAATAGTAATTTCTCTAGAGTGTTTAATCACTCTTAGCCACTGATTTTCACTTATAATTTTAGACTAATGAGGGCATACCTTTGGTTTATTAAAAGCATGATATAAAAAGTATTTAAAAGTGATTGCCATTAGTTATCAAGGAATACCTGCACATGATTCTGCATGCTATGGCAGGTATTTACTAACACAACCTCAATTTCCTGTAGAATATTTTCCCTCAGTTCAATGAGAATTACAATATACTTACCCTTTCAGCATGCCCTATAAGAAGAAATCTAGTGGAGTAAAGGTTCAGGCAATTTTGATAGGCATAGTCCTTAAAATTGACATGATCTTTAAAGAACGAAATAATTTCAACCCATGCTAACTATGGAAATGTGGCAAGTGACACCATTTTGCTGAAAAGCATGCCTAGGCATCCAGCTAATTCACAAATTCATGTAAACTTTTCATATAGGCCGTGATATCCAGTGGCATAGCAAGAGATGGTTGAGGTGACCCATGGCATAAGGCCTCACACTCAAGGGGACCTGCACCCCTTGTATTGGAGGGGGGAGAATAACATTAGAATAAGAAGGTAAAATTGGCCATAGTGTTCATACTTATTCCCTATAGTTAATGCTATAATTTGAATGAAGGGGGTATTTATGCAAAACTTTAAAAATCTTAAACAATAAAACAGAAGGTAAATAATATTTCTTATGTGGTTTGCCAAGACAAATCAACTTTAATTTCTTGGCTGAAAGTGTTTCAATTTAGGTAGATGTAGGTTTTTGCTAAATACCGGCATTCTTTTGACATTATCTCAATATCAGAAGACTGATAGATGCCTTCTGTTTTAATCACATCCATTAATGTCACTTATGAGTCAATCATATACCTTCATGTGAATGTTGAATTGCAGGTGAACAACACCGCTCTTTAGTTCTTTATAAAGGCATTTGATTAAGTAGGTGTTTTGGTTTTTCTTTAAAATCGTGTGAAGCTGTTGCACTGAACTACTATGGTAGAAATGTCAAAGAATTGTATTATTGCAGTTTAGTTCAGTTATTCAAACCCCTAAGTAATTAAACACCTTTTTAGATGTTTACATATAAAATAATTGTTTGCTTATTAATGCATTAACATAATCTTTAATTAAATCATGCAATTCAAGTAAAGGTGTGCTGAGGTCACCTCCAAGCAGTAAATTTACTTGTTGCAGAACATTTTGCCTCATATGGATAAAAAATTTCCTCATACTCATCTAAACTATACTTTAGAAGCATATCCAGTCTTGGATAGATACAGACTGAAAGCTGAACTAGAACTTGTATATCCAAGAGAAGATTTTTGATGTGTTAAGAGAGAGCTATATCTTTACTTGAATTAATCTTCAAACAACATTTATGGAACTGGTAAACTGTTAAAAGTGGTCACAACTATGTTAATGATAACTTCAGGGGCAGAAATATACTTTTCTACTCTCCAAGGTTAAAAATCTTTCTCCATACAACAATGCCAGAGGAAGGATCAACTGCATCAGCCAGGCTGTCCATAAAAAGGAACTTGATCATCAATGTAGGGTACTTCTGTGAGGCTGTCATCAATAATTGTAATCTTAAAAGAAGTTAGGAACAGTGAAGTTTTACATATACAACTGAGTCAGTATTACGTGACACTAAAACTTCACTAACTGATTAATTCTTCAGAACATGTATCAAGAGCATTCGCTCTCATCTTCAGCTGGGGACTGACTAACTCTAACAGGTGACGTAGTGGCATCTGATGGTTCCATTAGATAACGGAACAGGAAGTTCGTTGGTGGAATGTCAAAATTCATCACTCTATGTTTATTTTTTAAAATATAAATCTTTTCCCATATTGCCAAATCCTTGGGATTGGTGGTAGCTTTTAACAGTTTGACTTCTCCTGCAATGTTATGATCATAAGTCCAAAAGTGATCTGCAACCGCCGATTTATCCACTTGTTTATATCTTAAATTTCTGAAGTGTTCTTTGGTCCTTGTCTCCAAATTTCGTATTGTTTTGCCTATATATATCTGATCACACTCAAAACATGGTTTTTAAAAGATTCACATATCATACGTGGGCAAACAGGGCATTCATGAAAATCTTTAAAAATTATGATATACGTTTGGCTGCACAAAATAAATTTAGTATTGGAAAGCTTCTGAACAGCAACAAAAAGGATGTTATTCCACCCAGCAAGAAGTCAGGAGGTTATCAGATAGACTGTTTGGAGTGTGATCAGATATATATATATATAGGCAAAACAATACAAAATTTGGAGACAAGGACCAAAGAACACTTCAGAAATTTAAGATATAAACAAGTGGATAAATCGGTGGTTGCAGATCACTTTTGAACTTATGATCATAACATTGCAGGAGAAGCCAAAATGTTAAAAGCTACCACCAATCCCAAGGATTTGGCAATGTGGGAAAAGATTTATATTTTAAAAAATAAACATAGAGTGATGAATTTTGACATTCCACCAACGGACTTCCTGTTCCGTTATCTAATGGAACCATCAGATGCCACTACGTCACCTGTTAGAGTTAGTCAGTCCCCAGCTGAAGATGAGAGCGAATGCTCTTGAAACATGTTCTGAAGAATTAATCAGTTAGTGAAGTTTTAGTGTCACGTAATACTGACTCAGTTGTATATGTCATCAATAAGTTTGCTGCTTTGATGAGAGAGAAAGATGAGCTTTACATATAAAATCAAACTCAGGTGAATCTACCAGTTGTATTTTATCTAATGAACATTTAAGATCACCAGAGATTAATGTTGGAGAAAGTAGTTTGTGTGTGTGTATGCGTAAACCTCCAACTGAAAATCTCAGAAACTGCCACTAGTTGACTGTATTAGAGATACCACTTGAATTAAACAAATAACTATAATTATCTGATTAGTTTATATTTACAGAGATTGTATCAAATAATGTTTCATTGGTTTTGTTTCTATAATTAAATAAATGCCACTACACTAACTGATAATTTTGAAAGAAACTGAATTTTTAACTTTCAACATCAATGACTTTTTCAGGTGTGAGAATGCAAATACAAGCATTGGACCCAAGAACATTTTTCACATCATGCAGCTGTCACAATTGTGGCCTAATTATACATGATGTTGCAAAATCATTGACTATGGAAATAGTTTTTTTGGTTTAATGCAGAGAATATAAACTCTTCTCCAAGTCTCCCAAAAGATAAATAATCTGCAATGAAAAACTGAAAATTTCTCTAAAATCCTTAAAACAAGTTGGGAATGCAGACTGAATAGAGTTAAAGTTATAAAGATTTGAGTTATGTTTATGAAGCAATTGAAAATAATTGTATTATCCCCAATAATTCAGTCACATAGAGTAAGTGTGAAACAGTTCTAAATGAAATGATAACCCTGGAGTTTCTGCTTTCACTTATTATATGATATGATATTCTATCTCATTGTCACCATAGTTAGTAAACTTTGGCAAAACATTGACATTCACATTATTCACTCACTCTCATCTTAGGAGTTCCTTTGCATGGATTAGATAATACCATTCAACAGGTTTGCAGTGAAAGAACAATAAATATGTCATTCCAGTAACATTACGAGAAGCTCAAATTCCTTGAGAGTGCTGATGAGCCTCTGGTAAACCCTGAAAACCAATTAATAACAGATCAGTATTATGATAAATGACATAGGTGAAATTTAAAAACCAAATTTCAGCATTTACCCAGTGTACTGACAGATTTATTTTTGTATGTGATTTGTCAAATCTGAAAACAAGAGTCTAAGGACTGGTTAGATGGGCTACTTTTTAGTTGCTACAAATCAGCAGTTAGTTGCAGTGTCAGGTGTTGGTAAGTTGTTCTTTCACTCTATTTACATTGCTTTGCAGAGAAGTATGCAGTGTTGTTTTGACCAGTATGAAAATGGATTTCGTTCAGTTAGCATGCACTTCTACACTCCTTGTTGGTACACAAGGCCAGAAAGAAATGAAGAATTTGGTGATTAACATCTCAAATCTTTATATATGTTACAAAACTGTTCTTACATTAAAAATTAACTTAAGAATGGATGCACTCATAGCCATGATATATCATGCAATTTTTCTAATCTATTTATACACTTTTGGTATAGTTAACAAGCCTGCCCAAATCGCGGGTTTGAACCCGGCCAGGAAATCCTAAGTATGGCTTCCTTCGGAAGGGAAGTAAAGCCGTGGGTCCCGTGTCGTACATTTACGGCACAAAAAAGAACCTCAAGCCTGAAAGAGAGGCCTCTGAGCAAAATTTGTCGGCCATTTCACGCCCTGAGTTGAATGGGATGCTTATGACCTGAGATGTTAAAGAGCGTCCATAAATAAATCAATCAAAAAAAAAAAACAAGCCTGGTTTGTAATTTATGAATTACAGAGTGAAAGAACGCATAGAAAAATAACAAAAATAGTGTAAATTATGATAGTCAGAAATGTACGTAAAAACTAAGAAACATTTATGTACATTTTTATATGATGTTAAAAATATAGGGATATGAAGGGAAATTCCAAAAATGTGGCACTTTTAAACAGCTTTAGTTTTCATAACCAACATATATTGTTAGGCTGTTGACAGTGTTAACATCAGCAACATGCAATCAGCTTTTAAGGCAGTGGTTCCCAACCTTTCTGAATGCCCACAATATCGCAACGCACTCATTGATCATGATCATGATCATAATCATGATCATGAACTTCTATGTAGAGTCCAGCATCCAGTGTTGTAGATAGGCTGATGTGAACATGCAATCAAAAATTCTAAAAAGAAACAAGCAGCAACTTCAGTGGCATTACAACAAAACAAAGTTATTTGTCAAAAATCCCAATCTTTCTATGCTGAAAGTCTGATAAAAGATTTTTATTATTGTTGTTTTTGAAAATTTGCCTATTTAAATTAATGTGAAGTAATTTGTGGGTTGCACAGACTTTCTTTGTGTGTGACTTTATAGTTAACAGGTCCAATTATAAATCATCTTCAAGATGTGGCAGTCTGTTCCTTTGTTTAGATTTCATTATTTTGGTTTTAGAAAATGCTGATTTGCACAAGTATGACCTTGAAAATGGCACCAAAATGTTTATGGCCCTTTTTACAATTGTGAGATACTCATGTTGTGCATAAATCCAAAAAGACTGCACTGAGGTCTCTAGAAATTTTGTTTTCAAAGTAGAATCATATGACAAATCTAGCCAATCATTTTTCTGATTGACAGTTAGGTTGATGGCATTTGAATGTTGGTCTCACCAGAAGTACCAAAAGGAGAAATTACCAATTCTAACTCTGAAATGGACAAGGTAGGGAAATACTTTGTTACTGGAGCTTATAATGCCTTTAGGTATTCTGCTATGAACTTCTTCAGGCATTTTTTTCTCATTTTCAGCAAATTGATTTTCAAAACACTCCACTAAAGGAAAGTGAAATAATTTATCTGCAATAACCAAATACTCTCAAAACTTCAGTTTATTTTGTAAAATCCTTGAATTTTGTTTGTGGGTGAAATAATAGTTTTCTATTTTGTGTTGCTTGCATATAAAGAGTTCAGTCTCTTGAAAATTTTGCCAAGATATACTAGTTTGACATACCAGGAATTATCCTCCAAATGTTTAGCATACTCTGGCTTTTCATCCTTAAAAAATTAATAATAATTACAACATCAACAAAAATAATAACAACAACAACAAATTTGCCTTGAAGCACATAATTTATTTACCTCTAGAAAGCCATCGGGTTTCAGTGTGCAACAATAAATTGGTATGCTTGGCCCCCATATACTTGCAAAGCTTCTCAAACACTCTAAATCTAACTGGTCTTGTTTTTACATGATTTATCATTTTAATAATCATACTTAACAAGATTCAAAAAGTCTCCCTTCAACAGTTCTCATAATTAACACCTCCCTGTGCAAGAAACAATGAATTGTCATTATAGTCTGGTTCATACTCTCATGAAAATGATAAAACCTTTAATTTTCCCAATTAATGATGCTGCTCAATCTGTGTAAAGAGAGATGCATTATTCCCAGGAAATATTATATTCAACAAAATCATAAATCTTTTCTATAATAGTTGTTTTGAGTTCTTGGCAAAATAAAAATTGTTCAAAAACATCTAAATTATATTTGAACCTAATTAAGGTCATTAATTGGCATTTATCACTTGTGTAATGACTTTCATTCAACTGTAGAGCAAACACAGTAATTTATTGTTCACATAAATACAATGCAGTGAAACACATCTTTTATTCTGTGACTAACAGTGTTATCCGATAGTGGAATTTTGGATATTTCTTCTTCCGCAGCATCACTAAACATAATTTTTGCAATTTTTTTGCAGCAAGTAATATTAGTTTTCCTTGCAAATACTATGAGTTTTTTCTGTTGGGCTATTAATTCAGAAAGTACATATGAAGCATGCAACGCTTTGTCAGAAATAGATATGTGTTTTATCAATGTACTAGAGATTTTTCCTGTGACTTCAAAAGACATTCAAAATACTCTGTTGGTTCAGAAGCTGCATGAGAATGATTACTTTTTAAATGTCATATTAATTTATTCTGTACCATTGACTGATTTAACAAAACATTACCACATATAAGATACTCAGGATTTTGCTTATATTCATCTCCATGCCACTTAAATACATATTGCAAGTATTCATCACTTATTTATGAAATACAGTACATTTTTGTGAACCCTTAAAGTAATTTTGGCTCACATTATTTGAATTAGCACTGCTGTCCTCTAACCCAGAACTTGATTCAAATTGTCTTTTTCAAATTAAAAATTTGCCCATAATAAAATCTAAATAAAGCACTTTTTATACAATAATCACATCATCGCCTTCTCATATATATATATACACACAGAAACTGGCCAATATGTTCTAATGATTTGAAATTCTATTTATTACTAAGTGGGAAGAGTAAACAAATTGTGAAGTATTGTTGTAGATATTCACTTTCATTCAAATTATCGCCAGGAAGATAAATTAAGTTGAGCATTGTTACAGTTGTTAACGTTTCATTGCTAAAGTACATCTCAAAATAAAATGTTCCATATGAAACACTTAATTTAAAAAAAAAAAATGCATCATGAAGAGACTTTCTGGATGGCATAAAATTTATTTTTCAATTCCAAAATTTTATGACTCACTAATGTGTCCTGGCACACAAGTTGGGAACTACTGTTTTAAGGGCATCTAAACATATGGCTAAAGATTAGTGTCACCATTCATGTCCTTCCATAAACATACTTTTCATATGTAAGGCTATGTCTGTCAAATTCCACTGAATTATGCTCATTGATTTTTAAGTTAAAAAGGAAATCATGGTTTAAGAGAGAGTGAAAGGCCTGATATTATTATTTGTAGTAACTGTGCATTTTGTATTAATTTAGGCATTGATGTAAAGATGAATTGCATACTATTTTATTCAGCACTGTATGTATGATTGTTCAACTGATGATGATGTTTTTTTTTTTTAATCCATTCTAGGTATACAGATATTTTGCATACAGCTGTGAAGATTCATTCCCAAATGTTCCAAAGCATAATCCAAGGACATTAACTGATGTTGTATGTGAATCCAGGTACTCTAATGTGGCACCATCAACTGATGGCGAGGTTGGTTTATTGCTTTAATTAGCGTGTTTGCATTCAAAGATTTTGAAATTGTAACTGGAAAAGCTTGTATGGCTATGGCTATTTATTTATATTAAGTTTAAATTGCTGTTGTACTCTAATAAGTTTATGTGTAGAATGCAGTGCTTTAATCCTTTTTTTTTCTGAAGATATTAGTTTGCTTGCCTCCCCATTGCCATGTTTATTTCAGTTTCATATTATTTACTGCTTATAGTATTTAAATATTCCCCAATGATTATTAATTCCCCTAACCTACATTTCTTAAAAATCCCTTCAAATTTTTGTTGCTTGTGACTATTGTGTTATAAATAATGATATTGATGATGATGATGATTATTATTATTATTATTATTATTATTATTATTATTATTATTATTATAGGTTTCCACTTACTAATATAAAGAAATAGGGGATAATTTGAAGTGTACATGATGTTTAGGTAATAAATCATCAATGCAAATTGTGTGTGTGCCTCCTTGCTCTGCAGACATTTAAGACTCCACTAATGGTGAACACAGCATGGGACACATATATGATTCCACATGCTTACTATAGTATGTCTACTGCCCTAATGAATAAACAGCACTAGGCTGCCCATGCTCACATCCTTCACACTGTTGTTGCATAAACTTGGAGAGTTTCTGTATCTTGTAAGATGAAAATGATAATATCTTTCTCTGTTTTTAAATATTGAACATTTATATCTTGATACCTCTAAGCCCGCTATTTAGGTGGGGATAAAACAAAAGCCAATAAAAGTTTAAACAAAAAATAGCAACAAGTGGATAATAAAGGCAAGACTGATAAGAGAAGCACCATCCAAGAGGAAAATGAAAACAGTAAATGAAAAAATCATTAAATAGTAGAAAAAATATTAGCATGTTAAAACAAGCAGAGTGTTCTCTGTTAAAAGAAAAGAGAGGAGAAGAAAATATGTTAAACAGACACCATTGGCAACCTTATAAAGTATGTAAATGTGTAATGGACCAAAGCTCTGATTCATTAAAGAACTTTCGAAAAATAAGAAAATTTTAAAAAATTCTGTTAAAATTCGCACAGTGAAACTTGTTAAATATAAATTCTATCTAATCTGTTGTCTAACACACTCTTATGCTTCACTTACTTTTAAATGCAGTGGGACCTGTTTCAAAGAGACATCCTTTCCATCTTCAACCAATTTGACGACTTGACAAAGCTCTGATGGAAATTAATTGATACTTACAATACATTTCGGAAATAGAAAGATAATAAAAGAAAACAGGAGCATTATTTGGCATGGGTTTGAGGAAGATGGGAGAAATGTTTTAGGTTTAAGCTATCAGCTTAAAATGCATTAGCATTTTGTATCATTTAAGTGTTAACGTTTGATATTAATTACAATTTTGGGTCGAAAGGGGTACATAAATGTGTTTTAATAAAGGGATAATGAATCACCAAGCATTACAGCTGCACATGGCTAGCTTTTTTATTTTTCTTTAATATTGTATAATGCCATTTTCACTATAGAGACATCACAGGTGAATGCTGGTGATACATAAAATGAAGTGATTAAAAGCTATGGGTTATTATTTGTTTTCTTGTAAGCAAGATCAGCTGTACGGCAGTGCTGCTACAATAATCCCATGTATCAAGAGTGGCCTCTCAGTAATGAGGCAACTTGAGAAGTACATGAGTGATGACACAAAGGATAAGACTAGTCATGGACACCATAACACAATACTGACAGAAAACTTACTTACAGTGATGAAAGAGTATCGACACAGAAGTATTGATTTCTTGATCATAATATAGCTGTTTTTGTAATGAATAAAAATAATTGAAATTTCATCTAAATGGATAATGAGTGATAGGTAAAAGTAGCAATATCATCTTTGTCATAATCAAATTACTCATGATGTTATACTTGCTTGAAATCTATTACATTTCCAGTAGTTTTAATAAATATTTTTACTATTGCTGCATTTTGATAATCTTCATTTTAAAGTTCCAGGAAATTTGCAGAGAATGTTCATTATTATGAAAACAGATACTAGGGTAAGACATTATGTAAGTTACAAATTAATGTGGGGGTTCCACATGTTTGAATGAGGCATCTAAGTCTATTGCCACTAGATGGCATCATTAGTCTGGTGGCAATGGTGACATTCAACACAAAACAGTCAATGTTTACAATAGTAAAACATCAGCTTCAAGATGGTGGCACCCCTTGAGTAAGTGTACAACTCTTGAGCAGTGCTCCGATGTGGGAAAAAGTTAATGGAATCAAAGAATATTTATGCAGGAATGCTTCCCATTACAGTGAGAAGTGCATGTCACATCAAGCTGTTTACAATATGGTGAAGAAGTTCTATGAAGGCGAACAGGGATTCAAGATGTTGACTGGCCAACAAAGATTGCCACAGAGGCAAATTTGTAACGAGTTGAAGACTTAATCTGAGCAGACAAAGGGGCAACTATAGACACTATAGCTACTGCTGTTTATTGTTCACATGGCATGACCTACCTCATAATCAAAGACAAGTTAGGTTTTCACAAAGTCTGTGCACTATGCTGAACCCTAGACACAAAATGCAAAGAATGGGTCTGGAATTACAGCATCTCAGTTACTACCACAATGAAGAACAGTATATGCTAACCCGAATTGTCACAGATGATAATTTTTTGGTTGATCATTACCAGGCCGAGACAAAGCATGCATCAATGCAGTGGAAACACTCTTATCGCTTGCAAAAATAAAGTTTAAAGTGATACCATCCAACAGGAAAGTGATGTTCACAGTCTTCTGTGATCATGAATGCTACTGCTCACTGCATTTCAGCCACAAGGACAAACCTAAATGCTGAATCCTACTGTAACATTCTCAGGAAACTTTGTAAGACTATTCAGCTGAAGCTACTGGGACACCTCACCCAAGCTGAGTTGCTCTTGCATGACTTAGCACATCTTCTTATAGTCAACAAGACAAATGAGATGCTGCAAAATTTCAATTCGGAAGAAGTCTTTGAGCATCTTCTGCAGAACCTTGATTTGCTCCAAGTGAATTCCATCTTTTTGGCCCTCTTAAACATTGTCTTTTAAGTGATCGCTTTCCCAATGATGAAACTGTGGAAAGGGAAATCAATACCTGGTTCCAACAGCAACTCAAAGAATTTTATGCAGCTGGATTTTAGGAACTTTGGAAACAATGAGACAAGTACCTCAATGTACATGGAGATTTTGTTCAGAAATATATGTATTTTTCAAATCGATACTCTTATTTGTTTAAATACTATATCCACTTATAACTTAATTAAGGACTTTTTCTTTCTTTCTTTCTTTCTTTCTTTCTTTCTTTCTTTCGCTCTTTCCCCCCTCACTCTCTCTCCCCCTCCCTCTCTCTTCCTTCTTCTATGGTGCTACAACCCAAGATTGGAACAAAGCCTGCTGCAGCAACCTCTGATCCCTCTACCTCTATCTTACAACTTCATTGATAGAGGGCAGTATTGCAGGATGGCATGTGATCAGCCCAACAGTTACCTATCATGTAACTTTCAAGAATGAAGAATGCTACCTCTCCATCAGGCAGCTCCCCAATTATCCTGATGAGACTGGGTGGACCACGTTCCGACCTCTCTAACTTTGAAAAATTCCTAAGCAGCTACCAGGGATTGAACCCGGGTCCTCCCTACCAACAGCTAGCTATGCTAAGAGATGGTCCACTTAATGACTTAATCATTTAATAAATAACAAGGTTTTATGAGTCTCATAACCGATAATTTTAGTTGCTTGCTACATGTTGTGCAGTGCTTGTAACTCTTTCTGATTGTTACCATGTGATATGTATGAGACACAGTACTGAGATTAGCAGGTTTATATTTCCAGACCTAAACAGCCAGGCATTCCTATTCCTAGTATTCAAGAGTTAAGTAAGCAGTTTGCATTTAACTGGTACAGATTCTGGAACTGTAACCATAGGCACTGTAGCTATTAAATGGACAAGCTAATGGAATAATTGCAACAATTGCAGAATCACCTTCCAAACTGAGTTCAAGATAAAAATTTCCTCTAATCTAAACCAGAATTTGGGATTGACAATATCTTTTGATATGAAGTATAACAAATGCAGGATGTTAATACAGAATCCTAACATAAAACATATTCAGAAATGAATAAATAAATTAAGATTTTTATAGGTAATTTCTGTGTAATTAGTACATATATATAGCATACAGCAGGTAGGCCCAACTGTAACCCACACATGTTAGTGATCTTTGAACTCTGAAACTCTGACCAACCCCACCTCCTTGACTTGAGGGGAAAGGACATGCTATCACTCACACACTTTTGATATCATTCACAATTGTTCATTTCTAGTGGCAGCAGCCTTGTGGTTAACATTTTGCACTGGCATATTCAAAGATGTCCAGATATTTATTTCACAAATCATGGGAAGCGCAATATTTTTATGTCCAAGAGAACAATCAGGTAAAATGTCTAATTTGTTCAAAATATTTGCTGTTGAAGTCTCAATACAATATCAAATGACATTTCACAAAAAGGTGTCAATTCTGACTATGGACAATATGTTCTTTCAGGTTTGAAATTTGACAGTGTTACAATAGCACTGGAAACATTAATTTTATTGCATTTGTATGATTATACTTTTTTATTTGTAGGTGAAGTTGAATTATAAAAATTAGAAAACGTTTAAGAATCTGTTGGTCAAGCTCCAAATGTCGGGAACATCTAAAGGGTTTCATATTGAGTTGCGCAAAAATATGAAAAAATATGAAAACCTTCATTGAAGGGGAGTTCATAAAAGAAGGTGTGATTTTATCAGCTGAAGAAATTTGCCCTAATTTCATAAATGCTTTTTAGTTATCTTTCTTGAAATACTGTTACAAGGAAGATTGAGGGACTGGGATGTGTTATAGAAAATCAAATGCAGGAAAAAAATAAAATTGTTACTTTGTTTTCAATAGGATTAGATATACTGCCACAAATCATGCACAGACCCGGGCCATCTGGCATCAACACTCATAAATCTTTCACTTGCACTGCACATAACCTGGAAACTCCTTTCCTGTTGATGTACATTTGGTTTCCTTATTAGAATATGAGTACAGGCTGCTACGCCAATTGCATCTGGGAAATTATATTATTCTGACCACTCTGCATTGGCTTTCTGAAGAACTTTATCCTTGATTGTATTAACAACTTCCTAGAATGTATTTGAGATCATAGCCTATGTAATGCCAAGGTCCTCTGCAACACTAGCTTGAAACCCAGGATCTTCTATATACCTTTAAAAATCTGCATCTTTTTAGCATTGTTAAGAGCTCTACCTCATGTTTCATTTGCCTCTGAAAGAAAATGTTGCACAGGCCAGTCTAGATTTCTCTTTTAAAATGGTATAATTATTTATAACTACTGACTATCCAGTCCCTGCACTTTTTATAAATTTTTATTTTCCACTCAGGAACTACCATCATGAACTCTGCCATAATACTAAACTGCAATTAGAGCAAGCTGAGTTACCTATGGAGGTACCTCAAAAATAGCATGCAATAGCTCACTAAAAGCAAACAGAGCTTGTTTGTATTTATACCAAATACCAATTGCTCAACAATCAAAATAATCAAGTATTTGCTCATGAGGAGGTTGAGGAGAAACATTTTTATTTATACAAAACCAAACAAATGCTTGGAATTAGTAAGATTTGAACAACTGCTTGCTTCTATTTATACTATCAAATATGCATTTTACAAAATTTATTGCATTATCAATTGATTTATTACACATACAAATTAATTCATAAAAGTAATTTATTCCTAATATAACTTATTACTATTCCAAGACATTTTACAGCTATTGAGAATTGGCATATTATATTTCATCTTATAGTACAAGAAAAATAGTTTAGCTCCAGCCCACTGATTCTCAAAGATTTGAGTTTAATTAACTACATAGTAGTATGTGTGTGTGCATGTCTGTCCATTCTTTGATTTTGATATAGTATAGGGAGTGAAATGGAAAATATTAATATAAAGCAGATTGTTTTTTAATTTTGTTTTGTAGATTATTTTTCGTGTGCTACCTCCAAATTTGCCAATTGATGATCCATATTCTCAAGAAGTTCAAAACCTGCTTAAAATGACAAACCTTCGCATTAACTTCACCAAGCTGCATACTTTAGGAGATGATCTCTTAGATAACAGAGAAGAAATTCAGGTATGTGCCGAAATATAAAACACATTACAGTGTTCAATTAAATGTGTCTCAATTAAATGTACTTACGAAGCTGTTGACAATGGAGTGGTATATATATATATATATATATATATATATATATATATATATATATATATATAAACAATGTAATACAATTTTTTTTTTTTTCACACTAACTCCATTCACTTACATAAAATTTGTTATTTGTTAAACAACTGTTTAACAACAGTTTATCTACAGGCTGAAGATGGGAGGGATCACTCCCGAAACATATGTCCAAATTTTATGTAAGTGAAATGAGTTAGTGTGAAAAAGAAAAAAAAACTGTATTACATTGTTTATGTATACATTACAATGTTCTTTATTTGAAGCATATTTTTGCCTCAGTCTAGCAATTAAAATAGGAAATGTTCTATAATAACCTTGATATTTACAGGAAAAGTATTACTATGCAATTTATGACATGACAGTGAGGGGGTCATGTTCATGCTATGGCCATGCCTCAAGATGCCTGCCATTACCTGATGTAGAACCAAGACCTGATATGGTTCATGGAAGATGCGAGTGTACGCATAACACCAAGGGTCTTAACTGTGAACAGTGTGAAGATTTCTACAATGACTTACCTTGGAAACCAGCAATTGGAAAGCAAACAAATGCTTGCAAAAGTAAGGTGAAAAGCTGGTAACAGACCTCCTAAAATGCTGGGCAGGAAAGAAAAAAATGTATTGATCTTAAATTTAAAAGTTAACTTTCCTATCTGTAAAGAAAGCATTATTGAAATGTTTGTTCTTTTGGTGGGAGGCACCATTTTATAATGGTCTTATATTTTTTTTCTGAATTTGAAAATATATTTTAATATTCTTTGGCCTCTTTGAGCCATGATAATAACAACTTTCAAATTGTTTTGTTCATGCATGCTGCTTTACTACTAGGCACTCAATTTTTTTATTTTAAAATATTCACATAATAATATTTTTAATTTTCTGAATATGTTAGTCAATTATCTGATATATCTTGTGCAAAAATAAATACACAGTTATGGTCATTAAAAAGCAAATTTTACAAGAGTGGAATAATATTCTAAATGTTAAGAATTATTTATTGATTTTGTTGAAGGTACGGAAGATTAACACATTTTATCCTTTTATTTTTCTTGCATTTTGTTTTTTTAAATTAAAAAATGTATGCTAATAATAAATACGACTGCCTCTGTGATTAGTTAATGTGTCTGACTGCCGATCTGGAGGACCAAGAGACTCCTGAGGAATTTTTACAAAGGTGTGAATTTAGAATGGGATGCATCAACATCATGATGATAATTAGGAAACTGCTTGATGGAGAAGTAGTGAATCTTGTCTGGAAAGCTGATATAAAGGCCATTAAGGAGCTGTTAGCACTGACCATGTAATTGCCCTGTGGCATCCTTCAGTGCCAGGGGTTTAATTTAATTTAGATGAACAAATAAAAATGATACAGCAATTTTTTTATGAGGAAATCACTCAAATTTCACTAATTTGTTCCACTTACTTGGACATATGTTTTGAAGTCTGTTGCCTTCATCATAAGCATGGTTCCACTGTCAGCTTCCCAGCTGGGTATGAAGATGTTTCTCTGTGGATTTCACGTACAGTGATGAGGTTACTGTTGGGTGGATATTAATTAAATTTTCTTTTTTTTTTAAATATTAATTCAATTTGGAATTGAATTGAAACTCAGTGAAACACCCATTAATAATCTCTTCTGAGTAGGATAAATAGAACACTGTTTCACCTACATATATATTCTGGCTCTATATTCCTATTAATTCCATGAAACATATATCCTGAGTAAATATCATGTAAGTGAAACCATAAAGAGTGTTCTAAATATCCTTCTCAGAAGATATTATTAAATTTTCTTTGTTTTTGTTTATGAATATATTTTCCCTTACTGCTAATTCTATAGAATTTTGCATACTTGCCCTCTAAACCCAAGGTGGCGGGTTCAAACATGGTCAGGATCAATGAATTTTTTCAGGCGTAAAAATCCTAAGTATGGCTTCCTTTGGAAGGGAAGTAAAGCTGTGGGTCATGTGTTGTAGATTTACGGCATGAAAAAGAACCTCAAGCCTGAAAGAAGAGGCATCTGAGTAAAATTTGTCGGCCGTTTCACGCCCTGAAATGAATGGGGCGCTGATGACCTGAGATGTTAAAGAGTGTCCGTGAATAAATAAAAAAAAAATATATATGTTTTTTTTTTTTTTTTTTTTTTTTTTTTTTTTTTTTTTTTTGCAGAAATTGTATGCTTTTGCTGATTTCTCATGTGTCCCATTGGTAGGTTTATTAATCTGAATGTAAAGCTGTTGTTTTTTTTTTTGAATTGTAACTGTTATTTTTTATATAATTCATAAAGAAAATGATATAAAAAACAATAACCACAATCCGAAACAACATAAATTTACAATGATCAACAGCCTCACATCCAGATTAGCAAACTTACCAATAAGCAACACAGAATACATATCAGATTACCATGATTCAAAAATATAGCACAGAAAATTGCTACACAATAGATCAATACATCTGGTCAACAAGAAAATAGAAAAAATCATAAAACAAAAACAAATAAAAGACATCATAACAATAAAAGGCTACAAAGGAGATTATATATATATATGATCAACAAGAAAATAGAAAAATTCAAAAAACAAAACAAATAAAAGACATCATAACACTAAAAGACTACAAAGGAGATTATATATATAAATTATCACTAATATTAAAAGTAGATAAAGATAAAACACAGAGAAAGAGTCACACTTGAAATTGCTATATTTCGAACTACTGCGAGTTCTTCAATGGCAAGAAGCTAGACAAATGAAGGTGATAAAAGTAAATATTGAGTATCGAAGGTAACGTTATGCATGGAAACAGATGAAACTAGATATGAGAGTGTGGGAAGAAAAAAACTAATATGTAAGATTTAAACCAGGTGGTATACGCGCTTTATGTAAAAAATATAGCTGCCATTTCTCTATCTCTGAGTAAACTTTCACAGCATTGTGTAGGTAAAGCATCAATAAGAGTTAGACTAAAAGCATCGTCAAAATCCTTACAGTGAGATAAGGCATGTTGGGCAACCGGCAAGGGAGACTTGGTTTTAACAGAACGTCTATGATTGTTCATGCGTAGCGAAACAACAGTAGAAGTTAAACCAATATAAAATGCTTTACAAAGCTTACAAGATAACATACATACGACATTCTTGGAAGAACAGGTAGCAAATGAAGAAATGTTGAATTCCTTGGATAAATTAGGGCTATGGAATGATTTGCAAGGCATAATTAGTGCACAGGTTTTACATTTAGGACGTTGGCAAGGATACGAGCCAGCAAAGGGACATGGTAAATTCGAAGAGGATAGGTTACGGCGAAATATACTTTTAAGGTTAGGGGGTGTTCTGAAAGTAAGGCGGGGTACAATTTTAGAAAAATCATTTAAAGATGGATACATTAACAAAGTATCGTGACATTCTTTCAAAATAGGTCTGATGCTTTCAATTCCAGGCACGTAAGTGATAACAAGGTTGATGAAGTTCTTGTTAGAGGTTTTAGGTTTGCATTGGAAAGTTTTGTGTGATGGGATTATACGGGATTTTAAAAGAGCGGAAGGATAATTTTGGTTTTGGAACTTTTGAGTAAGGTTTTTAATATACTTGTCAAGAGATGAAAAGTTGTTACAAAGACGATGACCATGGATTGAAAGAGAAAAAGGAATAGATCTTTTGATATGCAATGGATGACAACTATCAAAGTGAAGATATTGTTGTAAATTGGTAGGCTTAATGTGCACAGACGTAAGGAAAGAGCCATTGCATAAAGAAATATCAATATCTAGGAAAGTAGCAGCATTAGGAGAGACAGAAGAAGTGAACTTAACTGAAAACTTGGAGTTAAGATTAGTAAGGAACTGCTCGAGAGATTCTGAGCCATGAGTCCAAAGCACAAATATATCATCAATATATCTCAGCCATAATAATGGTGCCAAAGGTTCTGACTTAAGAAATTCCTCCTCTAAGCGAGCCATAAAAAGATTGGCATAAGAAGGTGCCATTCTGGGCCCATCGCAGTACCTTTAATTTGTAGATAATGTTTATTATCAAAACTAAACGCATTGCGAGTGAGGACCAGATAAGCAAAATGGCAAATGAAATCTGTGGATGGGATATGAGGAGGTGCTCGAGAGTTCAAGAAATGTTTAACGGCAGCTAATCCTTCATGATGGGGGATGTTAGTGTAGAGTGACGTCACATCAATAGTGGCAAGAAGTATATCAGAGTGTGTCGTAAGGTCAACTTTCTTAAGCAAACTCAAAAAATGGAAGGAATCTTTAATATAGGATGGCCTAGAAGTAACAAAAGGCTGTAACAAACAATCTACTAGAGCGGAAATACGTTCAGTAGGGGAATCGAAGCTGGCTACTATTGGGCGGCCTGGACATTTCACTTTGTGAATTTTAGGGAGAAAATATATGGTGGGAGTACAAGGGACATGAGGAGTAAGAAGAGTGATATCTTGGGAACTAAGTCCTTCTGCTGTACCAGAAGAAGTAATAAAAGATGCTATTTCTTCATTAAACTTGACAGTTGGGTCGGAAGACAATAGTTCATAATAAGTGACATTCTCAAGCTGTCGGTAAGCTTCAGCATTGTAAGACGAAATGTCCTGTAGTACTACTGAGGACCCTTTATCAGCTGGAAGGATAATAACATCAGGATTATTAGATAATCTTTTAAGTGCTGATTTCTCACGTAAAGTTAAGTTGTCTTTAGGAGTGATCTTATCTAGAAATTTAGAATCACTGATCAAAGTTAAAAATCTGTTAATAAACATTTCTAAAGGATGGCTAGAAGGTAAAGATGGAGGTTCAAGTTTGGAGGGAGAACGAAACTTGAGAAGGCAAGGAGTAACATTTGAAGTAGGCTGAGAAGATTTAGTATGCCAATAGTAATGCCATCTTAAATTATGGCAAAATTTAACGCCATCAGAAACAAATTTAAGGCAATTAAATTTGGGAGTTGGGGCAAAAGATAATCCTTTTTGTAAAAGCAATGTTATCAGTATTGGAAAGTGAAATAGAAGATAAATTAACAACAGCAATATTACTAGTAGGAGAAGTACAAGGGGTACATTTGCTATTGGGCTGCTGGTATGCAGTACCGGAGTAAAATTTAGATGAACGAGGTAAATTGAAAATAGAAGCCAAGTCAGGAGCTGACGCTACGAGCAGCGGGGAAAAGTTTTGGAAAAAAGATGCATTAAACTGAATAGGAATACCAGCTCTTAAATATTGTAAATATAACCGCGATAGTTTAAGAAGATGTTTCTGATTGAGGGAACTTATAACTTATTAGCACTCATCAAGATACTATTAACTGTAGTAATATATTTTGGAGAACATGCCAGAATAATTTTAATAAAACTAATTAATTTAGACAAATGAAATTGCTGCAAATATTGACAATTATTAAGGATCATCCGTAGAAAATGTTGGGAGATATGGTGCCTAAATAAATGAAATTGGCTATGAGTGCTAGGAGCTATAGCGGACAATGGCAATTGAATTAATATTCCGTTAGGACACACACCAGTAATAGCGCAATAAGAAAGAAAGCCAACGTGCCCTGTATATTTAGCTAATTGTTTAGAATGGTACTTACATTTGTTGAACCAAAATGTGATAACATTACCTTGGATAGGTGTCATGGTATAAGATGTAATATATAATAAAGTATTTTAGAAAACACAGAAATAAAATTAAAAGAAAAATAGATAAATAGTAAAGAAGTCAAAAGCAAAACACGCAAAAGCAAAACACACAAAAGCAAATAAAGCCTAATAAGCAAAGTTAAAAGCAGCACCAGAGGTGCAAACAATATTAATGAAACATAAAAATAAAGAAACACTATTAACAATGTAACAAATTAACACTAATAATAAAAGTAGATAAAGATAAAACACAGAGAAAGAGTCACACTTGAAATTGCTGAGATATATTGATGATATATTTGTGCTTTGGACTCATGGCTCAGAATCTCTCGAGCAGTTCCTTACTAATCTTAACTCCAAGTTTTCAGTTAAGTTCACTTCTTCTGTCTCTCCTAATGCTGCTACTTTCCTAGATATTGATATTTCTTTATGCAATGGCTCTTTCCTTACGTCTGTGCACATAAGCCTACCAATTTACAACAATATCTTCATTTTGATAGTTGTCATCCATTGCATATCAAAAGATCTATTCCTTTTTCTCTTTCAATCCGTGGTCATCGTCTTTGTAACAACTTTTCATCTCTTGACAAGTATATTAAAAACCTTCCTCAAAAGTTCCAAAACCAAAATTATCCTTCCGCTCTTTTAAAATCCCGTATAATCCCATCACACAAAACTTTCCAATGCAAACCTAAAACCTCTAACAAGAACTTCATCAACCTTGTTACCACTTACGTGCCTGGAATTGAAAGCATCAGACCTATTTTGAAAGAATGTCACGATACTTTGTTAATGTATCCATCTTTAAATGATTTTTCTAAAATTGTACCCCGCCTTACTTTCAGAACACCCCCTAACCTTAAAAGTATATTTCGCCGTAACCTATCCTCTCCGAATTTACCACGTCCCTTTGCTGGCTCGTATCCTTGCCAACGTCCTAAATGTAAAACCTGTGCACTAATTATGCCTTGCAAATCATTCCTTAGCCCTAATTTATCCAAGGAATTCAACATTTCTTCATTTGCTACCTGTTCTTCCAAGAATGTCGTATGTATGTTATCTTGTAAGCTTTGTAAAGCATTTTATATTGGTTTAACTTCTACTGTTGTTTCGCTACGCATGAACAATCATAGACGTTCTGTTAAAACCAAGTCTCCCTTGCCGGTTGCCCAACATGCCTTATCTCACTGTAAGGATTTTGACGATGCTTTTAGTCTAACTCTTATTGATGCTTTACCTACACAATGCTGTGAAAGTTTACTCAGAGATAGAGAAATGGCAGCTATATTTTTACATAAAGCGCGTATACCACCTGGTTTAAATCTTACATATTAGTTTTTTTCTTCCCACACTCTCATATCTAGTTTCATCTGTTTCCATGCATAACGTTACCTTCGATACTCAATATTTACTTTTATCACCTTCATTTGTCTAGCTTCTTGCCATTGAAGAACTCGCAGTAGTTCAAAATATAGCAATTTCAAGTGTGACTCTTTCTCTGTGTTTTATCTTTATCTACTTTTATTATTAGTGTTAATTTGTTACATTGTTAATAGTGTTTCTTTATTTTTATGTTTCATTAATATTATATATATATTTTTCTATTTTTTCTATTTTTCTATTTTTGTTGACTTTATATATATAAAGCCAACAAGAAAATAGAAAAATTCATATATATAAAGAAAATAGAAAAATTCATAAAACGAAAACAAATGAAAGACATCATAACACTAAAAGGCTACAAAGGAGATTATATATATATAAGAAATTCACGTTCCATCCATGGGGGCACCAAAAATTCCTAAAAATCAACACAAAAGACAAAATTCTGCCAGGAAAACAATCAGACACTTATGAAATCAGTTGCAAAAACTGCAATATGAAATACATTGGCAAAATGAAAAGAAACATTACCCTACAGCTTAAGGAACACATGAGAAATGGGGGATAGCATACCATTTGTGGCAAAAAACCACAAATTCCAAAATGAACCAAAACCCTTAAAAGTTCTTCAAAAACCCATATAATTAACAGTGTGGGAAAATATATTCATAAACAAAAACAAGGAAAATTTACTTAAATGTAAATTGGAACTTGCACAGTGAAGCCAATCGTATTAATTGATATCATCGTATGATTCAGTTGAACTACACACTCTTAATGCTTCACTTACTTTTCATAAATGTATGGAACCGGTTTCGAGAACATTAATGAAAAGTAAGTAAAGTTTTAAGAGTGTGTAGTTCAACTGAATGATATCAATTAAAAGGAAAATTTAGTTAATTTTTATCTTCCAAACAGCAATAACCTCATCACTAAGTTCATATAATTCACAGAGCTACATCTTAATACTCTTCTGGGAAGATGGCAGTGGAACCATGCTGATGATGAAGGCAACAGCCTTCAAAACGTGTCTTAAGTAAGTGGAACAATGTTAGTGAAATTTTTAGTGATTTGCAATATTATACCATATTTCACTGTAAAAATTTCTGCTATTTAAAATTACTTTAATAAAAATGAGTTAGCCTCAGTGATGCTATAATAATATTTTTCTATATTATGCTTCAGGGTGTACCTGCAACAATCATGCAATGGCATGCCATTTTGATCCTGCAATCTATGAGCTCACTGGACATATAAGTGGTGGTTACTGTGATGGATGTCTCCATAATACTATGGGTAGAAATTGCGATCAGTGCAGACCTTTCTTTTACCAAGATCCATTGAGAGACATAACAGATGCAGAAGTTTGTCAGCGTAAGTTGATATTACTGTATTATAATAATATATGCAATATTCATCATTGTTAATGGTTAGCAGAAATGTTGCATTAATCATTAATGTATATAATCTTACGACATTAATGTCAAAGGAAGATATCAATTCCAATATCTTCTTTCTGGAAGGTAAGGTTTATTAGGTGGTGTCAAATAATAACCTCAGAATGACTTATGAGACCTAGGCATGGTTGGTTGGTTATCAATAAACAGCTGTGTCTCTCTTAAACAAGTGCAGAAGTATATTTCAGCATGGAGGGATGCAGTATGAGCATCTCTAATAGATTTTTGTACTGTATTCCTATTAATCTGCCAATTAAACAAAAGCTTTTTCTGTCCTTACTTTGCTTTGTTTGACCACATTTATTGACCACCCTAGTTTCGAATGACCTAGTGGCAGGATTTATAAGATAAAATTAAGGGCTTTTAAAGAATAATAGAGGTGATTAGAGATACATTGGGATGTAAAGTGAATTAATGTTTAATATTCTGTACTGATGAAGCTTGCTTCCATTTATGTGGCAATGTTTCAATACAAAGTAACAGATATTTTATATACAAAACCCCTTTGCATAATAAGAAGATTTGTGTATAATGCGCAGTAAATGCATGCAAAGTAATACAACCTATCTTTTTTGAGAATGTCATATATGCAGAAATGCTGACCAGTATGTGGTTTTTATTTAAGAGGGAATTTGAAAAACACTGTGTACAGAACAAATCCCCCATACATTAGAAGAACTGAAAGAAAATATCAGGCGGCAAACTGGTTCAATTTCAGAAGATGAACTAATGTGTGTGAAATGACAATTTGCTATAAAGATGCCATTAATATATAAAGGTAGTAGTATAACATTTCCACATCTGTTGTATAAGGTATGTGCTTATTTTCATTGTAATTATGATCACAAGAACTTGCATCATTTGCATGAATATTACATTTGCTTTGCTGGGAGTTACTGCTCTGATTTCTGATCTGCCAGCTGCAGATGGGTGACAAAATCATAAAGGACTCAGAATTTCATGTCATAACAGCTATGTTAGCAATGAATTTATGAAACCAGCAAGAAATAGCTGAAATCTTAAAGGTTGATAAATATTAATTATGATGTACTGGACACTAAATAAAGAGCATATATTAAAAATTCAAATTTCATCTTAATTATTGTCTTTTAGCATGAAATACTTATAAAAATATCATCAATTTCATTTCATTTTATAAAATATTTGACGAGTAAAAAGAGTGCCCATGCTATAACATTTTAATCATAAGTAACTTATTTTTTCTTCAGGTCCAAGCTAAAAAAAGTAGGATCAGTAACAATATTTTGGAGAAAAGAATAAAAATATTGTCATTCTTCAGAAGTCTAATAGTGTACTGCATGTTAGCAGTTTTAGGTCCTTTGCTGAATGTTATACATGTTTTATTTCACGATGAAGTCCTCAGTTGGTCATGGTCTATTCCAGTAATCAAGACAGTTCATACCACAATATAAACAGAAAAATCAATTATGTGTGTTGAAAATATATTTCACAATGTTTTTGCAATAAAATAAGCAAAAGTATTTTCACGATTATAATGGGTTATTTTTCCTTTGCCAGACTGCTCCATACGTAATGGTATGTCAGTTTGTTCAAGCTGGTACCACTATAAATGGGAGTTGAGTAAGTTATTACTAACACTCAAACATTTAAAAGGTATATTTACTCACGATTATAAAGCAAGAAGATGCTGGAATTGCCTCCTTCATTTTCTATTCACTCTGGGATTGACATATGAAATTAACCATTACTCTCTGCAGTTCCCTCTGAGAAATGGAAGAAATTTCTTCACAAATGTTATTTTTCAGTTAATAGGGCCTATTATTCTCTTGTGACTAATCGCATACCACACTATCTTTTGCTCCTGCAACCCCTGTGAAGCAGGTTAGGTTTATCTGAACTCTAGTATTGGTTGTTTTGTGAATTAAGAGAAGATTCATCATTAAAGAAAATTAAATTAGGATCAATTTCTCCATCATGTACACTATTTAAAATTCATTCATAAAATCTACTCCTGGGTGTAGGGTCACAGGGTTTAAGTTGTTGCACTACAATAGTTTTCTAGGATTTTAACTTCATTAACTTTATAGTTTTTGAACAGAGGAATATGAAATTTCAGTTTGCTGAGAAAGATATAGAAGTGATTTTTTAAGAAAGTGGTACAAAACATCCAAAGTTAATTATAATTAATCTGTGATCTAACACACTCTTATGCTTCACTTATATTTATAAGTGAAGCATAAGAGTGTGTTAGATCACAGATTAATTACAATTTACTTTTAACAGGCTTAGCTGTGTGAGTTCCAACAGAATTTTTTAAAAATGCCTTATTTTTCGAAAGTTCTTAAATGAATGTCCAATCTTACCTAAGGTTTCTTATGGGAGTACTGTACATGGCTGTGTACTCTTTTTGTCAAGAGTAGTTTTCATTCCACGAAATTTATTTACCAATCTGTGAATTTAACTTTGACTTGAAAGTTGAATATCAATGAATCTCTCTTTAAATAATCTCCATATATCACAAGCCAGTTTTGTATGCATGTACAAATCACAAATAATTGGCAATGGGGAATAAAATACATGAATTGAGCAATAGTAATGTAATTAATATACTGTATTATGCTGCCTATTGATACTTAATACACTATTAAGTATTATACACAACACCCAAGATCTTATCCATATGCTTTAGTCATGTTGGCCTAGTGGTAACCACACTTGCCTCATAAACTAAGATTGTGGGTTCAATCCCGGCCAGGGTTGATGAATTTTTTCAGCCATAAGAATTCTAATTATGGCTTCCTTTCGAAGGGAAGTAAAACCATGGGTCTCGTGACACAGATTTATGGCATGTAAAACCTGAAGCCTGAAAGAAGAGGCCTCTGAGCAAAATTTATTGGCTGTTTCATGCCCTGAATTGAATAGGATGCTGATGATCTGAGATGTTAAAGAGCATCCATAAATAAACTAAATAAAAAAATGTCCATACATTCCTAGGGTTGAACTTGTACTGACCTCCCCTCCAGCTCCCCAGCTGACTTTTAAACATGGGAACAAGATAAGAAATGCAGGACTTGGTCAACTGCATGTGGAGCAGTCCCCCTGAAGGAAAACTCACTCAGTATAATGAGTACTTAGTTTAATATGCAAGATATTACATTTACTATAATTTATTCCCATTTGTTATGGATATAAGCATGGAATAATATAAAAATTCAAATGTTGCAGCATGTGATTGTGATCCCCGTGGTTCACTGGATGATGGCATTTGTGACTCTCATACTGATTTAACAAATGGTTTAGAATCTGGACGATGTCACTGCAAAGCTAATGTTGATGGGCGGCGCTGCGATAGATGCAAGAATGGGTTTTGGAACTTTGATGAAGAAAATCCTGAAGGCTGTGAATGTAGGTATTCATATTATTAAGTGATATTATAGATATCATGTCGCACACTTGGGGTGGTTTTTTTTTTTTTTTTAATGTTGGAATAAAAAGAAAGAAAAATATGCTTGAAAAATATTAAATAAATTAAATCAGAAATAAAAGTAGCCAGGAAAATGTATAATTAATGGTAATTATTAATTCAGTTTTTATAAACTTGGAGCTTATATTCCTAATAAACTTATTATGACAGACTGGGTCTGATGTAATATAGAAAATTAGGGCTTAGAAATGGGGTTAGAACCAGGCCTCTAATCTGCCAAATGTATTAAATTTGAAGACACCTTGAAACAATTAAATATGTCCCATGATGGCAAATGCCTTCTATAAAGGAATTCCTACGGATATTCACTTGATGAACCACTCCAGGCAAGTTTCAGAATGTGATAGCCTACTTGCACATGTGTAATTATCAGGTTTGTACTCAGTATACTAATTTACTAGATCTACCATATTCTGTGGCATTTGCTGTCTACAATTTATGTAGAGAAGTGTAAAGTTTTTATCTTATAGCATTAATACTTTTGCTAACACTTTTATTCTGTCAACTGTTCACATTATTTTGAAGATTTTTGTATATTGTGCTTAGTAGTATTTATTTATTTAAATAGTATTTAGTGTACAAAAATTACAATATGGCCTGGTTCTAACCTAGGTTTTATTCTAGGCTAATATTTTAACTCGCCCCAATACAAAATTTTAATTAACACACTAATTTACACCATTCAACTAACTACATTTAACCATAACCTAAACTTAGGTATTCATTTTTTACACTAAACTCCATTCACTTACACAAAAGGCATTTCAGGAGAATCTCTCCCATCTTCAGTTGCTCACTGAACTGCCATTACTCGAAACTATGGCTGGACAAACGTGGTGGCCTCTGTTGGTTGAAGTAGGAAGTTGCTGAGCTCATCCATAGGAGGAAACTTGAAATTCATTAGGTTTTCTCTATTTTTTAATATGAAAATTTTTTCCCAAGTAGATAACTCCAATGGGTTGTAAAGATGTTTCAGCAGTTTAATTTGCAGTTTTATTTCATCGATTTTGGTCCAAAAGTGAGCTGCTACTGCTTGCTGATTTATCCACCTGTTTAAACCGAATATTCCTAAAATGTTCTTTCCTCCGAATTTCCAAATTTCTTTTTGTTTTGCCTATGTAGCTCTGTTCACAATCTGCACATTTTATTTCGTAAATTCCTAATTTCTGTTCTGTTGGTATGGAGTCTTTTACTGTGCAACCTAATAAATTCTTGATGTTGTATCTGTTCTTTGAGGCTAACATTATCCCATGTTCTTTGAAGATTTTCTTGAACTTATTGTGGTAAATTGGATGGTAGGTGAAACTTTTGAATTTGTATTCTTCTTTTGCATTTTTCAGTGTGGAGACTTCCCTTATTCCATTTTGTCTTTTAGATTTATTGATAATTTTTATCACTGTGTCTTTATTGAAACCATTGCTGTCTTTATTATTTGTTTGTATTCTATTTTGCACTCTGCTTCTGTGAGTGGAATATTCATCAATCTGTGTGCCAAACTGTGAAAAATTGCATATTTATTTGCAATGGGGTTATAACTATAATTTTTATGTAGTTTTCTCTTTGTGTTTCTTTTCTGTAAATTCCAAAATTCAAACTATCTCCATTTCTTATAATTTTTAAATCTAGAAATGGTAGCCATCCATTTCTTTCTTCTTCTATAGTAAATTTTATGGATTCACGTTGCAAATTAAGAAGTTTCAGGGCATCTATTGAGTGTTTCTTCAGTATTATTGCAAAAATGTCATCCTCATACATATATCATGACTTGAAAATTAAAGGGAAGGCTTTTGTGATGTGTATTTCAAATGAGCTCATGAATAATTCTGCTAGAAAAGGTGACAAAGGGTTTCCCATAGCTAGGCCTGAAACTTGTTGGTAATATTTTTTGTTGAAGCTGAAATAATTTTGTTTAATGCAAATATTAGTAAATTTAATAAGTCTTCTATTTCTTCTGTTTTTAAATTTATTGATGTTAACCATTTCTTTAGTATAAGCATAAGTTTCTCTATAGGTATCCTCGGGAATAAGGCTTTTACATCAAATGAAACCATTATATCTCCAGCTGTAATTCTGCTATTTTCAAATTTTTTGATTAGGTCAGCAGAATTTTTAATGCTCAAACTTTGAAATCTCTTAAAATAATTGGAAGACTTTGATAAATTTTTTTGCTACCTGGTATGTGGGTGAATTGATATTATTTATTATTGGTCTCATGCAGCTCTTTTGGACCAAAAACCATGAAATAAAACCAGGAATTAAACTGCTGAAACATCTTCACAACCCATTGGAGTTATCTACTTGGGAAAAATTTTTCATATTAAAAAATAGAGAAAAACCTAATGAATTTCGAATTTCCTCCTATGGATGAGCTCAGCAACTCCCTACTTCAACCAACAGAGGCCACCACAGGAACATCCGTTTGTCCAGCCATAGTTTCGAGTAACGGCAGTTCAGTGAGCAACTAAAGATGGGAGAGATTCTCCCGAAACGCGTCTTACTTTTGTGTAAGTGAATGGAGTTTAGTGTAAAAAATGAATACCTAAGTTTAGGTTATATTGCCACTCCATTGTCAACAGCTTCGTAAGTACAATATTTACATTTAACCATGTTTGTTGATACTCAGTCTTTGGTTATCCAGATGACTCCAGTCTCCCAGCTTTTCCTAAGTGGAGAAACACAATAACAACACACAAAAACATTTTCTACAATTGAATAATCATCCTAAATTGTCAATGAATCTGTTCTCATTTATAAGCTCCTGACATTAACTAACTTACATCCATACGCATTTTAATTTCTGATCTACTGCACATATAATCACAATACTGCTACCAGCCAATTTCCAAAGGCCAAACAATCCAACTCACAGCTCCTCTCTCCTAACTGACCATATAACCATTTGTTCTTAACTCTGTATAAGATTCCTAATTTGTCTTTGGTCACCAAACATTTTCTTTGCTGCAATTTGCTTATTTAGCTTGAACCATTTGCCATAAATTGCTTGTTGTCTCCATTTGCTCATATTGGGGCATTCAAATGGAATATGTTCTACAATTTTCAAATTTCCACTATAGGGCAAACTCCATGCTTACAATTACTTCTAAAACTCCTTAAGTTGCAGGTTCCTAATCTAAACCATGCCATTTCCTCTCTCTCCTGCTTATTATACTTACTAATATATGTCTTTTTTAGCATCCCCTCTTATGTCCTGATAAAACATTAGTGACCTCTTCCCCATCATAATAGAATGTAATATCTGTTCATCTATATCTCAAACTTCACTCTAATCTAAAATTTTTTAAAAATTGTAAATCTTTAAAAAAAAAAAAAAAAATTCATATGGAACTAACACAGTGAAGCTCTTGTGAATTGAATCTGTCATCTTAACACTTTTCATGCTTCACTAACCTTAAAAATGTACGGAACTAGTTTCAAAGATATATTATCTCCATCTTCGGCTGTGGACAACTGGGGTGAAAGGTTGTTGTTACATAGTATCAGAAGCAATGTTCCGCTCTGGTGAAACTTTTATGAACTTAAAATTTATATTTTCTTCTTTCGGAATTTCAAAATTCATCAAATGATCCTTATGTTTGTAGATGTAAATCTTTTCCCAAATATCCAATTCTACTGGTCCCTGTACATCTCTCAATAATTCAACCTTTTTCTTTATATCATGATATTCGGTCCAAAAGTGATATGCCACCACTGATTTTTCTATTTGTTTGTATTTCAAATTTCTCATATGTTCTTTTAGACATATCCCCACATTACTCTTAGTTATTCTTATGTAGATCTTATCACATTCAGCACATGAAATCTTGTAAATTCCTGCTTTTTTCTCCTTTGGGGTATTATCTGTAGTATTGTCTTTCAAAACGTTGTTTAGACTAAATCTATTAGTGGGAGCCAATTTTATATTAACATCTTTAAATATTTTTTGAAATTTATGCATCACTGTTGGGTTATATGTAAATTTTTTAAAGGACATTTTTCCTTTAATTGTTGATAATGTAGTGCAATTTTCAATTCTTTTCTTCCTCTGGACTTTTTTTTTAATCTTATTATGTATTAACTCTTCATTAAAACCATTTAAAATTGCTATTTCTTTAATTTTTTTATGTTCCATGTTATATTCTTCTTTACTGATTGGCAAATTGATCAATCTGCATATCAAACTATTAAAAATTGCATGTTTGTGAGCTATAGGATTAAAACCATTTTCTTTGATATAATTATCTGCATGTGTGTCCTTTCTATATATGCCAAATTTCAAGTTTTCTTTACTCTTTATAATTTTAATATCCAAAAAAGGCAGCATATTGTCTATTTCTATTTCATGTGTGAATTTTATATCTCTATCTTGAATATTCAAAATCTTTTGTGCATTCAAGATAGAGATATAAAATTCAGACAAGATTCCCAAAACATGGTGGTCATAAGCCTCCTCGCTGACAAAATTTGATGCTTCTTTGGCTTGTTTGGAGAACCGATATTACCTCATGCCATAGACTGTTTTATTGTCTCTGCATTCACATATGCCATCAAAGTTTCTTTCTCCAGTCACTATAGATCTCCATTAGAATTTTTGGAACCCACCAAGCACAGAACTTCTGGTAGACTAATGTTTTGGTGACAACCTAATACAAGTTCGAGAAATTTGCAGAAATTGTTCAGAAAGTTCTGAGATCGTGAATTAATAGTTCTCACTTACATTTTTGTCAATTTTCTTGGCAAAATAATCACTAACTACAGAAGGCCTACTACTCTTTGGTCCATCATAAATGTTTGTTCTTCCATCTTTAAAACATTGGATCCACTGACATACAAACCTTCTCTCATAATGTTTGGGTCATATGCAGCACACAATTCTTGATGAGTGTCTGCTGCTGTCAGATTTTTTGCACAAAGAAATTTTATCATACCATACCCTTTGTATTTAGATGGATTTACTATTGCAGCATTCATTTTATGAGGTTATAATAAGTAAACATCTGGCACTATGGTGTTCCAACTAGCAAAACTGGAAGCTTACTGAACACAGATTATATTAATGTAACAATGGTGGTCTCCACCTATTAGTGCTATGGAACAATAACAGTTTCTGAATCATCCTCATTCATGAATAACAGATTTTTCCTTTTATTTGAATAAAATGAATGCTTACTATTTTGTTACATTTTGAAAGAAAGTATTTTCAGAAGGTTTTGTGAGAGAAAATGAAATACAAGTTTTTGTTGATCGTAGAATGGGATATGATGGTGAAAGTATGTAATCTGCTGCCCAAAGATAGTTATTGTAGCTGCTATAGTGGCCTTAAAGACTCTTTTTCTGTAAACAATGATCTAGTATTTTGTAATAATATTTGTTCTCTTAAGGATGTTCTTGGATGTCAACATCAACCAGGTGGTTGTTCATAGAAATTAGTTTGAAACTGTTTTTCTGCATAACATTAATCATATGTTCATTTCAACATATGAAAGCCAGATTTGGTATGAAAAAGAAGTTTGAAAATGTGAAATTTCTATTAGAATAACTCCTGCTTGGAAAATATAACTGAAAAATATGTGGTTATTTGGAAATGAATGGTTTAATATTTAGCTTATAATGAGCCAGTTTCATCCACAGATCTTAAAAGTTAACACAACAACTGCCGATGCCATTGTGAATTTTATTGGAGACCATAGACTCTACACTTAAATTTGTTTGTCATTTTTAGAAAATACATTAATAACAAAATTCATTGATAAACCAAACAATTTAATGCAAGAGACAAATTTATCTCATATAACAAGGCACTATGATATTGTGCAGTAAATCTAAGTTGTAATACATGTACCCATATATGTAGATATATTTTTGTATATAAAGAATTAAAATGTCCAATTTCTGTGCTGTTTGTTCATCCCTTTTATGAAAGTTTACATTAAATGCTTTTTTTTTTCCCCTTGAGAGACGAAGTAAGATTGAATATCTTTCAAATTTCTTAGTAAACATTCTAGAGCTGTCACAGATGAATGAGAATATGCTGTAAAATTGTTAAATGGTTTTGTTCAGCAAATTCAAACAAATATGCCATTTTTAAATCATTTTTAGTTCTACCACATGGGAAGCTGTACACATTTTGAACTAGCATCTCCCATTTTGTACATTCACAATGAATCTTTAAACTTAACTTTCAAGTGTTTAAAAATTCCAAAACCAACTTAATACCACAATCATTAGATAGGTAATTAAGGCTATAAATAACTGCATGGTATGCAAATCACTGTTCAGCTACTGAAACTTCAATTTCAGTAGGAGGATATTTTATGACAAAAACATTTTGATCAGTTTAGTTTAAGCACTTGGTGTAACAGAAAATTTTATATTTTTCTCTTAAAAATATGTTCTCTCTGTTCCAATGCTCACACATTTTATTGAGAATGTAACAGGACACACTGCATTTTGCCATGACTTCATTGTTACATTTGAGCTATTTTGCTATTGATACAGGATAATCAAGGGCAAAAAGCTACACAAACAAACACAAAATCATACCCACTCACTCACTCACTCACTCACTCACTCACTCACTCACTCACTCACTCACTCACTCACTCACTCACTCACTCACTCACTCACTCACTCACTCACTCACTCACTCACTCACTCACTCACTCACTCACTCACTCACTCACTCACTCACTCACTCACTCACTCACTCACTCACTCTAAGAATATGTTAGAACTTCAACAAAAGTTTACATTTGTAAACCAGAGAATAGTTATAAATTTGTGCAGTATCTCTTGAACTGAAAGAATCACAGACTTACACAAAATTGAACTCCAAGTATTCTTTTATGCTGTACAAGTAGTGATGCACCAGGAAGCCATCAGTACTGTTTCAAATTTTTCGTTTTTTGTCTCTTGATCTCCTTTTGAGCTGTTTATTCTTTAACTAACATTATTTTTAATTTTTTTTTTAACTTTGACTGTTAAAGTCATATTTATATTTGTCACTAACTACCACTACTGTTTTTCCTTAATTTACTGAACATTCTAAACATCAGAGAACCATAAAATTACTACTTTATAGAATTACAGTTTTTTTGTCTTACTAAACAGTACAATGTAATACTATTGCCTCTTCAGCTTCATTGCACTGTGATCAAATTGAGTTCTATTGTGCAATAATACTAAGAGCAATGGTGTTAAGTCAACTTTAATCCACTGTTACACCATTGAAAGAGCATTTTAAAAATAAACTATTATCAGTATGAGCAACTTAGGAATTTGATAATGTTGACCAATGTCACAATACTGAAAAAATAGTAAAACATAAAAGTAGAAATTATGGTGACCACCTGCTTGGTCTAGTGGTTAGCATTGCTAAACACTGGCTGGAAGGCTCGGATTCAGGTTCAATTCACATACCTACTTAGGATTTTTTCTAAGTCAGAGAGATAAATTCTTTCTTCTTCCATCATGAAAGCCACTTGGGAGGTGACTGGTGGGGTGCTGGCATGCTGATCACATGTCCCGTGCAATACTGCCCTCTATCAGTGAAGTTGTAAGATGAAGATAGAGCATGCAGAGGTCACCGTGGTAGGACAAGGCTCACCCTGGGCTGTAGCACCGGAGGAGGATGACATTAGTGTGTCCAGACATAGTTTTGTCAGGACACAGGACAAGAAAAGAAAAGTAGCAATGATCCCTAATCAGAATGGTGGCAACTTTATCCTTGGCTGGTTGCAACTTGTGTCATTTAGTTGTAGCTCTTGTAATGAACACAGCAACTAAATGCATCTACAAAAAATTTCAGCATGTATCCAACCAGCTTATCCTTCTCCATAGCTTTACAGTGACATTCAGGAGCAATTGGTGGGTGGTTGTAGCAAGTGTGTATGCTGTTCTTCAGATGAGAGCAAAGACATTTGTTATACCTCTCAGTTACAACTTACATTGAAGGTTTAAATTTCATCTTTGATATTAAAAAGAAATATTAGATTGCATTGGAAGACTCTGCCATAAAGCATGGCCTTTTACTTGCAGTTGATGAGAAAATCATAGAGAGAGCTCATTTATTCTGGAATAATTAATGTAATTAACAGCAGATGGTGCCCCAGCAATGATTAATGGAAAAACAGTCTGTTGGCACATGTAAAAGACACGATTGATTTGTTGATTTGTTTTATTTATGGACGCTCTTTAGCATCTTAGGTCATCAATGTCCTATTCAATTTAGGCGTGAAACGGCCGACAAATTTTGCTCAGAGGCCTCTTTTTTCACACTTGAGGTTCTTTTTCGTGCCATAAATGTACGACACGGGACCCACGGCTTTACTTCCCTTCCAAAGGAAGCCATACTTAGGATTTTTACGCCCCAAAAAAATCAATTGATCCTGGGGCCGGGTTTGAACCTGTGATCTTGAGTTTAGAAGGCAAGTATGGTTACTAAAAGACAAGATAAAAATATAAATGCTCCCTATGATATTTTTGTACTTCAGAAAACCTGTGTCGGCACAGTGCCTGCTCTAGGTAATTGTGTTTTAGTGTGCTCTATGAGATCGCTGGGCAAGAATTGCGATGAAATGTTTTCACAGGATGTTAATTGCACACACTGAAAATATTTCAGAATGCTCGAGAAAAATGATTGTTTAGAAACACAAGACCAAATATTTTTATTTTAGGTAGTCCCACTATTTAAATTTGCAAGATGACCACCTATTGCCTTAACATTTGCTGTGTTGGAAGAGAAATGTAACCTGTTGGTGGTTTTGAGCTAATGGCATAATGGCAGCAGAAATGGTGCTGATTCTCTGCTTTAATGTTTTGAGAATGGATTAAAATTCACAAATTTATTTCATTTTCTGTACCACAGTTCACAATGTATGTATGGAGGAATACTGTGATACTTACTAAACATCAGAACTACAAAGCTTAGAAAGCATAGGAATATCTATCCAAGAGACTGTGCCTATGATCATAGAGTTTACTTTGAAGTATTTTGGCAAAATATAAAATAATTTGGTTTTAAACTTCAGTAAAAGATCACTGTATTTATGTATATTTTTATTGGAATTGGTGCACCATCACTATTTTATTTATTTAAAACTTTTAACATTTTCTTGAGTTCATAGTCTCGTTTACCTGTTGCTCCTAAACTAATATTTTTGTTGAAATGTCTTAAAAAGAATGACATTATGATATTTAATAGAAATTTCTAAATGATACAGACATTTGTATGACTAAAGCACTAGTAATATTTTAAATTTAATTTTAAAAACATCAGTTTCTTTCTACTCAGTTCACATTCTCCTTTTCCAATTTTTTGAATAATTAAGTTATTTTGAATTATTTAATGAATGTAATTTCATTACAATTTTTATATGCAAAATCTGGAAATTAAACATTAATTGTTTAGTTCCATAACAATAGAATTAGAAAAACTAATAATTGATGTTTTAGCTAGCAAGGTACAGATTATGTTTTGTTATAGCTTGTACGTGCAACACATTGGGAACAATAGATAATCAAGGTTGTAACGTCTACACTGGGGAATGCACTTGCAAACGGTATGTAACTGGACGTGATTGTAACCAGTGTCTACCGGAATACTATGGGTTATCTGATGATCGTGATGGCTGCAAAGCTTGTGACTGTGACCCAGGTGGTTCATTTGACAACAACTGTGATGTCATCACTGGTCAGTGCAGGTAACAGTTTTAACTGGAGTGTTTTTAATATTTGTTTCCAATAGCAAACATAATGCCATTATGTTCCAAGGATTTGAAGTACTGCATGATAGTATTGAATGCATAGATCACATTCAAGTATTCAATCTGAATATTTTTAATTACTTAGTCATACTACATTATCCATTGAAATTGAAACAAAATGAAATAAAATTGATTAGCTAAGACTAAATGAGCAAGTAATAGAACATGTAATGCAGAATAATATTATTAAAGATTGAAAGCTCTCTTAGCATTGGTTATTAATGATGATTTCCCGTAAAATTATTAACTCGTATAGTAGCCATTACATGGTTTGTTTTCAAGAGTTTTCTCTCTCTTGTCCCTTACAAATGGATAAATATATACAAAAAGAAAAGAAATATATGAAAATTGTTGGGTAGGTTCATGTTTGTTTAAATATTCTTTAATGAAGTTCAAATATATTAGTAAAATGAATGAAATAAAATGTTTTATGGGAAGTCATCATTAACAAGTATAGTATTACATAGTTTGTTTTCAAGAATGTTCTCTCTCTTGCCCTACAAATGGATAAATATATAAAAAGAGAAAAGAAATACAGAGGGAGAAAAAAATGTACACACACTTCAAGCAAAGAAAAACTGTGTTAATATAAGAAAACTGAGTTCACACAAACAGAAAATAATGAGCATTAATCATCTTAACTTTTATAGTTATAACAGTTGCTCAAAATGCCCATCATCAGTGTGGATACACTTCTGAGTACGTTGAACTACTGATTGAGCAATGTTTGCAAAAGGGTCCTCAGCAATTGCAGCACATGCCGTTTCAATTTCTTCCAGAAGTGCTGCCAGTGTAGCTGGTTTTCTACAGTATGCGACACCCTTAAGAGTTCCCCATAGGTAGAAGTCCAACAGAGTTAGATACGGAGAATGCAGTGGAAACTCAATTGGACCTCTTCATCCTATCCAATGCCTTGAAAGATTGTCATCAAGGTACTCAAGTACATCTTGGTGGTAATGTGGTGGTGCATCATCCTGTTGGAAGTAAAATTCCTCATTTCCACGTAGTGTATGATTGGCAGGTAAGACGAATGTGCATATCATATTCAGGTACACTGGGCCACTTACTGTTCCATCAAAAAAAAGAAGAAAGAAAGAAAAATTGTCCAGTTTGACTCCTAGATGGCAACCCACATCAAAAATAATTTCAGGTAAATTAACAGCCTTTTCCAAAATAACATGCGGATCGTTTGCACACCAGTAGACACAGTTATGCCAGTTAACGCAACGTTCAACTTAAATTGTGCTTCATTGGACCCAGTTATGCCAGTTAACGCAACGTTCAACTTAAATTGTGCTTCATTGGACCAAACAACTTTCCCTACAAAGGCCTCATTCTTTTGCACCATGTTCCCCAACCACTCACAGTAATGCATTCTCCGATTAGGTTCATCTTCACTTAATGCATGCAAAAGTCTTGGGATGAAATCTTTCAACTTTGCTGTTTTAATAATATTACATACGCTGGTTCTGATAATCCCAGTCTCACGTGCATATTGCTTTGTAGATTTCTGCGGTGAGTGCTCAAAACATTCCAAAACCATAGCTGAGGACATAGGGCTTGTTGCTGTGTGAGGTCTCCCTTGTGAACATCACATACGGTACCATGAGTCTCAAATTTGTCTCGAAAGCATGCAATTGTTACTCACATAGGTGATTCTGTTCTGTTACATGCATCTCCATTGCCTTTGAACTTCAACAACATACTCAATTTGTCAATACCACTTCAAAGTTGCTTTCTACTGTTCAAACGATACTCTTGGCTTCATTTTGTTGTAGCAATGCTAACATAACTTAATGTGAGTTACATCTTTTTACAAAACATCATACTACATATTGCTGTTGTTTTTCGATCTAACTTTGAAATATGTTAAATAGATATCTGCTGTGAAAGTGTGTATACATTTTTGGCACCCTCAGTATATGAAAACAGTAATTGGCTAAGAATAGTTGGGTAGGTTCAAGTTTGTTTAAATATTCTCTAATAATGTACAAATATATTAGTAAAATGAATGAAATAAAATATTTGATTTATTGATTTCAGGTGTCGTCCACATGTAACTGGAAGATCATGCAATCAACCAGAACAAAGCTTCTTTACTGGCTTATTAGATTATTTAGTTTATGAAGCAGAGCTTGCTAATGGCAGTGAGGTAAGTTCTTTGGTCTTCTTGTTGAATTTGTTCAATAATATGTGATAAATGTTTAATATATTTTCATTATACATGGGTTTTTCCTTAGTATTTAAATCTTTTGTCCTTTCTTAATTTAGACACTATATGGCCAAAACAACAAACTAATATGAAATTTGTGCAGGATAAAGCTGCGTCTGCATTCTCACCAGGCATTCTGGCTTCCCATACAACATAGTCTACTAACTACTCCAATATCTACTGCCTTCACTACCTACTCCTCCTCCTCCTCCTCCTCCTCCTCCTCCTCCTCCTCCTCCTCCTCATAATCATCATTATTCCAGCACACGTGGCCTCCCAACAGGTGAACAACTCAAATGGACAATGCAATTGCCCTCTGCAGCTGATCTGCAGAATTCTTATGTAGTTTAATAAAATATATTTTTTACCCAGTGCCAGCTGTCTTGTTTTTTAAAGTGAATAGAGTGATTAATTAATGGTGATGCGAAAAAGTTGTCAGAATCAAAAAGTGCTTAGCATTTGCCTCCTGAGATTAAGAGAAAATTGTCAATGAGTTAACATTGAAAATTAGAATGAAGTTTTATACATTATTTGTACTATAATATTTATTTTAAACTATTTAAAAGAACTGTATTGTCAGTTTTATTGCATATGAAATTGTAACACATACATAGCAGTGGCATAAGGAGAGGAAGAGAAAGGGAGAGTGACAGCAATCTTTTCAGCTTTCATTGCATGGAATATATATTTATAACTGTAGCTTAAGTTCATTCATAGTGTTACATATTTATAAGGTACATTAATTTAATGATGTCAAATATATTAATAATCTATTTAAGTTTAAGCCATGTCATTATAGACTGATTTATATTACCTTCTTATATATAGAATTCTATAGTGCATTCAATAATCTGTCATGTTCCAAGAATTCAGGTTTTTAAATCCCACGTAATGACATTTGTTATTTTGCAAGTAGCTTTCAAATGCTTTTAGAATTTTGCATGTGCCCAGCTTACCATATATTGTGGCGGAAATGCTGTTTCACAAGAAATTGAAATCGACTTCATTAAAGATCAGTGCCTTAGGGGTAAATATTTATGCTCTGAAATCTCTATAAAGAAAGTCATTAGGCACAAAAAAGTGAGATGAAGACCATACAACAAGATATAACCCTGTGAAATAACAAGGATGGAAAGTAATTCTTTCACATCTCCATTTTTGCTCTTAATGTGTAGAGTTTTGCATTATCTTATCGTATTCCATTTTTGCTCTTAATGATCTTAACTCTTAAACTCTTAACTCTTTGCACTATATTACCATAATCCGACATTTAAATTTGATTCCCATTGTGACACTTTTGGGATAAGAGAGCTGTTAAACTTGTGAAAGCAAGCAGATGTGACGGTCATTGATTATATATGATAATATTTTTTAAAAAATCTAAAGCTGTTGACTCTAAAAAACTTGTCACTGTAAACCAATGCTATACTAACTGTTGATGGAACATACCAGAATGCTGGCTGTGAGCTGGATACAGAAAGATAGTGTACATACATAGTATGGTTGATTTGATTTTGGTTTAGTTACAGATGCTCTTTAACATCTATATTAGGTCCTAACCTTTTCTTGCTATTTGTTAAAGTCTCATCTTTTTGCTGATGACACAAATATCCTGGTAAGGGCAGCAAACAAAAAAAAAAAACAAAAAAAAACTACTAATAATCAATTTGTCAATGCCCAGATCAAATAGCTAACTATTTCATAGATAACAATCTCACAATAAATGTGAATAAGACAGTAGCAATGGAGGCTTGTACAAAAGAAAATAAAAATTATATAACTCCACACATAAAATTCCTAAACTAGACAGTTAATCAAGTAGAATTCACCAAATTTCTTGACATATGTGTTCAAAGCAATTTAAAATGGAATGCTCACATAAATCACATAATCAATAAACCTAGTATGGAATGCTATATGGTAAGGGTACTAGCAGGATGGAGACTCGCAGCATACTGTAAAAGAGTGCTTCCACAGCAAGTCGTACAAAGGCATATGAACACCTGATTTTCAATTTTTAAACATAATTCCACTTCTGCAAATAATATGCATATGTAACAATACAATTTACAGTTCATTATACTTACTGTAAGCCATGGGTACTCCTTGTAGCAATGGGACAGAAAATTCTTATTTGGCTTTCATCCTTCTGTGCAATATTCAGATGTGGTGTAGGTCTCTTATGCTTTAGAGCACATTTTTCTTCAAAAGAAAGGGATGATAATGGTGTTTTATAAGATGGACAACCAAATCATTAATCTCACTCATAGCAAAGCATGAGAGAAATTGAGAAGTTTTAAGAAATACTGCAAACATGCTCTGTAGCTCATGGTGCATTACACAACTGGAAGCTGGAGTCTAGACCTCCAGAATGTTTGCAGTTGTTACAGAAGCATGACTTGTGGCTGGAGTGGTTGCCTAGCAATGCATACTAACCCCTCCCCTGCAGCATCATCATAAGTGAGTCTCACATTTATCAGACTTGCTGTGGATGCACCTTTTTACAGTATGCTGTGAGTTGCACAAAGTCATATGAACATCTGATTTTCAATTTTTAAACATAATTTTTATACTATTTACATTCTATATATAACACTCAATTCATCTGCACTTAATTTGGGTAACCTCAGGCTCCCCTTTAGGTTCAGCACTTTTAAGCTAAAGAAACCATTAACTTTTCTATCAAAAATATTTTGACATACAGGCTGTTAATATAAAATAAATATTTTATATAAAGCATTGTAACAACCTTGGGGAGGTGAAAAGTCATTATTGCCTTTAGGTAATTAATAAAAATGCATAATTGGAAAAAGCTTGATTTACTACAGTTAATATGCAATGGCGAAGTCAATAAATGGGAAATAATAGCAACATCAAATCTAAGACAGCAAGTGACTACAATCTCCCATCCAGGTATTCTATCATCTAAGAATGACTGTGAAATTAATATTTAAAACACTGTGGAATATATTGGCTTATCTGTCTTTAAACATTTGTGTAATGGTCCAAAATCAGTAGTTAAGTCATTGGATTCTGTTAAACTTTGTTTGTAAATCTAAATATATTAATATTATATGTCTGAAAATGCCCATTTCTATATGTATCTTTACCCTCTTGGTGCCATATGATAGTGCAGTCACCTGCCCTTAAAAGGCCAAAGCAGATTTGGTTGGCTCCTTTAAATCCAGTCCAAGATTGCCAGTGCCGATCTCGTCCGCCAGTTTATAATCCTATGATATACTTATTTTTGTGACAGAATGTAAGAATTTCAGCATTGGGTATATGAGACTTCCTAAGCATATAAGGCTTTAGGGGTGTTGGAAGTGGGGAGTTACATTTCTTTATCTATTTTATTAAATGTTGAGTAGTTCATATGTTTAAATTATTTTGAATAAAAGTGTCAACTCACATCTGTAATACTTTATTTTATTAATGAGGCTTACAAGTAAGTGAAGCATCAAGAGTGTGCTCTGTTAAGCATATAACACCACATTCTTTTATTCACTATTTGGTGCTTTAAATGAAATATCAATGTCTACATCATTCCTGTGGAATAGTATTCCCAAGCTATGAAGTATTCCCCTCCATCCCTTCTCTGTATAACCATTCAAATGAAGCATATTGTGGTAGTATGTGCTAGTGTTGCAGTCACAGCAAGCAGTGATGACTTCAGCTTCTTCATATACAATAATATAATTTAGTAGTATTAGTATTAGTATTGTGAAGGAATTAAACCCAGCACGCTCCCTGGTTCTCTGCAACTAAAAAAGAGGCATTTGTTAGTCTTCAACTAAGACTCCAAAACAAATCTTCAGCAGTGAGTGGGAAAACAAAGATAGTCCTGAAAGACAGTAAGGATCAATGCCTGATATGTTCACAATTGTGGGTAATTATGCACTTTTACATTATAAGACATTTTGTATCTCTGCTTAAAGTTCATTATGGAGTGGATAAATTATTGTGGGTTAATAGACAAAAAACTCTCAAACTAAAGGCAAAATTAAACAGGAACCTCTGTAAAATTTGGTATCCATTGCAACGGATGGAAAAATGAATTTATAGGAAAACTGAAGAAGTAATTATTAGAAAATGGACTTCCTTCAGATAAAGCTTTGGTAATCCATTACATTATTCACTATGAGGCACTATGTGTGCAATCCATCATCATGGAATAAGTAATGTCAGTAGTTTTTTATACAGTTAATGTGACCCATACATGAGAGCTTCATCATAGGCCGTTTTAAGAATTTCTTCAGAATAGTGGATCTGAGACTTTTTAGTCTGGAGAATATGCTGAATTGCTGTTTAATCTTCATAATGAAAATAACAACATTTGAAATTCCAGTACTGTCTAATTATGAATGGATATGTGATGTAGCATTCTTGGTAGACTTGACTTGTCATTTGAATGATCTGATCCTAGGTTTACAAGGGAAGGAAAACTTAGTTATTAATCTTATAGAATATGTGAAAGCATTCATGGAAAAGCTTAGAATGCAGAGTTATCAGATTGAACAAGGCAACTTTGCCACTATGAAAGTTTGCAGTCAATAATAATGGACAAGAGTCCTCTAAAGACCATGTATAAATTGCTGATAAAAGGCCTTCACAAAGAACTTTATAAAGGATTTAGAGAAGCGATGGATTATGAATGGTGGTTTTAACAACCCTTTTTCTGTCTCGGCATCAGATGGAAATAGTGCTCTGCAAGCAGAACTTTTCGATTTTTATGGATGCACACTTCTTTGCAAATATCTGGGTAGTCTATTATATAAGTCAGTGCCAAAAACATTATTTTTAAATTTTTGTTGGTTTGCATATCTTCTTACTCCATAATACAGATCAGCAGTATGTGAATAGTTTTTCTCTAAAATGAATAATATTAAAACACTTGAGATAAGAACTGATAAGAAGTGTTAGTGTTTAGTACCTTGAATATGGAGCCCAACATTGGCAATAGGGTGACTAACTCCTAAGATGTAAAAAGGACTAAAAGACTAAAAATGAGGGACATTGGTCAAATTTGAGGGACACTCTAAAACACATTTGGGTAAAGTGTTTATTTATTAAAATTAATTATTGTTTTATGTCTATAATTCTTTTATATTATTACAATTTTCAGCATACATTTATTTGTACTTCTTGCTGCTCCTAGCTTATGCCAGAATGTCCTTTTCATGCAATACATTTACATAAAACCCTTACAACCGACACTAAAATTTATTTTCACCTGTAGCTCTGCCTCCAAAGTGTCTTAGGTGAAGTCTGTTCCTAATGTCAGTGCACAATATTTTTCCTGAATTGAAGGTTCTTTCTACAAATGCATTTGATGGAGGAATTGAAAACAAGAAGTTCACGAATTTACGATGCTACCATTAGTTGCCTTTTCTGTAGGTAAAGAGTTCATAATTATCAACCACTTGTTGAGGCATAAATATTCATTGTTATTTCTTGTAGCTATGTTGAGAGATTATTAGATGATCACAAATTCTTCATATTAATCGATATCAATTAGTGTTCAACATCTAGTGATACAACTAAGTTTGTTTGACTGCTTTGAAGTTTCAATACCAATGCTACCTGAACTGGAAGTTACATTAGCAACATGATTCATTTGCCAATGTTACCAATATTGAGTTACTACAATTGGGGAAGGAAGGGGAGAAGCACATAATATAAAAGCAGATGTTGAGAAACAGTGCAAAGAATTAGTAATAGTATTTTCATTAAATATAATTAGCTATATTGAATGTATAACTGCATATTAGAAATAGTTTGTTGTTGAAGAAATGATAAAGCTAATGTAATAATTAGCCATAATTATTTAATCTTATATAAAAAAGGATATAACTAATAAGACTATGCGACTTGCCACTGCTGCACTCAATCTAGCTGCACTGTATGTTGTTTCTGAGCTACTGAAGGAAGGGAGGGAAGCTCTCTTTTTGTCTTAGGAGTACTGTTCCACAAACAGTGATGATTTCATTATTACAGTAAAAATAACAGTACTGTTATAGCACTAAGAATAATTTTGTTGTTCATATGCATTATCCTGTTTATTTTATTGGAAATATTGGATGGCACTATAGCTGTATACAAGACATGCTGTGTTGTAATTAATATTTAGCAAATGTGAGTTAGTTATAGCAGTGGAATGTGCATGAGTATATTAATAAAAAAATTAATAGCAACCTAAACATGTACTTAGTAATTAAGTAGATTATATGATGATTTAAGCAGAACATGGTCACTAATTTAGTCTTTTTGTGTGGTATTATCTTTATATATATGTTTGTCAAATTTAATTGAAATTTACCACTGGTAATTTTAAATTAATGATGTCAATGTTATGGAGTGATTATATCTGTATAACCAGTTCATCTAGATCTGAGAATTTGTTGTGGAGGGCAGGAGTGCCCCTTGGAGAGGGAAAGATAAAAATAAAGAGGGAGATCAGTTTGGTTTACAGAATGCTGTTTTGTTAGTTCTCTTTCTTTAGAGACATAGTTTTTGAATCCCTTATAATAGAAATCTTAGAATAGAAATAACTTATGTTAAGGCTTATATCTTGTTGAACACAATGATTTTAAAGCATAATCATTATTTTACAAGATTTGAAGAAAATCCATTATGTGCACGTATAAATGCAGTGAAAACTAAGAACATGGCAATTACAAATTATTAAGATATATAAATATAGCTTTCAGACTTATGCTCTAAGGTAAAAGAGCATAAAAATAATTTCAAATCGAGAAATAGAGTTCTTATAGCTATTCTTGCACACTTGAGTTTATCACATAGTCAGTGTGCACAATTTAAAACAGTACAGCTCACTCCTCATTGTGTGCCACATTACCACATGTGGATGAAACTAGCAAGACTCGTATGTTTCAAGCATAATTTAATGAAATCATTTTTATAGGTGTTCTAGGTGGAACATAAAAATAATATTAACACATTTTTTTGTCAGAGAGAAAGTGTGAGCAATTGGTCAATAATTTTGTGTTTATTGGTTTTGTGGGAGAGTTAGTAAAATATGAATTAATTGGTTTATGTTTCTTTGAAATGTTATATTATATATGATTGTGTGCTATGAGCTATATTACCAACTTTATGAAAAGACTAGCAAACTCTTTTTGGGTAATCAGTTCAACATTTACTGATTTTTACATATATACAATAAATGTCACAATAAAACTATAATACTAATAGATTAATCAGCCTTTATGTAATAACTAGACCTTGAGAGTTTTAGGCATGAAATTTGATGTTTTAGGCACCTAAAATAGATTACAAAATTATTAAATTAGGCAGTATTTATTAATTTTAGTCAAGAAAATATTTATGTTTTTGGCATCAAAATTATAAAATGAGGTACTACTTTTTTAAATATGCAGAAAAGTATGTGTATTTTAACATTTTTATCAGATGACTGTAAGCACCACATATCATTTGTTTTCATAATTTGCAGCACAATATATTATCAAGATTTTCTCCAAATTTTCAACAGTTAGGCTATATCTTTTATAATCATTTTAAAGCTTGAAAATGACATTTTCACTGACACACATGTTACAGGAGCAAACTTATATTTTTTTACATTTTTCATACCCACTTCTTCTGGAATTTCTCCACCTTCTCCAACCAAAACATTTACCACATGGACAATTACAGCATATCTGGGATTTTCTCATTATACTTTCTCCCACTTGCACCTTACTTTGTCTCCAACTTCTTTCTTAGCATCACTAATTTTCACTTCAGCTTCTTGCACCTCTGACACCTGATCTGACAAGGGGTTCCCTTTGCATTCTGGCTTTAATATTGTTCTGGGAAAGAATGAAAAGTTGGCCTTTATATAAACAAGAACTCACTTCAATTTTGAATTTTTCAACAATTCCTTTTCAGACAAAACACAAGCTGTATGCACTCTCAGTAGGAAGAAGCTGTTTTACCTTAGCAACAATGTTATCCCAATATTCCACATAATAATAGAGCTGCCAATTTTCTGGTGCCACAACATGTTAAAATAGGTTGAAAAAGAAGAGGAGTTTCTGGAACTATTTTCTTGAAGAATACAATTTGAGATAGAGCTTTGCAGAAAGTTTTCTCCTTATCAGAGATCAGTATAATGACTTACAAAAATTCATTCCTTACAGTTTTAGAAATCAGGTGAAAGGCATCAGCCAAATAGGTGATGTTTATTAGGTTAGGGTAGAATGTTTTCAGAAGAGAAGAGGCTGGGATCATATAGGAAACAATATCTGTACAGAAAAGAACTCTTTCTTCAACATCACCAGGAAATGACAACTGTAAACTTTTGTTCACAATGAAGACAACAGACATTGATTTTTATGGAGCTCTCTGGTTGCTACAAGATGTGGAGGGGAAGGCATATCATCGAGTTTACCAGCTGTTATATATGCAATATATTTGTTGAGAGCATATGTTGTCTTGTCCACACCTACCCAGATGTAGGTATCTCCTATGTCCTCCCTAATTGCACCAAGTGTTTTCTGATACTCATTATCCATATTTGTTTTCCTCAGTGTGGACTCAAATGGAATGGGTTTTTGGAGTATTTTTCTAAAAATTTATGGAATATGTGATTTTGCACCATGTTATATTATCAATGCCCAGCAAAGTCTGAATTGAAATCATCAGTTTTTGCCAAACTTGTAGAAGTTTCAGTCAGGAGAGTTTGTTTTGGAAAATTCTTTCTTTAGCTCTACTTGTATGTTTTGTGCCATCTACATGCTTAACAACAATAATAATAATCATAATAATTGCAGAATCATTACATGAAATAAAATTAAAATCCTAAGAACTAACTTTCTGATCCTTTGATGATTTTAAAAGCTGGAAGCAGGAAATTGAGGAGACAACGTGATCAATGTTTGTAAAAAAATGTGGTTCTTATACTGCTTCTCACTACATGAAATAAAATTAAAATCTGAAGAACAAACGTTCTCATCCTTTGATGACTTTAAAAACTGGAAGCAGGAAATTGAAGAGACAACTTGATCGATGTTTGTAAAAAAATGTGGTTCTTATACTGCTTCTCACTACATGAAATAAAATTAAAATCTGAAGAACAAACGTTCTCATCCTTTGATGACTTTAAAAACTGGAAGCAGGAAATTGAAGAGACAACTTGATCGATGTTTGTAAAAAAAATATGTGGTTCTTATACTACTTCTGGCAATTATCATCATCATCATCATCATCTGAAATTTTTATAACCTCAAAAAGAAAATTTCTGTGTTATTACATTTCTTAAAAATTGGTTACCGGCTTGCCTACTGCAACAAAAAAAATGTCCGATTGTTACCCGTTTGTTACATAAATGACAAATAATTATTTTTCCATTGTAAATAAGATAATTATAATCCACCAGCCAGGGATGAATTAAGCTTCCAAATACTTGTATTTTGTCATTGTTTCTCTTCACACTACTATGCAAAACAACTGACACAATACAGGATATGAGCACCAAACAATACACAAAGAGAAGAAAACTAGAAATTAAATTTAAACTATGTATTGCACATTGTGATTGAAGCATTCAACATGGTTGGTAGTTAAAATGTTAATCAGAAGCATGTCAATTGTTGGTGAGCCCAGCAGTGAATGATTGGTAGCTTTTCATTTTTGACAAGAATTCACCTGTTGACTTTGCAATGCAAAGTGGTGCCTTTTTGTACTGCAATGCAAAGTGGTGCCTTTTTGTACATGACACAAATTTAATAACTATATTAATTCTTAAAAATTACTTGTTTAGGCAGTTTTAGGCACAAAAAACAGAAATAGGCACTGATCCCTATTTTAGGCATTATAAAAGCACTTCCATTGAGTATCATTTTCCATAAATTGCAAACATCTATAATTATTTTGCACATTTTCCTATAGGAACAAAATTGGCATTTTTCTAAAAATCTGAGGTTTTGTAATAACATTTCTCTTAATTCTCTTTATATATTTTTTTTTCAAATGAAAAATAATCATGTCTCTTAATCCCCCCCCCCTCTCTCTCTCTCTTTTCCCCTAAAGCAACATTACATTGGTGCTGATTTCATTTATAGTGTCTTTCATGTTTCTGGCATTATTCTATAAAATATTTTTTATTTACTATAGGTACAAGTAGATTTAAACTGATTTCACAGACTAGTCAATAGTAAATATTTTAGTAAACATAAAACAAGGGCATATGATCATCTCTGTATAAATGCTCATTGAATTTGATTGATTTAACATTCATATCTTGCAACAAAGTAAGTCTGAAATAAGTGAAAGTTTCCACTCATAAAACGCATATGTTAAATTTTTTGAAAGATAGTGTATACTGATTTGTGCAGTAATACTGCACTGAGCATGTACCAGAGTATTGCAGTTCATAAAATAAAAATGATAGTTATACATTTGTGTAATAAAAATAGGTATTTCATTCCTTATCTCTTATTGTTTATAACTCACATATTAATTAAAGTAGTTTATACTTATGCATTCATGGAGACTATAATGTAGTTAGCTGTATGAGGAACACACTGCAAGTTTTCTAAATATAGGCCAGATATTTACAATAATTTGAAATTTAACATATTTTCTGAAATTATCCCTCTTAGTCTCTATATACCCAATCATTCTTCAGAATCAATACAAGAAGCATTGGCACCACTCCTCTTTGTGTGCTTCTACTGCATCTTTTGGGCTTGAAAATATGTTCCCTTTCAGTGGATTCATCACCAAAGGAGACTGGAAGAGGTTGCAGAATGCCAGTTCAGAGTGGAGGGTGAATAGCAAGATTCACAGGTTTTCTCCAGGAAGTTAAATATGACATTGGCAATGTATGCAAAGGTATTGTTATTGCACAGTCTGGTGCCTCTAAGTCTGATTCTTGGCTATTTGTCACATACATTTTGGAAAACTTCTGGGAGACAAATTGCTGTGTACTGCTATGCACCAACTGTCCTTTGATCTTCAAGGGGAATTGTTGCCACATGACCGCTAATGGAGTAGAATGTCACCACTATATTCTTCCGCACACTTCTTGCTCTCTACTGGAGATATATAGTTTGGAAAAAACCAAACTGATGACTGATGTTTTATCTCCAGATCAAATTCATAGATCTGTATTTTGCTTGTTATGATTTCAGAAACATGGCAAGGGTCCATATTGTATCTTTGGAACATTTTGCAGTCCCATTCCTCTCGAGCAATCTTCTGCCTTTCATTATGTTATAAGGAACCCAGTGAGAAGAAACTTTCCTGATCCTTAATTTATCATGTAAAATTATTGAGGCACTTCCCGATCAAATATGTCTCTTGAATCCTTCATCCTTGCAACATCTTCTTCACAGACTGCAGTTTTCTGCAGTCAAACTGCCAAAGGTCTTTCTCTTCTCTTTTTGTATTTAAAAGAAATTTATCAATTTTGTGAACCAGTGAAGATGGTTTTGTGCAAAGCATCAAGGTCCCATAAAGGCTGTGCAAGTCACTGAAGATACTCTTCCTGGTTTAAAACATTTTTAAAATTGTAATAAGTCTTTACACAGTACATTTCTTGCCCCAGTTCCATCATGTGACACAGAATTACTGAAGTTTTATGTCTCTAGATTGCAACTATGTAACTGCTTTGTAGTTTTATGGCAGTATGTAAAACACTCAAATGCTCTATTTTTATACACGGCTTCTCTAACTGTTGCAGTGAATGACCTATGGTCAATGCCATTGCAATTGCCATGACATTATCGCCACATAATCAGAATATTTACTTGGTTGCTGATTGCAGAAGTTGGAGGTATTTCTATAATTTCATTAAATTGTACTTACTGGCAATATATTGTTGCTATGTTTCTCCTAAGTGTTGTGCAGGTCTTGATTTAAGGGAAAAATAATTTAATAAAAAATAATCTAGTAACATATTAGTACTGTATGGGTTAATGTTGTGCATCATTTAAATCATCTCAGCATTAAAGAGGCTCATTATTTGCATTTAATATAGTCAGAGAGAGAGAGAGAAAGAGTACCGGCATGCATGTGTGACCAGGCTTTCAGAGTTAAGAACCAAGTGTATTAAAGAAATTATCACCTTTCTTAAAGTTGCCTATTTTAGTCTTTTCTTAGCCACATAAGAAAGCATTTTTGAGAAGCTAAATGGGCATGAATCAAGCATTAGGGTTTAATTGCAGAAACGAGACATATCTCACTACTAGATGGTTTTTAGCAAGTTTAATGAAATAATAAAATGCAGATTCAATACAGGAACTGTCAATTCCTGGAGCTTTATCTGGCACTTTTGCCCCAGTTATCCATCTTGTCCTTTTTCCCCAATTCTTTAAATTCAGGTGATAAGAACTAATTTGATATGCCAGTGGCCTAGTAGAACATTTTTAAAATCTTTCAAGCAAGAAACACTTGTTTCAATTCCATTTTGAGAATTCTTATGAATCTGTATTATTTTTATGACAATCATGGAAACTGTAATTGTAGTACATTAAATAGTTCAAAACAATGAATCTGCTTGAAAGGTGGAGACCACTTTAAGATATTTTTGAGATAAGTCTCACTCCAGTGCTTATTTGGAATAAAAATAATTAATTGTTCTTTCACGCTAAATCTTCCTTTGCAAGCTGAGCTACTCACTTAGTTAAAGTTTTTATTTTTAATACAGAATTGCCAAGTAGTGATCCGTGAGCCATTTCATGATGGAAGAGAGAATACTTGGACTGGTACAGGTTTCATGAGGACTTTTGAAGACTCTACATTGGAATTCAATATAGACAACATTAAAACTGGCATGGAATATGACATTGTAATAAGATATGAACCTCAGGTAATTTCACAAAATACATTTTAATTGACATTGAAAATAAATCACAGTGTTTTATGGTGGTGGTGGTGGTGGTGGTGGCAGTGGCGGCTTTAGCACATAGTAATATAATTGATGTTGGATATGTCTTAATAAAATACTGAATTATATACAAGAACATCAAAAGTAAAAAAATATGATATCATTAGATATACAGTAATATCAAGGTCGGTTCATAGATGAAATACATGGACATTCTCAGACTATAGGACATAGTGCAGTTATGAAATAGTTATTTATCATTATTTACAAGGGAATCTTGAATGGAGCAGAAGCAGTGGTTAATTAGATGTGCCTTTAGGGATAGTTTGAAAATTTTATTTGTACTTCCTTTAAGTAGTTGGGAAGGTTATTGTATATCCTTATGCCAGTGTGCAATATGCTTCTTTGGTATAAGGAAGTATTATGCTTATATACATAGAGGTTTGCGCTTTGTCTTGTATTGTATTGATGAATGGCTTCATTCTTAACGAAGGGTGAATATGTATTATTGATGGTTTTATGGATAAAACCATTACAGATGCTAAAGCAATGGTAATGTTTTTTGTAATCTTAGGTAAGAAAAAGCATCATGCAAACAGGCTTTTAATTAGTACATTAAGGTTAAAATTATTTTGCACTCATAATTTATTTTAAATATATGAGGGGCATTCAGAAATGATTTCCATTAGCAGTGCTTTACAAATACCTTGCAATCTATCTACAGGCAAATCCATTTGTAGGGTGATGTACTGAAACTAATATATGCCATGCAGGTATTAAGATTGTGGTTGTAAACAGCATTTGCATTATAGGACAGTGTTTGTTTGTTGTCAAGTAGAGAAAGACATGGACAAGATGGAAGGTGATTATCATAGACATAGATGGACTGCATGGTTTTTGTGGAAAGATGGCATCAAAACTGCTGAAATTAATGGATATTTAACTGCAGTATGTAGTCGAGAAACTCCTGCATAGAAGACTGTTTAAACTGGGTCAGTGGCAGGAAATCTGCACATAAAAATGTTAGTACTGGTCATCAATCAATATTGCAGTCTCCCAGGACTTTGAATATGTCTGTATTGATTATAATTATGGGCTGATAGGTGCATTACTTTGATGAATTGGGATGTCAGACAGGTCTTGACTGTACACTCCTGCACACCATTATTCACAATGCTTTGAACATAAAAAAGGTTTGTGACATTGGATTCCATGGGACTTGACACAGGCACAGATGGACAAAATGGTTAAAGTATGCCATTGACTACTGGAAATGCAGAATGAAGATCTGGACGAGTCATGGTATCACTACCACACACCAGAGAAGAAAGATCAGTTCATGAATGGAAACATCCAGATAATCCCCAGTCCAAGAAATTTCACGCTGCTTCATCTGCAGGCAAGCAGATATCTTTTGGGACACTTCAGGAATACTGCTAATGGAATGACTTCCTCTAGGAACAATCTTCAAAATTGAGGTGTATACGATAAAGTGTGTAATATCCTTATATAACTTAGATGCAGGATTCAGTAATGACAAAAGAGGACGCTGTCTACAGGAGTGTTCGTCCAACATGATAATGCGCAGCCCTATACCAACAATTCTGTGATAGCAAAGTTGGCATCATTGTTGTGTGCACCCATCACATTCATGTAATCTTGCTTAGTCTGATTATGGCTTATTCAACAAAATGGACTTGCTGTGAGATAAAACTTTTGGCAAAAATGAGGAAATTGAGACAGCTGTCCATGAGTGGTGGTGTAGGACTCCCAAACATTGGTTTCACAGTACAGTAATGAAGTTACCAGGAATATGGCAATAGTGCATTGACTTTGGTGGGAAGTATATTGAGAGGTTGCATGTTCATTAAACCATGTTGTAAATTATTTCTGAATGCCCCTCATATGTAATGTTGCTACATGAACATTTTTCTTTTTTCACATTATTTTGCAACTGTGTATGCAAATTCTATTCATTATAGTTTAACTTGATCCCTATTTTTTTCTTGAAATTTTTATGATTACTAAATATACAGCTACCTGGTCCATGGGAGAATGTCAGAGTAACAGTGGAACGACCTGGTCCAGTAGATCGCAATGGACCCTGTGCTAATTCTTTACCTCAAGATGACATAAAGCAAATCTCCCTACCACAAGGTTTGTTATACTTTATTGCAATTTATTGTATGCATTTTAATGATCTAGTATATTCATAACACATAACACCTAATTTATTTTTAAATGTGTAACAGAATTAAAGAAATGTACCTTAGGAAATGTTCTTCATCGTATAGTTGAGAAGCCGTAATTTAAAAATTGTTTTTACCTTAATTCCTTTATAATAATCTCAGAGTGGTCATCAGAGAACATTAGCTGGGAATATGCATTATGCAGCTATTTCTTATGAATTGTTGAACTTAGTTATCCTGTTTGTTCTATTATAGTTCTTATATGTATGACTATTTATAGGTGTAATATAAAATAAATCTGTAAAATCCCCTGGTAACCTATAACTTTGCATGTACCTCAGATGCATAGTGCCAGTTTTAGTGTATGCTGGAATATGGCCTGGGGAGGGAATATAGCACAAGTTGTCAACTTCCTGAAGGCAAATGTGTTCCTCTGTCTTACCAATGGGAGAAATGACTCTTGAGATGAGGCTGTCCAGGCCAAGACTACAAAGCTGGGGTGGCTCCCAGGAAACAGCCTGCCATCAGAAACAGTTTCAATGGTGGAGGTTGAACTCACTCTGGTGGATGAAAGTTCTAATCTTAATACTAAACAAAAGAGAATGGATGTAAAGGAAGTAACTGAGGTGTCATTCCCACATTACTTAGTGATTACAAGAACAGGTGAAAGTTCAGTTGTGTGAACCTCTTCGTTATCCAGAAGGGTTTAGATCACATATCAGATCCTGTGAAACCCTGAACGTGAACGCGCAATTGATCCCTTTAAGTGGAGAAGCTGGAATTGTCCCAGACGAACAAGTTGCTGAAGGCTACAATCCACGGTTACCTGACATGTCAGACAACGAAAAAGTTCTGTGTGGACAAGGTGTAACAAACAATAGTTTATCGCATGCAAGCGAAAAATAATGGCAAGGATATGCCGACGCGTATCATTTTCCTCACTTTTAACGGGGTGGATCTCCCTCCGAGGATCAAGGCTTGGTACGAAGTAATAGACGACATTGCGGTGTTAAAGAGTTTTGGACACACCCGCGTATCGTGCAAGGGCCCCATTTCTGTCTGCGCCACCTGTGATTCAGGAAACTCATGTGGGAGCTTCCGTCTGTGCTAACTGCCGCGAAGTTCATCTGACAACGATCGGCGACTGGTCCGCGTTCGAGAAGAACGCTGTATTCAAGAACTCCGGGTTAAGGAAAAACTTTCCTTCACTGAGGCCCCGAAACGGTTTCAAGCTCGCCAACCGTGGCACCTGAAGACTGGTACGTAGGTACCAGTCTTCAGGCGTCTTTGGACCTGTAGAGGTCCATAGACGCCACACCTGTACAGAAAAGGGACAGCAGTACACAAACTTCAGATTTAGTATTCACAGTCACCTTTGCCTGCCTACTGCCAAATTCGTTCTACGAGTAAAGCGAAACCTGTGGTCTTTAACGCTCCAGATTAAGTTCGGGTAAATCGACTTTCTTAAAACGTCTAATCATCATACCAAAAGTAAGAAAACTTAAAGAGTCCTTCAGTACAGGTTCCACAAAATTTCAGGGAGCAAACCTTCTCGGCGATCACATTTATACCGCCTATCCCGACGGGCAACTGCTTCCAGATGCTGGAATCAGATAACGTCTCTAAGCAGGAAAGCCCTCCCTCTGAGGAACTCGTTGAGCAGAGCATGTCTGCTCCTAAAATGATGTCCACATCACGAGTTAATAAAGCGGAAGGGGTTTTCAATCGCCTCGCGCCGGGCAGGAAGTTAACTTCACACTTCAGCGCTTATTCCATTCACATTGGCAATGGCTGTTCTAACATGGAATGCACGTAGATTTCGCGCGCATAGAACTGAGCTTGATTGATGAAAAGCACTGACTTTCCGATAGTTTGTTTACAGGAAATCAAGTTTCACCCTTAGAACAGTTTGTCCTCTTGGGTTTTTAGTGATTTTCGACTTCCACCAGAGAATGGCACACCCGCATATGGTGGAGTAATGGATCTTGGTTCGATATGACCTGTACAGCTCCTTGGTTCCGTTGCAGTCTCCGTTACATATTGCAGCGTTAATATTTCTTTCTCTAGCATTTTCTCTTTGCACCATTTACTTGCCTCCTTGTGGCGTCCCACTGACGAATCTTGAGCCCCATATCTCAAAATTACTGTCATCTTAACTATTACTGAAGAATTTTAACGCGCATCGTCCTCTATAGGGCACTCCAAATGCCGTCGAGTACTGAAGGACAGCAAAAAGGCATCTTGGAATCCTTTCTACTTTTAACCGTTCGAGGCATCTTGGAATCCTCCCTACTTTTAACCGTTCGAAGTTTTGCTCTGTTGTTTGTAGCGTTGCCGGAAAACCTGGCTGTTCCCCCCATATCAGGCCTAAGAGTACAGAAGCGTGTTATTTCTCTTGGCATTACCGACGTCCTATGGAACTCTATTGCTAAAATCTCGAGCTCTGCTACCTATTTTTCGTCGTTTGGCGCCCTACACCAGGTGGAGTCAGGTTTGTCATTTGCCTTCGACAATCAGGAGTATTATGATGCCTTTTTTTTCCCCTTTTTTAAATAATGGCACGCGACCTTAAGATCTATTGTGCCAGATGAAGTAAAATAGATAATAACTTGGTCGAATGAGTTCAGGGAACTTTGTGGCCTGTATTTCTCAGGCATTGCCCTAAAGAACTGAGGGATGAAAACCCCAATCAGGAAAAGAACTGAGGGATGAAAACCCCAATCAGGAAAATAACTCAACCTGAAATCGAACCCAAACACGTGGCGTAGAAAGCGCAGTAATTCTCCATTTATCGCATACTAGTTGGAGTATGCCCTACCTCTGCATTGCCTAAACCCAAGATCGCGGGTTCGAACCCGGCCAGGACCGATGGATTTTTTCGGGGCGTAAAAATCCTAAGTATGGCTTCCTTCGGAAGGGAAGTAAAGCCGTGGGTCCCGCGTCGTACATTTACGGCACGAAAAAGAACCTCAAGCCTGAAAGAGAGGCCTCTGAGCAAAATTTGTCGGCCGTTTCACGCCCTGAGTTGAATGGGACGCTGATGATCTGAGATGTTAAAGAGCGTCCTTAAATAAATCAATCAAAAAAAAAAAAAAAACTCTGCATTGCGCTCCGGGGCCGGGTGGCACCTTTTCGTGCACTTGGCGAATGGCCACCGCCAAACCGATACCTGATACGAATCCACACCTTACTTCCAGCTACCGCCCGATTTTCCTCGCCAGTTGCATTTGTAAGGAGACATTTGTGGTGGCTCGAATCGCAGCACTTTCATGCGATATCTCCTAGCACCGCTATTCTATCAATTATTTGGTGCCCCCCATATTATGGACGGATATTTGCGAAAGTGCCGTGTTCTTTTATCTTGAGAAAGCCTATTATACTCGTTGATGTGGTATCCTTCGGAGCTTCAAGACTAGAATATTTGCGGTCTGCTTTGTATTTTTATTCAGGAGTTTGTGAAAGACCGGATTTTCAATATACATGTGAGCTCTGATTTATTCTCTTGTTTTATTTAGGAGGATTCAATGTCGGCCTGAGTCGATGAGTTTTTCGGGCGAAAAATCCTAAGAATGACTTTCTTTGGAAGGAAGACAAAACCGTGGGTTTCGTCGTAGATTTACAACACGTAAAGGAATCTCAAGCTTGAAAATTTTATCAACGGTCTCATGCCCTGAATTGATTGGGATGCTGATGACTACAGATGTTAAAGAGCGTCCGTAAACAAGCCAAATAAATAAAATATATTCAGGAGAACTGAGTGCTTCAGGGCTCGGTGCTCAGCATCACACTTAGCATTGCTGTCAATTCTATTAGAGATTGCCTACCTTCAGGGATTCATCGTTGTTGTACGTACACGACTTGCGATGTTTCTATCTTCTGAGCATACATATCTTTAGGAACACCGCCTCCAATGCTTTCTCGGACTTCTGTATGTTTGAAGTGTGAAGCATGGTTTCCTTTTTTATTTCTATTTTTCCTGAGAAGACTGTTTGCATGAATATCTGGCACTGGTGCAGTTTCCCATGCCTTCTCTCCAGTTTTGCTCACATCCTCTATATCTTCTGCAAATGAAATAAAGTTCGTTTTTTTTGTGTATGATAGGAATTTATGTTGGTCATCCAATATAGCACAAGTGAAAGGTTGTGTAAGTGCTCTCTTTGTCATGTATGTGTATTAAGTAGCACATCCTGGGAAGCTCATCAGAAAGTGCTGTTGCAGCTCTACCATTCTATAATCTGGTCCAAACACGAATATGGATGTTTTGTTTATGCTTCAGCAAGACCTCAGTACTGTGTTGTCTTAATCCAAGTCGTCATTGAAGCATCCATGCCACCAGAGGTTTAAGACAGATGTTTTACTCCAATTTTTTACTTGGTAGATCAATTGACTGCTCAGCCTCATCTCCGCACCAATGAGTCTTTTTTAACATCTCACTCAATGCAGGTTCCAAAGCCTCCTGGGTATAGGTTTTGGGAGTTTTTAAATACTCTGGACATCCAATTGCATGCTTTGGGAGGGGGGCACTTGGTAAGCTTATTATCCCCCTTGGCTGCTAGCAGATTCTTACATTCATCTCATTTAATGTTCCATGCAAATTCCTCAACTTGTCCTCTGTTATGCATCAGCATTTTAGCGAGATACTGTCCTCAGTTTTGGTATGTAATTTTAAATATTCAGATGACTGGAAAGACAACACAGGTATGGGATGTGCTTTTCTATTTTTAGTACATCTACATGTGCTTTATAGAGCGCTGGCTAGGAGACCCAGTAATTTGTTGCAATTCTCCAAGTGCTATGTTACAACTTTTGTTCACTTATACAGAAATTCCAAGAAACAGTGAATGCTCTTGATGAAGCCTTGTCAGTATTACACTGGTATGGATTCCTGTATATGTGGGCAAAGAGGGGAATGAGGCTGTTTACATTGCAGCTAAATTGTCCCTTTTAGCTCTTGCCACAATCCTGCAACATGTATACTCAAAGATTTTAATGCATTTTTACATGGAGCATTCTCTTGCACTGTTGCAGGGAATGAATGATGTTCACTCCAAGGGAATGAACTTTGGGAGAGCAAATATGCTCCTTTTACTTGGATACTTCTACTCACATTGATTGTCAAGAAGAGGTAGTTTTAGCAGTTTGAGCATGGGGCATTGCAATTTTAATCACCAACATATTTTAAAGAGTGAACTGCTCCATCTGGCCCACATTGTTACCCTTACAGTGCATCACATTTTAATTGAGTGTTGCCAGCTGGCACCATCCTAAGTCTTGCTTTGCTTACCTTCTGCTATGAATGCTCTAACAGATGAGGACATTGCTATTGACCACATGGTCACTTTTATTTGCCTTTGTTGCATGTGAAGCAAAGTATGACTTTTGCAGTTGTGTGTGACAATTTTTTTATTTGAGCAGTTTTTAGAGTAATTCTGATTATATATTTTTAACAGGATAAATTTTAGTTTGTAATTTTTAATTCAGAACCTCTTGCACCGTTATTAGGGTTGAGGTATATTGATGACATTCGTGTTTTAAACTTATGGCTCAGAATCTCTCATTAATCTCAATATCAACTCCAAATTTTCAATTAAATTCACTTCTGTTTCACCCATTGCTTTTATATTCCTAGATATTCATATAACTTTATGCAATGGATCTTTTCTTACACTCAAGCACTTAAGCTCACCAATTTACAGCAGTATATACACTTTTATAGCTGTTATCCCCTGCATAACTAAAGATCTGTTGATTTTGTCTTTCAATCCTTGGCCATCACCTTTGTTCATTTCTTGATACTTATATTAAAAATCTAGCTCAAATGTTCCAAGACCAAAAATATCCTTGCTACCTTTTACAATTGCACATCTTTCCAGCATGCAAAAAGTTTAATTGAAAACCGAAAACTTCGAATAAGAAATCAATTAATCTTTTTACCAGGTAACATCCCTGGAATTGAGAGCATCAAATTTATGTTTAAAGATTGTCATGAAAACTTATTAATTTATCTTTAAATGAATTTTCTAAATTTATATCCCACATTACATTTAGAGCACTTCCTAAACTTAAAAATATATTTTGCCACAACCTATTTCCATCCAAATTATCCCATCTTGTCACAGGTTTGTATCCTTGCCAATATCCTAAATGCAAAACCTTTGTGCTAATTATCCCATGTCATTAGTTCCACAACTCCAATTTATCCAGAGGGTGTGTTTGTGTGTTCTTTCTCTCTCTCTTGTTGCTTGGTTTAATCTGTTTCCATGCATAACATTATCTTTGAGATTCAGTATATTTATTTTTACCACCTTCACTTGTCTTCCTGCCTTTGAAGAACACTAGTTGTTTGAAATATAGCAAAAATTGTTTTTAAGTGTTTTTTTTTAATCTATTTCTGCTTCTCTAGCCCTTGTTATTTTAGTTGCATTATTCCAAGAGCTACTTATTTTTTTCATTTTCCATGCATTACCCTATCTTCAATATTCAATATTTATTTTTACCACCTTCACTTGTCTTGCCTTTGAAAGAAGGACTTGTCTTCTGCCTTTTAGGAACAGAAGCTGTTCAAAATATTGCAAAATTTGTGTAACTGTTTCATTGTTTTATAAATGTTTGCTTCTCTAGTTCTAGTTATTTTCGATACATTATTCCAAGAGTTACTTTATTATTATTATTATTATTATTATTATTATTATTATTATTATTATTATTATTATTATTATTATTATAAACTTTGTTTATTATAATCTTCTTTATTCACTGCATGCCCCATTACTATAATAATAAGTAATACTACCTACATTGCTATTATTTCATTGTTACATGTTATCCCTTATATTATTTCTTTACACTGTTACATTTTTATTCTAACCTAATTGGGGGGAGTACATATATGTGTGTGTATGCATGCATGTGTATGTATGTCTTTTTTTAATCTTTTTTATTTACTGCAGCATGCTGCATTACTATAATAACTAGTAATACTACATACATTGCTATCATTTCAATGTTACATGTTATCCTTAATATTATTTCTTTACACTGTTACATTCTTATTGTAATTTAATCATTTAAAAATGTGTGTGTGTGTGCGTGCGTATGTGGTTTTTCTTTTCTTTCTTTTTTTCTTCTTCTTTCCCCCCCCCTTCATGTACTGCATGCTCTATTATTATAATAATTAGTAATACTACATACATTGCTATCATTTCATTGTTACATGTTATCCTTAATCTTTTTTAACATTTACACTCTTATTCTAACCTAATCATGATATTTTGAAGATTGTTGAAATTGGTATTATATATGCTTTTACATTAACATTCTTAGTCACCATATTTTCTAGCCTACTAGTCAATTTGTGTTAATTTGAAAACTGTCAAATTGGTACTGTTTACAAATTTTTTAAACTGTTTATATTATATTTTAGGATAAGTTCACTATTGTCTATTGACCATTGCCTAGTTACTTTTCCTACAACTTTTTGGAATATTTCTCGCACTTTCTTCAAGATGTTGCAATCCCTCAGAATGTGTTCCACCATTTGTATACCCTCCTGACATGTTCATAATGGGTTCTCTGCTATTTTGAAGTAATGAAAGTAGGTACCAAATTTCCTGTGTCCGGAGAGGATTGCTGTCATATTGGGGCTTAGAAGGATGTTGGTTTAGTTGAATGCATGCAGTGTGTGTGCGTGCGTGCATGCGTGCGTGCGTGCGTGCGTGTTTTTTTTTTTTTTTTATCTTCACTTCCTGCATGCCTCATTAATATAATAATTAGTAATACTACATACATTGCTATCATTTCATTGTTATGTGTTACCCTTAAAACTATTTCTTTACACTGTTACAGTCTTATTCTAACCTAATCATCATATCTTGAAGATTGTTGAAATTGGTACTATATGCAAATTAATGCTTTTACATTATTTATATTAATATTCTTAGTCACCACATTTTCTAGCCTATTAGTCAATTTGTGTTAATTTGAAAACTGTCAAAATTGAAACTGTTTACAATTTTTTTAAACTGTTTATTATATTTTAGAACAAGCTCACTATTGTCTTTTTGCTATCTCTTAGTTACTTTTGCTACATCTTTCTGAAATATTTCTCACTCTTTCTTCAAGATTTTGCAATTGCATAAGTTGTGTTCCTCCATATACATGATGGGTTCTATGCTATTTTGAAGCCATGAAAGTAGGCTCCAAATTTCCCATGACTTGAGAGGATCACTGTAATATTGGGGCTTAGAAGGATATTGGTTTTTAGCCTTTTAGCTACAGTCTACTGCTTAAAAAAAAAAAAAAAAAAACTGGCAGGCCCTTGCGTTTTGTTACTTCTTTCATGAGTCTGTCTGGCATTTCATTTCCTTCATAGCCAATGTATACTTTAACCTAAGTAAAATGTATTTCCCAGTTTTCTCATTGGAGTGATTTGAACTTTTTCCTTATTCTTTCACAGAGATTACTTATTTCGTGTGACTGTTCATTAAATCTGGTGTAATTTGACTGTCTATGTGGATTACTGCTGTTTTCCTGTTACAGAGTGAGTGTGTGGGGGTGTGAGTATATGTCAGAAGCAGTGTTTAGGAACATTTCAAAAACATTTGTTACAAGCAAGTAGAGATATCAGCAGTTGCAGCCCATTTGTGCTAAAAGAAATCATGGCAAAATTATTTGAACTGAAAAATAATTCTTTGAGATTAACATATGAGAAACAAATCTCCATTATTAAAAATAAGAACCACATTAAGTACTTTGAGATTATGTCATAGGAATTTTTAATAAGTTTCTTATGCCACCATCAGAGAGGAGTTGTTCCTTCAGTTGGTCCATAGCTGATATGGGAATGTATTTTCCGAAAACATGTATGTATAAAATTCTTAGAAGTGGAGTATAGGTATTACAAAATCAAATAAAATTAACTTTGATATCTTACTTCATCATCAATAACATATTGATGGTAGTTCATAATTACCTTTATCCCTATGATACAATTTTGAAAATCAGTTAGCTGTGATCTCATCACTTTGAATGATCCTTAATAGTTGAGGGTGTGGATTTACATAGCAGTGATGACTCTTTGATGACAAAAGAGAGCTAACTGGTAAAGTGTCAGCCGGAATATTTATAGATATTCTGAAAAAATTTAAATTATCTTGGGACTAGTGCAATGATGTTTGCAAAGATAACTGCTCAGCTTTGATACCAGAAATAAAGATCAGGTCAGCATTTTTTGAGGATCTTTGAGGCAGCTAGTAAGTTATGCATACTTTGGATTCAATAATGTGATACCCAGAACGTTAAAACATCAACCGCAAAGCCATAGAGACAATGCTCATACAACCTTGAGTAATATTATTGGCAATCAATCTTCTTTTATTATTGGATGATATTCTGACATCCAGGAATATACCTGGATGGCTGACAGAGTTCGTTAAGGCGTGGACCCATGAGTTCAGGGGTTTGATTCCTGCCATCCTTACTGAAAGATTTTTTCCAGGTTTTCCTCAATCATAACTGTCAAATGCCTGGGAAGTATCCTAAATTTAGGACTGGAATGTTTCCTTCCTTAAAAAAAAATCCTCTCCTAGTTTTCATCTCATCTCACATACCGCCAGTGTCCACTGTCTGAGATGCCTCAGCAGTAAAAACAGGCGTTAAACACTATTTAAAAAAAATCAGGAATGTCATCTACAGGACACACTCAATGTGCTTGAATTTGCTAAGCTCATAATAGTTCAAGATTATGCCTTCATAAAGAGAGAGATTTGCTGAATAAAATCAGTGACCCTTCCTTGGATACAGGGCTTAGTCTAGTGGATGAGAACAAACTATGCTGAGGGATGTGGTTACAGAAAAAGGATGTCTGCAAGCCAGGACTGGACAAGTAAATTACATTTAAAATAACTGCAGTTGTTCTCATAGAAAAATGGTGGATCTGTCATGACATAAATTCATTAAGGTCTCAAAGGGATTTGTATGCAAGGTCTTTTCTTTTATACTTAGCATTTTATGGTACATTATGAGTGAATGAATTCTGGAAATTTATTCCCAAACAATTAGTAAACTGCAGTTTAATTACAGTTACAAATTTTTGGTACACATACACAAGGAATATGACAAAAGAAAAAAATATGTGACATATGAGTGCATCCTAATTCATGCAATTAAAATTATATAATTAATATAAACTTTTAATGTACACATATAATATACTAAAAGTAATCAATCCAGAGCCATCACTGCTTCTAAAAGGCAATAGCCCCACTCTTCTCCCACTCTCTATCCTCATAAATTTTCTTCTTAAACTATCTGTAGCTTCCTTATTCTTGAGAGTTGCTTTTCCCTATCCAGATCGTATAGCATTTTAACATCAAAGTTGAAGATGTATTGAGATGCATTCATCACAGTGGTCTTTGTTTATTCTTGGAAAATAATTTCTAAATTATTCTACACCTCTATCCTTGTTTTCTTTAACTATTTTCCTCTCACTTTTGCAAAGAATCATCCTAGTCTCTTGATATCTATATCACCAATTCTTAATATAATTTCTTTATATAAATTATACCAATGTTTGCATCATATTTCATCTCTCCATATTTTTCTTTCTTTCCTTTCTAATATACAGTTCATGTAATTTCCTGTTTCTCCATAGAATGAACATGTATCTATATTATCATCCTTTCTTATGGGAGAAGCAGCTAAATTGTAAATATATGAAAATCTACACAAAAGCACTGATAAGATTCACTTTCAACTGGAAAATTCTGAATAAATGCTGTCTTGACTTTCTTTGACAGTTTATGCATTATAATTCTGCATTAATCACACTTTATCCTCTTGTTTATAACTGTCATTCAAGCACAAGACCTATGTAGTACACGTGACATGGTGATACCCATGGTGATAAAACATGGATATTGAAAGCAGTCTTGTGGATCAATGCATTGTGAACAAAGCAGAATGTCAATTACTCTACTCCATTCCACTAAGGATTTTTTACACACAGTGCTAATGAGTTAATAAATTTTATACAGAAGTTCAGAGGAAGTATAAGATACATTTTCTTACTAGTATTACACATTTTTCCATAATTCATAGGTTATTGAATAATTGGAAAATATAATGATGTTGGTATATTTGGCATCTGGCAATAAATAAATAAATGTAATGTACATTGTAAGGTTATATTATGTTACATTACAAATAAACATTTAGAATACAATGTATCTTTTGTTAAACCCAAAAATTCAATTAAGGTGTAAAAATTAAACATTTACATAGAAGAGTATTCAATTTTGTAAAAGTAACCATATGAGTCTCACATGAAAGTTTATTAAAGAAGGAAATGATTTTGTATTGCTGGCCCCAGGTTGGGTGCCAATTTTGAAGCATTCTTGTTGATGATGATGATCGCCTCAGTTGCCTAAGCTTCAGCGACAACATCTGAGAGTATTTCTTGCAATTTTGTTGAGCCCCCATCAGGACTGAGAGAGGGTATTAGTTGTCATAATAATCAGACAACATAATATTGTATATTATGTGCTTTATTGATCGTTATGTTCTTTAACAACATTCCTGAGAATAACCGGATGTGGTATTATGACCTTGGCCTATTGTCAATAGGACTGGAAGAGGATATTAGTTATCATACCAACTATACAATGTAACATTTTATGTTCTGTAATTGTGATTTATTTTTACAACATTTCTGAGAATTTGGTATTGTGACCTTGGCATACTTTCAGTCAGGTTAAATTTACTTCACTGTGGAGACAGTAGTTGCAATCTGACTTTAATCTTATTCAATGCACATGGGTGTTAGGGTCACCAGCCTGTTAATTGTAATACATAAATGTTCCGCAACTCATATGGTACTTGAAGTGTAGGTTTTCTATGCAAACACACCATGAACATATTAACTCTACTTCAACTATGAAACTTGTATGCCCATAGGTAATAACCATAGCATTTTGGGAACCAGGACGTGAAAAATATAAAAATTTTCAATTTTCTCTTTTTTGCTCTATTATATCAAACATTTCATTCTTTGCAAGAATATATACAGCTCATAGGGTTTATTTATTTACTTATGTTATTTATGGCCTGTTTTATAAAGGTTTGTAATGACAGACACACCTTCTTTTTTGATCATTACTGATTTTAAGGGTTTCCAGAAAGTTTTAGAATAAATGATAATTTATAAATAAAGAAGTTGGAATGTGTTGGGCATGTGCAAAAGAGGCTTTGAGCTGAAACAGTGAAATAGACTTGCTGTAGAACTACTAAGGATTAGCTATTAGAAGAAATGTAGGGAATGTGAAAGACATGAGGAGAGCCTTTTTTCACAAGTTTTCAACTGATCAGAATTCTTGCCATGGTTTCTGGTCCAAAGGTGTGGACTCATTGTGGAAAATTAAAAAAGGCTCACTTTACAGGTGAACATTACAATCATAAACATATATTACCATATGCTATTTTAGAAATAATTAAACCAGTTTATAGCGACTTGGCAGATGCAAAGCTTTTATCTTAGTGTGATGTGGGAAGACCCAAAACCCAAGTGAAAGTTTTAATAAATATATTTGGGAATGGATACCCAAAACTGTGTGTGTTAAGTTGGAAGCTTTACAGAGGTCATGGATGCTGTGATATGTTTCAATGATGGTGCATGCAGTAGAATTAAAGTGTTTAGAGTGCCCGGGTATTGAACCAAGAGAAAATATGAAAAAATTTCTCAAGCTGATTGATGCTCTATGCGTTTCTGAAGTGCAAAGAAAGTTTGTGGAGGTAACAAAGGAAGCAAGGATAAAGAGGTGGAATGTCAAACACAAGCTGAAAGACAAATACATGGAAAATATGATGCCTATCAACCAGGGTTTTGTTAGCATCATGCACAGGTGTGAAAAATTTACTTTAAACTTTAAATTCATTGTTTTTGGGTATACTTTTCTCCTATATCACAAATATTTGCTTCAAACTTTGCACAGATTTTCATATATTTTGACAGGCCAGGGTTCAAGCCCCGGCAACTCTGCCATAATCAGATGGTCCTGGTTCATTACCAGGCAACATTACCATTATAAACATCAACTAAAACTGAAAAAAAGGGACCTGGGGATTGGGAAGATGAAGAGGCGTACTCATTGATAGCCTCAGAATTTCTAAAATAACTTAATAATTATTTTTATTTAACACATAGTTACTACATGTTTTACATTCTCCTTGCTGTACACAGACGCACCAAGGGTAGCTGTGGCCTGGACACACTTGCTTTTCTTCCCTGAGTAACTTTCCTTGAAATGCACACAAGCATTTTCTTCTGAACAAAACAGAACTTCTTTTCACATGAAAGACTGTTGCCAGTCACCTCTCCCTTACCTCTCACTCTCAAACTTGTAAAAGTTTTCTTAAACTGTTTCTGTAAACCAACCTCTCTTTCTGTATTACCCCACCTGCCCTCTGTTTGCCTGATTGATGTCCTCATTGATTGTGAAAAAAAACAAAAACAAAAAAATACCTAACAACTTTAAACAATATAAATCAGAAAAATGAACCCTAAGAACAAAATTACATATAAAAGTTATATGGGAATGTGAGAATGACAAAAAATGCATATGCTCAAATACTTTCATGTATAGTTACAACATGTACAAATGTATATGGAACCTTTGCTTACCCCGACTACATCATTTGTCGAGGTTTGTTTTTTAAAAAACATACTGATATCTGTACTGGAACATGCTATAAGTATTTCCTGTTTTACTAAAAGCTCATTGACAACTGTACTGGCATATGTGTGTGCATTTGTGGAAAGAACACTGGTGTTTGCACTATAAAGTGAAGGAAACAAAAAATCAGATCACCGAGGTTATATTGTATTGTATTAGTAGAAGCTCACACCTAGCACAGGCTGCACAAGACACTGTTCGTGGATCTCCAAAGAAGTGATATTGCAGGGTGGGCCCTCCCAGATAGTCACTGAAGTATAATGCTGGTGTGGAGCTATGCTGGGTTGGATGTCAATGGGAACAATCAGTAACTCGGCTGGTGGCTACCTAGCCACAGAAGAAATGCTGTCATAAACAGGCAAAATAAATGTGCATATAGAAATGGGGTATGCTGCTTGCCATTCTGCAGGCTTAGAGTGGGTGCACAATGTACAGTATCTGTGTTCCCTACACAAGACATAATAGCTTAAACACACACACACACACACATATGGATGCATGCATGCACACACTCACAATAGAAGACTTTTGGATTCATAGGCATGAAAAGTACCAGACCAAAAACAATAACATTCTAACCACAAAATAGTGCAAAGAGAAACCTAGGGTGCCCTAACAAAACTAATATACAAATGACAATAATCATTACCTAGAGTATCAATTACAATGAAAGTATATACCATATATAACAGTAATATATGAAATTGTGTGGTAAACAATTGTTCTCAAAACATTTGGATATATCACACCATAAACATATGGAAATGAGACCTCAGTATATACAATGAGCAAATGTGTGTGTATGCATATATATATAACTACAACAAATAGATGCACAACATCATGTAATAGCACATGCACCAAAGAAAACTACATTGTACGTGCAAGACAAAAATAATTTAAATGAAAATAAAATCAGGTCTTTACAATCAGCTGATAAGTGCACATGTTTCATAATTCAATGGGTTTATGTAGAAAATGTATTCCTGCTCTGCAATTGGGGTAATATCTGTCCCACTATTTCTGCATGTTGAAAATGTTATCCTTTATCTTTTCATATATATCATTCAGGATTTTATTTTGTAGTACCGGGCAGAAATACAAACAATGTGTTGCAGATATATGTAAAATACAATCATGATTCCTTAAAAGGAATAAAGAACATGACAATGTAAAAGAAAAGGCATTGATCAAGTTTAAAAATTCTCATGAGCATACCACAGATGTGAAGCTAATTATCTGCAAAACAACAAAAATTTAAAGGTAACATAATTCAAATGATTGGCTATTCATCCAACTCAATAACAGATATATACCAAAATTTTGGATTATATTTGTAACTCAAAATATCCTCATTTTCACCTCCAACAGTGACTCTTCAGCCACGCCATTGAGTAAAAACCTATTGTAATCTGCAACAATATATAAACTTCAAGGATGTCACAATCAAAATAATTTAACCCTGTAGTAGAACCTATAGCATCTCCAGGGACATGACAGTCACACTAAAGAGATAAAACAAAACACTGGAAATGCATTAAATCATTATATCAACACTTAATTTAAAAATTAAGCACATTTGAGCAAGAAAAAAAAAAAATTCAACAGGCATAGAAAAATCCAAAATTCATAATAAATCAGTACTTATGCCTGAAAAAGAAAGAAAGCAATTATCACAACTAAAATAAAGAGAAAAATTAGTAATATGCAAAATACCATGCATAAAGTCATCAATGGGGAGAGTTATAATATAACTCTGTAAGAAAATATATTATTGTACAACTAATGTGACATCAAGTCGCCCATCATAGAACCACAACTCTATAATACACAAACTATAAAAGGCGGACATACAACTAACCCATCATAGAGCCACAACTCTATAATACACGAACCCATCATAGAGCCACAACTCTATAATACACGAACCCATCATAGAGCCACAACTGTATAATACACGAATTATAAAAAGCGGACATACAACTAACCCATCATAGAGCCACAACTCTATAATACACGAACTATAAAAGGGGGACATACAACTAACCCATCTTAGAGCCACAACTCTATAATACACGAACCCATCATAGAGCCACAACTCTATAATACACGAATTATAAAAGGCGGACATACAACTAACCCATCATAGAGCCACAACTCTATAATACACGAACTATAAAAGGGGGACATACAACTAACCCATCTTAGAGCCACAACTCTATAATATACGAACTATAAAAGGCGGTCATTCTGCAGTGCCACAACAGAAGTGCTATCAAGCTGTCAGTAGGAGCACATATATTCACAGAGTAAAAATTGAGCAATAATCATATATGTGGACAGTGGTGAAAACCACATAAATGTCAGAAAGAAGGAAGGAAGGAAAGAAAGCAAGGTAGGGAGGAAGGAAGGAAAGAAAGAAAGCAATGTGGTATAAATATGCAACCTTCAGTACAAAACATCAGAACCTATATGGACATACTGATTGGTAATATGGATGGAGGTGGGATACATGCACAGACTGTTGATGAATATTAGGCAAATAGGTCTGCAAACCATTTGGTAACGGGTAGCTTGTGCTACAATTTTAAAGGGGCCAACATATTTATGAAGCAATTTGGTACATTTACCCTTTTTGTGAATAGTAGTAAATATCTTAACATACTGATTTTTTTTTTTGAGTAGTGTTTAACGCCCGTTTTTACTACTGAGGCACCAAAGGCAGTGGACACTGATGATACATGAGAGGAAATGATAAATTGGGAAAGGATATTTTTTTTAAGGAAGAAAATGTTCCAGGCCTAAGTTGAGGGTACCTCCCCAGCATTTGCCAGTTATAAGGACTGAGGAAAACCTGGAAAAAAAACCCAGTCAGGGAGGACGTTCCTGGTGGGATTCAAACCCAGACCTCCCGCTCACGAATCTGCACCTTAATGACCTCGGCCACCCATGGCAGTCTTAACATACTGTCCAAAGGTAAATGTAACATCTCTATGCTTAGCATCATAGCAAAGTTTTCATTTCAGTTGTTGTTGATTGATGTTTTTATGGTAATTTCCTGAGCTCACTGAATTTCCTGAAGAATTTTCCTAATGAACAAATCATTGGAGGTAGATTGCAATTGAACTTGATAAGGTAATGTTGGTTCATGGCCATACAACAAAAAGAAAGAAGAATAGTAGGTGGTCTCTTGAGTTGATGAATTGTAGGAAAATACCACATTGGACCAAATAGCATCTGAGTTCTTTTGATTAGAATCAACAAAATGACTCAACGTATTCAGGAGAGTTTGATTGAAGCATTTTGTTATTCCATTGCAAGCTGGATAATAAGCATTAGACAGTGCAGAGAGATAACAAAGATTTGAATAGTTCCTGCATAACCTCACTGAGAAAGACTGATCGAAGATCAGATAGCAGCATGGTAGGTGCACCATATTTGCAAACAATCCTGTGCAAAATAAATTTGGCAACTTGGGAAATGGTAGCAGAAGAAAGTGGGGCTGCCTCAACCCAGCTAGAAGCATATTCAGTAACAACAATAATGTGTTTATAATCACCATTAGAATCTGGAAGGGGTCCAAGTAAATCAATTCCCCAATGCTGACCAATGGCATTAACTGGAATGCATTATAAAAGGCCAGCAGATTTCTGATTCTTGGAACCTTTTTGAGACATGTCCGAAAAAATGTTCAATATCTTTCTTGATTCCAATCCAATAATATCCAGAATTTATTTTGTAATATGTATTGGAAAAACCAAGGTGGCCAGACAACAGATCATCTTGGCAAGAGGACAAAATTTCATATTTAAGGGATTCAGGAATAACTAACAAATGCAAAGGGCCAGAAGAACCAGCATTCTTTCTATATAGCACATTGTATTTCAGAACATAAGTAGAAGTTTGGCGTCCTTCTTTGGAAGGAGCAGAAACAGGGTCATTGAGGACATTAATAACTGGAATTAAGCTGGGTTCAATTTTCCATTTATCAGCAACCTCTACAGGGGATAATAAACAGGTAATTAAATCATCAGACTGATCAAGTTGATGAAACTGGGGATGCAACACAGGGAAACGAGATAAAGAATCAGCATCATGGTGCTTCTTACCAGATTTGTAGCAAATAATGTAATCGAATTCCTGTAACTTAAGACTCCATTGGGCTAGACAGCCTGTCAAATCTTTCAGATTGTTAAGATAACAAAGAGAATGATGGTCAGAGATAATATGCACCTTATAGCTTTATACAAAAGTTTGAAAGTGTGATAAACCAAACGCAACAGCAAGAAGTTCCAATTCAGGCACACTATAATTATGCTCACAGATAGCATTCTTGATGCATAAGCTATAAGTTTTAATAAATCATTAATTTTCTGTAATACAAAACCAACTCCCAAACCACTAGCATCATTATGCAATTCAGTGTAGGCACTTGGAGTATAATGGGCTAACATGGGCAGTTAATAAAGAGTCTTTCAAGGTTTGAAAAGCATGCTATTGATCAGAACCCCACAAGAATCCTTGACATTTTCTAGTTAATTGGATCAATGGTTAAGCAATGTTGAAATAATTTCTAATAATCTTTCTGTAGAAATTAAACACACCTAATATTTTATGAACATCCTGTCAGAATCAGAAGAAATACCATCCTTAGAAACCTTGAAACTGAACAATTTGATTCTTTCAATACCAAAAAATCATTTAGCTGGTTTCAATTTGAAATTGTGACTTTGTAATTTCTGAAAAAAACTTCAATATTTTCTAATAATTCTTCAAAGGATTTTGCAAATAGAAAAATATCATCCAAGTATGCTAATGTCTTCTTTAATTTTAAATAATCCAACATAGCTGAAAATGCATGAAGAATTAGCTAAACCAAAGGAAAGGCATTCAAACTCGAACTGTCCCTCATGATTCTCAAAAGAAGTGTATTTCTTACTGTCTTCATAAACAGGCACTTAGATATGTGCTAACAATAAATCTAAGTAGAAATCATTTTGCTTCACCTAAATCATCAATAAAAGGTAGGGAAAAGGAGTATGTCACTGTGACAGGATTGAGTTTCCTATAATTTAGACAAAATCTCATGGAGTCGTCCTTTTTCTTAATGAGAGCCACAAGGGAAACCAATGGTGACTGGGATTTTTTAATAATACCAGCATCTTTCATTTCATGAATTTGTTTAGATGTTTAGAGATAATTTCTTTCTTTTTATGAGTGACCGTGTAGTGCCCTTGCTTAATGGACTTAGAATCAGCAACATCTACCTGAAATTCGACAACATTAATGGAACCTAAGTCCTGAAGAGAGGTGGCAAACACATTAGTGTAATTTAGCAGTACCTTGTGCAACTTGGATTTCTGTGAAGGCGTTAAAGTAGCATTAACATTGAAATCAAAATTAGGAGCTGATGAAGACATAACATCATCAGGAGCAATGGAGTTACTTTGCACTAAACATCATCATGATGAACAAACTAGAAAAGTTTTAGCAAAAAGCTTTTGTGGTGTTGCAGAATTATTATGAACAGGAATTACAGCTACTGCCACCATGACCACTACCACCAATTTTGATGTTGGGGACTTCACAATAAACAATCCTGCTTCTGCATTAGAGTGAGCAGGGTACACACTGCTGGATGTCTGACATATAGGCAGACTACTATGAGCCTGTGATACACAGTTTGTTGGGCAGACATCTTTCATTTTCATTATGCAATTAAGGCCAAATTATTGGTCCTGTTGTGGAGTGGTTACTCTTGGTCAACCCTGTACTGGCTTGGGATGAACATCTCTTGATGAAGAGATGATGTCAAAGCCTGCAAATTATACTTTATGTTACATTCAAGGCTGCTGAGACTTCTGTCTGTGTGGGACCTGCTTCAAGGCATCTGATTGTTCTATTCTTCAAAATAGGGTTCAATGGCATCTTTGTGGCATTTAATTATAAACTGAACCAAGAGACTGCACTCAACTCACAATGAGAGAACAAACAAGACTGAAACTGTATGGGTCTAATCAGTTTTTTTTTAATCTTTCACTCACAGGTCTATTTGAAGCAGGGAGTACTCCTTTCCTGTTAATGGAGAACAATTAAGGTCATTTGATACATATTTGCAATGAAAGCTGATCTTTCCTCTTACCTTTTATTGTTTTCCTAATTGTGCTTAACTTTTGGACACTAGTGTGTGTAATTATGATACTAATGAAAGTTTGATATACAATTAATCAACATGTGCTACACAAGACAAATTTAATGTAATGCAATCCCAATAGTCTTACAATAGTACTGTTATCAGTACTATTTCCTTAAGGAAAATAAAAGTTTCTGTGTCTTATTAACATTTAGGCATAAAACATTTTATGTGAGCGAGTCTTTACCATCCCTAATAACATCATCTTATTATTACTGAAATCATCAGAAAAGTAAAGTAAAAAGTATCATCATGAGCGAATAAAATAGCAGTTCTGTGAATGTTAGTAGGTAGGTAATTTATTGTAAATAATAATAATAATAATAATAATAATAATAATAATAATAATAATAATAATAATAATAATGGCTCTGAAACAGAACCTTGGAGCTCACCAGTAGTAATAGGAAAAGTGTCAGAGTACAAACCATTAATTTACACTTTCTCACATTGATTAGTTAAATATGACCTGATTAAAATTAACTCATTTCCAATTATACTACATTAATTAACTTTAGAAATGAAAACATAATTTGTAAACAGTAGAAAACATATGATATTCTGTTTCAAAGTAGCATTCATTTGTCAAAGGAAAATGAATGATGCATAATTTCATCAGCAGGGGCAAAAAGTTCTTGAAAACTTAATGTTAAATGGTTTTAACTTTACTTCATTGGGGTAAGGAAAAAAAAAATAGTCTGACTCTTGAAATCCACTTTTGCGCAGCCCTTTGTTCACTAAACCTTCCTTATCAACTGCTCAATGAATTGGCTATAATATGACAGATGACCTTAGATGGCATTCATTGGAAATACAAATTTGCTCTACTTTGAATCCAGCTGCACTGACATTACCTAAAGTTGAACTTGAACTCTGGAACCTCCACAGGTGGCCAAGGTCATTAAGGTGCAGACTTGTGAGTGGGAGGTCTGGGGTTAAATCCCACCAGGACCATCCTCCCTGACTGAGGATTTTCCAAGTTACCCTCAGTTTTCATAAATGGCAAATGTTGGGAAGTTACCCTAAACTTAGGCCTGGAACTCTTCCTTCCTTAAAAAAAAATACTCCTTTCCCAATTTATAATTTCATTTCATGTATCATGAGTGTCCATTGCCTATGGTGCTAGTACAAACAGGTGTTAAACACTTTAAAAAACACACACTAGATTTAATAATTTGTTATGGAATCAGTCTGCATTCCATGAATTAAAGGTCTTCATCACTGGTCATATGGTGTTAACAGAACAAACTGATCACTTTGTAGAATGCCTTTAAAGTTATTTGTTCTGTAAAGAATTAAGAGTTTTCTCAAAGTTTTTATACATAGCATCTGTAGTAAAAAAAAGTTATACAAATATTCTCTGTCCAACAGTTAAACTAAGTATGAAAAACAAATCAATATCCATAATGTAAAAGAAAGTTATCTGTAAAGAAAAATAAAAACTTGTTTAAAAAATGCTATTGATTTGTTTATTTTATTTGGTTTATTTACAGATGCTCTTTAACATCTCAGGTCATCAGCATCCCATTCAAATCAGGCCGTGAAACAGCTGACAAATTTTTTTCAGATGCCTCTATTTTCAGACTTAAGGCTTTTTATCATGCTGTAAATGTCATGCCCACGACTTTACTTCCCTTTGAAGGAAGCCATACTTAGGATGGCTGGGATCAAACCCACAATCTTGGGTTTAGGAGGCAAATATGGTTACCACTGTACCACCAGGACCAACATAAATTCTATTGAAAAAACACATACATGCGTTTGCATGTGCTGAGGGACAAATTTTTTGCCTGTACTTCTGAAATTTAAATATACAAGTGCCACAGTAGTAAAAATGGGTATTAATCTCTATTTAAAAAATGTAGAAGCTAAGATAATAAGATTGCCTAATGATTTCAATGGCAATTATAATTAAATCAGTGCATCTAATATGTAAAAACACTTTTTGCATGAATTATATTTATTCAATGTATTTCTATTGGTTCATAGGTACAAGGAGTGTTGCAGCATTTCCTCCAGTGTGTCTTGAGGCAGGGCAACCCTACAAGATAAAAATTGAATTCAAGCATTATGATAATCAAGTTGATACTCCTTCTGCTTCAGTGCTTGTTGATTCTGTGAGTTAAATTTAATAAAATGGTTTTGAATTTAGTTTAACTTGATAGATTGCATGATCAGTTTAAAGAATTTCTGGGAGCACTAAATCAACCTAAAGTTAAAAATTCAGCAATGCAAACTTTCTTTTCTTTGGAAGACTATTTGCTATTTAAATCATTTAATTGTATTTAATATAAAGTTAAAAAATATGTCCTATGTTCATTTGATATGTATGACATAGTGACTATATTAATCATATGACTGAAACCCCACATACTTGCAAATTGGTAGCATGTTCTCTTGCATGTCCTATTCATTTAGATAGGCTCCTGGTCATCTGTAATCTGTTATAAGGAATGATATTTTCCATATCACTGATGTATGAAATGGTGAACAATATAAATATAAATACCACTATTTGATATAATATAGGATATTATGTCACATTTCAGATTGCTTTGATACCACGAATTGAGAGTGTGCCATTCTTTAGAGATTCTCTTCCCAATGAAATTAGAAGGCAAGAGTATGAGCGTTTCCGATGTGGGCAGGCATTCTATTCAGTTGTAAAGGGAAATATACCTGAGGTGTGCAACAAGTACCATTATAGCATCGGATTTTATGTTCATGGAGGGGCATTTTGTAAGTACTGTTTGTTTTTAACCAGAAATTCTTCATATGTATTATTGGAATGGCCTTATCTGAACATACATACACAGTTAAAACATATCTTTTAAAAAAGAAATTATTTTAGAAAATATATATGGAACTAACACAGTGAAGCCAAGTCATATGAATAAAATCATGTTATATATGTCGTATTAAACACTCTTATTGCTTCATTTACTTGTGTGATATTTGGAACCGATTTCAAAGACCTTCATCTTCGGCCAAGGGTACGATTGATTGGAGAATCCAACGGCTCTGTAGAGTTCAAGCACCTCCCTGACAGTGTTTTAATGTACTTAAAATTGATGTTTACTACCTTTGGAATATCAAAGTTCATTAATCGATCTCGGTATTTATGAATGTAAATTTTTTCCCAAGTGTCCAGTTCTATATGTCCCTTAGTCTCTTAATAAATCCACCTTCTTCACAATCTGGTGTTTTTTTTGTCCAAAAATAATATGCCACAGCTGATCTATCTGTCTGTTTAAATTTTATGTTCCTGAAATGCTCTTCCAAACATGTGCCTATATTCCTGTTTGTTTTTCCAATATAGATTTTTTCGCAATCTGCACATGTTATTCTGTAAATACAGGTTTTTTTCTCTTGTGGGGTCTTTACAGTTGTTTTATCTTTCAAGATGTTTCCTAAATTAAGTCTGTTGATGGGTGCTAATTTTATATTGAAACCTTTAAAATTATAATATTAAATATAAAATTAGCACCCAACAACAGATTTAATTTAGGAAACATCTTGAAAGATAAAACGGCTGTAAAGACCCCACAAGAGAAAAAAGCACGTATTTACAGAATAACATCCGTAGATTGTGAAAAGATCTATATTGGAAAAACAAAGAGGATTTTAGGTACACGTTTAGAAAAGCATTTCAGCTTTGTCAGCCTTGCTATAAATATCATTTTTTTTCTTTTAGAGATCTTTTAATATGCTGTAATATGATCTTTTTGATGAGTTTCTTTTCTTATCAGTTTCTCTAGAACTTTCCTAAATTGTGGTCTGATGCTATTGTTTTCTTCATCAGATTTGTTGAAAATTGCAGTCTGATGTTGGCTACATATTCTGCTATATTTCGTGAGTAATGTATACTAGAGTTAAAGCCTATATTTATTAGCTATAATTCTTTTTCTGAGAATTTATGTTTGATAGGTTAATTATATTTTCAGCTGGGCTGTTTTGGTTTTCTTCCCTAATTCTAACTTTTCGTTATTTTGGTCTAAGATTTTCTAGTATTTTTTGTTTATAATTCTCCATTTTTGTTCTACACAGATGTTTCAAAAAATATCTTCCAAATTTTTCCACAAGGTTATCCTAGTTGAGATACTAGTTTTAACTGTAGCTCATATGTTTTTCAATATAATTCTTATGGCAACTGTGTATTCTCCATATTGTTATTTCTTGTTACCACATATTCCGGTATAAATTCAGCTTAATTTTGTGCTCTTTCTAAGTGTTTCTAAATTTTAAAGTTAAAAAATTATTTGAATTAACTGTCCTATTGTTGTGTGCCTTTTAATTTTTTAAGAAAATTGAAGTGATGTCATATGAGGGTATAGGTAATACTCAATAATAATAATAATAATAATAATAATAATAATAATAATAATAATAATAATAATAATAATAATAATAATAATAATAGGAGGAGGAGGATGAAGAAGAAGGGACGTGTAAAAAAATTTAAATATCTAGAGGTAAATGTTTTCTATAAACAAAAAATGGATATTAATTAAAAAGGAAATCATTCTAATAGCATTATATGAACTGTAACAAAGGTTTTGAAAAATAAGTCTAGAAGAAAGACTTTATTAAACTTATATAAAGTTATGACAGCTCCAATTGTTCTAATGTAAGACCCCATTCGTAATGAAAATTAAACATAAACATAATGAAATAAGATGTAACACTTAACTTAGTAGTATGTAGGCATTCAGAATGAAAGGCACAAACATACATATTAGTCAATCAAAAATAAGAACAAGTGAAGATCAACTAACAGCTGATTGGAAATGGCTGCTTCTGAGCAGAAGACAGTAGCGTTTATGCATATGCAAAGTGCAGTAACTAATTTACTTGGAGTAATATGAGCTAGCATAGCTTTTTTATAATACAATTAATCTTTCGTCCAATGACTCCTTTCTGTCAACAAAGCCACTGATCTTCAGCTCTCTCTACCATAACTTACCCTAACACAAAGCATGGAAATCAAGTGCAACTCTTGCTGCTAGCTGTTGCAAGTCGTGAGCGATGGCGGAGAGAGCAGAACTACTGTGCATGGATGCTGTGTAAATGTTGCGTATGTTATTTTTTTGTTAAATATAATGTAACATATGCGTTATCCTCTGTAAATTTTAAATATAAATTGATAGAGGATTGTTCAGCAGGTGAAATATTGTAACAGTGGCAAATCTGCTCTTATTGGAATTTGCAATTAATTTATATATAACACTAACCTAATGCTAACCTTGAATGAATCCTAGAAACTGGTGGACTCAGTAGTTTTTCATAAATATAAATTGATGGGGGTGGGTAACAACAACAGAAAAAAAAATCGTAAACATCAATTTATAGTGCATTCTGTGCATGGTACTATTTGCTTAAAAGCCTTATTATCTAGCTATGTCTGTGGGTCACTACCTTTGGCTCTCTCAGCTGTTGTTCAGGACTTAGCAAGAAGCAAGAGTTGCAGTTGATTTCTGTGCTCCATGTGAGGATAAATTCTACCATAGAGCTCTACAAACAGAGCAATTGTGCTCTGATGGCTGATTTCTTAAATTTAAGTTGGATATAGATGCATAACGTTGGACCTTGCAAGCTTCTAAGTTTACATCTAATTGTACGTATATTTTTATGTTTACATGATTCATTGTGAATGGTTCCCTTACAATATATAGCATCTAGCTTTTATGTTTAAGTTTACATTATGTTTAATTTTCGTTGTGAATGGAGCCTAAGTGTTGAAAACTGAACTTCTATAAAGAAAGTTAGTTATAGAATAGGAACAAGAAATGAGATTCCTCCATCCCTAAATGGGATATACCGCATGGACCTCTGACATAAAAGAAGAATTAAAAGGTAAGTTCTGTTTCGGTGAAAACATATGAATATAGGAAATATTGACTTTTGCCACATGTGAAGAATGCACTTCAACATTCTCCAAACTGGTTATTAACCTTCTTGAAGCATTCTGTGACCAGCTACTAGGAGCCAGGAATCTGCCTGAGTTTTACTGTTGTAAAATGCTGTGCAGTTTTAAGGGGGGGGGTAATGCATTTCATATTTGCATGTAACAATTTATGCAATGCCAATGAACTTTCTGGGTATGGAGTTGAAACTAATGAAAATGGATTTAAAGTAATGAAAAGTGTAACAACATAAAGTTTTCATATTTTTCTACTGGTATTATATTTTATGGGGAAAATATTTGTTTTCACTCTTTTGATATTAATGTCTGTTTTAAAAACAATTACTTGAAAATTAATTATATGTAATGACATAGTATTAATTTATAAATAAAATTACATACAAGAGGAATTTAAATTTATTTATTTTGAAGAAAATGGGAAGAAACATGTGTCTCAGAAATAGAAATAAAGTAATTTAAATGTGCTCACAAAAAGCTAAAGTGAAGGCCAGAAATAATAATAATAATAATAATAATAATAATAATAATAATAATAATAATAACAACAACAACAATACTTTAGCATTTAATAACTACAATAGGTTTCATCAGAAGAAAAAAGGAGAAATATATTTAAAGGCTATGAATGAAGAGTAAATAGCCTATGCACAGTGGCACCTACATTATAACCGTTTCTTGTTTCTTTCATATTACATTTATTTTCTACTTCAAATTCTTTTATGCTGTAGAAAGGATGTTTAATTAACCATTTATATACTATATCTTGGAATAACTGAAATTTACAGCACTTATTTCTAAAGGAAGTGAATTGAAAAGTTTTGTTCCTGTTATTTTGGAATATCCAGAGGTCTTCTGCAGTCTGTGAAATGGCATATTCACTCTTTTCCTGCTACATATGTGTTATATGTTGTATTGCACCCCTTACATTATAAATGAACAAAACTATCTTTAATATGCACTAAAATATCATAAATATATAAATTAACAACTGATAACTTTTTGCTGAATAAAAATTCAGCAAAAAGTATTAAATATACTTTATATATTAAATACTTCTGCTATACTTGGACCACTAACCCATATCACTAAGCCATATGTAAAAATGCCAAGAATTTTCACATTATCACAGAATATTTATGTTCATTAAGCTGAAAATGATATTTTATGTTTTGCTTGCATTCATAAAAGAACCATTTCTTCTAAACCAAAGCTGAGCTTGTTGCATGGTTTCATTTACATATTGTGACGGCAATTTGAAGTCTTTATTTACATTAAGGTAGGATGTATCATCAGTATAAACAACTAAATGGCAGGGATAACATTTTGATATGTCATTTATCATTATGCATCATCTAGCCATGTGGAGCACCAGTTTTCATATTGACAATGTGAGAGTGCTTTTCTCCACACAATACTAGTTGGTGGAGATTCTCTAAGTAAAATTTAAATTTATTTAAAATTTGTTCCTTTATCCCATAAAATTCTAGTTTCTTGAACAAAATTTGCTCACAATCAAAAGCTTTACTTAGATCACAAAGATTTCGCTGTCTCCAATTACCTTCCTCAAAAGTTGGATAGATTTTTTTTCTATAAATGTCAATATGGTTGATTTCCATCTGAGATATCCCAAATTGATTATTAAAAATAAATTATATTTTTCAAAAAATCATGTAATTGATTCTTTAGCAAACATTCAATAATTTTTGGTATTGTGGGAATAAGTGAAATGGGTCTATAGCTGCTTACGTTTTCTCTGTCACCTTTTTGTATATTTACTTTTGAAAATTTAAGAGAAAAACCTTCATTAAAACATCTATTGATACAAAAGGAAAAGGATGTATTATATTACTTTTTTAATGAAATTATTGGAAATGTCATAAATATCCACTTTTGAGCCTTTAAGCTTTTGGGTCGCTTGTTCAACTTCACATGTTACCACTTTAAGTATAAAACATTAATTTTCTTTCAATTCTTGCATATCATTTAAGAAAACTCATTACAGTGTCTGTACAGGAATTTACCTTCAACTGAATGTATAAAAAAATTATTGAAATTGTCAGGAGCTATTTCTTCAAATATACCAATTTTGTTATTTTTACCTGTTATGGAATTTATGATGGACCAAGCTGCTTTGCATGTATTATCTGAAATTTTTATTTGCCTTTGATTAGTTCCCTTCCCTCCTCTATTTTCTAGGGATTTTCTGTGCTAATTCCAATTCTTTCTTACTATGTTTAACAGTAAATTATTGGGTCTCTTTTTATACAAGACCTGAAGATTTATTAGATTATTTTTCATTCTTTCAAGCTCTGAGTTTTACCAATTATAAGTACTAATAGTTTTTAGCTTTTTGTTTGGAATTAACTATTTTTTTTGTTTTTTTAATTTTTAAAATGAACTATTGGGTAAACTAACAAATGTAAAGAAAACCTCAAACATTTCTTCAGCTGAGCCCTGAATATTACACATTATTCCTTCCCAATTTACTAATGCTAGACTATCCTTAAGTTTATATAGATTTTCTAAACTGTTCTTGGATTTCTTTAACAACCATTTTGGTTTCTGGGCAAGATTTTTTCAATTATAACCTGAAAGAATATGGGTTGATGATCTGATACTTTGTGTTCTAGTACCTTAAATGAATAGCATTTTGGTTTTAGATTAGTTATAATATTATCTAGGCATGCAAACCCTCAAGTGGGAGCTGTGTTTATACAATGGTAACCTATTTGTTGTGATAAATTTCAAAATTTACCTACTGCATTACTCTTTATGGTTATGTCAAAATGAACATTTACATCACCACAAATTATTACATTGTAAACATTAATGTATTAAACTTGTTTATACTAACTCCATTCTTACATAAAATTGGACATATGTTTCGGGAGTGATCCCTCCCATCTCCAGCCTGTTGACCAACTGTTGTTGCTGAAAATGGTGGCTGAATGCCTTGATGTCTTGTGGTGGCATCTGTTGATTCTGTTAGGAACTTGTTGAGCTCGACCATTGGAGGGAGATCGAAATTCATTAAGTTTTCCCTGTTTTTTATAATGAAAATTCTTTCCCAAGTGGAAAGATCTATTGCATTGTGGAGTTGTTACACTTGTTTCATCTCTGGTTTAATTTCAAGATTATTATTCCAAAAGTGTGCTGCTATTGCTGATTTATCAACCTGTTTTAAACGAATATTTCTAAAGTGTTCTTTTTTTTCAGATTTCTAAATTCCTCTTCATTTTTCCAATGTATTTTTTTATCGCAATCTGCACATTTTATTTCATAAATACCTGAATTTTGTTCTGGTGGTGTGTTTATTACATTAGCATCTATTATATACCACTCCATTGTCAACATCTTCATAAGTACATTTAATTGTATCACATTGCATTTAAAATTAAACAGATATGTCTAACTCTTTCAATATTTTCAAGAAACAGATTAGCATCCCCATCTGGTGACCTATATGTATTGATTATTATAATATTGCAAGTTTTAATTGACACCTCTGTAACTTCAAAGGCTTTTTCTGGCTTTTTCTATGCAGGATTGTTTGAATTCCAGCTTTGAACTATGAATATAGATGAAATATCCCCATTTTTATATCTATTTTGACAGAAGTGGCTATCTAATTGGAAAATCTCAGTTCTTACATAATCTTTTTCTTTTTCCTGAACCAATGTTCACTTAGACATAATTTATTACATTTGACATCCCTAATATCAACTTTTGTTCTTAATCACTTTATGTTCATGTAGAGGATTTTTATGGCAACTGTGTACATTAATGATTGGCTTGATTTCTCCATGATTTTTGAAAAAATGTACCCCATTTGTACTATGAAATAACCTTTCACTTTTGTGCTTGTTAACACCCATTGGTTCAGGACTAGTTTCTCTAATTTGCTTTTATCATGTGAATTACATTGTCTAACACTTTTCCCAATGTATAGGACCTCTCTTTCGTTTTAAGTGCAGACCATCTTTGCTAATATATGTATAGTTCATATATTTGTCCACATCTACATACAGTGCTTGTAAAGTTATCACATCCTATATTATGTTATGGTTCACTAACCTAATGAATTTTGGATGCACATCATGTCTTTTAGCAACACTATTACTGCCACTATTATTTTAGAAACTTTTCTTTTGTAGCTTTTTTCACCTCATACATTTCATGTAATACTTTCTCAGAATTCTTTGTTTTTTTTTTAAATTGTTTGTTCCAATATGGAGGATGACAACCTGTAAGTTTTTCTGATAATTTTCACAGTCATGCAGATTTTTTTATTTCTTTGTGCAACTGCTCTGCTTTAATGCATCAATATACTTTGTTTGTGCATCTTTCACATTCTCATGGGAAATTATTGAGTCACCGATCACTAGCAATTTATTTTCTTCTATTGCTGCATCACATATGGGTTCGTTGAGGTTAGGCATTCCTTCATCAATGAAGCTTTGTTGTTGCAGTTCTTCTTCTACACTTGAGGATAACATCATATTTGTTGGATAACTGAATTTCTGGTGGTTCAAGTATTGCTTATTTGAATTTCATCCTTTGACTCTTATTTATAACTCTTGAGCATTTTGTGCAATGACTATTTTTATTCCACATGGTTGGCTGGTGTAAAACCTCTATGTGCTTTACTTGGCTGCTACTTTTCAATCTAAATTATTTAATTTCTTCCATTAACATCTGCTTTTCTCCTTCCAGTTCTTTGATTTTTATTGAAAGATCTTGTACATCTCTTCTTAATTATTTGATGATTTTGTTTTTGTTTTGTACATCATTTCTAAATGTTGTTACCTTGGTGTGTGATTTCTCTTCTACCATATGTAAACATTTTGCTTCTAAATCTCCATTTTTATTCTTTAGGTATTTTATTTTTTCGTTTGTACATTTCACATCCCCTATTAGTATTTTTATAATCATCTGCAATGACACTGCCACATCATGTTTCCTGGTATATAGCTTGGACTCACATATCTTCTTCACTTTTACATTCTTTTATATTCACTATTGCCTGGATTTCATTTACATTGATTTTTCCACCTTTTCTGTTCATGCTCTCACTTTTATTTCCTCTTTTATTTTCTTATTCTTTCTTTTTTTTTCACAGAGTAATACTGCTAATATCAGTAACTTTTTGTACATTAACCCACATTACTCACTGCCATCTTCTCATATTCATATTATGCTATGATAATTATGCTGTACGCTATGTTGCACACTCCAAGTATGTTCACAATTAAGTAAAATTTTACTTACGAAGCTGTAGACAATGTAGTGGTAATATATCCTACATTAATGTATTCAAGTTGTTAACACTAACTCCACTTACTTTTTAAAACTTAGGACTAGTTACTGGAGAGGTCCCTCCTATCATCGTTGATACTTGAACTCAATATGGATAAGTCACTCTTATTGACTGCAATTGTAGTGTCATCAGCAAACTGGATAATGATATGGGGTACTACATGTTTTAATGAGATACCCAAGCTATTGCCACTAGATGGCAAGATTAGTCTTATGACAGGGACATTTGAATGAAATAATCAAACTTTACATTAGTAAACAGCAGCTGAATAATAGCGGTGCCTCTTAATGAGCAACTCTTGAGCTATGTTTCATTTTGTGATTTTTTGGGCAAAAAAATAAATGTTCCCCATTTTATGATGAGAAGTGCCTGTCTTATCAAGCTGTTTACAATTGGGTGCAGAAGTTCTTTGGGAGTTAGACATATATTGAAGACTAACATCACATCTGCTGGCCAGCAGAGATTGCCAAAGAGGCAAATTTGCAATGAGTTGAAAATTTCGTGCAAGCAGACAGAAGGTAGCTATAGATACTAGAATAGAATATAATAGAATAGAATATTTATTTAACAAATCCATATACAATTTTTAAATAAATCACATTTCAGTCACATTTATTTGTACACATCTTTAACTATATATCATTCTACAATTATCTTGAATATTATTAAATAACTTAGAAAAATATAACTCACTATACTCCACTATCCTATGTTGCTGTATTTCATGGGGGGGCCTGATATACCCAAACACTGAGATTACGCAGTTATAGGACTCTTCGTACTATTTCAATCTAATCACTCACACTCTACACTTTCTTCATTGCCTTGTTTACTAATTTTTTTCAACCATTTTGCTCTCACATAAATGCAAATTTCCACTATGTCTTTTCTTGATGTAACATTCAACATCTTTTTCCCCGTAATTTCTTTTGGTAGATTAGACCATTACTGCATTCCCAGCTTCTCCCTAAAAATTTATTTTACCCACATTGTAATAATAAATGACAATTATTGTCTTTCTGGCTACACAATGGACATTTATCCACCTTCCCCCTTACTCTTAAAATCTTCAATTTCAGAACCCTTATTCTCACCCATATAAAGCCTTCTCTTGCTGTTTTATCACATATTTCAACATAACTTTCCCTCTTCCAAACTATTTTCATTTCTCTGTATACACTCAATGACGTTTTGAAATTAAACTAGCAAATATTTCTTGCCTTTCAATTCTTAATCTCATTTCTTTCCAGAAACCTTTTCCTAATGCTCCCCTAGCTCTTCACATATCCCTAAAAACAATTTTTTCCAGACTTCCCCTTTACCTTGTTAAACCAAGTAGCATCATGATTAAGTCTTTGCTGACCTATCTAACACTGATATACAACACTATGTTCATCTGAATTTCTAATTCTAAACCAGTATTTCGATACTCTCTCCATAATTTTCCCTTTCTTCCTAGTTCTACTTGAGCAACGCCATTTGACGAGGCTCTGGGTAAGCCCAATATTTGTTTGCAGAAGTTTCTGTGTATCAAATTTTCATTAGCCCACCCTTCCTCCAAACACCAAATCTGTAATCCATAGAGCATTTTGGCTTCCACCACTGCCCGATATTCTCCTACCAATTTACTTGCATCCCTGATAACATGTCCTTGTACCTTTCAGAGAAAGCTTTCCTTTAGCTAGCATCATCTTCTTTTGATTGCTTCATTCACCCTTACTACTTAATCTTACTCCTAAGTAGTCAAATTTGTTAACCATCTCAATTTATCTTCCTTGCGAACACAATTTTCATCTTTCCTTATCTTGTTGCCCTTTTTAAAAACCACAATTTTTGATTTGCTTAGATTAACGTGCAAACTCCACTTCTTGCAAAAATATCTATTGCTTCGATTGATTTAATTATCCCACATTAGTTATTGATCCTGCAACAAGATTATCCATGAATAACAAACCAGGTATTATTTACTGCACTAATTTCTTTTAGGATATGATCAATGAACAAATTGAATAGTACGGGATTTAATTTTTGGCTTTGCCTTAACCCTATATTATTTGGAATAACTTGAGTTACTTTGCTACTTGACACTTTTATACAAAACTCATTATCAGTATATATTCTTTCTAATATTTTTATAGATTGCGGGTTCGATCCCGGCCAGGACAGATGGATTTTTTCATTCATAAAAATCCTAAGTATGGCTTCCTTTGGAAGGGAAGTAAAGCCACAGGTACCATGTTGTACATTTATGGCACAATGAAGAACCTCAAGTCTGAAAAAAGAGGCCTGTGAGCAAAATTTGTTGGCAGTTTCATGCACTGAATCGAATGGGACACTGATGATCTCAGATGTTAAAGAGCGTCCATAAATAAAATCAACTCAAAAAAACAAAACAAAACAATTTTTTTTTATGAACCTATTACTCATTCCCTTTTTACTCAATTTTATCCATAACTCTTACTGGTTTTTTGTGTCAAAAGCTTTTTCAAAATCCACAAATAACACATATAATCTTCTCTCTTTGCTGCTAAATACTTATTTACCAATTTATTATAATAACAATATTATCAATCATTCTCTTATTCTTGCTAAACTGAGATATTTTGATAACTTATTCTCTTCTTCTGCCAACATTTGCACTCTTTCTGCTAAGACCCCCTTACCTAGTACAGATAACAAGCTAATTCCACTGTAATTAGAGATGTTCATGCCTCCCTTATTTCTAAATATTGGCAAGACTGTTGCTATTTTCCAACATCTTGGGACACTGCTTCCTTTAAAAATGGAAATTAATATCCTAAATAATAAACACAATTTTTCTCATCTAAGCTCCTTTTCAAAAACTACTAATAAAAACAATCTCTTCTCATCTAAACTCCTTTTCCAAAACTCCTCTGGTATTCCATCAACTCCACTTGCTTTATTCCTTTTTAGTCTTCTAATTTATTCTCGTACTTCATCTACTCCTATAAGCCTATCTAATTACTCAACAAAATATGCATTTTCCATTATCCATAACTTCTGGCTATTGAACTGTTCTACTCTTAAAAGTTTTTGGTAGTATCTTATGCAGTCTTCTGCACATGTTATTTTCTTTTACCCTATCCTTGTACATTCCATTTACTATCACCTAAATTGTTTTGCTATCTTTAACTCTTGCTGCCTCATATAGCTTCCGGCTCATCCTTCCTTGCTGCTCTTTCTTCTTTACTTCCCCCCCCCTTTTTTTTGAGTAGTGTTTAACGCCCATTTTTACTACTGAGGCATCACAGGCAATGGACACTGATGATACACGAGTTGAAATGATAAATTGGGGAAGGACATTTTTAAGAAAGGAAGCGTTCTAGGCCTAAGTTTAGGGTACCTCCCCAGCTTCTGCCAGTTATGATGACTGAGGAAAACCTGGAAAAAACCCCAGTCAGGGAGGACGGTCCTGGTGGGATTCAAACGCCAGACCTCCCACTCATGAGTCTGCCCTTTAGTGAACTCGGCCACCCATGGCAGTTCTTTACTTCCATGAGACATTTATATCCCCACCTTTCAATCATAAAATTATCTCTTTCCTCTTGATCACCAGTTTGCCTCCATTTTCTCAACTCCCTTAGCACTCTTCTCTTTGCCTTCCTACACTCTTCATCATTCCAACCCTTTTTCTTATTCATTTGATATTGTTACCTGTCATTTTTGTTCCTGCCTCTTTCAATATCTCCTCTAATTTCGACACAGCTTCCTCAATTTTCTTTTCCGTAAGCAGTTTCTCTACCGCTATTACCCTTAAAGATCCTGTCTGTGATCTTAATTCCTCCAGAATGCTTCTGATTCCTCCTCCCTCTATCTATATTTTTGAATTTTAATTCCTTCTTGTTCAGAAGCTTTTTGTTTCCTCATTAATATGCTTTGAAATTTGGCCGTTATTGGAAATGATTACTTGAACAAACTACATTTAATACTTAAAAGTTTACAAGTTGAGAATATAAATCTGATGAATATAACATATAGTCTAAACACAGTGGTCATGGATATTACTGTATGATTTAGTTGAACTACACACTCTTAATGCTTCACTTACTTGTCATAATATATGGAACCAGTTTTGAGAACATTTCATTCTCATCATCAGCCAGGCTAAAATTCAACTGTCTGATAATTTGTTAAGCTATGGGAATGTGCATTCTGCTGTGGTGGCACACATTCCCACAGCTTAACGAATTATCTAAAATTTGAATTTTAGTCTGGCTGATGTTGAGAACGAAAATTTCTCAAAACTGGTTATATATATTATGACAAGTAAGTGAAGCTTTAAGAGTGTGTAGTTCAACTAAATCATGAATAATATCAATTATAGGATTGGCTTCACTGTGCAAGTTCCAATTTACATTTTAATTTTTAACTCTGGCCATTTTTGTTAACAAATATAAATTCTCCCATATCGTCTTTTCCTTTTACCACATTACACATCACCAGATTAAATTCTTTGCACGACTGTTAACAATTTCTTAACTTCTCTATTCAAAATTTTGCCTTTACTCATTCTTCTTTCTGTCTCACTAAGCTTTCCTATTAACTCACATTCAGGGCCTATCAACTTAATTTGACTTTCTCCTACTCTTGCATTGAAGTTGCCCATTATTATAAATTTTATAAATATGATTATATAATAATCCTTCAATATCTTCACCTAACTTATTAATTAGCTTGGATCATAAAACTCCAAGAAATTTGGGGGGGGGTAGACTGTTGCCACACACACATTTTCACTTCCCCATAAATCACTCAAAATGTTACACAGCACTGAATTATTACCTAGCTCTCTACACATTTTCACTGTAAATTTCACCCTTTCTCACAAACAAACCTAAACCCCCTGACACGAGGCCTTTCCTTTTTCTTTTTACACCACACTTCCCATAAAAATCAAATTTGCTCACTTCAACAAGAATATTTTTTACCAACCATGACTCTGCCACATCTATCACATCCACTATATTGAAAAATTGAGATATTTCCCCTTTCCTCATTTTTTCAAATAAACCCTCTACATTCCAGAATATAACCCCCATTTTCTTTCCCTATACAGACTCCTTTCTCTCGAAACTAAATTGCTGTAGTCTGGCCCTACTTGTCAGTCTATCAGTTGCCTGCTTCTCTCCTTCATTGTCTTGTACTTGTAAGATGCTCCCTCCAGGTGTCAATGCTATGCTAAGTTCAGCATCTATCCAAACATCTAAGCATGCCGCAGCACCCCACACCATTCTTCGGACCTCCTCTGCCAGCTGTTTCTAGGGGACAGTTTTCTTGCCTTGGTGACAAATATTGCTTTCCCTCTCCTTCCATTCCCCTACTACTGTTTTTCCAAAGTCTTCTCCAGTCCATTTTGCTGGCTTGAAGATGTGTTCCTCTTGCCTCCCCTCTTTGCTTCGCCTGATTTTCCCACCCTTATATAGTCTTCCCACAGCTGTTTCTCCAACACCACCTGTTTTGCTGGTGACTGCAACCTTTCACCTCCCCTCCTCATTTGGTCATCTCTGCTACCCCTCTTCTACTGTACTTACTTCCTCAAGGTCAGTTGTGTTGCAAGTATTCTCCAACCTGCATCCTGAATTTAGCTAATGATATCCTGTTTCTTCATTAATCCACAATTCCAAACCTGGAGCATAAACTTTCTCTCCCCTATTTTGTGCATTTTTCATTTCTCATCATTAAATATTTATTTCTCTTTCTCTCTTCCTGTTTGTCTCTCATTTCTTTGACTCAAAATATTATCATGTTCATTTTTTTTCTGTTTTCTTCCCCCTTCTCCAAATATGATATTCTCCTATTGTATTCTTCTAATTCTCTATTTACTTGAATATTCTCTATAATGACTTCATTTCCTTGAATTTTCCTGTTATTTTTTAATTGATTCTCCTTTCCATTCCTTTTAAATTTGCCATATCTTCGGAAATGCACCTCAACATTCCCATGATTTGTTCCATTTCTGGCTTGAGCTTAAGTTCCACTCCTCCAATTATAAGTGCTGCCATTATTGCTAATACATACCAAAACATTGTAGCCCTCTGCTCGTGCTTACTTCCATCACCCAAGGTGAATCTGGAAATACTAAATAGGCCAATTCTGACTCTATACACTTCCAGCTGGATTCCCATTCTTTAACTCTAATGAGCACGCATATACACACATCCGTCTCCAACCACTTTTCATCAGCAACTCTATAGGCACTACAGCCATTCCTGTTGATAGGCTATAGTGCCTATAGAGCCTTAGCATGCTCTAAATCATAATGCATGACATGTTAGTTTTTCACAAAGTCTGGGCATGATGTGTTGCCACTCATGCTGACCAAACAACACAAAATGCTAAGAATGGGTCTGGCATTATAGCATCACAATCTGAAGAACACAATATACTAGCGGAATTGTCACAGGTAATGATTCTTCAGTAAGCCCTAGACAAAGCATGCATCATAGAGTGGGGACATCCTGCATAAAATAAATAAACAAGTTATCTGGGTTCATGAAGACATACAGCTCACCACATTCCAGACTAAAGGACAAACCATAAATGCCAACTCCTACTTAACATCCTCAGAAAACCTCATCAGGCCATTCAACTGAGGCAACCAAAACCCTTGATCAAAGGTGTGTTGTTCCTTCATGAGATCTTGCATCCTCATAGTTCATCAAGACAAATAAGATGCTGTGAAATGTCAAGTGGAAAGTTCTTGAACATCCTCTGTATAGCCCCAAACCTGTTCCAAGTGATATGCATGTGCTCAGCTCTCTTAAATATCATCTTTCAGATGAACATTTTCCTGAGAATGATGCTGTAGAAAGGGAATTTATTGCCTGGATCTGATAGAAGCTCAAAGAATTTTATGCTGCTATATTTAAAGGGCTTTTGAAATGATGGAATAAGTACCTGAATGTACAGGAAGATTGTGCTGAGAAATGAAAGTATTTTTCAAACCAATACTCTTATTTGTTTAAGTTCTGTATCCATTTGTAGCTTACTTAGTGACTTATTCTCATACATTTCTTTACTAAAAATATGGATGATAAAAAAGTTTTCTTTGTACACCAGTATGTGTTAATAAATGTGAGTTGACTAATTCTGTAAAATGATTTTACATCTGATTCATGTGTGTTAGTGGGAGTTGGCATTTTAACTTTCAGAGTGATTGAAAATAAAGTTTCCTGTCATTAGAATGGCAGTGATGTGTGGTGAATGCATTCTGACAAAAGAACAAGTACAAAAGATAAGAGCAATTTAATCAAAAGTGAAATGTATCCACAGAGGAAACTTAGGATGATATTAATCTCTTGAGCATCTTTTGCAGCAACAAAGGTCTTTAATGTGGTTTTGGTGTAAACGACTATAAAAGTATTGCAGTTAAAATCATGTAAAATACTGTGATGAAAGAATTACAACCTGGTTACCCTAATCAAAAGAGCAGGTTTAGTGAATAGGGCCCAATTAATATGCTTGATGGAAAAGTAGACTTCTGCTTTATTCTTAATACTCGATTAGTGAGTCGATTTCATACTCTTGCTCCACTTACCATTGAATTATACAGAAAATATGTTTCACAGGCCTTTACCTGCATCATCAGTTGTAAGTTGACTGCCAAATTCATTGATGGTTGGATGAACTTGATGTAGCTCTTGTCGACATTTTATGAACTTTTGGATTAATTTGTTGGGATCTCAAAGTTCATAACCTTATCTTCATACTTTTTCATAAAAATCTTTTTCCATATTCCCAGCTCCAAAGCCCTAATAATGAATATCACCAGAGTTGGTTAGATTATTTAGGCTGAATTGTTCATTGGGGACAAAGTAATACCAAACTCTCTGAGTATTTTCTGGAATTTTTTGGTGGCCCAAGGATGATAAGTAAATGGTGGTTTTTTTCCTTGCTGTCAATGTTGTATTCTGTTTTAACCTCTGATCTTGTTTGAATTTCTTGATTTCCTTGTTGACAATATCTTGGTCATACCCATTGCCTTTTGTGACTAGGGGCTGATGATGTGAACGAAGGGTTTGTGAAACTGGTCCTACATATTTAAACAAGTAAATGGAGCAAAAGAGTGTTAGTTTGACTCAATCACACAATGATCTTAATGATAATATATGATTAGCTTCACTGTGAAATGTTCCAATTAACATTTTAGTTTTAATTTGTCCTCTGTTATGTATATGTGTGCAAATGACATTTAATGCTAATAAATGTGTAATAATGGTTTTTGCTGATGTGTTGGAACTAACTGATCAGCAATGAAATTTTGTCTTGTTAAACCGTATTCAACCAAGAATACATAGTTATGTTTTTCTGTAAGCAATTCATTGAATATTCCAATAGAAAGCTACATGTGTAGTCCTAAATTTGACCCCCAAACTTAACCCTAATCTTCAAGTAAGTTAAAAAGTTAGACATTAAAGATTAAATTTCCAAGTTATAGAAGATACAAAGATGAATGTCAGTTCTAAAAATGGAATGCAATGTTGCCAAAATGCTTGGGAAATGAGGGTTGACAGTTGCATTTGCTTGCTTAGTTGGGTCAGAGGCATGAATATTAAAATGCCTATTATTAATGTTTTGTTACAAAATCAACTGATGTTCTTTTTTGTTAATAAAAATGGGAGATTGTTATTACTAACATGTGTGTATCTTTCTGAAGGATAAATCAAAGATTTTATTATTTCAGCTTGTCAATGTGATCCTACAGGATCTTTAAGTGCACTGTGCAATTCTCTTGGTGGGGCATGTCAGTGCAAACCTAATGTGGTTGGCCGAATGTGTGATCGATGTGCTCCAGGAACTTTTGGACTTGGTCCAGAAGGTTGCAAATGTAAGTAAAATATTTTGCAATATTAAATATTAATATGATAGAAATAATAATGATACTTTATTTCAATGCTCAGAAAATATACATAAAAATAAAAATGAACAGACTTAAAATTTTAAATTAGCATTAGAACAGAGAAAAAAAATTTGCCACAAGTTTTAAGTTGAGAACCAAAGTTAACATTAATACAAATTAAATATATGTAAGAGTTTAATGCATTTGCCAAATAGGTTTTTTCAAGTGCAGGTTCTGTAAGGTATGCATTTGATTTCCCCTTATAGATTAATGGTGCAAAACAACAATAGCTACAGCTACAAGTAGAAAAGTTGTTGTTATTGTTATAATCATCATCACCACCACCACCACCACTACTCTAACCCCCATCACCGTTAGGGTAAAGCCTGGAAGTTCAGATGTTTATATTGGTTAAAATACATGTACAAAAGGCGCTTATAATACTGAATGTAAATCTAAAATAATTTAAATAGGCATTTATTAATTATGTAAGGGACAGTAATGTAATCAAAATAGGCACTTCCCTATTACTTATAGTTCTTTAACTTTAACTTTACTTGGTTACATTCCACAACAAGAAGCTTTTTTCAAATTATCGATTGTCATGGTCACCTGCCTTTCAGAGAGAATATTTTTCATCATGCAAAAAGATTATTCTTTCTCCAGTGACATTATTGGAGCATATTTAAAATTAGTTATTTTAGATGAACCCACATTAATAACAATAGAACATCATATATGTTTTCAAGTTTTTCTAGGTCCCTATTAGAACTTGGCACCACACTTTTCATTAACATTCAAATCTTTAGTGCTTTCAACAGCTGATTTACCGCTTCTCCGATTATTTCCAAGGATGACACCAACTAATCACCTCTTTATTCTCTAACTTTGTAATTACTTGTGGTAGCACACCATAATGTTCTGCTATAACTGCCATTCAGATCATTGCTTAGTTCTTGATGAAGCAGCAAATTTTTCACTTCATGAACTGAAGCAGCTTTGTCTTCTGATATAGCATTGATTACCTCCCATATCTTGTTCATATTATTGGAATAATACATGAAAACACAGGTTGCCCATCTGGTCAAAACCATCTTGAGATAGAAAATGAGCTCTAGTGCTATGTCCTTAAAAATGTGGTTTTAGGTAAGCAATTTTAGGAATACTTTTTTGTGCTGGAAATCAATTTGTCTACAGTTGTTTGTACTTGATACAAACACCTTGCTTCTGGGAATTTTGTTCATGCCATGGGCTTACCTGACCATGTGAGTTGAATTATCTTCAGAAAGAAAACTTTCAAGGCAGCTTCTTTTCATGTAAAGTGCTGGATCTTCTGTACAAGAGGAGGTAGTTGTACACATTGCAAAAAGACAAAAGGGCACTCAGGGAATCAGAACAAATGGCACAGTCCCCGAGCAGCTGTTCAAATTAAACTGCTCAATTAATATAATAAACTTCTGCCGTAAAAATGGATGCCGAAGAGCCAAAACCAAAAGTAAAACTACCTCCATTAAAAACAAAGGCACATCCAACACCTGTGCCCATTTTTGAGCCACTGGTATAAATAAAATTGCATCTCGCAATTGTAGAAACTATCGCGCTAAAACGAAAATAGGAGCTGCAGTCGAAGACTTAGGACAGGACCTAAGCCTTAGATGAACAGGCACCTCTGCTAAAAACCAAGGGGAAGAACAAGCTTCCCCAGCTAAGAAGAAGAAGAAAAACAACAGGTAACTCAATGTCCAAACTCCCTAACAATTCCTGAAAACGAAAGCCAGCTGGCTTAGGAGTGAGATACCGAGAAGCATAAAATCTATCCAGTGACATACTAAAAACAGCTCATTAGGGGGGTGACGAGGTTGAACAGCCAATTGACAACCATAAGCACCAAGTAAAATGCCCCTACGATAAAATAGAGGAGGTTCTCCAGACTCTGCACATAGGCTGAACACAGTACTCATAGGGAATGTCCAATGGCAACACGGATTCTCCAGTGATGAATAGGGTTAATGCTATGAAAAACTGAAGGTCATGCAGAGCCATAAACAATACAGCCACAATCAAGCTTGGACTGGATTATAGATCGGTAGAAATATAAAAGAGCAGTCCAATCAATTCCCCAGGATGTGCCACTTAAAACACGTAAAAGACAAAGAGAAATTTATGCAGACGGTCTTCTCAGCAAAAAAAATGGAACCTGTGGTTAACACTCCTAGCATAAAGGAGGTCTAGACAGCATATAAAATGTGCAGATTGTGGTCACAGCTACATTGGTAAAACTAAGAGAAATTTGGAAATTCGGAGGAAAGAGCACTTTCAGAATATTTGTTTTAAACAGGTTGATAAATCGGTAGTAGCAGTTCACTTTTGGGCCAATAATTATGAAATTAAACTTGAAACTAGGCTGCTAAAAGAACTTGACAAACCAATAGAGCTATCCACTTGGGAAAATATTTTTATCATGAGCACTAATCATCTTAGACTTTTACAGTTACAACATTTGCTCAAAATGTCTACCATTGGCGTTGATACACTTCTGAGTACTGAACTACTGATTGAGCAACATTTGTGAAAGTGTCCTCAGTGATTGCAGTACATGCCATTTATATTTCTTCCCAAAGTGCTGCCAGTGTAGCTGGTTTTCTAAGGTATATAACATCCTTAAGAGTTCCCCATAGGTAGAAGTCCATCGGAGTTAGATCTGGAGAACACGGTAGAAACTTAATTGGACCTCTTCGTCCTAACCAGTACCTTGGAAAATTGTCATCAAGGTAGGCATGTACATCTCGGTGGTAATGTGGTAGTGCACCACCTCATTGGAAGTAAAATTCCTCATTTTCTTAGAGTGTATGAATGGTGGGTAAGATGGATTTGCTTATCATGTTCAGGCACACTGGACCAATTACTGTTCCTTCAAAAAAGAATGATCCAATTAGATCCCTAGATGACAACCCAAAACCAAACATTAATTTCAGGTAAATTAAGAGCCTTTTCCAAAATAACAATGGGATTGTTTGCACACCAGTAATTATGCTGGTTAACAGTTCTGTTCAACTTAATGCTTCATTGGACCAAACAACTTTCCCTACAAAGGCCTCATCCTCTTGCACCATGTTCCTCTTGTACTACTCACAGTAATGCATTCTTTGATTAGGTTCATCTTCATTTAATGCCTACAAAAGTCTTGGGATGAAATCTTTCAATTTTGCTGTTTTAATAATATGATGTACGCTGGTTCTGCAAATCCCAGTCTCACATGCATATTGCTTTGTAGATTTCTGCAATGAGTGATCAAAACATTCCAAAACCATAGCTGAGGATGTGGGACTTGTTTCTGTGTGAGGTCTCCCTGATCTGCCCTTGTGAGCATGAGATACCATGAGTCTCAAATTTGTCTAGAATGCATGCAATTGTTACTCACTTTGGCAGTTCTGTCCTATACATACGTCTCCATTGCTTTTGAACTTTAACAACATTCTTGGTTTTCCAGTACAACTTCAAAATTGATTTCACTGTTCAAATGATAATCTTGACTCCATTTTGTTGTAGTATTGCTAGTACAATGTGATGTGAGTCACATCTGTTTACAGAACATCATACAGTAATCTCGGCTTCATTTGTTCATTGTTGATTTATGATAATGTTGACTTCATTTGTTCATTGTTGATTTACGATTATCTTCGCTTCATTTGTTTATTGTTGATTTACCTGTCACGTGCTAATGCTATCATAATGTATGTGAGTCACATCTGTTTACTGCTGCTTTTTGATCCAAATTTGAAATATATTAAATAGATATCTGCTGTGAAAGTGTGTATACATTTTTTTTTTGCACCCTTGGTATTAATGAAGGATATATTACACTCTATTGCCAGTCCTGATTGTGTAGTGGTAACTAAACCCAAGATCATGGGTTCGAACCTGGCCAAGACCGTTAGATTTTTTCAGACGTAAAAATCCTAAGTATGACTTCCTTCGGAATGGAAATAAAGCTGTGGATTCAGTGTGGTACATTTATGGCATAATAAAGAACCTCAAGCATGAAAAAAAGAGGCCTCTGAGCAACATTTGTCCGCCATTTCATGCCCTGATTAGAATGGGACGCTGATGACCTGAGATGTTAAAGAGAGTTCATAAATAAACCAAATCAAAAAAAAACACTGCATTGTCTACAGCTTTGTAAGTACAATTTATTCATGTAACACTCATATTATTTAAATATGTGTGCATTAATGTTCAACACTAGTACTTTGTCTAGCTTTGATAATTAATACAAATAAGAAAGACACACAGAACTGAAATAATTTCTATCCCTAACACAAAATGAAAAAAACAATATACTTCTCACATTATTTATATTTACCTTAAAATATATTTTTTTATTTATGGCAATTGTCTGGTGCTATACATTTAGCATGCAAGTCTTGATCACACAGCATGCACACTGTATGTGACCTCTTTCTCTGTTATGTGGAGTGAAAAATTATGCATTGTCTTTCCAATCTTGTTGGCAGAATTTTCACACCACATGCAGGAATGTCATCACATGCAGGAATGTCATGACACACATCATTGCTTTTGTTTGAGTTACTCATTTCTGTCCTCTTCATAAACCAATCAGCACTCAAGGATTTGATAGTAGAAGAGTAGAGTTTCCATTAACGTTTTCCTGAATAATAGATATTAGTTTAGTGCCATTCTTGAAATAATATTAAATACAACTTTCTTCCAATATCAAACTGTTCTGCATTTATCTAAATAAAAATAAACCACCATAACATTAGTGTCAATTTCCCCATATAACTTGTTATAATTTAATATTACATTAGGCATTTTTTTAGGTTCATTTTTGTTTCTGGAGATTGGAATCACATCTGATTCTGTCGCAGATCCTCATATGGATATAAGTAATATATGATTTTTTTTGTAATTTTTTTGCTTTGATCCCACCAATAAAACAGGTCCATGTTTCTATATTGGAAACTGATTTGAATGTTTTTTAGAGTATCCAGTAGTCCTTTTCTGTTTCTTCGGATGGTGCCGGTAATATATTTACCTACCGAATGTAAAGTTTTGTTAGGGGGTTTGATGTAAAAAAGTTGTCTCTATAGACATGATAACTTTTCATCAGATAATTTCCTAATAATTAAGTTTCATGACAACTGTATAAGCAAGATCATTGCTTTTTATTTCATTTTTATCTTCCATCAATTTTGCACCCGTGTAATCAAAAAAGCCTAAACAATATTTGCTAACTGCATTATATATTATCCAGAATTTGATTCCCCATTTAGAATGATGCTTATTTGGCAGGTACTGAAGTAGTTATGTTTGATACTTAGTGCCAACTAAACTTTCATATATGGAAAGTTGCTGGTGAGGAATATAGTGATGTCTGAATAATCCATTGGCATGATGGAGAAGAGGCTGAAATTAAGCACAGGGATAATAGGAAAGGAGAGCCAGGAGTTGAACATTTGCTATTGTAAATTAAATAAAAAAATTTAAAAGCAACTGAAACCCATTTTTGGAAAAAATAGGAAACCAAGGGGTACTGAAATGATCTATTGTGTTCTAGTATGAGATAATCATAGGTTTTCTTATTAATCCCATGTTCAAAATTATGGCAATAGATGCCCTAATTTCATGAATTGTGGCAATAGATGCCCTAATTTCATGAATTGTGGCCCATCTCCAGGATCTAGAACTTGAACTTGGTGACAGCTCATGTACACCTAGCACCTGATCAGCATAATTGTTAGTTTCTGTTATAATACATTTCAAGAGGGATAAAATAAAAAATAAATTGAAATAGTATATGGGAAGAGAATCTGAGCAAGGGATATCAAGAAATTTCTATGAAGGAGACAAAAGGTTGAAGATTGTGATACATTTCATTAGGAAATACCTCTGTGAAACGTTCTTGAAAGTCAAAGTTGTCATCATCACTATTTTCATGATTAGAAACATTAGTATTAGCGCTGAGAGAATAAACTAGCAGCTGACTTTTTTTTAATTGTGGAGAACCGGGGGCATGCTGGATATAATTTCTTCACTATCATCAGAACTAAAATTATCACTCTTATCAGATGTGAAACCATCACCATTAACATCACACTCTTAAAGATATGCAATTATCTTATCATCTTCTATGCCAGCCATAAAAAACATCTGGGGAACAACTTATCCTTTTCAATGCTCAAAACATTAATATGAGACAGAATTGAGTGTTACTTTGAAACACAAAATACATCCTTGTAAAAGCCGGAAATCCCTCATTATGAAGGTCAGAAAAGTCATTTTTCAAGGGCTTGCATTTCTCCACTATAGACTGTCACAAAAATAAGTATATCATAGGATTTTAAGCCAGACTGCAAGATCAGCTGGCAATCTTGGACTGGATTTAAAGAATTCAATCAGATCGGATCTGGCATTTAAATGGTGGGTGACTACACTACCGCATGGTACCAAGAGGATTAAAATGTATTTATAATTGCAATAAATGGGTATGAATGATTAATAAGTAAATGATCTTTTGTTTTAGTGATTTAGATTTATGGCATGAAGTTGAGTTTGGTAATAATCAGAAATATAGTATTGTATTGTGAATATATTATTTTCTAAGGTGTTAACTATAGCATTATAGTAGATGTTTTAGAAATAAAGGAATTAGTAGTTTGTTGAGACTGTAGCTAGCTGATAAAATAATGGTATTGGTGGAGTAATTGAAATGTATTAATTTAATCCCCTGGGTTGTGTTAATCCTGGTCGCCTGGAATTCCAGTAGGCTAGTGCTGATGAACCGGGGACTGGGGTCTGATGCAATCAAGGTGGAAATTTTGTGCAACTTATAAGGAAAAGTCAAATGGAGGCAAAAAAGAAAGAATGGGGACAGAATATTAGTAAGAAAATACAGGAGGAAATAAGGACAAATAACAATAAAATAATGTGGATGATAGTTAAGAGATTATATAAAATGAGAATAATTTCAATGCAAATAAATGGTGTTTATATTTTAAAAATCTTCTAGGGATAGAGGAGATTTTTCAACAGGGGAATGGAGAGTGAAAAATACATTAAGTGTAGATTATTTGAATAGACAGAATGATATTAACGAAATAAAGGAACAAGTAAAAAGAAATGAAGCTTGCAGAATTGATGGGAATTGGGGGGAATTTTGAAGGGCATGGGGACAGGATGAAAATAGATAGGTATGTTATTGGCACAGATATTTAATTCAATATACAAAGAGACTAAAGTCCCTAAAGACTGGAGAACAGTGATTATAGTATCCATATTTAAAGGGAAAGGTTATATAAACAAACTAGTTAATTATAGAAGAATTAGTTAATTAATGATGTTAGGTAAGCTGTATATGGGCATTTTGGTAGAAAGGCTTCAAAATTGGGCAGAGCAAGCAAGAAAATAAATTATCTGAGTTTTAAACAGATTTCAGAAAAAGTAAGAAAACAGTAGATAATGTCTTTGTTATAAATACAATGGTAGAGAAATATATACACACACAAAAAAGAGGGAGACTATACATGCTGTTTGTTGATTTTTGAAAAGGCATTTGATGCATTTAACCATAAAGCATTATGGTCAAAATTGAATGGAATAGGAGCTAGTGATAAGTTTATAAAACCATTGCAAAATTTATACAATGAAAATCAGTATTGTGTCAGGATTGCCCAGGATAGGGTGACTGCAAGTAATTTGAATACAATATGTCTAAGACAAGACATTTATCAATGACTCTTCTTTACTAACTTCTTAGAAGTAGTTAGTAAAATTAATACTCACACTCCCACAATTGAAAATGTCAAGATTCTGGGACTATTATTTGTGGATGACTTGGTAGTGGGGTCAGTTACCAATATTGGTCTAGCAAAATCAATCGAAGCAATCTCTAAATTCTGTAAGAAGTGGGGACTAAGAATAAATACTTGAAAATCAAAAATCATGGTATTTAAGATTTGAAATAAGTTATGCAATAATGGGAAATGATGTTGGGAAGGGGAAGAAATTGAGGTGGTCAACAAGTTTGACTATTTGGGTATCAGGCTTAGCAAGAATGGAGGGTGGAGGGAGTCCACCCGTGGCGGTGGGGGAGGGGGAGCTAGCTTTGAAAGCTATTACTGCCTGTAGGCATAAAGTACCAGAAATGCACATAAAGTGGTTGGAGAAATATATACGGTAGTGGCTGAGGCCAAAATGATGTTTGGTGTAGAAATCTGGGGTAGTGATGAGGGATGGTTAAATGTAGATTTGGTTAACAGGAATTTCTGCAAACAAATTATGGCCTACCAAAAACTTACCAAATGGGGTTGCACAAGCTGAATTAGGCAGAATAGGGTGTAAAGGAAAAATAATAACAAGAATTTTGAAATATTTGAAATATTAAGATTAAGAGTCTAGAAGAGAATTGTGTTTTGAAACATTGTCTAATGACACAAAAGAAGGTGAGGAGAGGAAATACTTCAGTCAGTAGAATCAATGAGATTATGAGAAAAATAGGCTTGGGTATGGTGTGGCATGATAGAGAAAGTAAAGAAAGAGGTTTTTGAAAATAAATTAAATAAATAATTGATGATATGGAAAGACAGGAGATATTAGGTTGTTTTAGTAGTTAAAAGTCGCTGAGGGTTTATACAGAGTTAAAGGAAATATGGGGCAGAGAGAATTATGTAGATGAAGTTGATAGGTGAACGAGGGAGGGAATTGTATGGGCCTGGATAGGGGTAGTGAATTTGAAAGGAATAAGAGGAGGTTTAAATATACAGGAATATCCAATGTGTGGAATGCAAGATAGTTATTGGCAAGCAATTTTGGAATGTAGAGAAACCAAGGAAATGGGAGCAAAACTTAGGATCAAGAAGTGGGCTAACCTACCAATTGAGATATAGGGAAACAATTGATGAATATGAAAACAAGGCATAAAGTCTTAGAGTTTTGGAATTACTTAGGTAAGGTTAAAAGAAAATGGTTAAAGAAAATAAGTAAAAAAGTGAGAAATGAATTTGGGTAGAAACAATTTAAGTTGGTTTTGATTGATTTAATTTTTAGATGTAAACTACCTGATAGTTCAGTAACCGCAAGGTTGAAACTATTTGGACCATTTGGTTACACAGCATCTCGGGAAGATTTATGAGAGTGATTATGGTTGTACTTTCTTGTATGATTGAACAATTGTAAAATAGTACTATACAAGTTTGTTGTATAATTAATTGGAAATAAATTCAATTCAATTCAATACACTTGGTAGTCTGCACAATCACATAAATATTTTCCAGCATTAAGTAATATTTAGTTATGGCAATTTTATCAAAATCTTCTTTTATCACTTTCACTGCTACCATCTATTCCAATATTACTTTTCTCTTCAGAAGAACAATCACTTTAAGAAGGCATATCCTTTGTAACTGTTGAGCTACTAGTGCTAGGAAAGAAAATAATTTACTTATTTTCGCTGGCTAGTATGTTACCTTTCCTACCTGTCTTTTCTTCATTCTTTTTGTACACTATATAGATGTTTGTACTTTCTCTCACAGCACAGTAACACTATATTCTCTAATATGCTCTATTATTAGTTTCATATATAACAATTAAAGTTAACTTGCACAGTGATCAAGTACAAAAATGAGAGCTCACCTTACAACTGGTATTAACTTTTTAGAAGGAGAGCTTATAGAAAGGTGACTCATCATTATTACATAAATTGGCATTGAACTTTGAATAACTAGTCATTGTTGTTAAGTATTATTAAATATGAAGAAAAATAGTGCATATATATGTGTGTGTGCATGCGTGCGCATGTGTGTATTCTCACATATACTCTAATCAAGGAAATATAATTTTTGACTGAAAATGGTTATTTTAGTGTTCATTTTCATTGTTGTATTTATTTAAAAATTAGTTGGCAAAATGCAAAAATATATAATCACTGAGGGGAACAGTTATGATAGAGAAAGGTATGTAAGTGGGAGGAATGAAAAGATAGTAGGTCAAAGTGCCACAAAACAGAGGCTCAAACATTTTTTCATTGTTATATTTCATTGATTGCAGACATTATTGACAACAGTATTGATAGAATGTTTAAAATCAGGCCAATTTTAAAGATACTTGGTGATAAATTTCCACTAATGTACACTTCAGAGAAAACATTGCAATGAGTAAAGAAGTACTTGGCAGGTTTGTCTTGAGATTTTGGGTATACACTCCAAATATACTTACATAATGTGCCATCTTAATGATGGTATGTACTAAGGCTAGTTTAAACATGTATGATAAACTGGCATTTCATTTACAAAAACAAAGTTTGTGAACTTCTATGTCCTTATCAAGGCTAAGGGTAAGTGGACAGTTTTATAACAATGTAGGGTTACATAAAGAGCTACATAAACAGAGCATCTGAAATTTCTGAGAGAAAAAGTAAATATTTTGAAAAGCGATGGATAACCATTGTAAATGCTATGTTGCTAATTTATTGGATGAACAAGAACGTCCTCACAATGGCATCTGCAATCTATTTTAGCTAAATAGTAGGAGGATGGAGGAAAAAAAAGTATTGGAAAAAAAAAGGTATTGGGGGAAAAAAAAAGTGTATTGGAAAAACTACAGTGAATTTGTAAATTGTATTTCAGAAAGTAAGGAATTGTTACTTTCACCTAGATTAAAATGTAAATTGGAACTTGCACAGTGAAGCCAATATAATTGGTATTATTGTATGATTTAGTTGAACTACACACTCTTAATGCTTCACTTGTCATAATATATAGAATCGGTTTCCAGAACATTTCATTCTCATCATCAGCCAGGCTAAAATTCAACTGTTGGATAATTTGTTAAGCTGTGGGAATGTGCATTCTGCTCTAATGGCAGTGTGATAAAATTGTAGTTTATGTTTTCATCCTCGGCAGTGTCGACATTCATTAGACTGTCTTTGTATGTGTAGATGTAGATTTTCTCCCAAGTTGCTAGTGCTGTAGGTCCTTGTACTGATTTTAATAATTTTGTTTTATTCACTGTGTCATGGTTTTCTGTTCAGAAATGACATGCTACTGCTGATTTCTCTATTTGCTTGTACTGTATGTTCCTGAAATGTTTCTTTAAACCATGTGCCTATGTTTCGCTTTGTTTTTTCAATGTAGATAATTTTTTCCACATTCTGCACAATTTATTTTGTAAATATCTGGTTTTTTTCTCTTGTGGAATACTGTCATTAACATTGTCTATCAGTAGGTTTTTAACACTAAATCTGTTAACCAGGGTCTACCTGATATTAAAATCTTTAAGAATATTCTGCAATTTTTGTAGCCCTTGGATGTTATGTGAATTTTTTAAAAATTAGCTTATCTTTTCTTGTTGAAAGAGTTGTGGTTTCTTTGATACATTTTTGTCTTTTGAATTTTTGTATACTATTTCTTTTTAAAACTATTTTAACCGCTGTTTTTTCAATTTGTTTCTATTCATTAGAATATTCTTCTTTGCTAATTTATAGGTTAACTAGCCATTGTATTAAAATGTTGATAACTGCATGTTTGTGCACTGTGGGGTTAAAACTTTCAGCTTTAATGTGATTATCTATGTGTGTATTCTTTCTTTATATTCCAAATTCCAGATTTCCTTGGCATTTCATTATTTTAATATCCAAGAATGGCAACATGTTATCTGTTTTTGTTTTGTATGTAAACGATATGTTTCTATTCATATATTCAAAAGTTTTAAGACATTATCAATGAGTTTTTTGTTAACTATGGCAAATATATCGTCAACATATCTGTACCATACCTTAAATATGTATGGGAAAGCTGAGTTGATGTGTGTTTCAAATCTGCTCGTGAAGAGGTTAGCTAAAATTGGAGATAAGGGGCTACCCATAGTAAGTCCTGATTGTTGTTTATAAAATTTTCCTTTGAAAAAAAAATAGGTTTGGTTTATGCAAATTTCTGTGAGTTTTGAATATACAAGATAGAAGCATAGCATTTATATATGAAACAGAAACAGATAACTTGTTGTCATTCTTAGCTCTGGAAACTAGTACCATATTTTATAGCAAGTAAGTGGAGCAATAAGATTGTTTTAGTTCGACATATCATACAATGATTTGAATATATGAGTGGCTTCACTGTGATAGTTACTATATGAACATTTTAAATATTTACTTGTCACTCATCCCATTACCACTTGGACAGCTTCATTTTCTTTTGCCATTGGCAACACAAGAACAGGACACACATATTGTACACTTGTCAGAGATCAATGTTTCGAAGGATTCTTATTAATGATAGAATGCAACAAATTGTTGTACTCAAATTAATGTTTAATGAAGATTTTTTCACCATTCAAGCCATTCATTTTCTAAAACATTATATTCATAGTAAAGGAAGTAAGTAATGGTTGGAAAAGTAAATTATAAAATCATGGACTTCAAAATTTGTAAAGCAAATCAGCGGAAAGTGTTTCAGAAAGAATGTGACAAACTGCTTTGCTTTATTTTGGAAGCGTAAATTTTAAGACACATTAAACAGATTTTGTCATGATGAGGAATATGTTCTTTTGTTATGCATGTACTGTAAGGATATTTGTAGGATAAGGCAATGGAGATTTGAACAGTTTTTTCCCCCCCTCCTGTAAGAGGGCAGCCAACTTTATAATAGTTTTAGTAAGTATGAAATTCTGGTGTAAATCATCAGAGATATTTTCTCTTTGTGTGTATTTCAAAAGTGATGCTATACTCTTTGGTGCTAGAATTTTGAAATGTTTCAACTAATTAATATTCTTTCAAAACAAATGTGTGAAATCATTAAGTATGCAGTGATTTATATAGTAAAAAGTACCTCTTTTTTGTAGCTTGTGACTGCAATTCAATAGGCGCTTTGGACAACTTCTGTGATACCCAAACTGGTCAGTGTAAATGTAGAGCAAACACATATGGTCGGGAATGTGACCAGTGTCAGCCAGGATTTTGGAATTTTCCAAACTGTCAACGATGTGAATGCAATGGACATGCTGATGCATGTGATTCTCGAACTGGTGCATGTATCAGTTGTACGGATGCAACTATTGGCCATAATTGTGATAGGTAAGGTGACCATAATGTAATAGGATGTAATATCATGCTGAATTGGAATGAAAAACTTACTTCTGCCTGACTGAGAAATTAATATGATTTATTTACAAATGTGTGATTTTTGAGCTCACATATTCATTAGTTGTATTTATATCTTCAGTAAAAACTGCAGTTTCACATATCAGTCGTCGGTCCTGGTGGTGTAGTGGTTACCATACTTGCCTACTGCACCCAAGGTCGCGGGTTCGAACCCGGCAAGGACCGATGGATTTTTTCGGGCGTAAAAATCCTAAGTATGGCTTCCTTTGGAAGGGAAGTAAAGCCGTGGGTCCCATATCGTACATTTACGGCACGAAAAAGAACCTCAAGCCTGAAAGAGAGGCCTCTGAGCAAAATTTGTCGGCTGTTTCACGCCCTGAGTTGAATGGGATGCTGATGACCTGAGATGTTAAAGAGCGTCCATAAATAAATCAATCAAAAAAAAAAATATATCGGTCACACACTTAGTATAATATGACCACAATCAAAAAACTAAATTATTTTATAGGAGAGCATTTTACAGTTTGCATAGAATCAAGAAATAATAATAATTATTATTATTTTTTTCTTAGTGCTATCTGATGGAAATTAACAGAAATATATGTATGATCTTACAACTAATGAAACTCGTATAGACCATTAGAAAACCACAATAAACCCAAAATTAATTTTGTTTTATTTGTGGTGCTATTATTCCTAGTGTGCAAGATATTGTTTCAATAAATTCCATAATACTAACATCATTACTTTGCAAGTCCAAAACTATTTGTTCTTTCATAAATAATAGTGTTTAACAATAAACTTATTCTTCCATCCATATATTCTACTATCTATTTATTTCTGCTCAATATCCACCTGTATAATTTTCCCCCTCTAATATAAGCTTTCTGCAAAATCTATAAAACAATCTTCTTTGTGCTGTATACATGCATGTTATAAAGACCCTTGTAGCCACCCAATTCAAAAATTTAACTCCATCTTGTGGTTATGTCACAGCCATTGCTTATTTTATGGGTATCTAATTTGTTCTGCACTTATACCCTTTATAATTTTGACCACTGGTAGTTTACTCATACTTGCATGAATTTCTTAAAATTATAATTCATGTATTGATTTTTATTATTTGAAATGATTTTAATTTTCTAATCATTTCTGATTGTTGTAATGGATGTAAAGAATCAACTGTTGGTGAAGTGATGAAGTACCATAAAGTCTTATAAATCCTCACAATACCTGCAAGGATATTGGGCAACTTAAGTTAATCAAACTAAGTATGAGGGCATGATCTTTCTTAATAAATACTTACACTGTGCAAAACCAGTCTAGCAATGTCTTATATCTAAATGCAGTTGCATATGGCTGTGATCAAGGTTTTGGATCTCAGAAGCATAACAAAGGAAAATAGTCACTAGTAAGACAAGGAATGATAATATACAGGATGCAGGAAAACAAGGTACAACAAAAGGTAAAGTAGAAAGTCATTACCAAACTAAGCATTTTGATGTTAGGAACTTTGGGTTGCAGATGCAGTTTAATAACAGGAGCACTGCAAGAACATAATTAAAATCTGACTTTTTTATACATCTTCATTTGCTACCAAAATGAACTGTGCCGTACATGACAAGTGTACATTTCGTCTCAACCATTGGGTACTGGTACACAATAAGAAACATTACATGTGTACCCTTAATAGGTGTACTGTACAGTGTTTTTAAAAATGCTGAATGGAGAAAATTAATTGTTTGTGCATACTGTAATTAATGTTACAGCATGTCCTAAAAAGTTCTACCTTTTCCTTCTTGATGTACAGTTACAGCAAAATGTAAATTTAAAAGGAAAAATAAGCACAATTTTTATTAATTGATATCATAGTATGATTCAGTTGAACTACACACTCTTAAAGCTTCACTTACTTTTCATAAATGTATGGAACCGGTTTCGAGAACATTTAGTTCCCATCTTCAGCCAGGCTAAAGTTCAACTCAGTTCCATACATTTATGAAAAGTAAGTGAAGCTTTAAGAGTGTGTAGTTCAACTGAATCACACAATGATATCAATTAATATGATTGGCTTCACTCTGCAAGTTCCAATTTACATTAAAGTAAACAATTTTTATTGCTTAATTAATGTCAACATGCCATAACATATGTTCAATATGACCACCTTTTGATGCTGGCAAACAGCTTAGTGGTGTAACACGGTTTGACATGTTCTCTGAAATAGACCAGAGTAGTTTGAAGCACTTCTGCTTCTGCCATAATACTACCTACTAAGTCTTGTGGATCCTCAACTGGTGTTTCATAAATTGTACTTTTCAGTGGAACTTCAGAGAAAAAATCCAGCTGTGTCAAGTCAGACAATCCTGAAGATCAATGTGTTGGTCCATTGTGCCCAATCCATCTGTCACCAAAGTGTTCTATTTAAGTGATTTTAAGTGATTTTGAGCTGCAAGTCAAAACTGTACAAGGCACCTGCATAATGTTGGAACCATTAGTTATAACTAAAATTGTTAATTGGAACATTGCAAAGTGAAGTTAATCATTAAGATCACACAATGATCTTGATATACTATTAGTTTTGCCTAATGTCAAATGATACATTGTTCACAATTCCTGCTCAGATGTAAATCCTACAAGGTTCCTATACATTACCAGCAGCAACAGAGCTGCAGACCATGTTCCTGTCAGCCAGTTCATCATATGTGAAACAATATATTCCTTCCAATTAAATGTACTTACGAAGCTGTTGACAATGGAGTGATATATATATAAAAACCAATCTACTAAATTTTTTTCACACTAACTCCATTCACTTATTAGCATAAGTTTATTTGTTGGTATGCTTGGAAATAAGGCTTCTACATCAAACGATACCATTATATTTTCTGCTGTACTTTTGTAATTTTTCTACTAGATCCTGTGAGTTTTTGACACTCAAGCTTTGGTATTTTTTTAAGGATTTGAAAATGTGAGTTAATTTTTTTGCTAACAGGTAGTTGGTGAATTGATGTTATTTATTATAGGTCTCTTGCTGTTATCTTTTTTGTGTAATTAACAAAGTGCATACATTCTAGGTAATACTGGGTTGCTTTGTGTGAGTTTTTGTTTTTCTGTAGTGGAGTGAATGGAGTTAGTGTGAAAAAATTTTAGTACATTGATTATATTTATATATATATATATATATACATATATAAATTAAAAGTAATTATAATAGTACAAAAGGATAAAACACTAAGAAAAAGTCACACTGAGTGACGCTATATAGTCGCTATATTTTGGATTCCACGAGTTCGAAATATAGTGATCTCAAATGTGACTTTTTCTTAGTGTTTTATCCTTTTGTACTATTATAATTACTTTTAATTTGTTACATTGTTAATAGTGTTACTTTATTTTTATTTTTCTTTTATATTATATTATATATATATATATACCACTCCATTGTCAACAGTTTTGTTAGTACATTTAATTGAGTTTACATAGACACACAAGTCTTTAGAAGGCAATTCAACCATGTGGTTAACAGAAAATGGTAGAAACATAAACAAACTCAAAAAATACAATTTAAACTCTTATAATACTAAACGTGATATAAAAATTTTTGAAAGTACAAATTATAAAAAACACATTGTAGCTAACATTAAATTCCTTAAGTTGTGCCTAAAAATCAAAACCACACCAAAATTTGTGAGGAAAACAGTTAAGATAGATAATAGCTCACACCAAAAAGCAGCTGCAAAAAGAGTAATTGAAGTAAAGAGAAGCTTACAATATAAAAAACTAAGTGAAACCGACTTAAGATGTTCTGATTTACATTTAAAACTTTCGAGGGCTTTGGGATTTCACATTTTGGATAACTTACATTTACATAAAAATTTAACCAACAAAATGAAAATCAAGAATCAGAAATTGAAAAAGAAACTGTACAATGTGCAAAATCTTCAAATCAGAACTGTACCCAAACCAGCTACACAAACAACAGAGAACGTAATTAATATTTCAAGCATCACATTTTCAAACAATGAACTAAAATTCCTAAACAAAGGCCCAAAAATATGTGTGGATATCTCCAAAAAAATTGAAGATTACATCGCGGATAATGACATAGCCACCCAATTGGAACAAAGTGAGAATTCGTTTATCAAATTGAAATGTACAAAAATCTTAGAGAAAATAAAAAAACTGAAATAATTTCAACAATTACAAAAACACATTAAAACAACTAAAATAAAAACTGGTAGTATACACAAAAACAGATAAAGGCAATAAAATCGCCATTTTGGACCAAGAAGACTACATAAACAGGATAAAAACTATGTTAATGGTGAAGATTATAAACCAATGGATAAAATCCACTAAAAAGCTGCACTAGAAACTTGAATAAAACATTGGATGAAATAAAAGTACTGTCCACTATGGAAAAACAAAAACTCACACAAAGCAACCCAGTATTACCTAGAATGTATGCACTTCGTAAATTACACAAAAAAGATAACAGCATGAGACCTATAATAAATAACATCAATTCACCAACGTACCTGTTAGCAAAACAATTAACTGACATTTTCAAATCCTTAAAAAAATACCAAAGCTTGAGTGTCAAAAACTCACAGGATCTGGTAGAAAAATTACAAAAGTTTAGCGGAAAATATAATGGTATCATTTGATGTAGAAGCCTTATTTCCAAGCATAACAACAAATAAACTTATGCTAATAAGTGAATGGAGTTAGTGTGAAAAATTTTAGTACATTGGTTATAAATATATTCCTTGTTGCTGCTTTACAACACAGGTACAACCTACTTCAGTTGATGAGCATTTGGCTTACCGTACCATTGAGTAGGCTTCAAAACACAATGCTGCATTGAACATCAGACACACCTAGCAACAGTGACTAGTACTGCACAAGAGCACATTTTGTTTACATCTGACACACCACAAACAAGTTTCACAAGACACAAACATGACACATTTAAGGTTGATGCATGTAGGACAGTAAAAAAGCTTCTGTGACCCCTTTGTTCCTATCCTCAATACTTAGTTTGGTGCTGCCTTTCTACTCTGCACATTATTTTTCTGCACCCAGTATAATTTCAGGCATAAGTGTATGAGCATTTTGTTAGTAAATTATTTGGACTGTGAAAAATGAATGAAAATTTGCATAAAATAAAAAGAATCAATAAGGAGCAATTATTTGTTGTTAGCACTCACAAAATAAATTTTTTATTTAGCAATAATTCATAAACCCCTTTCATTGTTCTGCACTTAATAAAGCAAGGGACAACTCAGCAAAATGAAAGGGCAGCTGGCCAGTAGTGTCTTATAATTAATGTCTTTGCCATTTGCCATAAAATTATAGCAGTTTATTTTTTAAATTATCATCATTATTCTTTTCTCTGAAAGTTGAACCTTATTGAAGAAACATTAAATATAACTTCTTAGATATACGATATAGAAAGTCTTATGGAATATAATGGATCAAAAATGTAAGAAAGAAGATTGGTGCATATATCATTGCTATTCTAAGGACATTATATTCTATCTTTCATTGTTTTGTCACCTGTTTCACAGAGTTGGTGGTCAGTAATCTGAGCAGTAAGGCAAAATGGATGCGATACCTGTGCAACTGATTAAAGTTCTTATATTTACAATGAAAATGAACCCCCATACCTTGTGATAGAAATGTTGAAAATATTCTGCTACATCCACATATTTCTCATGTTTTTAGAAAATTGTCATTCACACGCATCCTTTTCTGAAAATCAGTGAATTTAAACTTGAAAGCATACAAAGTTACTGTTGTCCATGAGTTGCAAGCAAGTAATCTTGATATTCAGATAGATTTCTGTAATTGAATATTATGTAACGTTAATGATGAAGTAATTGATCCATGTTTTAAATATTCTTTAGTGACAAAACATATTTCCATATATGTTGTCATGTTTCTATGCAAAATAACAGGTATTGGAGTAATTTTATGTGCAAATTCTGTTGCATGATTGGAAAATCGGTGCATGTGCACAGTAAATGCGTGCAGAGTAATAGGGTCTATCCTTTTTGAGAATACATAAATACAGAACGATAAAGGAATGACATACTGACAGTGTATGATTTTTAGTTATGCAGAAAGTTAAAAAATAAAGTATATAGAACAAATCTCTACCCATTAGAAAAACTAAAAGAAAATATCAGGCAAGAAATTGACTTTATTTTGGAAGGTGAACTGATGTTTATGAAAGGCAGTTTTCTAAAAAGATGCCAGAAATGTGTGAATGTAGCAGAACAACATTTTCAATATCTCATGTTATAAAGATAGGTGCTTATTTTCATTGTAATTGCAGCTGTAATTGTGAAAATTTGAATCAGTTGCACACATATTATATCTGCTTCTCCGAGAGTTACTGCTCTGACTACAGACCTACCAGCTGCCTTGAAACAGTGACAAAACCATGAAAGACTTAATATTTATAAACCTCTTACATAATGATAGCATCATATTTGCTCTCTATATACAGCGTTTAACCATTAATGAATTCAAAATGTTACAAAACTTTACACATATTTATTATTCTACTTTTATCTTTCTGTTTTCATAATATGTTCACTTTTGACAACATTTATCATGTTGCACCTCCTGTTACACTTCATATAAATCACTAATGGAAGGTAACAGTTGATTTTTTTTATTTATGAATGTTCTTTAATATCTCAGGTCATCAGTGTCGCATTCATTCAGGGCGTAAAATGGCTGGTAAAATTTGCTCAGAGGCCTCTTCTTTCAGGCTTGAGCTTGAGGTTCTTTTTCATATTGTAAATCTACAACACAGGGCCCATGGCTTTCCTTCCAAAGGAAGTCATACTTTAGATTTTTATACCTAAAAACAATCCACCGACTCTGGCCAGGATTGAACCCATGATCTTGGGGCTACAAGGCAAGTATGATTACCACTAGACCACCAGGAACAATGGAAAGTAGCAGAATTACTAGCTATATTCACTACCTTTAAATTGCATATAGCCTTAATGTACATATTACACAGAGCATAATCCACAATACTTTAGATGCAAACAAATAGCAAATCATCTATCTTATCTTCTCGAACTTACATTGACTGAAGGTGCTGAACATGAACAGTCTGTGATTCAAATCCTACTAGAACTGTCCTGCCTAAATGAGATTTGTTCCAGGGTTTCCTCAGTCCTCGTCAGCAGCAAAATATGCTAGTGAAGTATTCTAAACCTACAAAGGCCTGGAATACCTCCAGCCTAAATAAGTTTCTTTACCAATTTTATCATTTATCTTGTGTACCAATTGTCCACTGACTGTGATGCCACAATATAATGGGCATTAAACACTATTAAAAAACAAGCTCTGTGTAATATGCATACATTGTTATAAAACCATTAATTTCACTAAACATAGTAAAATTTTTCTCTTATTGATTCACAGCTTAATTCTTACTTAACCTTTATCCTAGAACACAAAATTCCACAAGCTAAATTTTATAACCTGCAAATTCTATATTCTGCTATTAAAATTTCTCATCAACAAAAATCGACCATACTCCTCCTCGATGACTTCTACTGCTATTGCTACCTCCACCATACTGCTGCTGCATGAAAGAACATTGTCAAGGGAGATAAGGTATACATTGTAACTTTGATACAGAGCAAAATTCACAAATTGTAGGGTGTTAAAGAATTACACCGAAATATTTTCAGGGAGTAGAGAGATGTCATATGTAAACAATTACAGATAGGCAATGTATGGTCTAGAACTATACATAACACAGTTATATGATGTTAAACATTTTGGCATCAAATCTAGATAAGTCAGTGTTAAAGTGAAGCTGGGTGAAAAATTAGTTTACAATGTCTTTAAAACTGCCTGGCAAGCATAGAAATATCGATTTTCCTTAATGCATTATTAGCATTTTCAAGATTTAATGCTATAAAATCCCTTAAATCTCAAACTCATCATGTGACACTGATCATCTATTAACTGCCTCCTTGCATTATGTGACCTACTCTAGAAGGAGCTCTTTGCTTGTGCATAATGCAAAAGCTGATGTTCTGCAAAAAAAAAAAAAGGGTTCAATTCTTGGTAAGACATTAATTTTATTTTTTTATTAAATGTGAAATGTTGCGATAAGCACATTAAAGAATTATGAATAAAATTTTCTTAATGCTTTCAAGTTTTATTCCCTTTCTCAACAATGAATGTATTACAAACATACAATGGCTAATAAGCTAACTGCTAACATGATGCCTAAAACTTAATTTACCTAACACATATTCAGGACATGATTCTGATTGGTAAGTACTATAACAACTACAAAGGTTGTAATTATATGAATTGATATGTTAAGATTTAAGTGTTTAAATTAAAACATCAACTTAAAAACATGAGCTAAAAGCTGAATTATTAGGCCAGTCAGAAAAAAATAAGTGATGAATGAGAGTCGAACTCGAAAACTAATGTCATAACAATTGTGCCAGAGTGATATGTTCAGAGACTTGCCTTTGTTTTCATGTGTTATGCTTTCAAGGAACATCTTAATTAATCAGTGGCATACTAGTGCTTTAGAAGCTTGTAACCATAGCTTCAAAATTTGAACAGATAGGCAATAGGTTTTCTATCCCAAATTGCTTATATATGATATCTCTATACTCTCTAAAATTATTTCAGTGTAGTTCATTAACATCTCATGTACACATAATATATGTATTACCTATTATTGTTTGAGAGTTATAAAATAAAATACTGGCTATTAGAGCAACATTATAAAATCTACTATATAGACCTAACATAAATAAAAAAGTTGATATCCTAAGTGACTCTAAAGCAGCATTACAAATATGATTAATTACAGCTACCCACCAAAATACACTATAAATGAAACAGGAAAACTATATCATACAGCTACCCACCAAAATACACTATAAATGAAACAGGAAAACTATATCATACTATCTAGATTGGAAATGCATAAATAGTTTTACAATGGATCTGGAGCCTTGTGGGATTAAAGGGGAATGAGATTGCTGATGCTTTAGAAAAAATGGAGCCACCATAAAATTAAAACCATCTTTTGAACTAGAACTTCTTCTTAAGTTAAAACTCATTAAAAGATTAATAACTGAAAAACAACAAAATTTCCACAAAAAACTTAAAGGAAAACCACATAAAGATCTAAAGACTTTGAAACATCTTTTATTGAAACCAAGAAATATTGGAGTTGCTCAATTCCACTTAATTGTTGGGCATGATTGCCTGCCAGAACATCTCTTCAGGATGAAATTAATCAAGGATAGTAGCTGCCCATTGTGTAAGGTTGAATACTATCCTAAACAAAATCATCTACTGAAATGCAGTCAATATGATAGCATCAAATGAATGAAAAATAATTTGGAAGCTCTTTATTGGGAAGCTAAGGAAAAAATGATGAATATCAGTATCTCTAATGGCCACTAACAACCAACCAACCAACCAACCAAACAACCAAACTAACATCACTATGGATCATATCAGAAAGGAGCATTATATCAATGTTATTGTAGGTTTTCCTTTCCCCCCCCCCTTTTTTTTTTTCCTTTTTTTTTAATGTTCAATTCCTTTTGCACCATCTTTTGAACAATAATGTGTCTATTAAGTTTCAACATTTTCATTATTTCTTAAGTTGCTCCTTTAACTCGTTTGTTTTTCACAACATATTCATAGGTTGTTGTCTTTAGTCTTTATTTATTTAAGACATGTGTTACTTTAGTATTAACACTACCATTCCATCATTGTTCATTCTCCATTTCCTGTGCCTGTAGGTTTGAAACCTCTACCACTCAGTCCTGGCTCAACTTTCAGTTCAATGTCCAAGTTGCACTTAAACTTCTTTTGTATGGTCTCTATCCTCATCCTTATCATATGATGTTCTGTAAACAGATGTGACTCACATTACGTTATGCTAGCATTGCTACAACAAAGTGGAACCAAGATTATCGTTTGAACAGCTGAAAGTAATTTTGTAGTGGTAATGGAAAACTGAGAATGTTGTTGAAGTTCAAAGGCAATGGAGACATATGTACAGAACAGAACTGCCAAAGTGAGTAACAATTGCATTCATTCGAGACAAATTTGAGACTCATGGTACCATAGGCGATGTTTACAAGGGCAGATCTGGGGAGACCTCGCACAGCAACAAGCCCTGCATCCTCGGCTATGGTTTTGGAACGTTTTGAGCACTCACCGCAGAAATCTACAAAGCAATGTGTAACTGAAACTGGAACTAGCAGAACCAGCATACATCATATTAAAACAGCAAAGTTGAAAGTTTTCATCCCAAGACTTGTGCATGCATTAAATGAAGATGATCCTGATCAGAGAATGCAGTACTGTGAGTGGTTTCGGTACATGGTGCGAGAGGATGAGGCCTTCATAGGGAAAGTTGGTTGAGGCACAATTTAAGTTGAGCGGAACTGTTAACTGGCATAACTGTGTCTACTGGTGTGCAAACAATACACATGTTATTTTTGAAAAGGCTGTTAATTTACCTGGAATAAAAGTTCGGTGTGGGTTGTCATCTAGGGGTCTAATTGGACCATTCTTTTTTGTAAAAACTGTAACTGGCCCAGTGTACCTGAACATGATATGCACATCCATTTGACCCACCATTCATACACTATGGAAATGACAAATTTTTACTACCAACAGGATGGTGCACCACCACATTACCACTAAGATGTATGTGCGTATCTTGATGACAATCTTCCAAGGTACTGGGTAGAATGAAGAGGTCCGATTGAGTTTCCACCACATTCTCCAGATATAACTCTGTCACACTTCTACCTATGGGGAACTCTTAAGGATGTTGTATACCATAGATAACCAGCTACACTGGCAGCACTTCAGAAATAAATTAAAACGGCATGTGCTGCAATCACTGAGGACACTTTCGCAAATGTTGCTCAATCACTAGTTCAGAAGTGTATCGGAGCTGATGATGGGCATTTTAAGCAACTGTTGTAACTGTAAAAGTCTAAGATGATTAGTGCTCATCATTTTCTGTTTGTGTGAATTCAGTTTTCTTGTGTTAATCCAGTTTTTTCTTTGCTTGAAGTGTGTATGCATTTTGTATACAAGAAATATGATGAATTGTGTTTAAATTGGTAAGGAAGGATTTGCATGGTCTAGGTAAGGAGTTATGAGATAAGAGGAAGAATTCACATGGAAAATGTTATCTGTGTAGAGAAATAAGAAAATGGTTTACATACTGTATTGGAATATGAAATTAGGTAATTTAGGAAGTAAACATGGCTGAAAATGTGTAGTGGGGAAAATAATGTAAATATAAATGGAGAAAATAACATTATCTGTGGAAACATTTGGGTGGAATAAGGCAAAAATGGATAGAAAAATTACTAAATAAGGAATTTTTTTAATATTGTCTAATATCTGCTTTCACTACTGAATCATCATATGCATTGTACATTGGTGATACATGAAATTAAATGAGAAATTGGAAAAAGAGGTTTTTTAGGGTGAAAGAAGCATTTTGGATCTAAGTTAAAGGTTACTTACTAGCATTTGATACTAATAAGGACTGAGAAAACTTTGAAAAATATCAATCAGAGTGGATGGTACTGGAATGAATCAAATTCATGAGTTTATGCTTTGGTTGTCTCGTCAGATAATTAAGAGGAAGAAGATAAGAAATCTTGGAGTAGGAACAATGTATGAGGACTGTTCAATAAAGAATGATCATAATTTTTACAGCCATAATTTCTTGCACTAAAATTTAACTTATAATATTTTGTAGCTCACTGTGTAATGTATACACATGGCACTAGTTCCATTGCTGTCACTTATATTCCCACCTGTGAAAGGTGTGCAAATTGAGACATGTTCAGCTCTGTCTACAGAAATATGGAGGTGATGTTTGACAAATAATATGAAGCTATGAAATTTTGCTTAAGTCCCAACAAATATTCATCTGAGATCTGTAGAAAATCTATTATTCTCTATAGCATAACTTGAAGATGGCTTAAAATGTTTAAAGAGACGAGGCAATCAATTCCAATGGAAGATGCACCGGGCAGAAGAAAACATTAACACTGTTGTCATTTTGAAAGGGGATCATCAAATAACATTAAGAACACTTTCAGAAATTTTGAAAAATTTACAGGTGTCACCCACCTGTTGATAACTGAAAAGATACAAATGATACCTGTGTGTGCATGATGAATTTCAAGACTGTTGGTTCCCGCACAAAAGGACATTTGCATACAATTGAACATGAAGTTACATGCAAATGCAAAGTTTCTTTCAAAGGTAATCACTTCTGGTGAAACTTGGCTACATCATTTTAATTCTGAGAGCAAACAGCAAAGCTCTGTGTGGAAATCTCCATTGTCAGCAATACCAATAAAAGCAAAAGTATAAAATATAGTGAACTTTTGTAACAGTGGTGTCAAATATTAACATTTTAAAAAATTGAGTCGAAATTGTAACATACACACCACTAAAATTCAATAAAATGGGAGACTAGTTTGGGGAGCCATCGCTCCAATCATCAGTTCCTGGTCGACTGTCGGTCTCGTTGTTTGTGGTAGGTCGATTCATCTCTGGTGGAGGTTTAATGAACTTTTGTATTAGTACATCACTTGGCGGGATTTTGAAATTAAAAACTTCCTCTTTATTCTTCCAAATATAGATGTTTTCCCAGACTGTAAGTTCAGTTTTTCCTTTAATATTTTTAAGTAATTTGGGGTTTTTATTAATGTTATGTTGTTCTTTCCAAAAGTGCCAAGCTACCACCGATTTTTCTTCTTGTTTTTGGTTTATATTCCTAATGTGTTCTTTAGCTCTTGTTTTTATTTTTCTTTTGGTCTTTACAACATAAATTTTTTCACAATCATTACAGTTCATCTGATATATTCCTGATTTATCTTCTTCTTGTAGGTTACTCTTTTTGTCTTGAGTTAAGGATATTTTTAATGGAATAATTATTTTTTGGAGCCAAAACAATGTTGTATCTTTTAAAAATCTTTTGAAATTTATGAAAGGCTGATGGGTGGTATGTGAATTTTTTGTATGTTCCGTTTTTCACTTTGATGGGAGTAAGTGTAGTGGTGTCTCTAATTTTCTTTTTATTCTTTGCTCTGTCCATTTTCTTGTGCACAACTTCTTGTTTGAAGCCATTTTCTATAGCTATATGCATTATATTCTTCATTTCCAGTTCATATTCCTCTTTGTTCATTGGAACATTAACCAGTCTGTATGCAAGACTATTTAAAACTGCATGTTTGTGGGGAACTGGATTAAAACTGTTATATTTAATGTAATTATCCATGTGTGCAGGTTTTCTGTATATGCCAAAGTTTAGGTGATTTTCTTTTTTAATTATCTTAATATCCAAGAAAGGTAACTGTTTATTGCATTCTCTCTCCATAGTGAATTTAACTGTTTTTTTCTGTAAGTTAAGTAACTTCAGTGCATCATCCAAGTGTCTTTCTGGTACTATTGCAAAAATATCATCCACATAGCGATAGCAAGTCTTAAATATCCAAGGGAAACTATTTACTATTCTAATTTCTAAAGCACTCAGGAAAATGTCTGCCAATATTGGTGATAGTGGGCTACCCATTGTCAGACCAAAATTTTGTTTGTAATATTTGTTATTGAAGGTAAAGTAATTTTGTTCTAGACACAAGTTAATTAATGTAATGTATTCTTGAATATCCTTTGTGGTTATTCCTATCTTTTGTAACCATTTTTTTATCAGAGAGTATAAATTCAGTGTAGGAATACTTGGAAAATGTGCTGTAACATCAAACAAAACTAAGGTGTCTGTTTTTTCTATTTTTATGTCTTTAATTTTTTGAATAAGATCTAATGAGTTTTTTATACTAAGAGATTCAAATCTTGGAAAAGTAGAAAATTTGTAAGTCAACCATTTTGCTAGTTTATAAGCAGGAGCGTCTATGTTATTTATGATAGGTCTCATTGCAAAAGTGTTTGCTTCCATTAGGAAAGTTATAATCATCTTTTTTTTCAATATTCAAGGAATGGTTTAAAGGCATGTCATACCTACTACACACACAACTGTATCTGAGCAATACTGCAAAGATATCCTGAAAACTCTACAAGGTCATGTTTTCATGCAACAGACTAGATGCTGCACCATGATAATGAACAACTGCACATTGCATATTTTTTTTTTTTTGTAAATATCCCATAAAAATCAATGCTATTTGTGTCTCTTACCCTCCCTAGTCCAGATTTAGCCCCATGTGACTTTCTTTTCCCCAAATTAAAGAAAAAATTGTATGGGTGGTATTTTCCAGCATTAGAAGCAGTGATTAAGGCTGCAGAGGCGATTTTGAAGGACCTGTCAAAAAATGGTTTGAAGATAAGTAGAAATGCTGAGGCAGGTGCATTGCATCCAATGGGGAATATTTTGAGAAAAAATTATTAAGATTAGTAAAGGTATGCTCTTAAGTATAATCATGCTTTATTGAGCAACCCTCATACATAGCTGTAGCTATGTGGTAAAATGTCAGACCACAACATACTAATAATCATAGTGTTGTAATATGCCTATAGGAATTTTAAAGATTTTTAAGCTATTCATTTAAGTATAAGATGTATAGATTAAAGTAGTAATTAACAAAAATCAACTCTCAGCCCATGTACCAGCCCCCAGTGTTAACTCACTTCAGCTCAGGAAAGGGGAAAGTTGCTCATACCTGAAATGTGTCCTTATGATGCGGATGCTGACTGTCTATGTTTTAATTTTATTTTTTTAAATAATTTTTTGTTATTTGTTGCAGATGCATTGAAGGTTACTATGGAGACCCTCGAATTGGAGTAGATATTCCCTGCCGACCTTGTCCATGTCCTAAAACTGCTGAATCTGGCCATTCATTTGCTACCCATTGTTCACTGGACTCTCAGACTCAGGATGTAGTATGTGAATGCAGTGTAGGATATGCTGGTGAGTTTAGGTGCATTTTGGTGTTATATTTATCTCTCATATACTTACAACAGCCTAGGCCCCTTATAGACTGCCATATACCAGGGATTGCTGGCGCTGCTGTTGTTGTTGTTGTTGTTGTTGTTGTTGTTGTTGTTATTATTATTATTATTATTATTATTATTATTATTATATGAAAATAAGTTATAAAGCATGCATATGCATCACAGAGTGAGGTTAATGTTTATGAACGTTAAATTAAATGTACTGTCCTTTAATTGTCTCTAGGTTCAAGATGTGATATATGTGCAGACAATTACTTTGGAAACCCAGAGATACCTGGTGGTTATTGTCGCTCCTGCAATTGCAGTAACAACATAGATGTGTCGAGGCCTGGCAACTGTGATGTTCATACAGGAAAATGTCTTCAATGTCTATTTAATACAGAAGGCTTCAACTGCCAAATATGTAAGGCAGGCTACTATGGAGATGCAGTTAATCAAGAATGTAAAGGTAGGGGCAATCACATACTTTGGTCGTTAAACATAGAACTCTCTCTCTCTTCTCAGTTCATGCATAAACATAGTATACCCACATTCATATCTGTACATATTCTGTTCATTGCACATTGTAGTTATAATGAAATACATGATTGATAGGTAAGGTTTTTATAATATCCATGTATTGAACCACCGCCGCGGGTGGCCGAGGTCGTTAAGGCACGGACTCGTGAGCGGGAGGTCTGCGGTTCGAATCCCGCCAGGACCGTCCTCCCTGACTGGGGTTTTTTCCAGGTTTTCCTCAGTCTTCATAACTGGCAAATGCCGGGGAGGTACCTAAACTTAGGCCTGGAACGCTTCCTTCCTTAAAAAAAAAAATCCTTTCCCAATTTATCATTTCATCTCATGTATCACCAGTGTCCACCGCCTGTGGTGCCTCAGTAGTGAAAACGGGCGTTAAACACTACTCAAAAAAAAAAAAAAAAAAATGTATTGAACCATTAGGATCAGTATCAATTTTCAGTGGACTTTATGATCTATATGCAGCTGGGCTTGGATAAAGCTCCATTTTGGGTGATCCAGTAAAGTAGATAAAATATTAACTATGACCACAGAATTCAAATCAGGAATATCTGGGAAAAAGGGCCATAAGAGATTGAGCTAGAGCAAATAAATTCTATATGCATTAACAAGGCTATACATTAGCAGCAATATGTTGTTTTCAAACTCTTTTCCTGATATTGAATTTTTCATTTTTGGACATAACCAGAAATTCAAATATTTTTCTGAGTAGTACATTATTATATGCTCATGTGTTGCTCTTAGAAAATGATTATTCTTGAGAATACTAAAGCATGTTGCTAAAGTTCTATTCACTTAAAAGCTCAGATGCTTATACCACTGAGAAAAACAGTATAATGCCCTAATGAAAAATATTAGAGAAGCTGTATGCTCTTAAAAGATAGAAGAGTATTAATACTCTTAATAGCATTCTTTAAAAATAGGATGCATTATTTATCTAAATCCTTTTGGATTTTAAAGCCAGTAGTCTTTCATACACAAGTTGGTAATTCTTAATCTTAAATTAGAATGACACAAATATTAATGTGTCTCCAAGGGATCTAACACTTATTGCACTAGTTCTAATTTTATATTTTATCTTTTATCTTTTCTAATTTTAACTTTTTTTAATGTCCATAATAAATGTTAATTAAGTTCTTATATCATTAGGTTATTTGGGTTCTTAAAATATGCAGTTTGTTATTTGTTGGTTTAAATTCTTTATAGCAATATTTTAACAGCAAAAATGTTGCAGAAACTAAATACAGTAGACAACCAGTAAAAGGAAACTTTGATGCAGGATGAAAAACCATATATTTAGCTGGCCTGGAATTTGAAATAATCCCATACTAAATATCATGTTAGAAGAGGGGAGAAGTTGGAAAATGGTATAATTTATGTAACAATGAACATACAAAAACTGTTATTATCATGTTTACTGCGGGATCAGTCATGGATTTTAATAGCTATTATTCTGTACCTATGGTCATAATTGACAATCAACTCACATAACTTACGAAGATCATAATATATATAATTATCACATCAGAAAAATTTAAACTAGGAAAGACAGCTTAAAAATCCATATTTTTTATATAAATTAAGAGGTCAGTATTTGGTGATACTACTTCACTGACTGACTAATTTATTGAAACATGTTTCAAGAGCATTGACTCTCATCTTCAGCTGAAGACCAACTAACGCTGGCAGGTGACGATGTGATCTGGTTCCAATATAAATTCAAAGAATGGTGGGATGTCAAAATTCATGGCATGATGCTTATTCTTTAAAATGAAAATCTTTTCCCATATTGCTAATTTCCCAGGATTATTGGTAGGTAGCTTTCAACAGTTTGGGTTCTTTTACAATATCATGATTGTACATCCAAAAATGATTCGCAACTGTCAATGTATCCACCTGTTTATATCGTACATTTCTAAAGTAAGTAATTGTCTCCAAATTTCTAATTGTTCTGCCTATATATATACACGAGGTCTCTTCAAAAAGTATCGCGAATTTTGAATTTCCGCGGGCTACGTATATTCGATTTTCGATTGTTTTGTGACGTTATGTTGGTACTCATGTCCCTCACTTATGTTCACAAGCTCGGCCATTTTGAATGTTCAGTTAATTGTTGACTGCTATTTTGCTTGGACGTGTTTTGGCTCGTCTTCGATTTTTGCCAATTCCAAAAAATGGAACAAAGAATCTATATCAAATTTTGTGTGAAAAACAAAATTAAGTGCGCGGATGCATTCCGAATGTTGATTGTGGCAATTGGTGAAGCTACCTTGGACCAAAGCAACGTTTATCGGTGGTACAAAATGTTCTCAGAGGGTCGAGAAGATGTGAACGACGAAGAGCGTCCCGGACGCCCGAGCTCGTCAACAACAGACGAAAACATTGAAGAAGTGAAGAAAATAGTATTGGCCAATCGTCAAATCACCGTTAGAGAAGTTGCTGAGGACCTAAACATATCGATTGGCTCGTGCCATTCCATTTTTACCAATGATTTGGGCATGAGCATTTTGCGGCATTTGGGCCGCAAAATTCGTACCAAATTTGCTCAATTTCGACCAAAAACACCATCGCATTAACGTTGCTAAGGAGCTGTTTAACTCTGTCCGCGACAAACCCAAATTTGCTCCAGAGGGTCATAACTGGTGACGAATCATGGGTTTATAGTTATGATTTGGAAACTAAATCTCAATCATCCCAATGGATGCTGCCACACGAGCCAAGACCGAAAAAAGCGCGCCAAGTTCGGTCGAATGTGAAGGTTTTGCTTACAGTTTTCTTCAATTGCAGGGGCATGGTGCATCATGAGTTCTTACCACAGGGTAGAACGGTCAATAAGGAATATTACCTGCATGTTATGCGCAATTCGCGCTAAGCAATCCGCCAGAAACATCCGGATTTGTGGAAGAACAAAAATTGGCTTTTGTACCATAAAAGCGCCCCTGCTCACACATCGTTGCTTGTTCGGGAATTTTTGGGCAAAAACAACGCACTTATGATGCCGCAGCCACCGTACTCCCCAGAGCTGGCCCCCTGTGACTCTTTTTTTATTCCCAAAACTGAAGAGGCCCTGAACAGACCTCGTGTGTGTGTGTGTGTGTGTGTATCTGATTATAATAATTATAATCCATATCCATATAATCTATCTGAGTAAAGAAATCTTAGTGTAAAGGAAATAAAGTATGTAGGATCTGACAGAGTGATGTGGCTTGTGATAGTAAAGGGTATAGAGATCAGCAAATCTTAGCCATGGGGATTGTGTACAACCTATCAGGGACTTGAGATTTTTGCGACCCATGTTTTTATAAAAGTTTGGAAAATCGTATCAAAACTTTGAACCAGAAACATGATAATATAAATCTGATAATGAAGAATTCAATGTTACAGTAGGGGAGGAACAAATCTATGGAATTAAAGGAACTAACTTTTTAGAAAAATAGAACCTAAATAGACAGAAGCATAGTAAAGATAAAATAAGTAATAGAGATGGTGAAATATTAAGTGATTTCTATCAATTCAACAATGTAATAATGTGCAATGGTATAATAGGGTCAGAATAGAGGGGAGAATGTATGTTTATTAACCAAAGGGACAAAGTGTCATTGTTTATATGCTTTGTTCAAGGGATTTAGATAATAATCTTGCAAACTTTTAGGTTATGCAGATAGTCGTGAAGAGTTATCTTTTTCCACTAGTAGCAAAATTCCAAACAGTAAATTTAGGGGAAGAGGAAGAAGGAAAAACAAGGAAAATCTATAGAAAACTATAGGTGGCATATAGAGGAAGAAGAGAATTATACAGAGAATATAAACTCAAACAGAGGAAGAAACTGGAAAAATGAAATCTTACAATTAATTGAGAAGTGAAAAGCTGACTAAGCAATGTTGTGACTAGAATCAAAAGTGAAGTCAGTGGGGAAGACAATAAAAATTGGGTACCAAAGGAAATCTATAAAAAGGGGGTGGTATAACAAGAAGTGCCTTGAACCTCAAGCCTGAAAGAGAGGCCTCTGAGCAAAATTAGTCAGCCGTTTCACGCCCTGAGTTGAATGGAACGCTGATGAGCTGAGATGTTAAAGAGCGTCCATAAATAAATCAATCGCAAAAAAAGAAATGCCTTGTAGCAAAGAAAAAGGTGGAAAGAGAGTTTAGGAAGTGGAAACAAATGTAAGATTCACTGGAAAAAGGAAACTATTTAATAGCAAGGTGGGGGTATAAATGCTTAATCGAGGAGAAAAGGAAGGAGTGGAGTGAAAAAATTGAGCACAAGATTTATAGGCAGCAAAATAGGACAGTATAAAGATATGGGCATGGGTGAAGAGAGTATGGAGATTAAGATCATAAGAGAATATAATTGGTGTGAAAAAAATGGAGTGGGTACATTGAAGAATTAATAGGAGGAAGCATTTTGGTAAGGCAAGTAAAATTAAGGGAAATACACAGTTATGTTGAGGAGCTAGACCATGAAATAATAGAGACTGAGGTAATGGAATGCATTATAAACTTAAAAAGTAAGAAAGCAAATGGGATCAATGGAATACCAGGAGAATTCTGGAAAGTGTGGTATAAGGATAACAAAAGGTGAGCACTGTTGATAAAACTGTTCAGTGCATTTTTTGAGGATGGAAAGATACCATGGAACTGGAAACTGAAGGTGATCATACCAATTTTTAAAGGGAAGGCAGAGGTGAGTAACCCAAGCAATTATAAAGGCATTAGTCTCTTATCATTGATAGATAGTGTTTACAGGAGTATTAGCAAAACGATTACAGTCATGGGTGGAGGGAGAAAGGAAGTTATCAGATTTCCAAAGAGGGTTCAGAAAAAGGAAAATGTACAATAGACAACATTTTTATAATAAGAACTTTGGTAGATAAATGTCTAGATAGATAAAATTCCGAGTATAAAAACAGGGAAGGTATATTTGTTCTTTGCAGATCATGAAAAGGCCTGATACGATCAAAAGAGATGCACTGTGGACTAAGTTCAGAGAAATGGGAATGAGTGGATGGTTTATAGAACTAATATGGAGATTGTATTTAGGTAATAATTTTTGCATTCAGCTCAAAAGCATAAAAGTAATAAACTGGGTACCAAATTCAATCAGATTAAGACAGGGTTGAAAATTAGGTCTGGTACTATTCAATATGTTTATAGATGAGATAGTCAAAGAAATATGGAGGGAGAATTGGCACTGTCCATCAATTAATAATAAAAACATTCCAGGTTTGCTTTTTGGGGATGATTTCGTAACAGCAGCAATTATAAGTGGAGGTTTAAAGAAAGCAGTAGAAGCAACAGAGAATTATTGTAAAAAATGGGGCTTAAAAATAAATAAAAGTACATAAAAGTTTTTGGTATGTAAAAAATGAGAAACTCAGCAGACATGAGAAATGGTGGCTAGAGGGTGGTAAAATTCTAGTGATAAGGAAATTTGGTTATTTGGGAGTAAGGCTAAACAGAAATGAAAAATGGACAGAACAAGGAAGACTGCACTAGCAAAGGGAAAATTAGTTAGCAATAGTATAAGAATTTGCTTGAAGAAAATCCCAAGTATGAGTGTAAGCTGGTTAAACAGCATATATATTCTGCTACAATAAAATTGAAAATGATGCATGGGATAGAAATGTGGGGAACAGAAAAAGGGTGGGAATGTATAGCGCAGATTCATAGAGCAGTCTGTAAAATGATATTGGGATTACCTGGAGCAGTACCCAATGGAGTAGTCCTGATGGAAATAGAAAGGGTGGACCAAAAAGGTGTAATAATAAAATGCATTATGAAATACCGGCAAAGGACACAATTAATGGAGGAAGGAAATGTTCTCAAAGATTGATTGCTTGGGGGTACAAGAAAAAGGTAAATGGGAATGAAGCTGGGTAGGTAAATCAAAGGAAATTGTAAGAAGAATTGGTTTGGGAAAGCTAGTTAGTTTACAGTCACCAAAAGGGCAAGGCATGTGGAATAAAGTGAAAGCAAGGATTGGCAATATAAACACAAATATTTAGTAGTCTAAGAGATAAGAGTACCTGATGTATTTTAGGAGTTTAAAGAAAAAGTGGGATAGGAAAAAATATATTGAGGTTTATGACAAAATGGCATGGGCAAGTACAGGAACATTGATGTTAGGTGGGGTAAAAGTTGACAAATAATTGTGTCCACTGTGTGGTAAGGTAGACATAAACCTTCACTTTAAATTAGAATGTACAGAAACTGAAGGAGGGATAAGGGAAATGTGGAACAAGAAGTGGGATAATTTGCAGGCAGAAATCCTGGCATTAAAGATTTTTGGGATTAGCAGAAGAGAATATTTGAATCAGTTTAGAAATTATGTAGGGAAAGTAAGAGAAAAGTGGTCGAGGAAAGTGATCAAGCAAAAGGAAGAAGGTAAAAATGTAACAATGAAGGAAGATGATCACCTTTAGGGAAGTATTTGTGAAGTTCTTTTGATAATATGTACATTTAGAGTGATGTGGGATACATGTACACAACAACAGAGGTGTTAGTTTTATAGGATACTGAATTAACAAGCACTCAAAGATCAAGGAAATATTGTAAAATTATAATTGTAAATGTGTAGAAATAAAAAGAAATATTCATTCATGTGCATATGAAATCTAATTTTTGTCTGTTTACAGAATGCACTTGTAACCTTCTGGGTACTGATTTTGATGCCAGTCCATGTGACCGCAAAACAGGTCAGTGCCCATGTCGACCTAATGTAAAAGGTCTAGAATGTGATGAATGTGAAGAAAACCATTGGAAGATTGCAAGTGGAATGGGATGTGAAGCATGTGACTGTGATCCTGTTGGTTCCAATGCTGAACAGTGTAATCAGGTATGTATAATTTTTAATAATACAGAAAAATACCACAGAATCATCTCTGAAGTTCATTTGTAATATAGTGAATGAAATGCTATACACTTAATAAGGTTTACTTTCATCAGTCTAGCATTATGCTAAAAACAAGGATCAATATCATGGTGCATCTCTAAATTTACTTACTGTTCATTTTGTAGATGCTTTATAACAAGAAATATTTCTTTGTATAATTTTTTAACACATCATTCAAGTTTAGCACTTTTTGCTAGCTTACTTGAAAATGTTCATCATCAGCATTAATTCACATCAGTTCTCCAGTGTGGCATGATGTTGTCTCTTTGTAGATCTGATATGTTTCGAGATTAGGTCATTGTTATTGGAAGATAAAAATTAACCAAATTTTTCATATGTTTTTGGATGGATAAATTCTGCAATACAACTAATAATAGAATGTTACATACTGGGGGAAAATTGACACATTTGCAGTAATATCCATGACATCCACCATATATTTCTGTGCTGTCCTAGTCCATACTTCATCTGACACACAATGGATGCACCTGTACCTCTACATTGAAATACCAAAAAGTTAATTTGGACACAAAATAAAACAAATCTTGAAAAAGAGAAACTTTGTTTTACTGTGATAGTTAGTGGTGGTGGTGGTGGTGGTGGTGGTGATTTCTCATGCATTAACATACAACATTTTTTAACAAAATAAATGCAGATAAAAAAAAAACATTAATTTAAATATAACAATTAGGAACAGTGCCTTCTGCAATTTCAGAAGGCACTAACTCCAATCAAAATTTATTCTAATTTAATTGGCTCAGCCTCCCAGTCCAGTTCATCGGTAGCTACCTACTGGAATATCCAGGGGATCAGGCTCCAATCCAGTCAAAAACAAAACATTAAAAATAATTTATACATTCAATACAACATTAAGTTATATTTCCTGCAATACTATACCTTTCTTATTTTTTAATTAAACCCATTCTGCTAAATTCTATTCTTGAGATTTTTTTTTAATGGATGCTGTTTAACATCTCAGGTCATCAGTGTCCCATTCAACTCAGGGCATGAAACGGCCGACAAATCGGTCCTGGCCGGGTTCAAACCCGAGTTCTTGGGTGTAGGAGATAAGTATGGTAACCACTACACCACGAGGACCTACTTTTTGAGAGTTGCTTATTACTTTGGACCTTATACATACTAACATCGTGGTTGTTTGTGTTTAAGGATCCTGTTTAACTAATGCTTGATAACTAGTCTCATTCTCTCCACCACTCATTTCATCCTCCTTTCACTATCTGACAGTTGTATACCATTTCTCAAACACTTTCATAAGTATTTTATACCCATAACCATTTTTGTCTTACCTTGCCTATGTATTTTCCCAGTTCCTTAAATGTTTTCATCTCATTTTAAATTTAAAATTCTTCTACCTCTTATTTCATTTGGTAAATTTTTTCCACTTTCATAATAGGAATAATTCCCTCCAAAATTGCTTTGCTTACATTCTAGTGTACAATGCCAAGTACTATTTGGTGCTTCGCACATAGGCCATATCCCCTTAGTGTATCCATTTTTTTAATCCATTTCAATATTTACTCCTGTTCTAAACCATGCCAATCCTTACCTTCCTACCTTATCACAAATTGCAATATATCTTTCCCTTCCCCATACATTTTTGGTATACTATATAATTTCAGAGATTTTTTGGTGTTAAGATCTGCCCATATTTCCTGTTTTTCTATATCATCAATTCTTATTGTTATCTATTTCAAAAATCCTTTACCCAATATTTCTCCTCCATACCATACTAATCCCATGCCTGCTTCTTGTAGGATATTTTGGATTTTAGATAATCAAGTTTCTCTTCCTATAACGTTTCCTTGTGCTACCAAACAGTGATTAATTATATTCTCCTTTTCTAGTCTCCCTATATTATACCAATATTTCATTACTCTTTCTATAACCTTGCTTTTATAGCCCAATCTTCCTAGTTCATTAGGGCAACCTTGTTAGGTGAAATTCTAAATAAGCTTAGGACAATTATACAAAATAATCAGTTTATCATATTTATCCCTTTCCATCCTTCAGCTGGCCCCCAAATTTCTATTCCATACATCATTCTGCTCTCCAGTATTGAGCCATATATTTTTTCTAACCATTTTACACGCATATTTGGTATTTTGTTTACACAAGATCTGATTACACTCATGACTGCTTTTCCTTCTGCTGCTGCTTTTCTTTTTTGATCACTCCATTTCCCATTACTAGACAATCTAACACCTAAATAATCAATTTTCTTGACAACTTGAATTTCCGTGCCCTCCCACTACCGTTTTTCCAGTTTTTTAATTTGAAACCTTTTTTCTCACCATAATCTTAGATTTGTTTGTATTTACCTTAAGCCCCCATTCTCTACAAAATGTGCCTAAAGTTTTTTTTAATCCTACACTTGTTAAAGAACCTATTACCAAATCATCTGCAAAGAGCAGACCTGGTATCTCTATATTATTTATAGTTCGCAAATGTATATTACCTTCGCTAATTTCTTCTAGAACATCATCAATAAATAGATTGAAGAGAACTGAGCTTAATTTACATCCTTGTCTTAAAACTACATTGTTTGATATTTTTTCTGTAACCCTCCCTCTTTCATATTTAACACAAAATTTGTTTTCCTTATAAATATTCTGAATTATCTTTATAAAATTCTGACTTACTCCTTTATTTCTCAGTTTAATGCTAAGTGCTTCTCTAGAAATTGTGTCACAGTTTTTTCCAAGTCTGGAAACAACAAATAGATTCTACCTCTTCTATTACTAAGATATTTATGGACTAATGTTCTAATTATAAAAATATTGTCAACTGTTTTTTTTTTTTTTTTTTTTTTTTTACCTTTCCTGAAGTCTGATTGAAATACTGACATTTTCTTTTCTTTCTCTGCCCATTCTTGTAATCTTTTTGGTAACACTCCAGTGAAAACTTTTCCATTAATTGAAAGTAAACTAATTCCTCTATAATTTGCTGGGTTCCTAATATGATCTTTGTCTTTGTAAATTGGTGTTACAATTCCCACTCTCCAATATTTTGATATTTTTTCTTCAAAGATTATGTTGAATAACTGCCCCAGTATGTTTAATCTGTTAAGGTCTTCTACCCAAGCTTTCCAACATTTCCCTGGTATTCCATCTATTCCACATATTTTGTTAGGTTTTAACTTTTTGATTTGTTCCAAAACTTTACTTGAAGTCATTTTGCTATCTAGTAAGTCTATTTTTCCATAGATTATCAATATTGTAATTATATAGGTAATTGCCCATATCTGTCTCCTCTCCTGTTTGTCTCCAGCATTTTAGCTCCCTCTGTACCTTTCTTGTTGTATCTGAATATTCTTTATCATACCAGCTATCATTCACTTTTAACCTCCCCTCAAACACTTTCATTTTGTTTCGTGCTTTTCTAATGGCCTCCTCTATACTAAAAATACATTCTTCAACTTTTCTATCCTTTATAATGCTGACAAATATCTCCTTCGCCATATGCTCCACATTTTGATTTGACTTTGTATAGAATATTTCAGCTAAATCATTTATCCATCTATAGTGTTTTAATTGGATGCTAACCAGAAATTTTACTCCCTCCTACTTCTATCATTTGGACCTCCATTCTAAGTGGGAAGTGATTACTTGCACTTTCATATCCATAACCTCAAAGCCAACTATATATCTATCCAGACCTAAGATATATAACGTATAATCTATAACACTTTGCACATTTTTATTTACAAAAGTGAACTCTTTCCTCATCTTTCCCTTTTACTGCATTACACATCAAGAAGTTATTCTCTTCACAGAACTGTATTATTTTTTTGCCCTCATTATTGAAAACGTTATTATTACTGCAATGCTTCTCTAAATTTGCTTGTATTGGGCCCCAGGCATTGAAAGCTACCTAATCTTTCTTCCCCTATTTTTGCATTTAGATCCCCCATGAGCATTAGTTCTACATCTGTATATTTATCCTGTAATTCTTCAATGTTTTGTCTCAATTTAATAAACAAATTTGAATCATGAAAGCTTGAAGAGATAGGTGTATTATAAACAATATCTAAACACGCTTCTTCCATCACTGAATATACACCACAGCACTTTATCACCTCCTAAGTTCTTTTCAACCTTAATTTTAAAACTTTTATCTCTTCTCACAAATAGCCCTAAGCCACCAGACACCCGACCTTTACCTTTAACCTTCACCCCTTTTTTTCCATAATAATCATACCCAGTGACATTCATGACAGAATCCTTTAATATCCATTTCTGAAACACTGCAAACACATCTGCCCACTTGATTATCCAACGAATGTCATCAATTCGTATTTTTGCTATTAACCCTTCAACATTTGAACATAGGATAAGGTACTCTCCCTATACTGTACTCCTTTTCCCAAACCTATAGTGCTCCAATTTCCCTTTGCTTTCTGTAAGTCTCTCCTCTTTATCAGTTGGGACTCTTCATTTCTCTGCCTGCATAATACTTCTAAGGCATGGGACTGCACTCAACCCTGCCTCTCTCCACATATTCAGAGCAGCCATAGAATCCATTACTTCTGTGTTGGCATCATTGCAGCTGTTGAGGAGACTGTACAATGCGTCATGGTGATGTCATTAGCTGTTCATCTTTACCCTTCTCTCCTTTTGCCATTTCTTCTTCTCTGCCGCCACCTTGTATTCCTGGACTTTGATCCTCTCTGCTGACTGAGCCCAGAACTATTACATTTCATGCATTTGTGTCCTGTTTCTTTCTGTCCATGAAAAGGTTCAAACCCCTAACATATGCACTATTGCCTTTTTCTCTGACTTTTTTCATTTGTTTCAATAAAGTAGCCCTATATTCCCTTTCTTCTTTCCCATAGTCTTGCTTAAATAATATCTTTGTACCCCTTCGTAAGTGTTTTTGTACTTTCCAGCACCATTCATTTAGGTGGTACACTTGACAAGTATCAATCTTAGTCTAACTCCCTTTCTATCTATTCTAACAGAGTCACGTATTTTCCAGCCCCATATTTATACCCCAGCTTTTCTTAAAATATTTCTTCTACCTCTTGCCAAGTTCTCTTCTCTCAATTTTCCTGTATTCCAAAAATTATGTTTACTTTTCTGTTATTTGCCTCAGCTTTTTTCTGCCTCCTTATCCTTCTGTCATGGTTTATGGGATCTTGTTCCGCTCTTTGTTGGCAGCTTGTAACAATCTCTCTCATATCTTCTGTTAATCTGCTTATTCTCATTTCTATCCTCTTCTCCATCTTTCTTAATTCAGTAATTTCTTCTGATATTCCCTTTAGCATTCCGACGACCTGCTCCATTTCCAGACTGGGATTTAGTTCTACTCAGCCAATCACTAATAACGCCATCAACACAAAGTTGTACCAAATCATGGTTACTTGATCATTGGAACCATTTTCTTCATCCTTAATTTTTCTTTTATTAAAAATTCTGATGCAAAAGATTTTTGACAATATACCTAGTGCACATGGAGCAATATGTAGACATGTCCATCTTTGATCAGCTTCTGCTTGCAACTCTCAACTCTTAGCTAGTTTTTTTTTAGTAAGTTTTTTTAAACTTATGAAGAATCATGTGAAAAATAGCTGCTGAATATATAAATTTCTGATCTACCACTTTATTTCTTTGCACTTTATTTCTTCTTTATTTCTTGCACTTTATTTCTTTGGATTCTTGGAGTGGCCAGAGAGATGACAAAAAATTTAATGTTGATTAATAGCATGTATGTAAGATAACAAGATCATTCACACACAGATCATTCTCCAAATTGAATAAGTTTGTGCAACCTCTTGACTTGTACTTTTAAGGTAGTACAAAATTGTCATTCCCAGTCTGGAAAAATGCAAATTATATATATGAAGTAACATGGGTTTGAATATCTCACAACTTCTACAAATTTTATTTTTAATTATTTGTTGTATGCACGACCATTTAAAATATAAGGGGAAGTTTTAATGCTTGTAGCTTTAAAATGTATACTGCTGCCTTAAGACATTTTCACTTTGGCTATAAAAATTAAATGTTTACATTTGAGACACAATTTGATCTCTTAAAAATTAAAATAAAACAAAAACAAAAAGAACTTAATACCCAGTCCAAGACAGCGAGTTAATTATTCTCAGCATGAAGTCTACCAGCCAGTGAAAATAATTTGACCTTTCTGTGAGGGAATTCATGTGCCTTCATCCCTGTGCCATAGATCAATGGACATCTTGAAAGATTAGAACTTTCAAAGAGTCTCGTTTATTTCTGCCTAAATGTTCTCATTAAGGTTCGATTAGGTTAGTTGGGAGGGTGAGGTATCAGTGAGATATCCTCTTGCTTATCAAACCAGCACTGAACTATCCTTGATTTGTGTACACTATGGATATGCTGCTGGAAGAGGATTGTTCCATTGGGATACCTTGCTCTGGCAGATGGGAATAAAATGAATTCCAAAATGTTGCAATAAGTCAAACTTTTTAACCTTCCATGTAGTTGTTCAAGGTATCTAGAACATTCAAACAAAATCCAGCCCTAACATGAGACACTTACACAATCACTGTGAGCTCAAGTAGCACGTTGATCATAACCATGACCATGTGATCACTTTACATGCACTGGGTCATACAATGATGTATCACTACAACTTTATCTGTGAAAATTACTCTCTGCCAGTCAATGTTCCTAGTATCGATGGCTATATGCAAGATGGTCTATGATGTGTTCATTACACAGGACCTCCTTACATGCAACTAAGTAGAATCTCTTTAGCGATTCCTTAAGGTCTGTAAAGAACCATGGCAGGCTACCTTCAATTGAACAATTCCTATGTCTGCCTGAAGACTTTCATCATCCACCTATGTAGATAGTCTTTTATGGCATGTGCTATGTCACTTTTGCACCTGTCAGTCTTCCTTGTATTGCTGAGCCCACTGCCTTCCAGTTTGTTCTGATATGATGAAAACACTACATTACTCAAAGTTAATATAATGAAGTGGTATGTCTGCCCATCAAGGCAGATGTACCACTTAATTGAGAGAAAACATGTCAACAGCAAGCAGTCCTGAGAATCAAAATAGATCATTTTTGTTTGTGCAGTTGCTAAGAGGGGTAGTAGCACTTCATAGCACATGGGTTGAGTGGCTGCCTCTAGAGTAGAATAAAAGAAATAATATGGGCATTTGTAGCACCTAACCTAACATTCTTGTCGTTTAAATACTGTGATAGAAAGTATTATAAGTATACCAAATAAGTTTATTCTATAGTAAAACATGTTTGTTTATTAAATGACTACATAATAATTCTTTATTTCAATGAAATGAAAAATAACAGGCATTTCCTTTTTTAATCAGTTAAAGGATGTTATCATTGAAAGAAATATGGTAATTTTTTATATATAATTTATCTTAAAATGATACTTAATATTTATTTTTCATCAATTAAAAACAAAGAGAATGGAAAAATATATAAAAAAAATATGAGGTTCAAGTGCAAAACAGATGTGAAATTCAAACTTGAATAGTTTCCAAGATGGCATCCCATTTGATGTATATAAGCCATTCATGCACAGCTGCAATGTACCTGTAGGCTTGCTGTAGGCAGTACTAATGTCTTCTTTGATCACTCTCCCTCTAAAATTTGTCATCATCTTAGGTCCTTGATTCAAAGGGGACTTGTTCATATTTTGCGATTCAAGAATGAGACCATTCTTTGTTTGAGCAAGCGTACAAATGACATTGGCATAAAAATAGTAATTGCTGATGTTCAAATAGAAAAGTCTAATACAATGAACATTTTAAGCTTATTATTGGACAACATGCTTAAATGGGATGAACAAATTCTGGGGTGTGGTGCATGAACCTGATAAGCCAGAAAGGATATGTTTAGAGAAATAAGAGAAAACATTGAGCAAAATGTTAATGAACAATATGCATAGCAACAAAATGTATTTTTATTCAAGAATATTCTATATATATTATAATTGTATAAATTTTTACATGCTGAAATGAAATATTAAACAAACTATTCAAATAAAATACGAATATTGACTTCTGACATTCTCAACCTTTCAGTGCAAGAACCTGATTTCTTTTAATTCCATAAGGTTCTAGTCTGCTGAGTTATCAGAGAGTGGGCAGATTGGTGGTGGTGGTGGTGGTGGTGGTGGTGGTGGTGGTGGTGGTGGTGGTGGTGGTGGTGGTGGTGGTGGTGGTGGTGGTGGTGGTGGTGGTGGTGGTGGTGGTGATGATGATGATGATGATGATGATGATGATGATGATGATGATGATGATGATGATGATGATGATGATGATGATGATGATGATGATGATGATGATGATGATGATGATGATGATGATGATGATGATGATGATGATGATGATGATGATGATGATGATGATGATGATGATGATGATGATGATGATGATGATGATGATGATGATGATGATGATGATGATGATGATGATGATGATGATGATGATGATGATGATGATGATGATGATGATGATGATGATGATGATGATGATGATGATGATGATGATGATGATGATGATGATGATGATGATGATGATGATGATGATGATGATGATGAAGAAGAAGAAGAAGAATGGAGGAGGAGAAGAAGAAGAAGAAGAAGAAGAAGAAGAAGAAGAAGAAGAAGAAGAAGAAGAAGAAGAAGAAGAAGAAGAAGAAGAAGAAGAAGAAGAAGAAGAAGAAGAAGAAGAAGAAGAAGAAGAAGAACTTCCATTCCCTGGTTTAGATGAGGGAATTGTTCCCTTCATCTTAATTGTGTTGGGGAACATATTTTGCTCCTCTGGAATACAGTGAGATGACTTTCTTAAATCCAGGGTATTTATGTTCAACACTTTTAAAAAGCTTGCAAACTTGAGCTACATAGTATCAAACACCAAACATATTCTAATTCTTAAAATCTTGTTTCATTTCAATCTGTGCCTTTTCAGCCTTGCATAGGTGGAGTTCTAATTCAGATTTAATTTTAACTTTTCTGCTTCTGGTATGTCACCCTTCAGAGACATCTATATTTTATCACATATCTTATATGTATGTAAGACTAGGATGTCCAAGGTGCACATTAAAGTCTGTTCTAAAAATGTATGAAAAAGTGAAATATGAAACAGGTTTCTTGGCCAGGGATGCACATTTCTCCACATAGAGTTTATTTAGTCACTTTTTTGAGAGTTCTGGGGAGAGGAATTTCCTATGTGGGTTATCCTTTCTTGTGAAGTGACTTTTATGTTTGGGCAAAAATTTATGAAGTCATGTACACCTTGTTTAACCTCTTCAAATGTCGTGTTGGGCCTACTTTGATGGCATTCTATTTTATCTACTAGAAGTATACTATGATGTTTTAAAGTATCTACTGTACAATTAAGTTTGGCAAATTTTATTCCTAAAATATTTGCCAGTGCCTGTTTATAAACCTGTACTGTTTTCGCTTCAGCCAGAATTGTGCACTCCACTGTAGTCTCTCTCTCTCTCTCTCTCTCTCTCTCTCTCTCTCTCTCTCTCTCTCTCTCTCTCTCTGTCTCTCTCTCTCTTGGACTATAGGAATATTTTATCTTAGGTTTAATAATATTAATACAAGATGTTAAAAATATCTGCTGTTCAGTACAGTTAGAAAGATTGTAGTGTTTTGAGCGAATGTTTTTTCTCGCATCTGGATTAATGTTATTAAAGCATTTCCTGTGACAATTACAACTTCTGCCTTCAGTTACTGCTTCAATTTCTCTCCCTCTGTAGTCGATATAGCTACTACCTTCTTGTCTCCTTGTTGCCTGAACATTATGTTTCCAAAATGATGGATCATATTTTCTTTTTCTGCCTCTTCCTTTATCTAGAGTGAGTGGAAACAGTGGTCATTAATGCCCACAAAAATCAAATATTATTCTATTTAACTTATGTATGTTCTATGGCTTATATGCATTGAAGTTAGTATCTCATATTACAAATTGCAATTGAATATTTCTACAAAATGTTAATAAGTTATTTAACTTCCCGGTTTCTTTTTACTAATGGTGAGTCTGGCAGAGCTGCATTCATGAGCATATCCATAGATCCATCCATGGTAATACTTGTTGAAATGCATCAAGTACACTGTAGTATTTTTTATAAAAATGTGCATTGTAGACCTAACACTTCTGTTCTAGATTTTATATATATATAGACCCTCTGTATGACTGTTTCTTACAGAATTTAATGATAGTGTGATACCTAATACATACCAGTATTTTAATCAGAAAAGCATAGGATATAATGAAATAACAATAATGACCATTTCTAACCTCTGTAATAATAGCTGTTTTGTTAGAACAGTTCTTCATTCTTCATTTTCTTCATTTTCTTCTTCTTCTTCATTTTCTTCATTTTCATGATTAGAAGACAAAGAAAAGATACTGCTCGAGTCACTTTCTGCAGTAACATATCAACATTATGTATTCATTTCGACAGCCCAATTTTAGTAGTTAATGTTGTTAACATGTTTATTTAAAGAGAATTTAAAACATGATAAATGAATGTAATTTCTGTGTTACCTGCATCAAAATTGCAGAACATTGAAAAATCAAATTTTCTAGTTGCTGAAATTTGTTTACTTCCAACTGCATCCATTTTGTTTGGGTTAATCAGGTTCATGCATTGAACAACATGTAGATCATCAACTGCAACAAACAGTATTGCCCTCTAGTGTCAAGAAAAGGAAACATGTTGAAGCTAGTTATTTGTACATGGATAGCTGATGGCAGGATGAGTATATATCAATTGCTAACTGAATTTTTTAAAAATGTGGGCTATCAAGTTCATGCACCTCATCCCAGAATTCATCAGAGTTTTGCAAAGATTTCTAAACATTGTAATATAATAAAGGCTCTCAAATTTTCTAAATAGTTTTTTTTTTTTTTTTTTTTTTTTGGGTAGTGTTTAACGCCAGTTTTTACTACTGAGGCACCACAGGCGGTGCTTTCTAAATAGTGAAACAATGATAACCATGTATTACAGTCTCATACATTCCCATTTATTCTATAGTGCTGAGCCCTGGAGATGTTCTACAAAGAAAAATATGGATTATGTACATAAATTACACACATATATGTAGTTAATAATGAAATATAGAAAACATTCTTAAGAATAGTATTATACATTACATCCATGAGCATTGGCTTAATATAACTGAAAGCACATTATACTTAGTTCACGATTATAAAATGGCTAATCTTTTCTGTCACTCTACACACTTTAATGGGTTTTAGGCATTCTATTAAAGCCAGAATCACATTATATAAAAATAAAACTCCATACTGCAAATCTTAAACCAAGAATTACACTCTGAGTATATTATAACAGAATATTTATCCAAATCATAATATCCTTCTTAATTGTATATATACATCTCCTGATGGCAATATTGACTTATTGAGAAATTTGATGCATTATTCAACATTATAAAGAAGGAGCAGAGCATGTAATCATATGGCTTAACTTTAATATAATTAATATAATTATATATAATATAATTTATATAATAATAATATCAAACATTTTGATATGGCACAACTATATAACACAAGCTTCTCTCAATAGCCCAATCATATAATTTAGTGTCTGTTGTAGATAGTCCAACCCATTTAACAAACTCTGCTATAATCTGCCTAGATCAGATCTTTTTAATGGTACACTAGAGAATTTTTAATAAGCAACATAGAAACAGGAATATCAGAACATAATACAATTTTATAAATATAGAGCCTTCGAATGGACACATGGCTGGCTTAATGGGAATTTGCCTACCCTTGCTGAACTGTTTCTAACTGGTCCTATTCCCCCCTCTCCATGTGTGGCTAATCAGTTGACATGGAGTCTTTGGCTTAACAGAATTTGAAATATTGTGAGACCACGTGTTTTGGTGTTATAATGTGTTAGTTCTGTTATAATGCAAAAAAGTTGGTATATTTTAGCATACAGAATCTTCATTGATTCCTATGTGATAAACTCTTGTAGAGAAATGGCAATTTATAGACATATTCTCTGCTGTTCATGCACCTCACGGAGAAACATTTCATAATTGTCAATAGTGGAGCTGTGCTTGATAAGGTATTGAAAATAAAAGGTTGTGTTCTTACAGAGGAAAAATTTGATGACATCAGAGAAAGGATAAAACAAAGTCCAAAGAAATTTCTGAGAAAGCTTGCACAGGAATCAGTAATTTTGCAAACCTCAGCTTGGAATGCCACTAAACTTTTAAAATTAAAACCCTATAACTGTAGTTCAGGAATTACAACCATGCAATAATGTGAATAAAGTTAATTTCTGCAATTGGGTATTGGATAATGTTAATGATCAATATAATCACCATTTAATTTTTTTTAAGGATGAAGCATGGTTTTATTTACATGGACATGTAACTACTCAAAATAATAGATATTGGAGAGAGGAAATTTCCTATCTTGTACATGAAATGCCATTGTTTAGACCAAAAAGTTGTTGGTGTGCTGTGAATGCTTATAGAATTATAGAACCCATATTTTTTGAAGATACAGTGAATGGGCTGAAGTACAGCGATAACATAATCACCATTCCAAGAAGAATTTTGTGACTTGAATGTACACAGGGCTATTTTCAACAAGATTTTGATATAGTGCATACAGCTGATTTCTCGTTAAAATTAATGGATGAAATTTTACTATCAATAAAGGATTATGGCCAGCTCTGTCTCTAAATCTTAACTCTATGCAATTTCTATTTATGGAGGCCTTAAAAAATAAAGTGTATCGGAATTCGCATACGTTAGAAGAACTGAAAGATAATATATGGAGAGTAATTGCTGCACTTTCAGAAGAAGAATTAATAAGTGTTAATGCAAATTTTCTTAAAAGGTGTGAGATGTGTGGCAACACAAGAACATTGTTTCAAACGTCTTCTGTGACGAAGATATGTGGTTATTGTAGGTTTTTTTTTTTTTTTTTTTTTTTGAATGTAGTTTAACATCTGTTTTTACTACTGAGGCACCACAGGCGATGAACATTGATGATATATGAAATGGAATGATATATTGGGAAAGGATTTTTTTTAAGTTGGGAAACATTCCAGGCCTAAGTTTAAGGTGCATCCCCGGCATTTGCCATTTATGAGGACTGAGGAAAACCTGGAAAAAACCTAATTCAGGGAGGACGGGCCGGGCAGGATTCAAACTCCAGACCTCCTGCTCACAAGTCCGTGCCTTAATGACCTCGGCCATCCATGGCGGTTTTTTGTAGTTATAATTTGCATGAGAAATGTAAATGCATTTTCTATAAATATCCAACTTCATTGGCAAACAGCATGTTTCCCGGTGCTAAGTAAATCCCTGTTAAACTGGCCACATGTCCAAAAGAGGGCTCTGTATTATAAAAATGAGCAGAAGCATGTAATCTTATGTGGTGACTTTAATATAAACATTTTGATATTAAATACAAACTTCTCTTACAGCCCAGTCATAAAGTTTAGTGTGTTGCAGATAGTCAACCCATATAACAAACTGTGCTAAAACCTGCCTGAATAAGATCTTTATTAAAGTTAAAGGTAAAGATTTATGAATAAGTAACATACTAGAAGCAGCAGGAATATCAGATCAATATTTTTCACCCTCCATACATTATACCTTACAAAACAACAGTCATTGGAAGTTCAAGTAGTTAGCAAGCAAGAACATACTTCTTAAGATCTAAATTACATTAGGTATTTATTGAGTAAGGATATTTAAATGTTAATCATGTAGATTATAGGTTCCTAGATACTGTGATCCATAATTATAATGCAATATTTCCAATTAAAAATTTTCCTTTCCTGTCAAATTGAAACAGAAACATGGATTACGAAAGGGATTTTATGAGAAACATTCAAATATAAACCATTTTTAAAATTAAATATTTTCTTACCATATACATGTACTAAACAAATTATGTGCAGTAAAACTTGTTCAAAACTGAATCCCAGGTAATTGAAATATTTTTCCAAATTGGCCAAGTTTCCGCATTAAAGATAATACAATACCATACACTTAATATTAAACTTATGCATATTGTACCATGCTTCATACAATTTATATACTTGTAGATACCTTCTCTAAAGTCTTCGTAATTCTGATGAAAATCACTTGATTATTTCTATATATATTTATTTATCACAATTAATAGGTTTACATGACACATATTGTGAACCGTACTTATATGTTGTACACTGTCCTTAGCTGCTTTATGTGATACATGAAATCACATTTATCTCTGCATATGAAAAGACTTGTTTGTATTTTCATTTAGCAATAGTTTGTTCAACACAGTCCTTCACTCTTTGCAATAATTCCAGCAACAGGGGGGAGTTTGAATTCACTGTGAATTGCAAGACATCACTGATACATTTTAGAACCTTTTGATAAAATTTATTTTCTAAGGAACTTCTGTGTTTCATAATTTTTCCTCTTCTAGAGTATCTTCCTCATACTTCTCTCTATTCCAAATTGTTAGTTCTGTTGCACAAGTGAAGTTGTGGGTGCAGAGGAGGCCATCATTTTGAATATATTTCTAAAGTGTATGAAGTTTTCTGCATTTTGTTTAAATTGGCAATGGTTGCTACATTTTCATGTGCTTCATTTAATGCATAACTTCATCTTCACTTCCAAACCAGCAAAGCACTTGCAAACAGTTTCAGGCTTAATCTTCTTTACCACCAGATTGATTCATTTTACTGCATCCAAGACTGTATGTTCCGTCAGCTTCAGATGTTTCCAATCAAAGACTGTATCAATGGTTCCTTTATTGGAATTTGAATGTGAAATCACCCTTTGGTCCATTGGTTATGTAATGCTTGTTGAGCAAGGTGGAAACCATGCAAATTTCGCATTTGATAATGTGATTATAAGATGGCAAGTGGCATTATCTAAAAAAATCACATGACTATTTTGCTTTTTTATTTTTGCATTGAAAGCACTTAGCCATTTTTCCATTTTGGAACTCACCATCTAGGCTTTCTTATTTCTTCACCATGTGACTGGAAGCTTAATGACATGAATGTTCATAATACATCAGGGTTTTGCTGCTTTTCCATTCCCCAAGCACGTTCCCACACAACATAATGGTCAGCTTTTCTTTTGACATTTCCCCCCAATACACATTTTGTGGCACGATAAAATATTTTGTTTTGTACCCATTAAGTATTAGAATGATAGTTTGCAATAGAGTATATAGTTTCTGCTTCCATTCAATCAGTGCACTTTCTTGCACATCTTTAGCTTCTCCACACACTTCAATGCTGTGTCTTCTTTTGAAGCTGTCCAGCCATTAAAAATGCTTTAAACACTTTATTCCCCAATACTTTAGCAACAGAAAGAACTTTACTCAGTAGCATTGTCCAGAGATGAACATATTCTATGCTCGCGCACTTACAAATCATTTCCACATTATCTCATTTATTTCTATGTTCCTCTTTTTTTTGGGGGGGGTCTGTTTCCCTTCAGCCATTTGTGTTTAATTGTATCTTTGTTGTTTAGTGTTTGATAAATTTGCATTTCACTGCATCTAAACTGAACAATATATCACACAGAGAATGTTTATCTTTTTCACTTTCTTTGATTACCTTCACTTTTTCACTTGTTAACGACACATACCTTTAAGCCATGATGTTCTTGCTTCAAATGCTACAAGTCAACTGATGGGATGCACAGTAAATTTGGTAGGCTCCTTGCTTTCAAGTCAAATTGATTTACTGTACCGTTCTACGATTCCAGGAAATACCCTAACCAAAACAAAAATGACTCATTAGCTTAGCTCACGGTAAGCTGATCTTGAAGAATGATAGAAACAAGACACCATCTTCTGCATTCTAATGGTAACAATAGGGGTGCAAACCATCTAACAAAAAAAAAAAAAGAGTCGTCGCAGGATTCTACATGTCGATCTGAGGATTTTGGAGATGCTCGTAAATGCTATATTCATAAGCGCATGCAGCTAGTGCAGTGGGCACTTTGCCTGTAAGCATTAAGCATCTGATAGCAGTGGCTGAGTGGTTTAGAAGGCATTGCTCTATTGCGTAAGCTCCTGGGTTCAAGTCCCACAAATTTTTTTAACATTGATTTAATGAGTGTATATGTAGAACATTATATTTTAATGTATCATTTGATGTTAATGACATTATTTATGCACACACAAAAGCGTAATCACAAACTATGTATTCTTTACAAATAACTAAATAAATACATTAACAGAAACATTTATCTTCTAAAGTGAAAACATATAGAAATAAACACAAATTATTACCTGGTGTATGAACCCTCAGTATGTATAACTACTTTCAAACTTAGATGCATAAATATCAGATTTCTACAGTAATGTGGATGAGAGGCTACAACATCCCAAGCTTTTTGAATTTGTACCCATAAGCCTTCTTTTGTCCTTTGTGCATGTGTATGGAGTGGGTGTGCACATATTGCATTTAGATAGAACAAATACCAAAGGAAATACACATGCACGCACGCGCACACACACACACACACACACACACACACACACACACACACACACACACACGGTGCCAAAATATATACACACTTCAATCAAAGAAAAAACTGTATTAACATAATAAAACTGAATTCATACAAACAAAAAATGATGAGCACTAATCATCTTAGACTTTTACAGTTACAACATTTGCTCAAAATGGCCACTATCGGCATCGATACACTTCTGAGTATGTTGAACTACTGATTGAGCAACGTTTGCAAAAATGTTCACAGCAATTGCAGCACATAGTGTTTCAATTTCTTCCTGAGGTGCTGCCAGTGTAGCTAGTTTGCTACGGTATACAACATCCTTAAGAGTTCCCCACAGGTAGAAGAGTTAGATCTGGAGAACGCAGTGGAAACTCAATCGGACTTCTTCGTGAGTGATCTGCGGTGAGTGCTCAAAATGTTCAAAACCATAGCTGAGGACGCGGGGCTTGTTGCTGTCCGAGTCTCCCAGATCTGCCCTTGTAAACATTGCATATGGTATCATAAGTCTCAAATTTGACTCAAATGTGTGCAGCTGGTAGTCGCATTGGGGGTTCAGTTCTGTACACACGCTTTCATTGCCTTTGAACTTCAACAACATTCTCATTCTCGGTTTTCCAATACCATCACTTCAAAATTTCTTTCCGCTGTTTAAACAATCTATGATCCATTTTTTTGTAGCAATGCTAGCATAACGTAATATGAGTTGTATACATTTACAGAGAACCATACAATAATCTTGACTTCATTTGTTCATTTTTGATTTACCTGTCACGTAGCAATGTTATCATAATATATGTGAGTCACGTCTGTTTACAGAACATCATACTACACATTACTGTTGTTTTTAGGCCCAACTTCTAAATATATTAAATAGATATCTGCTGTGAAAGTTTGTATACATTTTTTGGCACCCTCAGTGTGTGTATGTATGTATTTTTTGTTGATTTGATTTATTTATGGATGCTCTTTAACATCTCAAGTCATCAAGAGTCCCATTCAATTCAGGGCTTGAAATGTTCTATAAATTTTGCACAGAGGCCTCTTCATTCAGATTTGTGGTTCTTTTGCTTGCTGTAAATCTACTACATGGGACCCACAAATTTACTTATGAAATTGTTAGGATTGTTGTTTAGTATTAAAATAATTTCATCATCAATATTAATAACAATAATCTTGGGTCTACGAGGCAAGCTATAGTTGCCGCTAGACCATCAGGATGCTCGTGCACAATTTTTTTTTTAAGCTTGCTGTATATGAGAAAGAATATTACAAAACTAATTTGTCATAATATGTTACAATTGTTTATTTAAAAATGCTTCATGCCGGGAGGTGAACCTGTTCTCTTAACCATGGCATCACTACATGCACACTGTGCCACAAAGCTAATGGACACACACACTTGTTAGCATATTTAGTGCATGCCATATAACACAACTGCTTCAGTGGCTACAAAGTCTTGCTGGTTACAATGTGAACTGCAAGCTGTAACGTGTAGGACTTAGAAGAATTATGCATTCAAATGATGGATATATATATATATATTTTTTTTTTTTTTTGAAAAGGGTGATCATTTGGATCCCCAGCCACAGTAGCTACCTTATCCATTAACATGTAGAAAAAATTAAACTTCATTTTATGAATATATTTCCACATATAATCATTTTAAAATATTGTTTCCATTTCCAAGTTGAAGAGATAACCGTTTTATTAAAAAAGCATGGTATCATGCATTAAATTCACAGGAACCAATTATTTTTATACACGTTCCACTTTAAACAAGGTTTACTGCATATCACTTTGCTACATAGTTTCCTTAAACAGAAATGCATTTTCTGCACCAGATGGGTAGTTTCTTTATTCTTTCATCAAAGAAAGAAAATAGGTATGTCAACTGCCAGTTATGCACAAAGTGCTCAACCTTTGCATTGCCACTAAATCTTTTCCCTCTTAATGTTTCCTTCAGTGGTCCGACATGTAATCAGAAGGGGATAAATTGGGATTTTAAGGAGGGCGTTTCTGGGGAGGGGTTCAGTAAATTTTACTTAATTGATTCCAGCTTATGGCTGCTTTATGTGGCTTTGCATTGTCATGCAGAAATAAGGTATCATGAATGGGTAGCTGGCACCTTTTGTTCCGGAATGTAGTGCTGTACACAAGTTTCATCACAGGTCACAATTTGAATCAAAAACTGTTCACCTTCTTCCTCAAACCAATCCAGAAGCCTCTTGACTGATGTCCTTTCAAACAGTTTTCTGTTCATTAGTCAGGAGACATGGGACACTTTGTTGACATATTCGGAAATCCTAGTTTTTCAGAAATAATAGTGTGTGCACTTCCACAACTTATGCCCAATTCTGAAGCAATTTTGAGCAAACTATGTGTCAATCGCTTTCCACAAGATCTCAAACAGCCTGAATGTTGCCTGATAATGCTTGTCCCCTAACGATATGTAAGATTTTCATTTTCCACTTCATCAAGACCACTGAGGAACTTGTTGTGCCAGTCATACACCTGGATTCATGAAAGCATAGCTTCTCCAAAATGTGCTTGAAGTGTGGACAAAATCTCAGTCAGTTTGACTTCTTCTTTGGTTAGAAAATAGATCATGATCCACTGTGCAAAAGACAGTGCAATCTCTTAACTCAGGCTTAGCACTACTGGCTATGGTATGACCAATGCGAAAGTATCCATTGGATCTCTCCCCTCCACACATCACCACCAGACTACCACTATGGCTCCTCTCCTCCTGGCCCAGAGAACAAAAGTCCAATTTAAATTTGAATGACCCTCATAATATCATGCATGAAAATTTGCTTATTTAGGGAAATAAATAATATCACATATAATCCAAATTTTAAAAATTATTTTAAACATTATTGCAGTATACTAAACAAAGTTATTGCAGAAGCAAAAAAGGCTAGAAAATAATAAGATTATAAAAGAAAGTAATAATGGCAAGGCATTGTGGGATGTGTTAAAATAGAAATAGTAATATTAAGAACACTACTAATAAAATTACATTATTGTCTTTAAAAAATACAATTACTGATTCGTCGGTCCTGGTGGTGTAGTGGTTACCATACTTGCCTCCTATACCCAAGATCGCAGGTTCGAACCCGGCCAGGACCGATGGATTTTTTCGGGCGTAAAAATCCAAAGTATGGCTTCCTTTGGAAGGGAAGTAAAGCCGTGGGTCCCGTGTCGTACATTTGCGGCACGGAAAAAAACCTCAAGCCTGAAAGAGAGGCCTCTGAGCAAAATTTGTCGGCCGTTTCAGACCCTGAGTTGAATGGGACGCTGATGACCTGAGATGTTAAAGAGTGTCCATAAATAAATAATTAAAAAAAAAATTACTGATTCAAAAAAATTACCTTTATTTTTAATAAATATTTTGCTCATATAGCTACCAGATTATTGAAACAAAGCACTTAAATTATATTAGTTGTTCTCACATTGTAACTGATTGTGCCTGCTTATACTTGCACTCTGTAACTAAAATGAGATGTTACATGTTATAACAACCTTAAGAATAAACAATTCTGTAACTGATGAAATTCTAGAATTTCTTGTAAAGCAGTGTGTAGAATATTTTATTAAACCTCTGACTAATATTTGTAACACACAATTTTTAATCGCCTGTTTTCCCAAAGTACTAAAGGTAGCAAAAATTAAACTAATGTTTGAAAAAGGGTGGTGTAATTTACACTCACACACAATTGGTTTTCAAAAAGAGAAGACAAATAATGCAATATTCTTTATTCGGAGGAAACATCTTAAATGCAAAGACAATAAAGAAAATGTTCTATGTCCATTTGTAGATCTTAATAAAGCCTTGGATGTGGCAAACCATGACTTCTTGCTAAAAACCTTGAAGCTTATGGTGTAAAATGAGTGATTTGACATGTATCTTAAATTTAGAACCTCATTTGTAGAATTAAGTAGAATGCAATCTGTTCCACTGTTGACCAAGTTCGGTGTACCACAAGGCTCAATAATGGAACCTGTTTTATTTTTATTCTGTATTAATGATCTCCCAGCATAAACTTCACATGCAAATATGGTTCTGTTGAGAAATGTCATAGAAACAAATGAGTGTGGTGAAAGGCATGGGGAAATCCATCTGGGCAATGGATGGTTTGGGAGAGAAGAGATTGGAGGGTGATATCATTGCCCTTGGAAATAGAAAATATGTATTCAGAGGGTGATTTGTGTGATTCTATGAGATTTTAAGTTAGAGTAAAGGAAGTGTACATTTGTGTATAGAAATTTGGCAATTGTGTAGGGAAGGTAAGAGAGAAGTGAGGGAAAAAGTGGTTAAAGTAAAGGAAGAGGGTAAGGACAAGATAATATTGAAAGGGATAGATATAGAAAAGTAGGGTCTACTACATATACAGCCAGGGTGTTAAATGTATAGATCCTAAAATAACAAGCACTCCAAGAATAGTTGTATAATTTGTAAAGTTAATGTAAGATAATTTTGTTGAAATAAAGCATTCATATGGTTGCAGATGATGCCAATCTTATATTTAGGAACCCAATTATAGTTTTTGCAAGCCTATATCAGTAATGCAATGCAAAATTTAAATAATTAGTTGAGATATAATAAGTTAATATTAAATATTGACAAGACCTAGCTACATAAATTTCAATAAACATAGTTTTCTTAATAATTCATGCAGCATATAAATTGAAAAAAAACCTATAACAATCTTAGTAGTATAACATTTTTTGGTGTTATAATTGACTCAAACTTATCTTGAAATAAACACATTATTTATGTACATGTAATAAATTAAGCCAAATATCTATGCAATGCAATATTAAGTAGGAGCTGTACTACAGATATTTTGAGAATATATATTTTGGTTATGTATATTTCATATTAGCTTATGGTATACCTTTTAGGGAGTTGTGAGTTTAGCATCTATGGTCTTTAGATGGCAAAAGTAACTATTAAGAATAGTACAGCAATTACCATCCCATGCTCTTAGTAAACCAAACTTTTAGGAATTAAATGTTATAACATTACCTTCAATGTATACCAGGTGAGTCAGTAGCTCCATCCTTTTCTAGAAGATAGGCTACCCTCCAAACAGCATTTGAACTTTATGTCCACTTTCTTCACTTACCAGCTATTATTTGATGTTTTTAGATAAATGAAGACCCTAAATTCAGAGGAAAAGCAGTTTAAGGGACACAAGGTACTCCGCACTAAAGTACAACTCAAAAACATAGAACTGAGAACTGCTTCCAGGCTTCCAGACAATTTTACAAACTTTTGCATTACAGTATACATAGCCATGCAACTGAAAAAATGCCTGTGATAAAATGGACGTAACATATGGGTCCAGTGTCAAAATCAGTTTAAAATAAAATGGCAGAATTTTGAAAATAGAGAAGGATAGGCTTTGACAAATAGGAGGCATATCTGTAATGAACACTGTACAGTCAAGAAACATAGATTATTAAATAAAAGTTTATTAAAATGTTTGCATAAACTACTCACCAACATCTGAAATAACTTATATTATAGTTAATGTAATTTAAATAATCATGTTACAACATCCAACAAAGGATTACAACTGCCTTAAAAAGCTATATCATACATGCAAAGCATTAAGGTGGTACGAGCATCTGACTTGCAAGATCTAATGTTGAACCGAGAATATATTATCAATTATGCATCAAAGTGGTTGAATGGAATTATTCTACTGTGCATTAACTACCAATAACATGGGTTAGCTTCATTGCATTCATCATGTTTTGTTTTGTTTTTTTTCCTCTCCCTCATTAAGGCTTTGAAAGCAATATCATAATAATGTATTTTTAAGAGACCCTGAGCTTTAATGGAACTATAATAGTTCTTAGTTATATAAATTTTGTCATGAAAAAAAATAGATAAACATAACAAACTGTTATATTATGTAACAATCTGATTACTTCTAGGTAAGTTAAAAATGATGGCTTTATTTCCCATTTGACTGGTATTACACTGCAAAATGATATTTTGAAGTAGACTGCCTTCACTCCTCAGGCTTATGCTGTCATACAGAGTTTGTCCAGTTCTTTGCAATGTATTCAACAGATGAATACGTGGATATGCTCCTTGTCTATGAAGAGATGTGCATGAATGGACAACAAGCTCAGCATCTAGACCAGGGAAGATATTCAAATAGGTGACAACCAACAGCAAAAACTTTCCGGAATATTAAAAGACATCACTTGCAAGGATGCCTCCTGTTAGAGATGCACCTGCGACATCCGGTGCTAATGCCAAAGCTGTTTGAATGCCATCCTGAATAATCTGCATAATAGTACACTGGCAATTACAGAAGTGGTTAATATTAGCCAGTCTTTTGTGGTACCAAAACTGCATCCTTATCATTTGTACCTACATCAAGAACTCCACAAGAGAGACTTCGAAGCTTGAGTGTACTTCTGTGAATGGATGCTAGACCAGATGGCAAATAATACAGAGCTCGTATCCGGAGTCCTGCATTCTGATGAATTGAGATTCCACAACAATGAGACCGTAAATTGCCATAATATGTATTATTGGAGTCTTGATAATCCCCACTGGGTAAGGAAGGCAGCATTCTAATGCAGTGAGGAGTGACTGTCTGGTGTGGAATCTTGGGTGACCACCTTATTGGACCAATATTCTTTGAGGGGCATCTAACAGCAGCATGCTACCTGTCTCTTTTCTGCAATGAGCTCCCAATGCTACTAGAGAATATACCACTGGAAGAGCAAAGAGCAATGTGGTTTTAACACAATGGTGCTCCACTGCACAGGTTGATGATCATCTGCAATCATCTAAATGTGACAAATCCTGCTCATTGGATAGGAAGACGAGGATCAGTCTCCTAGTCAGCCACATCACCTGATCTAACTCCTCTTGACTTCTTCCTCTGGAGTTATTTAAAGAAACAACCTTACAACCATATGCAGGGGAGCCAGAAAACCAGAGAGTCTTCACCAATGTATTATAGTGGGCTGTAGATCCATTGCAGCTGCCATGTACACCAAATCAGATTTCCAAACAACAACATGCTCAGGTGCATTAACCAAGAAGATCATCAGTTTGAACACTTACTCCATTAGAAAAGTTGTATCTAGGCAGTGGTATTCACCTGCAATTTCAATCAAGTGGAACTCTGGGTCCTTTCAAGGCAGATTAACATACCAATCCAAGATGATATTAATAACAAAATACATTTCTTTGCATTGCATCAAAGAACTAATATTGCTACTATTACAACTTCCATGATAAAGTGTGATGTGTAATTTCCTTATTGTCTTGGATCAAATGTGTATGATTTTTATTCCATCTTCTTCAAATGTGCCTATGTTGCATTTAAGCACTTACCTACCTGTTACCAGCAATAAGGAAAAACTAAACAGTAATAAAATATTAAATACTAATGAAAAGAACATCATTGCAAATTAAAATGATATTAACAATGTTAAACATAATATTAATTTAAAACAAAAAAGATTTATTAATATTACATTGAAAAAGAAGTGCACACTGATGACTCGAACCACCTTGGCCACAGATGGATTTTCTATCAACCACACACTTGTTTCAACTGAGCTATTTAGGAGCATGAGAGTTTGATAGTAAGGTTAACATAATATGAAGTATTTGCTTGTCAGCAAATATTTTCAGTTATGCAAAAGCTTCATTGGCATGAACAGTTTATTTAAGAGTGCATTAAAAGACAATACTATAACATCTACCGTATTATTAATCATTTTACTAGGTGTGCAACCAAAGATATCCATATAACCTCAACTTAGGTATTCATTTTTTACACTAAAATCTCTCCCGAAACGCATCTTACTTTTGTGTAAGAGAATGGAGTTTAGTGCAAAAACTTCAGTGAGCAACTAAAGATGGGAGAGATTCTCCCGAAACGCGTCTTACTTTGGTGTAAGTGAATGGAGTTTAGTGTAAAAACTTCAGTGAGCAACTGAAAATGGGAGAGATTCTACTGAAATGCACCTTACTTTTGTGTAAGTGAATGGAGTTTAGTGTAAAAAATGAATACCTAAGTAGAGGTTATATTGCCACTCCATTGTCAACAGCTTCATAAGTACAATATTTATAAAGATATCCATGTTACAAAATTTACACAGATATCATGATGACCAAAGTTTTCACTTTAGAGTATAAATTGCAAATTACACGAAACTACAAAAGTAGGGGCAGCTGACTCACCCGTGTATACATGCACGCATGCGCGCGCGCACACACACACACACACACAGAGAAATAATAACTAAAAACATTTTAGGTATAAAGAAGATTATTGTATGCATTATATCAGATCAGCAGGGTAATACACTTAGAATATCACAAATTTACAAAATTATGTATCACATAATTTAACATAAATACATAACATAAATTATGTATCACAAAAAGGTCCATTTCTTTAAAATAAATTACCATACTCATTTAAAAGCACTTCAGGTGCAAAATTTAAAAAAATTATTAAATACCTATAGTTGAAACATAATTTTTATACTTTGTATGAATTCTTGGAAACTAAATTATAGAGCTAAATACTTAATTAGCTAGTAAGTGGATTTAATATGCTCCACTTAAACCATTGAATTGTACAGAACATGTTTCACAGGGCTTCACCCACATCATCAGCATACTTTAATGGCAAGTGGATAGCTAATTAAAATAAATTAATTGTTTTACTGTATTAGTTAACTTTAGATTTATAGAGCTATATACATAATTACAAATTTTTAATATATGTAATACATTTGTAATTGTGTATTAATATTAACTAATGCAACCAAATGTAAAACTATACAATATCAGTGAATAAAAATATGAAGTAAAATTAAATAAATATATATAACACATATACAGAGTGCTTTAGAATTTGACCTTGCAGATTTGGAGAATTTCGGAAGGATCATACAAAAAAAAAATGAGATGCCAAACTTATAGTCCGCAGGCTCAAAATTTGAAGATAATATATAATTTATTAATTTTCAATGATACTGGCATCACTGTTCTGCTATCAATTAGCTTCTAGCAAAGGTGTGCATGCCATTGATAATAACATAAAGCATTTGTGACTATGCAAGCTAATCATACAGAACTTGTGTCTGTTTAGCTTGGTTAGAAAAATGTAGATACTTCTAAGCAGAGAATATGTGGTTTGAGCTTCATATCGTGTGTCTTTTTTTTTTTTTTTTTTATTGTTTTTAATTTTGTTACATTTCCAGAAATTTTAATTTGTTACATTTTAGGCCTACTGAGAACACATTTAGACTTAACTGTTTAATGACAGATATACAATCATTTGTGACATGAAAATAAATTGGTATTGAATAATGCTATAACTTTCTATCCATTTTGTACATTCAAAAATACAACCAACAATGACCAAAAAAAAAAAAAAAACCACCAAACCAGAAATAGCTGAATACTAAATCCTAGCATCTACCAGAATAGCCAAATTGATAACAAGAAGCTCAACCATTATCCCGATAAAAGTGTTATACTAGTCACAAAACAGGACCACATATGAAGGTGGGGTACGCTGAAGGCTGTAGCCAATCATATTTCTTCTCCACCCCTCTGCATTGCAAATAATGATACACACTTGTTACTTACTGCAAGTGAAAATGTTCACTTTATTAATTACTGTCAAATTAGTTAATTATAATACAAAAATAAAAATGGTATAGCCTAAATGTTTACAATGTTCTGGTCATAATGTACAAGTCCCATATTTAGTGATGCATAAAATGTGAGGAAATGCACATCCCAAGTACAGAGGAACTGTAGATTTTTTTATGACCATTGAGGCTTGCAGTTTAGGTAGAACTTTCAAGAATATGCTATGAAGCTCTTTCTGCTATTCAACAAGGGGTTGCTACAGTATTTAAGCCTCCTAAGAAAAACACAATTTAGAAAAGAAATTTACAGGGCTAGATGACTTTCCAAAGGACTTTTTGTGCAGGATAATTTTGAGATATTATGACAAGAGGCAGTATCCAACAGCAAAATAATTAACACTAGAAATGAGAGAAAAAATTTATTAGAAAGTTCAGTGAGATTTCTGTATAATATAATGAAATCCATTGGATTCAAATATAGGAAAGCACATACTGGTAGGAAGCTCCTTATGAAAATTAGGTACATTGTAGCTGTTCATGTTTAAATTTCTCAGGAAAATGTACCAGCTTAAAGATGCAGGGGACACTTGACTTCATGTGTATTTAAATGAAACATAGGTGAAGATGAAGAGGAAACTCTTGAACTTCTAGCTGTACCTTTGCCCTAAAGTAACACAGCAATTAATACCATTAAGTAAATATCTCAATTCTTTATGATTTTATTTATTAAAAATTTAATGAAAATATTAATGTTTCTGATATATGCACTTCCTCTCCCCTAGTAAATGTCCACCTAGCTGGGATACAGTGTGCTGTGGATACATAGGTCACCTACCATAAGCCATCATGTTTTGTGACAACTTAAGTACACAAGAATGGTAATGATACCCTGCCAAGGTCTTAATAGTGGAATAAACAGGTTGGAGGGAGATAGCAAACCTACATGAATGCAAATTTGTTTCTCATTTCACTACTTTGTATGCTTGCATAGTGTAAACTGTTGACCACTCGTATGTTTACACAGAACATTTTTTATAAAATTCGAGCAGGTCATTTACAAGTTTTCCATATAGTAAAACATGAATTCATTTGCAGACCTTGTTGATATGCATTTAATGTGGTGAAGCTAGAGGGGATGAGGCTCTTTCTTCCACAAGTACTTGTGCAATGACACATGCCATGAATACAAACAGCAGTAGTGTTTGGTGAATCCTGCAGTAGGAACGGCTCCACCCATTTCACCTTCCAAAGATGCAGATCTTGGAATCAGTTGACTTTGGTCTCTGGTTACAGTTTTACAACAGGGCATTAAATCATCATGGTGAAAATCCACACTGTTTTTCCTCAGTGCTGTTCACTGACGAAGCCACTTTCACCAGAGATGGGCATGTACTCAACCACAGGAACAGCCACATATGCGATTACAAAAAATCAAATTCCCTTGTCAAGACACATAGTCAGCAGTCAGCACTTTGTGGGCTGGCATAGTTAGTGGCCATTTAATTGACCCACACCTTCTCTTTCTTTATGGCTAAATGGGCAAAGGTACCTTCAGTTTTTGATTAATGTATTGCCTGTATTCCTGGAAGACATCCCTCTAGAAATATGACATCACAAATGTGGTTCCAGAATAATGAGGCTCCTCTATATTTTGATAGAAATGTTTGACAGCATCTGAACGTTTTTTCTGACTGTTGGATTGGAAGAGGCGGTCCAGTAGCCTGGCCACCATGCCACCTTGACATCATCCCCATAGATTTCTTTTTATGAGTACACTTTCAGTGTCTTACGTTCAAAACACCAATTGCCTCTAATGAAGAATTGCTGGTGAGGATATTGACTGCTTATGATGAAATGCATGACACTCCACGTTCTTTGAAAGGGTGCAGGACTCATTTATATGCCAATGTCTCTGAAGAGACATTGGCAGTTGGCATTTTAAACAATTCCTGAATTGTTCTGTAAGTGACTGTCAAAACCTGAAACAAGGAAAGTTTTGCTGTGCAATCATTTCACAATATTTGGTTTTTCATACATTGTAAAAGTGTAAAATATGAAGTGCATATCTTTTATTCATTTTTTAACATCTTTGCTCAATCTAAAGTCAAAACTTTTCATCTTATTCCATAATCATACCTAGTATTTCCAGCTTTTACCCTTTAAGAAAAATTATAAGTTTCTATTTTGTTTAAATTCTCTTTTCACATTTCTCTTTTCAAACATTTGCAAGTGCACTATACGCTGCAGACAAACAAGGAAACAGTTACATTCAATATGTCTTTGTGGCACCATAATTCATAAAATTACTAAACCAGAACTGCAGAAATAATTGTAAGCAACAGAAACCAAAATGTGGGCTTTTGCAATAGCATAAACAAACAAAAAATAAAAATGTAATGCACTCATCAAGACTCGAACCTTGTGTTTATTTTCAGCTCTGTAGATTGAAGCACTGAGCTACAAAGTAACAGCAAGCATATTCTAACTGCTTACCCACATTGATAATAAAACTAAGTGGAAGCCGAATCATTGGTATGCTATCCCATATTTCCATTGTAAGGAAATTTGAGCTTGCATATCATAGGTTCCCTATATATAAATAATTGCATAGCATCCCTTTGAATTTATGCATTCAAATACTAAAACATCCTGAATAACTTAAAAAGAAAAAGACCATGTAAATATAATTTAAAAATGATAATTAAATGGTATTAGTTTTGCAGAATCAGAGGGTTAGCGTATAAGAAAATTGTTATTTACATATAGTATTTAAATATGTAGGTTCATGATGGAAACATCATTTAGAAAAGTATATGTGAAAATAATCCATATATCAAAGGTGATGTACTCTATATTAAACTACCAAATGTAATGAGAAATATAGAAGTAGAAATGTGTAAAAAGAACAGTTAGGAAATACCTAACAAACAAAGCACTAAAATCCATGCAGGGATATTAAATGTTAGAACGAAATGTTCTCGAAACTGGTTCTATATATTATGACACGTAAGTGAAGCATTTAGAGTGTGTAGTTCAACTAAACCATATAATAATATCAATTATATGATTGGCTTCACTGTGCCAGTTCCAATTTAATAAATGTTAATTTTAACAGCTGATGATGTGGAAAAAATGTACACGAAACATACGTCCTGAGTAAAATCTCATTTAAGTGAAACCAGAAAGAGTGTTCTAATATTCTGACTCACAGAGATTATTAGAGCATGTTTCACTGTGTTCAATTCCAAATTGAATTAATATTGAAAATGTTAATTTGTTTAATAACTCTAAAATGTTTCATATGCTCTTTCAATACAAATATGAGGTTTATAATATTTTTAATATTTTGTTATATGTTTTTTAATTATACAGTTTATACCTGTCCCTATACTGGATCAGTTTGGTAGCTCTTAAATTTTTCTATATATTGTTTCCATGTAAGTATGACTTTTGTAATATTTTTTATGATAGTTTTGTAACATGATGCAGTATATATAACTTGTTCCTACACTGACTGTAGTCTCTGGAATTATATGTACACTCAGTGGCAGAAAAAGTGAAACAGCAAGCTATTCTTTGTATTTTTTTACAACACTAAAGTTTGGGTTCAAGCCTTGTATAAGGTCAACTTTGTGACATTACAGAAACTCTATAACATTCCTAATGGCTAATCAGTGAATTGAAAAAGCTTTAGTCCATTCCTTGGAGCCTTTGTTTTTTTGATTCTGATTTACTTGCCATTAATTTTGCTCATAAGGTGGTTTTTATAACAATCACTGCAAAGTGAGGTTTTAATGTTTAAAATTGTTGCTGTGCATTGTTGTGCAGCTTGATAATTTAAAGCATTCAGGGTTGCCTAGCTAACAATCATAAGTCAGTTTTAACATTTTGAAATGTATCTTAGCACTGAAGATGCAGCAAGGGCTGTGGCATTAGTGGAAGATAGAAGAAATCTACGTTAATTTGACAATGTCATTGACATTTCTCATTCCAATGTATGCAGAATTGTCTAGAGGTTCAGAGAGGATGGTATCTATACCAGGAGGCCTGGTTCTGGTCGTAGAAGGAGCACCTCTGATCACGATGACCACTTTCATTTATTGCAAGTTCTTCGCTATCGGCACCTCTAATCGCGATGATCGCTTTCATTTATTGCAAGATCTTTGCTATTGGCACGCAGCATTGGTGGAGGCCAGGAATAATTTTCTGCAAGTATGGCATATTAACATCAATGAAAGGATAATTAGAAGAAGGCTATACGAAATGAATTTACAGTCCAGGAGACCTGCAAAAGGACTATTGCTGAACAGGGAACACCATATCTCTTGGATGCAGTTTGCTCACACCCATTAAAACTGGACTATGGAGGTATGGAGCACAATGCTCTTCACAGGTTACAGCAAGTTCAATTTGAAGGCACCAGATGATAGGAAGAGAGTAAGTAGAAATCCAGGAGAACATTATGCATCCTGCACTTTATCTTCACCTTTTAATGGATGTTCAGTATTGGTTTGGGCATGGATCAGCATTGAAGCAGTGACAGAATTGGTGTTCATCAAAATTGGGTGACTGACAGCTCATTGGTACATCGAGGAGATTCATACTGATCATGTCCTTTACACTCATTATAGATGACAACATTATCCTTATGCATGATAATACTCGTCCACACATTGGTCAGTGTGTTTCTGAGTTCCAGGATGTGATTGGGATGGAACATATGGCATGACCAGCATGCAGTCCAGACCCAATAGAACATGCCTGGGACATGCTTGGAAGGCATGATAAGGGTTGATTACCAGACTCACTGGCAGATCTTGGGCAGCACTTCAAGGAGAATGGGAACTGATACCATAGGAAGGGATCGCAGATTTTATCTGGAGCATGCCTGACTAATCACAGCTGTAATTAAAGCTAGAGTTGGCAGCAATTTTTACTGAGGCCATGATTATCTTGCACAAACAGTCATAAAACCAGAGAACCATTACAAGTATCAATTTCCAACATTTTTAAAAAATTCTGTTTATTGTGATGTTTGACCATGTTTGAAGATTTTTTTGCATTAAAATTAATAATGAAGTAGAACTCATGCTTAAAATACTCCTTATGCATTACTTGAATGATAAAACATTGTTAAATAATTATTAAAGAAATTCAATATTAATATTTTTGTCTTCATTTCATTAAACAAAATATAGGCAGTGAAACAGCTATGAGGATAAAATAAACTACAGTAAATTAGTGATAAACTGACCATTGAAATAAATTGCAAATGATGAAAAGATTTGAAATGGTGAATGAGGGGGAAAATAAAGATGTATATATTTATTTATTTATTTATTTATTTTAAAGTCCTCTGCCAAAGGAGCAGGGAATTGCATTTGTTGAGCCAAGATGGTTATAATAATTATTACAGTATGATTGGAGAGGAATGATTAAATAAGTAATAATTAATTAATTAATTATTGGAGTTGGTGGGGTAAGATTGATATATTATTGATTGATTGGATTAATTAATAGCGCGGGCCGCTATTGCTTGGGCCAGCTGTTGCTATGTTTCCCATCCATTGTGGATTATTCCTTGTTACAAACGGGAATAACAACCATGTAGGTGTGCTAAATTTTCTTGATCCTGTATCAAGGCGAAGAAGGGAGGATAGCTTGGATGATGGACAACACTTCACGAAGTAAATTTAAATTGCAGTTTATTCATGGTGGGTTTCTTACTGCCTATGTGCATTACTATATGTTAATATGGAAGTGTCTGAATGTTGCTTCTCTTTAATCTCATTAACTGCCTTATCCACACCAACATTTAAAGCCACTTAGAATTTGCAACAGTGTTTATCTCCTATAACTGCTGAATTGAGCTTCACTTGGGCACGCTTACTTGTAATTATCACACCTCTCATAGTATCTTTGTCTGAATTATACTCTCATTATAACTGTCTCCTACACATGAAGATTCACTCAAACGATGCAATTTAGCACTAACACTTATCGAGAATTATTGCAACTTACACGGTATTTTACACATGCTCTCGGGTCTGAATTTATACTTGGAAACAATGCAGCCTGTTATCTATAGAATCTAGGCTTCCAGTAAGGTAGCCTACCTCCTCTGAATCTAAACTTCAAGTGATATGGCCTCTCACCTCCGAACCTGAACTTGAAACGATGCTGAGGTCCCAAATTGCCTCTTTGTATATTTTTGAAATTTTAACAGTTAAGATGCTGCAGTATTCTTTCAATTTTTTCTAGTAGAAGTATGGAGAACATTTCTTTGAATTCCATGCTCGTATTGGCTGCTAAAACTTTGTAGATGGTATTTCTGATTTGCTCTTAAATGAATTTTAAGTAAAAGTCTGCCCATTCATAGATTTTTATACCCCAGACGGTTGTTCGACTCGTTAAATGTTGCACACTTGCATAGTGTTCACCAAGTGACCAAGTTTGCAATCAGATCCCTTTAAATGATCAAACAAAAGCAATGCTCCTGGCCTGTATATAAAAGAAGAACTTTGAAGTGACCCTTTGCTCCTTTGTTAGGAGTTTTACAAATGTAATGGTGTTAATACATAGTTATGTTATGCAATTCTAGCTAAAAAATACAATGATATATACATTTTAATACTCTTTTTGGATATTTACACACAAATATATAACATATATACATTTTCATTGGTGAACCTTCAACAATACCATTAAAAATATTTCATTTAATATACAATAAAAGAAATGGGATAAACATAATAATTTATATACATTATGAAATTCATAACTCTGATAATGGAAATGATTATGGGGGTGAAGCAGCATTACTTCCTCATGGTAAGGCATCTCATAGTAATAAGCATGTTACTCTTGTCAGGATGCTGTAGCAATAGAAAGTCCTCAGTTATACATTTGGTTTGCAAAATCAGTGCTCTACCACTGATAGACCAGATAGAATGGGAAAAATCTCTCTTGTCACTGCCAGGAATCAGATCAATCCATCTATATTAATGTTATTTATACAACTGGTGGCATATGAACTTCATTATGGCTTGAATGTGTTTGCAGAATGAGTCAGTAGCAGAAATGTGTAATTACGCAAGAACTGTAATGAAGATCATTCCACCAGTTTTATTCAATATTTTATCTGCATTTGTTTAACAAAATAACTACATCAGATTATTTTTAATAACATCATTCTGTTTTATTCTAATGCACTATGATTTAATACAGAGTATGCCACTGATGGACAAGATAAGAATGGGAAAAATCTCTCTTGTCACTGCCAGGAATCAGATCAACCCATCTGTATTAATAGTTATTTATACAAGTGGTGGTATATGAGCTTCATTATAGCTTGAATGTGTTTGCAGAATGAGTCAGCAGCAGAATTGTGTAATTACACAAGAGCTGTAATGAAGTTCATCCCACCAGTTTTATTCAATATTTTATCTGCATTTGTTTAACAAAATAACTACTTACATCAGATTATTTTAATAACATCATTTTGTTTTATTCTAATGCACTATGATTTAATACAGAGTATGCTTAATATTCCATAGATTATAGTTGAGTTAGAAATAATATGGTAATGTTAATTTATCCTGACTGATCTGATATGTGTGTTTTATTTCAGTTTGATGGGCAATGCGACTGTAAGCCAGGTTTTGGTGGTCGGCAATGTAATCAGTGCCAAGCAAATTTCTGGGGAAATCCAACTGTTGAGTGCTACTGTAAGTTAAATAGAACAATATACTGTTGGGTCAAGTACATTCATTTACCTGGTGGGCAAAGTTCAGCTTGATAGTATTTTGTGCACAATGCACTGGAATCAATAGTTTTCTCAGCAAGTGGAATGCCACTTGAGCAGTAATTTTGATGGAAAAATCAGTAGTTGATCAACTAGAATTTTGCTCATTCTATATAATACTGTAATTATCTGGTGTTCTTTGATAAAATGTGGCTAGAATGTATTGAGACATCCTTGTCCAGTATTTAATGCATGTCAGGCATTATACAGAATGAAATCAATACTAATGTTAGAGTTAAGATATTTATTTAGCATATATGATATATTTGTGACAATTTATGGTCCCAGATAATTTATTATGTCCAAAATGAGTAATTTGTTGGGGAGACAACAGGAAACTTGAAAAATGATATTGGTGAGGGCTTTGGAGATATAAATGTATTGTTTTGAATCAAGTTACTCCCTGAGTAACTGATCATAACTCATTTCAACAATATAAAATTGATATCATATAAATGAAAATTAAAAATATGATATATTTATTGAATACTAAGCAAAATACAAAATAGATAAAAGTCTATAGATGCTGGTCCTGGTCACTTATTCTGTAGACCACTACAATATTTCATACAATCATGCAATTATAAAATTAACAACTAATAAACCGTAAAATTACAAATATCTTCTAACTTTTTATTTCAGTGATCTTGAAAGCCAGAGGGCTTACTATACACCAGTGAGAGGAGCTGCACCTTTGTAAACCAAAAGGCATACCTCCCCTTTCCCTTCTCCTATTCCTTATGCCATATAAGACAAATTATATTTATAAATAACATACTTAATTTTAATAAAAACTATGCTTCCCTTAATTTCATGCTTGAATGATCATTTATTTTCTATCTTCAATACACAATCCCTCCCTAGACTTAACATATCTACAATTACACTACATTGCTCACTGATCACATCCATTAATTATATAATTAATTTGACTTAATGCTCTTATGCTCCACTTACCATTCAATTATACAGAACATATTTCACAGACCTTTGCCCACATCGTCAGATGTGTGTCGACTGCTGAATTCGTTGACGGTTGAATGGACTTGGTGTAGCTCTCGCGGACATTTTATGAACTTTTGGATTAATTTGTCTTCTGTTGGGATCTCGAAGTTCATAACCTTATCTTCATATTTTTATAATTTTTTTTCCCATAATACCACATCTAAGTGTCTATCTACAAATTTCAATAATTTGACTTCCATTTCTATATCATGTTTATCTCTCCAAAAGCGATGTGCAACTGCTGATTTATCTATTTCATTGTACCAGATGTTTCTTCAGTATTCCTTCAGTCTAATTCCAATGTTTCTTTTTGTTTTGCCAATATACACTGGACCAGCTATTTTAATGCTCTCCCACCTTCTATTCACTACTTCATAAAATTTAACATTGCTCCTAAACTGCAAACAAGTGAAAAATATGAAATTTTGTACACATATTTCAGTTCTAGTCAGTTTGTAGTATGGGTATAGACACTGCTGTAACTGAAGTGGAGAAAGCTTGATTCCAGATATTGTTTTAGAAAAAATTGGAGTTTCAAAAATAGGTTCTGCAGTCCACAACATTTTTAAGTTTGACTTCTGAACAATTCTGTGATGAACATAAATCACATAAATATCTTTAGTTCAGAAGCATCTGCTGGTTTCCAGGTCTGCTTTATTGAATTTTTTTGACAGGCCATGTTACTGCACTTATGACTTGACTCACGCACAGATTCATCTCTTTGCACACATATTAAAAAATTATCATCATTCAAGAGAACATTTACATAATCTCTGATTTCACTTTCATTTTCTAATTAGGTCTGAATTAGATGTAAATGGTGGAATTATTGGAAATAACCTAAGATGTTGTGTATCTGTCACCTGACTTTGTTCTTCTGGTCTGTTGGGTTCAGGAAATTGGAATTTCACTGTTACTATCATTGCTGTCATAATTCAATTCAGGAATTAATTAATAACCTAAATTGACATTATAGAAAATGTGTAAAAAATTTTGCCTGCAAGAAACTTTTTGTTTGTTAAGCCATTGCTATAATTCCACAACACAAGAACTTCAAAGAAATGCTGACATTCACTGCAACCTCAAGTACTTGACATTGACGCGAGGCAAGGCTGAGATATTTATTCTATAAAACACCTGGGATAAACCAGACACTCTATCATGGGATAAATATTTATATGAAAGGAGTGCCAAATCTACTTCCATTTATAAGAAACAACACTAACTAAATCACACTAATGCATGGGAATGGAACATAAATGTAGTTATTTCAAATGTGATGTTAAACGCTGTGCACCACCCATGGCATGAAAGCAGATTTAAATGCTATATGTCATCTACGGTCCTGAATAAGTTAAATAAAATTTCTCCCAAGCTTTCTCAATTCCCCAAATTTCTATTCCATTGGATCATCTTGACCTACTAATGCCATATATATCTTTTCCAGCAATGCAACTTCCATCACCAGCATGATAACTAATACTTTGTTGATTAATTTATTGCATATTTCCCTATGCCCAATGCTGCATGTTTTGTTTATCCCATGTACCCTGTTTCCCTTAATTTTATCCCTAGATAAATAAAACCATTCATAATCTGGGTATCCTTCCTTCTCATACCATCTTTCTTCAGTTTACACCTTTTCTTAAACACTATTACTTTTTTTTCTGTCTAAATTTACTTTCAAACCCCACTTAATGTAATATATGTCAATTTTTTCAATTACTAGCTTAAACCTATAGTAGTAAACGAACTGACCAGTAAATCATTAGCTTAGAGTAACCTTGGGATGATGATGATGGGTTTGTTTAAGGGCACATGATTATGACAGTTATTAGCACCCAAGCGTGTAACGCTGGAATTTTCACATTTATAATAAGTGGCATATGTTTAATAGCCCTTTGTAACCCTAGCATTATGTCATCTATAAATATATTAAATAAAATTGGACTTAATTTATAATCCTATTTTAATTCTCCATCCTGATTCAACTATTTCAATACTTATTCTTCTGCAAACTTTATGCAAAAATGACAATAACTGATTTCCTTGTACCCAGTTTTGTATTCATTCTGTTAACATTCCTGTGAATATTTTACCAAAATTCCAAAGGGGTGCTATATCACTACTAGGGTGTTCCACACACTCTCTCCTTGTTAATAGGATGATTTATGGGTGGCTTCCAATTCTTTGGTATATTTTTACTGTTTTTATACATTGATCATTGTTAAACTGAAATTTTCCTGATCCTTAAAACCAGGTATGAAAATATTCAGCTGGTAGAGCATTCATGCTTACTATTTTATTCTTCCTAAATTTTAGTTGGTATAGCACTTCTAATTCCCCAAAAGACCTCTTCAATACAACTAGATTTCAAACCAAATTTATAGTCGCTAAATTACTTTCAAAATAACTTTTAAAGTAATCTATTTATTCTACTGGTTTAATAACTATCATCCCAGTTCAATCCCTAGTCTACTTCCTAATTAATTGCTAGATTTGCTGTGTGCTCTCTAATTTTATTTTAGTTTCAATTTCTCATGCTTTCTCTCTACCCCATTCTTGCTTCATTTGATCTAATAGCGTCATAACAACTCTTGCATGTCCAATATTTTCTTATCTCTGTTTCTCTCCCTCCACTTAACCAGCACTTAACTTATTAATTTTCTAATTTTCCTATACTTAGAATTGAACTAACCAGTTCTACATATTTTTTTTCCTTCTAGACCTCCTTATCTCACACCTCCTCTTGCTCATTTCAATAAAAGTTCACATAATTTTACTGCCTCTTCCCTCTTATCCAATAAATAGTTCACATCTGTATATTCATGCAATAGGAGCAATTAAGTTCAGTACATTATCAAATTTATCAAGATATTCCTTACTTCTCTATCATTACTATTGCATATTACTGTACATTCTAAATGGCATTTTAATGAGACAACCAAAGCAAAATGAGCAATATAACTTGTCACATTTATCAATTACAGTTGTTCACTAATGCTGACATAAACCTTGATTCATATTGTGAATGCATAATCTACTATACTTTGCCTATTGATAGTATCAATTCATCCTCCTTATCCTCTCCCCAACAACTCTTCAATATTATTAACCCATTATCTTCACAAATCTAATGAACTTGTTTGATTTGTTATTTTATCTCAAATTTTTCAAACAACCACTTCATAACTTTCAAAATAATTTCCTGCCAACTACCATATTCCCATAAGTGGAGTTCTTCAATTCTTGCAATAAGGTCCCCCAACAACAGGAATTCTACAAATAAATATTCTTTCATTTCTTTTGTATCTTTTTCTAGATATGAAAAGAATAATTGATTACACAACGGGGAGTTTTTGGTTTGATTGTAAATTATTTTTCATATTGATCAATCTTGAAAAATCTCATCCCCTCTTGGCCTTCTTTCTTTTGCTTTCGCTTTCCTTTTGAAATATTCAGTAACGAACAGCCACATCTCTCCTTAAATTCTTCAATTTAAGTTCAATTTTTACTGAGCTATTTATAAATCTTGCAGGTTGATATTATCATGTTGAATTCTTGTCCCTATTAACATCAATAAATGCATTTTTTTTAATAGCTCACTTCAGAAACCCAACCCTAACCTTCTCCTTAAACCCTCACAATTCCAAAATTGTATTTTCATAATTCTGTTCTCATCCATTACCTACTGCAAATCCCGTCAGTAATTAGTTACTATGGTGGATGTTTGTAACAATGATGTTTAATATAAGTTTAGAATAACTGAGTCGACTTTGTGGACTTAAAACACAAGCAAAAGAACACATCAGGAACATAAAACAAAGACAGGAAGAAAAATCAGCAGAAGCTTGGCATTTTTGGAATGAAAAACATAATATAAACAGGAATCCCAAACTTCTTAAAAACATTACAGGGAAAACAGAACTCGCTGTTTGGGAAAACGTTTATATCTGGAAGAACAAATGTAGCGTTTTCAACTTTGAAATCCCACCAAGTGACGTCTTAATTCAGAAGTTCATCCAACTGCCACCAGAGACAAACCAAACCACCATGAAAAACAAGGCCGGCAGTTGAACTGGAACTGAAGATGGGAGCTTCAGAAACTTAGTTTTCCTCTTTTAAAAACTATTAGTGATATAAGTGTTACAAAGTCGACTCAGTAATGATACTCTTGCAATTTCTTTCTTCTTTTTAAATTAATAGCCCCTTCATGAGTTTCCATTAATATATTCTCCTCTTGACTCAGTCCAGCATTTTCTATTACCATAAAATATCCACATAGTATAGGCACTATGCTATAGTTACATTTCATATTGACCTCTCTCCACTGTACACCTCCCATCTTTCTTTGTCATCTGATCTGCATTATGTAATAACTGCTACTCTGGTGCTGCTGATTAGTTTCCTTGCTTCTACATCCAACTCATCAGAATGTTCATGTTAAGTAAATCCAGCATCTGAACTCCCCAGTATCACCTTTTTGGAAATGTTATATTTAAATTTTTGTATTTCCACTGATTTATTTACTCTTTTGTTGACCACTTTTGTTGAATTCCTTTTCTGTATACCTTCTACCTTCTCACCTTCAATCCATAGCTGCAGGTTTTGAATATAAGCATTCTTTCCAGCCATCCTTGTCTCTTTAGTCCATTGGGCCAATTTTCCTTTCTTAATCCCCTGACCCATAGAAAGGTCCCAATTAATGAAGATATCTGTACCCAATCTCTCTCTCTCTCCCTTTTTTCTTTTCTTTCTTTTTTTTTTTTTACAGTGTTTAACGCCCATTTTTACTACTGAGGCATCACAGGCAGTGAACACTGATGATGCATGAAATGATATATTGGGAAAGGATTTTAATTTAAAAGGAAGCAAATGTTCCAGGCCTAAGTTAAGGGTACCTCCCCGACATTTGCCAATTATGAGGACTGAGGAAAACCTCGAAAAAACCTCAGCCAGGGAGGATGGTCCTGGTGGAATTCGAACCCCAGACCTCCTGCTCACGAGTCCATGCCTTAACAACCTCGGCCACTCAAGGGGTCTCTCTCTTTTCTTATCTTCACAAAACATCATATACAAATCAGGAAGATCCAAATTTTGCCATTATCATTCTTCTGCCTACATATCTTCCAGTATGAAATGCATGTACTATCTCCCATTTTCTTAATTCTATAAACATTTATTTTTCTAATATTTCTTCTACCTGTTGACTTGAAGGATTTGCTTGACCTTCATTTGAATGTTCTTGGATATTCTCTGCCTTTATTTTATTTATTTATGTATTAAGCAAAATATAAAATCAATAAAATAAAGGTTTATAACGTTCTGGCCTGGCCACTTTTCTTATAGACCATCTAAATTTCTAATGACAACACAATAAATTATAATTATTAATGTATAAATACCAGAAGCTTCTCAGTCCCTTATTCTTGTGGTCAGTAGCCAAAGACATATTATTATATCATATTATTAATGTTAATGAGGGGAGCTGCTACTTCTGCATACCAGGGGATAGTCCTCTCATCTATCCTTTTCTATAGCTCATAGACAAATTGATTGCATCTTTTTAGGTCATTAATTAGTTTCCACTTAATTTGTGTTTGAGTACTCCGTTGTTTCTAACTTCAATTCCTAATTCTTCATTAGGTTAGACTGTCTTTGTAAACTTTCATATCAATTATTAACAAACTGATCAACATTTATATTTATTAAATAGAAATGTGAATTGGAACTTGTACAGTGAAGCTAATCATATAATTGAGATCACTGTATAATTGAGTCGAGCTACACACTCTTATTGCTCCACTTAGTTATTATAAAATATGTAGAATTGGTTTCATGAACCCTTTGTCCACATCATCAGCTAACTGTTGACTGCTGGATAATTCATTATGCTGTAGGAATGTGGATTCTGCTCTGGTGGAGGTGTGATGAACCTAAAGTTTACATTTTCAATCCCAGAAGTGTCAAAAGTTCATTAAACTGTCTTTATATTTGTAAATGTAGATTTTCTTCTATTTTGCTAATTCATTATGTGTTTGTGCTTATTTTAATAATTTTGCTTTATTCGGAATGTCTTGGTTTTCTGTCCAGAAATGAGATGCTACTGCTGATTTCTCCATTTGCTTGTATTTTATGTTCCTGAAATGTTCTTTTAAATTTGTACCAATGTTTGTCATTGTTTTTCCAATGTACATTTTTTAAATTTCTGCACAACTTATTTTGTAAATACCTTATTATTTCTCCTGTGGAATACTGTCATTAACATTGTCTATTAGGTGATTTTTAACATTAAATCTGTTTACAGGTGATAACCTGATATTAAAATCTTTAAGAATATTCTGAAAAATTTTTGTGGTCAATGGATGACATGTGAATTTTTTTAAAATTAGCTCAACTTTTCTGCTGAAAGATGATTTAGGTTTAGTTTCATATTTATTAGTTATTTATTATCAAAATAATAAGTCTGGAGCTTTAATAACTTTAAATAGTTGAGGGACATATATAGCTTTAGTTTTAATGATATGTTTGTGTTTATTGAGTATTTTTTTCATTTTAACCTATTTCTACTAACTGATCATTTACATTTCTGTTTCACTTTTCCTTAAACTCTATTTCATAATTGCTTTTCATTAATAAAAATCTTATTTAATATGATCTCTTTACTTCTCTTTAACCATTTCTTTCTTATCAACTCTCCATTCCCTTATAATGAGACAATATATGTACTTCACTTTGTTCTTTCCCACAAATTAAACATGCTCCGTGCACAATGTTTTCCCCTCACCTCTAAATTTCCATATGCGTAATCATAAACAGTATTTCCCTTCCTCTCATTTTTATTACAGAGATTTATGTATTTTTATTTTTCTGCAATCACCTTTAACTACCTGTAAAAGTTTAATGTTCTTTTCTCTCTAATTTGGGAAAATAACTTCTGCTTATCCATATCTTTTAATCTTCTTCTCATTTCCTTCCAGCATAACCTGCTCAAATTATTTAACCAAGGATCTCTTAACCTATTCTTAATCAACTTTATTATGATTTATCAAACCAAGAATTAACTTCCAAATTAATTTCATAATATTCCATGCACACCTTCAGAATGTCTTGCTCATGGAGCAGCTGAATCCAAAACAAATAGTTTTAAAATTCTTTCTTTGACTTTCACTTTAACACCGATTATCTCTAACTGCAGTAATACTCCAGTATTAGTAGTATTCTGAAGTATTCCTAGAATCAGCTTACAAAATATTCTTTGGACTAAATCCATATCCTTCTACTTTTTATAAATTCCCTAAATTTCTATCCATAGAACCAGCTAGATTATACCAATGCATAATAGATTCTCTGAAAACATCATATAGTCATTAGCTGCATGAAACATACAAGGTGGTAGCCACAATATTCCAGACTGATACTGCCATCTCGACTGTAGTTGCAGTGGAGTTTTGTACCACTAGGTGGCAACACTAGCACATCTGATGAGTGAGTATTTAAAGTTTCATGCAGCTGGGTAGATGTGTTGAGATTCTATAGTACTTTTCATGATGCTTTGTGTGTAGTGTGTGGCGATTTTATGATGGATTCAAGAATATAACACAGCATGTGCATCAGATCCCTTGCAAATCTCGGGAAAAATGTTACGGAGACCCTCGCAACGATTCAACAATTATTTGGGGGATAAAGCATGAGCCGTACATGTGTGTTTCAGTGGCATGCTCGGTTCAGGGCCGGCAGTACAGCTATTGAAGACGATGCTCACACCGGTAGGTACGTCAGCTGCACAAGGCCTGATATTGTTGCCAAAGTTTAACACCTCGTTCGTGAGGATCGACGTCGAACCATTGAAGACCTTGCTCATGAAGTGGGAATTCGTTATGGGACATGACAAAAAAGTTTAACTGATGAATTCGGCATGCATCGTGTCGCCGCAAAATTTGTGTCAAGGTTCCTGACTGCTGATCAGAAGGCGCAGCGTGTTGAAGTTTGCACGGAGCTTCGTCAGGCCGTATCCAATGACCCAGCCTTCTTGTCCAGGGTCATCACCGACGACGAGAGCAGGATGTACGCTTATGACCCTGAGACAAAACAACAATCTTCTCAATGGAAGAGCCCGAACTCAACAAGACCAAAAAAAGCGAGGCAAGTGACTCCTCGTTTTCTTTGATACCAAGGGGATTGTGCACAAAGAATTCGTCCCACAAAATCAAACAGTGAATTCCACATACTACTGGGACGTTTTGCGACGTCTCCGTGAAAATGGTGGAGACGACGGCCCGAACTTTGACGACAAGGGAATTGGCTGTTGCATCACGGTAATGCGTCCTGTCACAATTCCTTGTTCACCAGGAGCTTTTTGACGAAAAACAACATGACGGTTGTCCTCCACCGACCGTACTCGCCTTATTTGGCACCCTGCGACTTCTCTCTATTCCTCAAACTGAAAATCAAGTTGAAAGGACGTCAGTTCGACACAATTGAGAGGATTCAAAAAGAAATGCTGTCTGTGCTAAACACCCTCAAAAAACATAACTTCCTAGATGCCCTTGGAAAATGGTAGAATCACTGGGACCGGTGTATATGTGTGAAAGGGAACTACTTCGAGGGTGATAGTAGTCATTAGTCTCAAAATAAGTTTTTGACCAAATGGCAGCACCAGTCCCGAATATTCTGGATACCACCTCGTATAATTTAAACATCTTCTAATCTCACAGTCAGTCTTCCCTTTGCATCAGCCATTATTTTTATGTTTTTCCCATTCTTCTCTGCTGCTGATCTTAATATCAAAATATGTGAATTCATTAAAAACGTTAACTTTTTTATCATTCATAAACCATTTTTTTATTCCTACTTAATTTACTTCCTTTTTAAGCATCATAATTTTGTCATAATCACAATTTTGATTTTATCTCGATTTACTTTTGAACACATTTACTGCAATATTTTAATTCCATCTGTAACTAATTTTAAATCTATAAGTGTTATTGAACTTACCATCACATCATCTGCACTGAGTAGTCCAGAAATATCTACATTTCTGATAACAGGCATATGGATTAACTTATTTTAATTGTACTGAGATATTCTATAAATAGATCAAATAAAATAGGGCTTAAAAAAGGAAGGGGGAAGAGTTGAGATGTATGAAGGCATGGTTGTTCTAGCAGTTATAATTATAAAGCATAATGTTTTTGTTATATTAAAAATAAGATTTTTGTATCTATTTTTTTGCTTTTTATGTTAGTTAATTTATTGGGGTGTGCTTTGGCAATAATGACCAGGATCATAAGCTGTAGGTATCCATAATTTTGTCATCTGCTTAGAACTCAATAAAGCATTACATTTCATTATATTAAAAAATTATACTGCTTGAATATCTTTACTCAAGAGATTAATGATTTTAAATTCAAAATTAGCCTAATACATTTTTTCTGCAAAGTGAAAACCCTGTCCAGATGTATTCTTGGACAACTTCATATTTTAATTTCAATGTCAAATATGAGTAAATGACCCCATAGTACAGCATTTTCAATAGATTACTATCACCAATTGGTTTAAAATGTCTCATTAAAAAATTAGAATTTTTTATTTTTCTACACGCGCGCATGCACGCACGCACTCTCTCTCTCTCTCTCTCTCTCTCTCTCTCTCTCTCTCTCTCTCTCTCACGAAGGATAAGTCATCATGGTAACTGTTTTTTTTTTCTTGCGAATAAGGGACCTTATGAAAAATGTATGGAATATAGTTTTGAATGAAACCACCAGATGATGTGTGTGAGCAGATCTGCATGTCTCAGCATGCCCTGAAGTTCAGTTGGTGAGTGGCAGTGGACAGGAATGGAGGTCACAAAGAGTGATGACATGCTTATGTGAAAATAGCATTTCTCTGTAGCAAGAATGCTTTAGAATGCCACACTGAGCTATGGGAAACATATGGGCCCTGACATATCGAATAGTTGCCAGGTGGACAGAGGCCTTCAAATGGGTTAGGATGTTCACTGCCATGCATGTTGTAATAATCTAATGCTGCCTGGTTCTTGGGTTTTGCTTCTTTCCGAGGAGTGTCTACATCCAGCCTTCTGTTGGTGGCACCTCTTGGCAGTAAATGCCATATGCTTTCAATCATATATCTTAGATTTTTCATGTTGCCCCATGTTCGTAAGGGAAAAAATATAGCTGCCAAGACTTATGAGAAATTTATATGTATTTGTGTTTTGTATGTTGTATGCATTTACCTGTCTTTTAGTATTGAAGAAAATCTTGTATTTCATGCTAATTTGCATTGATAATCTTATTTGTGGTTAAGGATGTTATGACTGACACAATCAAACACTTTTCAGAGATCAAAGAATAAGGCTCCAACTTTTCATTGCTATCCAACTTTTTAAATACATGATGGATAAACACTGTGGTTGCAGTAATTGCAATAAACCTTTTTTGAATCTATGTTGAAATAATTTATTTTTCTTTAAAAATAATAATAGTTTATTTAAGATTACCCTTTCAAATATTTTTTGCAATTTTAGAGCTTAACCTTATAATTTTTTATATTCTGGTTGTCACTTTTTTATATATCGGCATTTTTAAAGCATTGGGGAAATTCACCCTTGTGTGTGGAGTGATTTATTGGATAAGAAATAGGTTTAGCATTGATATGATTACAATGTTGTAAAATTATGGGGCTTACCTCATCTCACCTATGAGACATTTTAAATCAGAATGTTGTTCGTAGTTCTTTATCCCCTCCTTAAACCACTTTGGAATGGTGATAATCTGTTTATTCCTGAATTTTTCCAGACAATATGCTTGTAAAAATTTTGCCAAAATTTAATAATAGAACAATTCCTCTATATTTATTTAGGCTTGTATCCCTACTTTGCCTTTGTAAATGGGATCTATAATAACTATATACCGCTCTTTTGAGATGCCCTCATTTTCTTTAATTGCATAATTGCATTCGTAAGTATGGTTAAACACAACAGTCTTTCCTTATCATCACACTGTATTTGAAAAAACTCTGCTGGTAAGCCATCTATCCTTACTGCTTTATTTCTCCTAAATTGATTAAAAATTTCTTCAGTCGAAATTTGTTTATAAAGTTCCTCCATATATTTTTTGTTTAAGTTCATCTTTCAACTTGAATTCTCCCCACTCTCCCTCTGATATCAACTTTAGAAATATTTAATCCTTTCCCTTAACTATAAGGGAACATTACTTTGTCTATCCTTTATATAATCATTAATGATTAATGATTTTCCAAGCTTGTTGTATCCCTCCCCACTCAATTTATAAAGCTTTCTAGGTTCTTCCCAAGTCTGAATCTTATACTCTAATAGAACACTATAACCCTGTCTTAGTTTTATCACTAGAGCCCTGTTGTCTTCATTACTCTCTCTCCATCTAATCACTGCCTCCCAAAACATGTTATTCATATCCCTATATTTCTCATTGAACCAACTTTCATACGACTTCTTAATCCTTTTTATTACTTCTAGCCATATTGCTCCCTGCCCATTTCAACACAGACTCAATATCTCTAACATCTCATCACCAGTACCTTGCATAATCATTAAATTAATTCAATAAATGCACAATTTATCCTTTTCTAACCCCAATATATTAAACTATTGTTCTCATCTCTCAGGGTTCCTTTTATCATTTCCTATTTTAGTTCTGTTTTCTTCACTATAAAGTTTGTTCACATTACTAGTGTTTTGTTCTTAATTAGCTAGAGTCAATTTAATACTCTTAAGCTCCACTTATCATTGAATTACACAGAACATGCTTCACAGGCTTTTGCCCTGAATCTTCAGCTGCGAGTCAACTGCCAAATTCATTGTTGGTTGAATGGACATAGTGTAGCTCTCATGGACATTTTATGAACTTTTGGTATAATTTGTCTTCTGCTGGGATCTCAAAATTCATAACCTTATTTTCACATTTTTTTATAAAAATTTTTCTCCATAATATCAGCTCCAAGGGTCTATCTAAGAATTTCAATAATTTAACTTCCAGTTCTATGCCATGTTTATCTTTCCAGAAGTGATGTGCCACCATTGATTTATCTATCTGATTGTACCTGATGTTTCTGCAGTATTCCTTTAGCCTAATTTCAATGCTGCTCTTTGTTTTGCCAATATACTTTGTTGTATTCCGAACAGTTAATTTTATATATTCCTGGCTTCTTCTCATCAGGTATTCTATCATTATCACTGGAGTTCAGGAGATTATTTAGGTTAATTTGTTCACTGGGAATAAAGTAATCCCATAATCTTGGAGTATTTTCTGGAATTTTTTTGGAATAAGTCACTTTCTTGTGAGTGGTAGTTTCTTTTTTTTGATGACAATGTTGTAACCTGTGTTTTGACCTTTTCTCTTGTCTTGAATTTCCTGTTGTTTTTGTTTATAAAATTACTGCCATACCATTCGCAAGAACTTATCAATGTTTTGAATGTTTTGCTTTAAAATATGAGATATGAGTAGACTTCCATGGTAAGATGTTGAAGATGTGGAGTTCAAATCTGTGCATTCTGTATAAGCTCTGTTATCTATAAATCTATATGAGACAGTTTTCCTCCACATGTAGTATGAATAATGTAGGTATTCAATATAATAATATAGATCAAGTGAAAAAATATAGATATATCACTCTCCAATTCACTGCTAATGAAGCTGTAGATGTCCTGAGGCTGCAGCACAGCATGACTACATCTTTATTTTCTTCATAATTAGAAACCATGAATAGTTCTAGTAATTGTTCATGCTTAGACTCATCTGCATAAAACAAGCGAGCAGCTAAAATGAGCAAACAGGTCATTCATTTGTAATGATGAGAACTCGGGAATAACATAATTTCTAAATTTTTATTCTCCATCTGAGATGCTTTGGTATTTGAGTGTCACGTGGAAAATGTACATTAGTTATTTAGCATACTCATAATATGCTAGATTCAAAATGGTGCAATTTCCCTTGAACCTTAATAGTGAATAGTAGAGTACTGCTCTGTAGTAAATATATTGACTAGCTGTCGAATAAATGTCACCTCAATATATTAAATGCAAGTGCTGGTTGACTCCCCTCTCACTGGTTAATATATTGATCTCTAATCCAATAAAAGTTAACCTCTCACCAACTCTAGCATCAAAATTGCCTACTAATATAAATTCTATATGCACATCTTCACTTTTTATTATGTCCAATTCACTTTCTAATTTCTGAAGGAGTTCAGGATGGTAAAACTTTGAAGTTTTTGAGTGGGTTATAAACTGTACAAATATATAAATTTTCACTCCTGAAGTATTAACCATGCGGAAACATCAGCTTCAGTTTTTCTTTTTTTCACTTCATACTTAAAGTCATTACTAAACAAGCAAACCAATTCCATCATATACCCTAACCTTCTTTCTCATCCTTGTTCCCTTTTACCTATATAATCAAGATCCTGTGATCTTACATAATCATCTTCTAACCAAGTTCCCACTAAAGCAGAAATGTAACACTTCCCTAGCATTTCCATAAACAGTCTTAAACTCATTCCTTTCCATAAGCCTTCACATTTCCAAAATCCAAGCTTCATAACCCATCCTCCTTCCATTTTCTCCTGTTGTGATATCAGCCAATATCTGAAAGCCTCCAATTTTTTCTGTTTCTGAGTAATCTACCCATACTAGCACTCTTTATCATCTCCATGTCCTTCTGCATCACTACTAGTCACAATTTCACTATGCTCCAAACCTTATATATTTTTTTAAAGAGAAAAATATTCTCTAAATATTTCAAAAACAAATGTATCATGGGAAAACCTCAGTATACTGAACACCAGGCCATTGGAGATAATTGCACTCATACAGAGGAATGGCATTCACTTTCAAACAACTGAGTAAGTTTATATATATAAAAAGATTCCCTTTCTAAGAAAACTGTTACAGTTGTCCATCTCTTTGAATTCCACATGCTGAGAGCTTACATCTTCATAATAAATCAATGAAATAAGTTAATGATGGTGTTGATGCAAATGAACTCAGGGTCATCAGTGGACAAAATTGCCTAGTATTTGACTTTTGAATTAGGAAAAATTCTCGAACAAACTTAATCTAAACAGCATTTTAAAAAATTAATTCAGTTCAGGTCAATTGCATTGCAAAAACATCTCAATGCCTACATCATTCACTATATTTCTGAATTTTATCTGAATTTAGGTATTACACATATGTAATAATGATAGTTATTTGTTAGGTATATGTTAATAATGATAGTTATTTGCTAGGTATATGTTAAAAATTTTACACTAGAACTAGAATTTTTAAAATGCTATTGCTATCATAAATGTTATTTTTTTGTTTGTTTATGACTTTTCCCAAGTTATTTCATAGATTATGTGGCATTATAACTTTTATATACTCTGATTTAGTTATTGACTTATTGGGATTTAAACTTAAAACCACCAAGCAGTTAGACTGAATGCTGTGTTTTTTAATGATAATTGCTCTGTTTTAAGTAGTTGCATGTGAGTCACAGCAATGTTTTGCAAGCATAGATAACTATAAGGAAATTCTTAACCTCTGGTTGTTATTAGTGATGCCAGGGTTTTTTTATTTGGTGGTAACTGAAGAGTAAGTATGTCTTGGCAATCAATGTGGCACAGATCTCAGAAGAAATGTTTGGAATTTTCAAGGATTTTCTCAAGGATCTATCAGATCTGGAAAATTATTCAGACATAGGTGATATGATAGGGAAGCATGGTAATCACTCAAATGAAAATGACCATCGTGTAATTGTTTTGGAGAGTAATAGTTCAGAAAATGAAAGTTACATACCAGTAGCTTCATATGAAAATTAAATGATTGAAAGTTGTTGTTGTTGTTGTTGTTGTTGTTGTTGTTGTTGTTATTATTATTATTATTATTATTATTATTATTATTATTAGTGGTGGTGGTGGTAGTGGTAGTGGTAGTGGAGTGGTAGTATAATCAGGTGTAAATTACTCAAAAAAAAAATCATAAATACGTAATCCCACACATGCTGAACCTGAACCAAGTGGCACTTCTCATGTCATTCCTGACAATAAATAATCCTGAAGGGAACACAACACTTATGGACTATGTTCCAGCACATAGTGTGTAAGTGTTTCCTTATTTAGAAAGGGAAGCCAAGTTTGGAACTTGCCTCCTGAAGAATAATCAAAATTCTTGGACAAGAACAGAATCACAGAGTGGACTGCAGGAAACTTTTTATGTTTATTTGTTTATTCAAATAGTACTAAGTTTACAAATATCACAGTATGGCCTGGTTCTGATCCAGATTCTATTCCAGGTCAATATTTTAACTCACTCCAATAACAATTTTAATTAACATACTAATTTTTACCATTCAACCAACAATATTTAATAGTCTTTGCTAAGCTCTAGTCCTTGGTTATCCAAAAGACTCTGGCACCAGCCTTTCTACTATACAAAGAAACACTATCATAACACACTAACATTCATTAATCATCCAAAATTAATAAGTACATTCTTATTTATAAAACTCCTAACCTTAACTAGGTTATATTCATATACTTTTAAACTTTTGATCTACTACACATATAATCACAATATTACTGCCAGCCAGTTACCAAAGGCATAAATCCTCTCTCCCGACTGATCATAACCATTTGTCCTTTACTTTATACAAATATTCCCCAAGGTTTCTAATTTGTATTTGGTCACTGAACATTTTCTTTGCTGCGATTTGCTCATTTAACTTCAACCAATTGCCACATATTGCTTGTTGTCTCCATTCACTTGTCCCTCAGCCTTCAAACAAAATATCTTCTACATTTTCCAAATTTTCACATATAAGGCAAACACCATGGTTGCAATTACTTCTAAAATCCCTTAAGCTCCAGATTCCTAATCTAAACCATGTTATTCCCTTTCTCTCTCCTGCTTATTATACTCACTAATGTATCTATCTCTTTAAACATCCCCTTTTATCTCCTGATAGAACATTAGTGACCTCTTCCTTCTCAGTATAGAACGTAATATTTGTCCATCTATATCCTCAAACCTTACTCTAATTTGTTTCCAAAAGCCTCTCTCCAAATCACTTCTTATTAACCATACATCACCCATTCCATTCCTTAATAACTCTTCCTAAACTTTGTTTACCCAATAGAAATCCCGTATCCCAAACTCCTGAAATTTTAAACATTATCTTATTAAAGAAACCTTCTACATCTGTTGTATCATAAACCAGTACTTCAGCACTCTCTCTATTACCCACCCTCTCACACCAACTCTCTCCATTGCCAGCAGTGTCCCTGGATTTGCAGCATTTTGTGGAATCCCCGGCACAATCTTACAAAACCTACTGATTATCGTATCCTTCAATTTCCAACTTTCTTCCATCTCCCATATTTCAATTCCATTTGGCCCCTTGACTCCACTGGTGCCTTCTATTGCCTTTCTAACCAGTTCACCTCAATTTTCGAAGCAACAAACATACATTTCTTAATTAGCTTCAAACATAATAAACCCTTGGTTAGTGCTAATTTCTTTTGTTTCTCCTATTGACCACAGGAACTCGGAACCATTTTTAAGTGTGAAAATTCCTTTACAATATGTATCTCCCTCCCCAATATTGACCACTTATCATCCTTCCTTAGCTTATTTATTTTTTGAAATATCATTATTTTGTTTTTCTCCTGATTCACTTTAAGATTCCATTCATTATAATATCTCATAATTTCTACTAACACATATCTTAATCCTATCACTGAAATAGATGTTGCCATTAAATCATCCGCATAAAGCAAACATGAGATTTTCAGCTTGTTTATTATTGGTTTGTGGATGTTAACTAGTTTTAAACCTACCATTATATCATCTAGAAGCAAATTGAAAAAAATAGAACTCAACTTGTATCCTTACCTAATCCCCCTATCAGGGTTACTTTCTCAGTCACTAAACCTTCCCCACATTTGACACAAAATATATTGTCCTTAAAAAGCTCCTTCAGCAAAACAATCATCTTCTTACTCACCCCCTTATGCATAATTTGTATCATAAGACCTATCTGTTAATTCTATCACATGCCTTCTCTAAGTCTACAAATACTGCATATAACCTACCATGTTTATATACTAAATACATATCTATCATTGTTTTAATAACAAATACATTATCAGCAGTTCTCCGACCTTTCCTAAAACCTGATTGAAATGGAGAAATTAAAATGTTCTGTTCTACCCACTCATTAATTCTATCAGTTAGATTTCCAGTGAAAACCTTACCAAAATTAGAAAAAAGGGTAATACTATATAGCTACCTGGACTATCAATAAAATTCTTTCCCTTAAAAATAGGGTGAATAAAGGCAGTATGCCAGCTCTGGTGCATCTTCTTATTACATTTAATTTAATTCAATAATCTGGTCAAACACTCTTAATTCATAATCTCTGTGAGTCGGAATATTAGAACACTCTTTCTGGTTTCACTTAAATGAGATTTTACTCAGGACATATGTTTCATGGACATTTTTCCACATCATCAGCTGTTCAGGACTAATGAATCAGTTGGGTAGGTGGGTACCCAACTTCTACAAATGATCCATCAGCCGTGAACAGCTGATGATATCCACGAAACATATGTCCTGAGTAAAATCTCATTTAAGTGAAACCAGAAAGAGTGTTCTAATATTCCGACTCACAGAGATTATTAGTGCGTGTTTCACTGTGTTCGATTCCAAATTGAATTAATATTGAACTCTTAATTGATCTTCCTTCTGACACTAGACTTGGAAAAATTCAACTGGCAATTCATCTTTACCTACTGTCTTGTTATTCTTCCCTTTCTGAACCTGCTTTAAAACCTCTTCGTGAGAAATCTCTCTGTTCAGAGCTTCATTGTATCTTGATTCTAATTGGAAATTCAAACCTCTCATCTCAGAATCTCTGAATTCAAATAAGCATTTAAAATACTCCACCTATTACTTAGGTAAAATTAACAATATCCCCACCCTGGTTTTTGTACAATTTCTTATTATTCCCCATATTTGTTAATACTTACTTGATCCTTGAGTGCTTGTTAATTCAGGATCCTATACAACTAACACTCCGGTTGTTGTGTACATGGATCTTACATTACTCTAAATATACATATTATCAAGTGACCTTTACAAATACTTTTTAAAGGTGATCATAATCCCTCGTTGTTAATTTATTACTTTCTTCCTTAGCCTTGATCAGTTTCCTCCACCACTTTTCTCTTACTTTCGCTACATAATATCCAAACTGATTAAAAAATTTGTATCTACTAATCCCAAAAATCTTTAATGCCAGAATATCTACTTGCAACTTATCCCACTTCTTGTTCCATATTTCCTCTCCCCACTCTTCAGTTTCTATACATTCTAATATATAGTGCAAGTTCTTACCTATCTTACCACACAATGGACGTAATTGTTTGTGAAATTTTACCCCACCTAACATCATTGTTTCACTCTTGCCCATGCCATACCCTCCCTGTCCATTTTATCACAAACCTCAATATATTTTTCCCTGCACCCCTCTTTCTTAAATTTCCTATAACATATCAGAGTATTCTTATTACTTAGTATACCAAATATTTCATGTTTCTCTGTATCATCAACACTAGATTTCACTTTATTCCATGCTCCTTGCCCATTTGGTGGCTGTAAACTGGCCTGCTCTCCCAAACCAATTCCTCTTCAATTTTCTTTAATCTACCTACCCATTTTCTTTTCCATTTACCTTTTTCTTGTGACTCCAAGCAATCTTTGAGAATATTTCCTTTCTCCAATGATTGTATCTTCTGCCAATATTTCATAATGTGTTTTATTACTACACCTTTTCATCCCACCCTTCCTAATTCCATCAGGACTACTACATTGGGTGCTGCTCTAGGTAATCCCAATATCATTTTACAGACTGCTCTGTGAATCTGACCTATACATTCCCACCCCTTTTTCTGTCCCCCATATTTCTATCCCATGCATCATTTTTCATTCAATTAGACAAATATACTCTCTCTAACCAGCTTACACTCATATTTGGAATTTTATGCAAGCATATTCTTATACTAATGAATTTAAATAGTTGAGTCGAATTTGTAACACTTACATCACTTATTATTTAAGGAAGAAAACAAGTTTCAAGAGTAATGCTCTTGGCTTCTATGACAGAAAATTATCCACAGATCACCAGAGATGAACAAACCAACACGAAACCAAAGCCAGCAGTCGACCTGGAACTGAGGATGTGAGTAAATAGCTCTCGAAACTTGTTTTCCTCCTTAAATAATAAGTGATGTAAGTGTTACAAATTCCACTTAACTATATTAAATTCGATAGTGTATTAAACATTACTGTTACAAAAGTCCACCACACTTAACAAATGTTCTTATACTATTGGTAGCTAATTTGCCCTCCCCTAGTGTATTCTTCCTTTGTTCTGTGCATTTTTCATTACTGTTCAGCCTTACTCCAAATAATATAATTTACTTCAATTTCACTCCCCTCTAGCCACCCTTTCTTATCTCTGCTGAGTTTGTTCCTTTTTTTTTATATACCAAAATTTTTTATTTACTTTATTTATCTTTAAGCCCCATTTAATACAATATTTCTCTGTTGCTTCTATTACTTTTTTTAAACCTTCAATTGTAATTGCAGCTGCTACTAAATCATCTGCAAAAAGATAACCTGGAAAGTCATTATTAATTAATGGACATTGCCTAATCTCCCTCCCTATTTCTTCGACTGTCTCATCTATAAACAGATTGAATAACACTGGATTTAATTTACAACCCTGTCTTAAGCGAATTCTATTTGGCATCCAGTCTGTTACTTTGTTGCTTTTGAGTCTAATGCAAAAATTATTGTCTGAATACAGCCTCTGTGTTTGTTCTAAAAACTACCCACTTACTCCCTTTTCTCTGAACTTAATCCAAAGTGCATCTCTTTTGATAGTATCAAAGGTCTTTTCAAGATCTGTGAAGAACAAATACACCTTCCCCTTTTTATACTCAGATGTTTATCTATCAATGTTTTTATTATAAAGATGCTATCTACTGTACCTTTTCCTTTTCTGAACCCCCTTGGTAATCTGAAAGATTCCTTTCTCCCTCAACCCATGACTGTAATTGTTTTGCTAACACCCCTGTAAACACCTTGCCTATCACTAATAAGAGACTAATGTCTCTAATTTGCTTGGGTTATTTACCTTCCTTTTAAAATTTGGTATGATTACCCACAGTTTCCAATTCTGTGAGATTTTTCCAACCTCAAACAGTGCATTTAACACTTTATCACAGTGCTCACCTTTTGTTATCCTGATACCACACTTTCCAGAATCCCCCTGGTATTCCATTGATCCGATTTTCTTTCTTACTTTTTAATTTTGTAATCTGTTCCGTTACCTCATTCTCTAATATTTCATGGTCTTGCTCTTCTACATAATTGTGTATTTTCTCCATTAATCTTGCTTGCCTAATCAAAATGCTTCCTCCTATTGATTTCTGAATGTACCCCCTCCATATTTTTGGAACAATTTTATTCTCTCTTGATCTTATCTACACACTCTCTTCACTAATGCATATATCTTTTTACTGTCCTCCTCTTTTGGTGCCTTATAAATCTTGAGTCTAATATTTTGCTGCACTCCTTCCATTTCTCCTCAATTAAGCATTTATGCCCCCCCCCACCTTGCTATTAAATAGTCTCTTTTTTCAGTGGATCTTCCATCTTTTCCCACCCTTTTCTTTGCTATTAGGTACTCCTTTTCACACCAGTCCTTTACTATAGATTTCCTCTGGTAGCTAATATTCATTGTATTCCCAGTTTACTTCCCTTCCAATTCTAGAGATGACATTGCTTCATTAGCTTTTCATCTCTCAATCAAGTATGTTTCATGTTCTGCATATCTTCCTTTGTTTGTTACTAACTAAATTCATCACTTTAAAATTTATCACTGACAATAATGACTCCCAACCACATATAGCAAAATCCACAACACTTTGACCCTTTGCACTAACAAAGGTACAATCACCAACAGTATCTTCCCTCCAGAAGCCATTTAAAATCACCAATCCATTGAATTCACAAAACTGGTTCCCTGGATATTCCATAGGTAGCTGCTGATGAACAAGGGACTGGGGGGCTAAGCCAAACAAATTGGAATAAATTTGATTGGAGTTAGTGTCTTCTGGAATTGTCGTAGGCACTAATCCTGTTTGTTATATTAAAATTATTTTTTTTTTTTTTTGTGTTCATTTTGTTATAAAATTTTGTATGTTGATTTATAGTAAGTTAAAAACTGAAGGTACTAGCCATATTAAACTTTGTTATATTAAAATTAATCTTCTTTTTTTTTGTGTTTGTTTTGTTATAAAATATTGTATGTTAATTTATAGTAAGTTAAAAGCTGAAGATACTAGTGTGGTTGGTACAATGAAATGTTCAAGAAAACTTCTCAGTACATGTCAAATCTCCTAAAAATTTGACATTACCATGATTTATTTATCAAGGGAAAAGAAATAAAAACCTTTTCTGTACACTTAAATGTATCCTGGTATTGAGATACAGGATAATGAAAAACAACTTCTATAAACATTTAGTTTCTACAATACTAAAAGTTTACAGCCAATGTTATGGACCAGATGACAAGAAAATTTTATATTTATTCTGGGACATGTCGATGGCTAGTGTATGTTTTCTTCAACATCCCTGACTTAGCTGCCATCAATTTATGGATAATTTTCAAGGTAATAACAGGAAGTAGGATAAGTTGCAGAATTGTTATCCTAGAACTTGCTAAAGAACTTCACATTGAATATATAGAAGCTAGAAACCAAGCTAGAAGGATGGAGGAAGATGAAAAATCAGCTTTGTAGAAATCAAAAAGGATAATTGGAGAGAAGAAACAATAAGGAATTGGTATTGAATGTGAATGGAGCATTGTAATTATATTATAACATTGCATTGTTGCACTTTTGTTAGTCTTGTCTAAAGATAGAGGGAAAATATTTAGGACATACAAATTCACTTTTAACAATATAGCAATAAAGATTTCTCATTGGCACATTATAGTCTTTTAGTGAGCTAAATTCTTGATGTTATTAAATATGTTGTTAAGTATACATTGATGTGCCATTTAGTATAAAGTGAGTGATCATGTTTAATATATATATTTAACATCAGCAGTTAAAATGGCCACTTTGACAATTCAAAGTATGTACAAATTCTGGCAGTTCTGTTAAATGCATCATTCACAGCATCAATACTTATTGCCAAATGTTCTCAATTTTCATGAGTAATTCATAAACTTAAATTTTTATACTTTTAACATACTTCATTCCTTTAAGATTAATTAAGAATAATTCATTGCAGTAATTATCCATTTCACTACCTGAAAGAGCTCATTACAGTGGACAAATGTGTTGTAAAAAAGAGGCAGCCTTTTAAAACAAGGAATAGTAAATAAATAGTAATAAAATGATGTTCTGATCATTGGCTTATTTATATGCTTCTTTTACTTGTTTTGTTTTTATGGCATAAACTGCATAACATGTTGCAATAATTAAAGTAAAAAAAAAGTGATGATAAAAAAAATCAAAATGTAGATAACATTGCTCAAGCTTGAATTCAATTTTGACCTACTGATTTGATCTTGTTATGAAACTAAGTATTACTTTCCTTTATTAAGATCCTTCTGTAATTGAGTAAAACTAACAATCTTTTGCTCTACTTACTTGTTTAAATATATAGAATCAATTTCACAAAACTTCATTTGCATCATCAGCTAGAAAGTCGACTTCTGTATACTTCATTATGCTGTGGGAATGTGTATTTTGCTCTGGTGGAAGTGTGATGAACATTCTCACAGCATAACGAAATATCCAGCAGTTGACTTTCTAGCTGATGATGTGAACAAAGGTTCATGAAACTGGTTCTACATATTTAAACAAATAAGTAGAGCAAAATAGGGTTAGTTTGACTCAATCCATACAAGGAACTTAATATATGATTAGTTTCACAGTGCATTGTTCCAATTAACAATATTAATTACTTTCCTTCTTTCTTCTGCCTTGAAATAAAATGAAACAAGCTCTTATGAAGTAGAAAATGTAGTGTTGCAATCAATATTTTGCCTCCTCTCAATAGGTATGAATAGATAAATTAGCATATTATGTAGCAGAACCATTGTAAAACCAAAAGCTACTCAGGATCTTGTGTCAACCACATCTTTCACTTTTTTGTCACAGAAGTATTTAATAGTAATTTCTGCTGAACTAGCTTTCCAGTATTGTATTTATAGTTTTTTATAACATTTGTGTGTAATTGAACTGAAGTTTGTATGACTTTTTCTTGATAGCATGTGACTGCAATGCTGAGGGATCTGCAACTCTGCAGTGTGATCGTAATAATGGTAGCTGTGTGTGCATGGTGGGTATTGGTGGTGAGAAGTGCGACAGATGTGCTCGGGGTTACATTGGAACTGATCCCAACTGTAGCCCTTGTGGTGAATGTTTTGACAATTGGGACCGAATACTTAACAACTTGAAAGGTATGCCATCTCAGGTGAATTATATACATTTCCTTCCTTCCTACTAAGAGTAGATGAAAACTGAAATCACACAAGCTATTGCTTTAGCAGTAACTTAAAGGCCAAAAGCTTTGCTGATTCATAAAAGCTTATACCCATCCTCATGCATGATACTTAATTTCTTATTTAAAAAAATTTTTAAATTCCTTTGTGTATTATCATTTGTTTTATTTCTTTCTCATATTTTAGGCATCATACTATGCTTTTGCTTAAAATGTTGCTTCTGATAAAGATGAAAATTTGATGCAGAAAATAAATTCCAGTAAAGTAAAATGCCAAAGTGTAACAAATTTCCTAAAAAGGTATTTGAGATGATGAATGAAATTAAGCCTATTGGCATCATAGTTTACTTGGCATTCTCATTTCTTAGAGTGAGGGAAAATACTTAAGCCTCATCCAGAAATTGGATTCATTGAGGGTCAGAGTTACTAAGGCATGGACTTGCAAATGGGAGGTCTGTGGTTCAAATCCCATGAGGACTGTCGTCCCTTAACTGAGTTTTTGGGGTGTTTCTTAAGCCTTATCAAAGGCAAGTGCCAAAGTAGTACGCTAAACTTAATCCTGGAATACTTCCTTAAAAACATATTTTTCTAATTTATCACTTCATCTCGTGCTTCACCATGCTCACTTCACCTGTGATGTTCACAGTATTAAAAACCAGCATTTAATGTCATTAAAAATGTGGGGATCAAATGCAGATGCATTGGGTGGGAATTAAAAATGTGAGTTCCTGAAACATACGTTGAACATAGAGAGTTTGAGATAATGTTGTTTGCTCCAATAGCATGTCCATTTAAACACTGAAATTATTTGAATATTCACATTATGGTCAAAAAAGAAAAAATGTATAACATGATTTTATTAATATAAAATATCTAATCTATATTAAAATGTGAAGTATAACAAATTTAATGAGTTTATTTATTTTGTCTGACTTTTATAAATTATGTGCTCATATGAAATCCAGTTACAGAAGTTCTGATTCAACACAAACTTTGGGGAGCTGTAGATGTACATTTTTTCACATTGGAAAAACCAAGAGAAACATAGGTGCATGTTAAAGGAATATTTCAGGAACACAAATTACAAGCAAATAGAGAAATCAGCAGTAGCGTATCATTTTTGGACACAAAATTATGACATAATGAATAAAGCAAAATTATTAAAATCAGTACAAGGACCTATGGAACTAGCAATCTGGGAGAAAAACTACATCTACAAATACAAAGACAGTCTAATGAACTTTGACACTGCTGGAGATGAAAACATAAGCTACAAGTTTATCACACCGCCACCAGAGCAGAATACACATTCCCACAGCTCAACGAATGATCCAACAGTTGGACTTTAGCCTGGCTGAAGATGAGAACTAGATGTTCTCGAAACCGGTTCCATGCATTATGACAAGTGAAGCATTATGAGTGTGCAGTTCAATCGAATCATACAATGATATCAATTAGATGAAATTTTAGAATTTATCTCTCTGAATGTTTGTTGCTGTTTTCAGCTATGTGCCTGTTTCTCTAAAAAATAATATTAGAGCAAAGTGCAAGGTGCAAAATCACGGGAATGGAGGAATTTTCCTCCCACTGACGATTTTACCTAAAAAATCCCCCTACCAAAATTTCAGAATGGGGAGAATCTTTTCATTATAAACAACAAAGAAAATGTACAATACATATATTCCTGAAAACAATTCATTGTTTGTGTATATTTCTATGAAAATAATAATAATAATAATATATGTAGAAATAATAGAATGTCCATCAAATCTTTCAGCAATATCTGTATGTATGTTACAGCTGCAGTCAACAATGAAGCCTCACATTATTAACTGTGATCTGGGCCAGTCTGTAAGGATCTATGCATGTGGGAGATTGAGAAACTAGCAGTGAAATGTGCAGTGAAAACTAAGAGTGGTTTAAATACTACATTTTTTAAAACTGATCATAGTAATGTACAGTTAATACTGGTGCCATATATACATGATCTAATGGTCAGTGATGAAAATGACGTGCAGAAGAAATATAAAATAAAGCCTAAATGTGGTGAAGCATTATGTATGGTGGCAGCAGAATGTCTATTATCTAATGAATGCATTGACATAAAAGACTGCAATGAAGTTAATCCTGGATCATTAAAAGATGGAAGTCACCAAAATGTTTTTGATATCCTGACAAAATCATTGAGCCTGGTTAATGTTTAGTACCAATGAAAAGGGAAACTCAAGTAACGCTGTGCAGTGTTTGTATTAAACTTTTGCAACAAGTGTGTAAAATGATTGGAACTTCATCTAGTGATTTTCCATGGCCAAAAGACATTGTAATGAAGGAAAATAAAAACAAGAATCTCAATGCTATCTATAAACACAAAAATAGCATTGTTCATTTTCACTGTGTGCAGCAGGATGAAATTTGTAAAAGACAAGTTCTAGAAACGTTTATAGATACTGCTCATGAACTATTAATGAAAAATCAAAAAGAATAGTTACACAAAACTGTTAAGATTGGTTCAAGTAGCAGCAAAAAGAGAATGGATTTTCCTCGATTATCCAGAGCTTATAAGCCTACAGAAATTAAATGGCCTAGACATGGGAACTCATCTTCATATAACTTCTGCAACAATGGCTAATTTTTATTGCAAAACATTAATTTTTGAAATTATGAACTTTCTCAAAGTAATGCTCTATTTTTTAATTTCTGTGAATGAATCTATGGATGGGTTTATTGAAAAACATTTGATTCTTTGTTATGTGTGTTAACAATAGAATTATGCTGCTGCTGCTTCTGTTAATTAGTATCCATGGAAAATGCTGATGCCTGGTCACTTGAACAGAAAATTGACCAAGTCTTTTCAGAAGATGACATAGATGTAGAAATGTTTCAAGAAAAACTTGTGGGATTTCGTTTGAATGGAGCTGCAGTGTTTATTGGCAAACATGAAGGCATTCAGCTAGAATCTGGAGGAACATCTCTCTGCACTTATTAGTGTACATTGTATAGCTCACAGAATGGACCTTGCTCCAGAACAAGTTTTTAGTGTCATGAATGCTCTTCATAATTTTGAATGCTTGCTAGACAGACTTTATAACTTTTCAGTAAACCTTTTATAGTTGCAGAACTTAAGACATATTGTGGTGGTTAAGGCATTATAGACTGTTTGAAAGTCAAGAAACTTTTTCACATTCATTGCATTTCTAGTGAGGAGGATTGTTTATTAGCAGTTTTCAAAGATTTCCCTTGCATCATGTTGTACCTAATTTCTAAATTAGCAGTGCTTTATAGAAAGCTATCACAGAGAAACAATATCCCATTGTTGGCCTTTTTGTTAGATGTATCATATCACTGTCCCTCATTAGTACAACAATGATAAAGGAATTGGTTTCTTATAGTGAAATCAAAAATAAGCTAAATTCTGCAATATGACTCAAAGAAATGTGCATGAAAGATGATGTTTATTTGAGTGTTTCCAAAGAAAGATATTTAACATATTGCAAATGCGAATCTCAAGAAGATAAAAACAGAGAGTTTGACAAAGATCAAGGACAAATAATTCAGGGTTTGATGGAAGAAATGGAAAGGAGGTTTCCTTCAAATGAAGCAATGAAGTGCTTTTCAGTGTTTGAAGAAGAAAAAAATAGTGATATGAGTATGGCAGTTCTCAGTTATACAAAGCAGCTGAGTTGTAGAATTAGATGGTGACACTGTGGTATCACAATGGAAAGAGTGTAGGGTAGACTCCAAAACTGTGAATGATTTTGTTTTTAGGAAAAAATTATTACAAAAAAAAGTTCATTCAGTGCCTATGTCAATCGTTGCTTGTGAACATGGTTTCAGTGTTGTTCATAGCATCAAAACAACAGAAAGAAATTGCTTATTAGGTAGTACTTTACAGCCCATCATTACAATTAAACTTAATGGATCTCCTTCGAAACTATGGAAAGCAGTTGCTGTAGCTGATAAATGAGTCACTGCTGAACATCACTTGGCAGATAAATGTTACTTGGTGAAGGACAACAGTGAGGAGAAATACCAACTCAGAACTTTTCTTTGGGGAAGCTTAGTTATATTTCAAATATTTTATAATCTGATTTCATTTAATATGGCTCTGCATTTTTGTTTAAAAAATGTAAAATTAATTGCGAGTAATTATAATCAGTTGGATAATCAGAAAAATTATCCAACTTGTAGTTAAAATTTCCTCCCCCCACCATTTTTTAATGATTTTGCACCCTGACCAAGTTAAAACCAGTAATGATTATTGATGTACATTAGTGAAATATTCATTTGATGAGTTTTTCTCTCAAAGGTAAATTAAACACTTTCACATTTAGACTTTTGTCAGCCAACTCGCCAATGCAATGAAATTGTGGATGTCGTTAAAGTTGCTGAAAGACTATGATGACAAATGACATCATTTTGTGAAGGGAGAAAAATGATCTGTGACTATGTATATTTGCAAATATTATCATCTAAATAAAATACGGATAAGATAAAATACTGGCTAATTTGACTGTAAAGTACCAAACATTCAAACTTCCTCTATTCCAGGGATGGCTGCATCAATTCAAATCCCAGTTATGCTATGCCTGCAGAGCACAGCAGTGAAGGATTGCAGTGCATTATCTGTAAATAGCATTATGTTATGACTCTGGCTTGCTGTTCACTACTGAGAAATAAAGCAATTCTGGTTGCAAACTTCCAGTTAATCTCAGCGTTTGCTACTTCTGCTACTCTCAGCTGAAGACAGTGTTTTCCAATTGGTCATTTGTCCATAATGCTAATAGGAACCATCTTTCATTTGAAAGATATAAAAAGCATGTGCATATTTATACATGCTTAAAATGTGAACTCAGTTTATTGACATTTTATATTTGAAACCTCTTTTGTGTGTGTGTGTGTGTGTGTGTGTGTGTGTGTGCGTGCGTGCGTGAGAGAGAGAGAGAGAGAGAGATATTGATATTTTTTTGTTTTTTTTTTGTTTGTTTGTTTGTTTGATATCCATCTTCAAATAATAACATTTCCAAATCCTTCACATTGAAAGTTCTATGTTCGTATGAATTACTTAAGTGTATAATTTATAACACTGTTGTGTTGGAATTATACACTACATAATGAGAAACCTAATCATTATAAATTTAATAGTGCTGTACTTAATAATGAAAATGTGATTGCCGTATTATATTTTTGATAATATAACAGTCCAAAGTAAATAACTATCATAGTTCTGCAAATGAATTGTAAAAATATGACACCTTCCCATTAATGCCCAGACAAGATTTTGAACTCAGGAGTGTGCTGAAAGAGAAAATCTCCATGATGTGGTCAAGGAAAGGTAACTTTACAAATATGGGAAAAGAGTGATTTGTAAATGTAATCTATTTATTCAAAAATATAGAAATGTATAATTTATATATAAAATGAAGTTTACCTTTGAAATATGGAGCCTGTGCAAAAAGCATAATATAGCAATTTAGCATTCAAACAACTATAAAATCTTGAAAACAAATCACGCCTAGAATCATTAATTAAATCCATATTAACAGAGCACAAACATTTTATAAACTTGCCCATTAAGGCAATTAATTAATACCCTTTAACTAAATTGTTTTAATCAGTCATTAATAAATCATTAACAGATATAATCATTTTTATAAACTCTCCCTTTTTGGAATTAAAAAAGAGTTTTAATGCCACCCTTATATTGGAATAAATGTAATATTTTGACTTTGCAATACAAGTTTCCTTACCATATTACCAAACCATGAAAGAAACTTTAAACTAAACATGCATTAATAGAAAGCATAACAAAACAGGACGAAGTCCCATATTACCTGGCTAACTAGGTCTCAGCTGAGGAAGAAGGCTTTGCACCTAAAAAATTTTGAATTGAAGGTCAGAATGTCTGATCACTCCAGCAGTCCAAAGCCAACTGTCTCACATGGAGACAGGGCAGAGCACTTCAAGACTGTTCATTACTAGCACCAATTGATTCAGAATGTTCTGTGCCTATTCTAGCCAATAAGAACAAAATGCTTGTTGGTACACCACTTCCCATTCCTTCCAGTGGGACATGCTTACATTTACCATCATGTTAGTTCAGCAGTATGCGCTTGCAGTCTGCTGGTACAGTCTGAGCAAATATTACTCCGTAATGGCTTCAAAACTTGCTGCAAGAGTTCATTGTTGGGCTTTCTGATGTTGGCTACAACCTTTCAAAGAAAAAGTTCTTACCATAAGTAAATCATGTGTGGGCCATATAACACAGCTGCAGAAAAGTTGATTTCCATTTGAGGTCCAATCTGCAAAAAAAATAACAAGAATATGGTGCAACTGGCATGACCTAAAGGGCTAGTAGCCAAGGGAGGATAGCAGTGACACAAGAAAACTCTCCAACACTAATTAGCATTTTCCAGCCACATTGGAAAATCTAAAGGGACCACTTATACGATGATCCACCAAAATTTGGACAAAGAATGGCAGCATAAAGCCTTCAGGCACGTCTTGAAAGAACAGCACACCAGAGAATTGTATGAATGAAAAATGGCAATATGTAGTTTCTTTGGATGAAGCATGTATTTATCTAGATTACACAAAAAACCCCATGCTATTTACTACCATCAAGTGGGCCAAATAGGCACTCCATCTTCATCCAGGAAAACAAGGAAGGATAATTTTTCCAAGGGGTTCATGGTGGTTGCAAGTTCTTCACTCTGGGGAAAATTAGGGAGAAAGCTATAAACTATTACAGAGTTGCCAAAAATGTAAAAATAAATGCAGCCTACTACCAAAGCAATGTTATCAACCCAATTTTTGATGAAGATATTCCCTGGTTGTATGGTGAGAATGCCCCAAATATTTTTTATCTGCATGGATAAAGCATCCAGCCATACTTCTTGATCAACCCAGGACTATTACTACTGGAAAGCTGTGAAAATCGGTATCATTGTGTTACCATTTAAAAGGATCCCTGTGAAATCGCCAATGGATTTATGCAAATTTGGTCTGCTGAAACAGAACGTTGCTTCTGGTCATCCTACCATGATTGGGGAAAGTCTGTCAGGAGGAGTGGGCTAGCACTTCCCTTCCTGTTCTACATTGGAATTTTCTAGAATGGAAATTGCATTGCACAGCCATGGTACAAGCCCATTGACATCAAACTGAACACAATTGATGATGAAGAAAGGATCTCACCATTAAAATATGTAAGTAAAACTTCAGAACTTAATGGGGCAACTCTCCATATGATTATATCGGACATGTCACAAATACATGTGCACAAGAGAGAGAGGGGGGGGATGACAAAAATGTGGCAAGAAGAATGGATAAATTCAACTAAAGGGGCAATAAATAAAGCATTTTTTCCTTTGGTGCAAGATAGAATGAAGTTGAGCATCTCTCCAATACCAAAATTTACAGCAATGATCTCAGGACATGAGAAACTCAGATCATATTACTAAATTCAGAATCTTTGATGATCCAGGTAATAGAGGAAACTGAGTAGTGTATCAGTGTTCTTCTTAATGTATGCTTCTCAGTATGCCATGAAATAAATTATTAGATGTAGCAGGGAAGTTTAAAAAGTTCATGTGTCTCCAGTAGCTAATTAAAAATTGTACTAAACCCTGACACAAATCTGAGCTTTTCCTATGTCGACTTTTCCACAATCATGACAATTAATCTGGTAAACCATGAATAAAAAAAAGCATCAAGCTATTAACAGTTGAACCAAAGATTTTAAAATTTAAAAAAAAAAAAAAAAAAAAAAAAAAAAAACAGAAAAGAAGAAAACAAATCACAAATCTAAATGAATTTTTAAAAAAAACTGGTTACAGCCAACCATATAGAAGAACATGTAGTCAAAGAATATATAAAAATCACAAACATTTACTTAAATCAAGCATCAAAGAGAAATAAATATAGGCATAAGGATGAACATGAACTGTTTTCTATATGGGCATATTTTATGGCAAAATCTTTAAACAAAAACTAGGGCTAGTAATGGGCAGTTCATTATCACCTTTCCTAGCCAATCTATTCATGAGCTATTTTGAGGTGTATATCACTAAGGTTTTCCCCATACATTTTTAAAGTTCAAGCAAACAGAAAAATCAACAGTAGATCACATTTTTAAAATAAATTCTGGATATTTTAATTTAAAGGAACAGTGCATTTCAATATGAATGAAAATAGAACAGAACAAAAATGGGGGCAGATTTTATGATTTCATTAACTCTGGTGTTGAAAAATTCAAACATATCAACTTGATGTACAATGGGGTATGCCCAGAATCAGAAGCACATATAATGTTTATAATGTAATAAGTCAAATAGATAGGAGGATAAGACTGACTATTGTTTGTTTTTTATTACATAGAATTGTTAATCTAATGCTTTTGTTCTTTAAAGATAAAGCACAGTTTATTTTGTTGCCAATATCAGTGATCTCACTATTGCTTCCGACTCATCTAAAGTTAAGTTATTCTAATTTTTCCTATATTGAAATAAACCTTGAATAGCATTGAAATAACAGGCTATTTCTGGTAGTGTTCACACAGCAAAATAATATTTTGAATAATGGAAGTGGAAAGGTATTATTTAAATTGTATAGTTACAGACTACTTCACAGTACTTCATATAATATCTCTTATAAGCGCTAAACTCAATTAATTTTATTTACAGTTACTTTTTCTGTAGATATGATTGAAAAAATAGTTAGCTTATGAGTTCCTTGTTATAAAATCAATGGGAAAACAATACATTTTAATAAAAATAAATTTTATTTAACAGACCACATCTTACATAATCTATACTACATTAGTTTATTTGGTTCAGAAATCATGTCTTTAGGGAGGAGCCTTATTCATTTAAATTGTTTTGTCTTTGATTATTTAATAATGGATTTATTTATTTTTGTTATTTTCTCTTAGGTGTATATAATCTGATATATATATAAAATTATTATATAACAATAATTTTATTATTATTATTATTATTATTATTATTATATAATAATATACAATTTATTTTTACTGCAATTAAGTCAAGGAGTGCTGCTTAGGCAAAATTTATTAAAGAAATATGTTTTATGCTTTAAATAGAACAAGGAACAAATCACCAATGTATATAGTTTGGAATATTGGCAATTTTCACAGTAAAATATAGTATAATATAACAAATTATTATTGAGGAAATCACTCAAATTTCACTAATTTAGTTTTTTATTTTTAAAACTTAAACCATATGGAAATTAGTGAAATTTGAGTGATTTCCTCAATAATAATTTGTTATATTCAACAATGTATAGTTTGTTATTAGATAATGGCTTCTAGTAATCTTTGTAAGAAAGTAAATCTTCAGGAGCTTGTTTGAATATAAGCCACAGTAAATATTAAATTGTTCATACACATGACTTCTTTGACATAGCAACATTATGATTGTTAGTGTGTATACATAAAACTAAACATTGGTGCTGAAAATTTTTGAATTAGATTAAGCTTCATTACCAGGAACCAGAAAATTTATGTGGGTTTTAACATATTATTAATTCCAGAGCAGACATTAAGCATAATTCAGGCGGCATCAGAAATAAAGCAAACAGGAGCAACTGGTGCATACACAAGAGAGTTCGAGAAAATGGAGAAGCAACTTGAGGATGTAAAACAACTATTGGAGAACACAACAGTCAGTTCTCATGACCTGGAAAATCTTGACAAACTGGTGGAAAAGTTGAGGTATGTTGATTAATGTTTGTGTTTCTTTTTTTCCTCCCTTTCCTTCTTTCTATTGTTGGGAAATTAGGAGGATAGTAAAAACAATCTTAAACTCTGTTTCTGCTTCTGATAAATCCTATAATTAAAGTTTTTAGAATCTTAATTTCCTGGCCAAAATACATTAAATTATTTTGATATTAATATGAAAGAAAAGAGATACCTAAGAGGAGAAATATCATTATAATATTACTATTTGAATTGCTATTAAGTGGGATCATTATATTGATTCTATACTGTTTAAAGAAGTATAATGAAGCATTGCATCTGTTAAAGAATTAGTTTGGTTTATTGTAGAAAAATTAACTGCCTCTCCAGTACCAAGCATTAAGCTTCTACTGATAAGCTAATGAGTCAGGCTCAATCCCATACAAAAATAAGTATTCTTGTCAATTCTTTTCTGGAGATAAAGAGGAAAAGACATTCTTGGCTACAACTAATTAAAGGTGCAACCAAGGCTTTTTTTTTTTTTTTCCAGCCAGAATGCTCCAAAATGGCATTCCGCTTTTTCAATGATTTTTCATGGTATTTAGTGCCAAAACAGAAAATGTACAATTTTAATTTAAAATTTTTGAATGTTTGAATTCCCTTCTAATGTTTAAAATACTTTATTTGGTAGTATTTTTATTGATAGTTAATCATCCAGTAATAGTAAAATAAGGCAGGAAACCATGCAACTCAAGAAAATATGAGACGAAATGTTTGACCAGGCTGCTTGGAATGCTAGATGTATGCTAGGCACTAGAATGTGCTATTCTGATAGGTTGCTTCATTTGTTTATTTCTAACTATTCATGTGATGAATAAATGTATGAGCATTCTTCATTTGTTTGCTGTGTAAATATCAACTCATAGAAGTTTAGCTAAAGTGATTTGTGATTCAGCTGAATGCATATAGCTGGTGAAAATAGTCTCATTTTGTGTGTTCCTTCTGTTTTCCTGTATGAGTATCAGCAAGTGGTATTTCGGTTACTTTGTACTCGATGCATATGGTACGGATGCACAATTGCTTAATGTGAGATATTTATTTTCTGTATCAGCACATGACAGTTTAGTTTTGTGCTCAGTGCAGACACTATGGGCAAATTTTCTATATTAGCATGTGGCAGTTTATTTTGTGCTCTACACATATCCTATGGACACATTCTAACTTTATGCAAGATTTTTATTTTCTGTAATATAACAGCATGTAGCAGTTTAGGGTTGTGCCCAATGCATAGCTACAGACACAATTTTTGTTTCCTGTATCAACACATGGCAGCTTGTTTAGCTCTAAGCATACTTTATGGACACATTTTCTTTTTATACATGTTTTTATTTGCTGTGATATTATCAATACGTGGAAATAATGTCTTCAAGAAGGATTATATCATAGTTTGCTGCTGCAATAAAATTAAAAAGCAGAAGCATTAAGGCATGTGTCAAAGATATTGAAACCTGCAATAGAATTGTCTGAAACCAACTCAAATTCATTACAATAAAATCTTCCACTCTGCAAAATGTTCCTTATCGGACACCATAAAGCAAGAAAATGACAACAAATGGCCTAGCGATTAGATATTAGATAAAAATATTAATTTTTTTAAAATAAATGAATGACTTGATTTTAAGAATGATAATTGGGGTATTCTATATGAAGAAGTGCCTATACTGCAGGTGTTATAGAACTATGGGCATAAATGCACAATGTTCATTTAATGGTGAGAGCCAGAAGCCACAATTGTCATCTCTGAGAAAAAAAATTCAGGAACATAAAGAATGCATTGGCCACAGAACTTCAATTTTGGAGCAAGCTAGCAAACAAAAGCTAAAAACAGTATGCTTATAGGCATTAAGTCAAGAAAGAGAAGTGACATGTAGAATTTTCTGCATGGTTTTCAAAGTAGCACAGCAAAACCAGTCATTCTACAATTTCAAAAATGAGATCATTCTTCAAAACTTTAGTCTATATAGGCAGAATTTTTCTTTCTACCAATGCTTGCATAAATATTGTTAATCACACTGCCCCTGGAATTCCAGTATGTTGTGATGATGAACCAGGGAATGGGGTCCGATGCAAGTGAATAATTGGTACTTACTCTGCCCAGACCATTATTTTATACTCTTATTTGTATGATTTTTCTTCTACTCTCTTCACTGTCCATTTCCACTTCTGTTTAACTTTAAATATATACTGACCCACACTCCTGCACTCTTTTATGAATGTTCTATTTGTTATTGTATTATCCCTTATTTCTCCAGTTTTCAGTTTCCTTACAATCGAACACTATGTGAACTAAGTCTTCTTTCCCTCCACATAATGGGCATTCCCCTTGTAAGGCCTCCTCTTTCACCTTTTAACTTCCAGACGCCTGCTCTCACTCATGCTATACCCTCTATTTCCTCCTTATTTGTTTTATCTATGTAAATTACCCATTCCCAAGCCCATTTCATCTTAACATAAAATTCCAGTGATGTCTTCCCAGTTAAATTACTAAATAGTTTTTGTATTTCTATATTTTCAAAACGTCTTCTTGCCTCTTTCCAAAAACCTCTAACATTTGTATCTCTTTTCCTAATCCATTGCTCTCTAAAATATTTTTTAAACTACTGAACCACCTCTTAGTTAACAATGATTCTTGATATATCAAACAGTGCTTTACTAAATTATCTTCATTTAGGTTTAGAATCCTATGCCAGTATTTTAAAACTCTCCCCATAATTAAATCTTTTCCTGTAGCTCTTCCCATTTCTATTTGGGCAACTTCTTTTACAGCTGCAATTGGTAGACCGAGAATTTCTTTGCAAAATAAATGGTGTACTTTATCCACAGTTTCCCAAGAATTTTTGATACCATAGAGCATTCGTGCTTCGACCATTGTATTATATATTCTTTCCAACCATTTGACTTCCAATTGTGGTATATTAAAAAGACATCTTTTTATAATTGACATAGCTGCATTCCCTTTTGCTAATACTAATCTTTTTTGCTTTTCCCATTTTCTCCTTCCATTTTTATACCTAAATAAATGCAATCATGTACTACCTTATAATCCTTATTTCCCTTCTTCCAATTTTCATATTTACTCAACTTCCCTCCTTTCTTGCATATTAGAACTTGTTTTTTATCTTTGTTCACCTTAAGGCCTCATTCTGAGCAATATTTATCTATTTCTTGCATGGCTGTTTTTAGGCCAATTACTGTAATCAAGCCAACTGCTAAATCGTCTGCAAATAATAAACCAGGAATCTGGATGTTGTTTATAACTGGCATAAAATTGTTGTTTTCCTCTATATTTTGCAATATATCATCAATATACAAATTAAACAGAACTGAACTTAACTTACATCCTTTTCTTAACTCCTTTTCTTGTCTTACCTCTCTGGTTATCAATCCTTCCTCATATCTTATACAAAAAGTATTTTCCTTATATAAAGCTTTTAGGATTTCTATCTTGTGTCCACTGACCCCTTTATTTGCAAGTTTATATGACAATGATTGCAATTCAATTTGATCGAAAGCTTTTTCCAAATCTACAAAGCCAATCATCATTTTCCTCTCTTGTTTCTTAAATATTTATCTATTAAAGTTTTCAAAATGAATATGTTGTCTGTTGTTGTTCTTCCTTTACGAAATCCCATTTGACATTCTGATAGTATGCTGTATTGATCAATCCATTTTTGTAATCTACTTGTGAAAATACCAGTAAAAATTTTTCCCCACATTAGATAATAAAGCCACACCTCTATAACTGTTTGGTTTATCTAGTGACCTTTACCTTTGTATACTGGGTATATAATTGCTTTTCTCCAATTCTGTGGTATGTATCTTTTCATTTTTATTAAATTAAATATATTTGTCAGTACTCTCTATCGCCATTATTGCACCATTCCTTTAGAAATTCTGTTGGTATACCATCTATTCCAGTTGCTTTGTATATTTTCAACATTTTGACCTATTTTATTATTTCCTCGTGTTTTTTTTCACTATCCATTATTTCTGGAAAATTATTATTAATTCCTATAATATTCCTAGTTCCAATATACCCCAATATTTCATAAAAGTTGTAAAATAACCTAAACATTCTCCCTGGAGTATATTGAGTGTGCTGGTATATTTCTTGTATGTTAATTTTATAACCTTCCATATTTTACTTGTGTTTTTATTGTTTATTATATTAATAACTTTATTAGTATTTTCCAACCTCCTTTTATTTTTCTTATTATCTATCAGTTCCTGATAGTATTTCTTACTTTCCAGATAACCATCTTTAGAGATCTCATCTCCTATCTCTCTCCATTTTACTAATCTTTGTTTCACTGTTGTTTTATTTACTCTACATTCCTTATCAAACCACCCTTCCCTAGTTTCATTTTTCCTCTTTTTTAATAACATTTCCTCACCTGCCCATTGCGTCACTAAGTTTAGTAAGCTCATTGCTTTTTGTATTTGTGCTTCTATTACCAAACTTTTTATTCCAAGCTGACAAATCATACCTACATTAGAGTCTAATAATTGCAAGAATTTACTCTTATATTCTTCCTTCAATTTAAGTTTCTTATATTCATGTTTACAATCATATTGTTCTAAGTGTTGCCTACCCATCTGATCTGCTAATGGAAAGTGACCACTATTTGAACATAAATTTAGAATTTTAAAATTAATTACTAGGTAACTACTACTAACAGGCCAACAAATATAGTCTAATATACTTTGACCATTATTACTTACAAATGTAAATTCACCACACTCATCTTCTCCATACTTTCCATTCAAAATATCCAATAAATTTCATTCACAAAACTCTATAAGTTTTACACGGCCTCTATCTACAACCTTATCCTTACTACATCCAAGCTTTTTACTTTTATTCAGCGTTTCCTCACTGTGCCAATCTTCTAGTGCTTGTACCTCCATTTCTCCTATCCTTGCATTAAAATCTCCCATTATTATAAATTCTAAATTCCTGCATAATGACCTTAGGTAATCAATGTCTTTTTCTAAATATTGAAAAATTTCAGAGTTGTGGAATTGCATAGTGGTGGGTGGGTTATAAATTATCCCTATAGAAATTATACTGTCATCTATTTGTTTATCATCCATTATCATCTGCAATATTTCTTTACATCCAACCAGGTTTTTTTATTGTTTTAATCTGTGACTTTTTTACAAATCAAATATACCTATCCTTCCTGATACTCTTTCTTTCTTAGCTATCATTTCCCCTTGCCTCCCATAATAACTAAAATCATTTACGTTTATATCATCTTCTTTTAACCATGTCTCTACCACTGCTAAAATATCTAATTTTGCCACCAGATGTTGCAATGTTTCATTAGCTATTCTGTTTTTTAGCCCTTCACAATTCCAAAAACTCATGCGCTTTCTGCTTCTTAGTTGTATTCCTTCTGTGTTTGGAGCTGGCATCTTCTCCAGAACAATTAAAGATCCATGCTCTGAGGCCACCACACTCTCTTCCCCTTCCGAGGTTTCCCCAGTGCTCAGCTGCCATGTTTTCAACCCACTGTTAGCAATTGCTTGACTCAGGGCCGCTAACACCTCCTTCCATGATGGAGATACAACCTTCATTGGTGAAAATTTCCAGGACATCCCTGACATATCTTGTGGCGCCATTCTTGTTGGAGACTCACCTCTCAGCTGATCATCTACTGTCCTTGGCCTTGATGACATGCTGTATTCTACTTGCATAGTAATCCTCTCCCTTTCATTGCTTCGTTTCCCTTCCTAAAATTCTTTTCTTCTCTCCCCTCCATTTGTTTCCTGACATGTTTTCAACTGCTGCAAGTTGAACCTTGCACTTCCTGCCATTCCCTCTCATCCACAAATTATCTCTGACTAGTTTCATCTGTTTTCCTTTTCTTGTGCCATATGTCATTGTTGTTTCCCTTCTGTATCCTCTCACCATCTCTAAAGTTGCAGGTTTCTTACATATGCTGTCTTTCCAGCTGCTTTTGCTTGTAACATTTTCCGTATCAATTCCCTTTTTAGATCTCTTTGTGTAGGAGTCAAATTCTTATCATTAAAGATTCCAGACACTTTCAACTTTCTTGCTCTTTTCAGGATTTCATATTTCAACTGCATTGTGGCCACTTTGACTATGATTGGCCTAAACCCCCTTCCTCTTCTCACTCTAAAAGCTTCCACAATCTCCAATCCCTGCAGATACATTTCTAGTTTTTTTATTAGAATCTTTGACACTTCTTCTATTGCCCATATTTCTCTTTTTTTCTTCCACTCCTATGAAAACCAAATTGAATCTTCTCCTTTCCTCATTCATTTTTTCTATCCTTTTTTGTATTTCATTCACCTCTCTTCTCATTCCTTGAATTTCATCTTTAAGGTTTTCCTTTATTTCCTTGGCTATACTTTACTTAAATTTTCATTGATCCTATCCTCCATCCCCTTTCCAGCATAGTTTTGATTTCTACTGGTCCTGGATTTAACTCTATACCTCCTATCACTAACAGGATTAAAATTACACTTTTCAATAATAAGGTGGTCATTACTCTGTGTTCTCCAGTTCTATTAGTATTGTAACGAAATTTCTTCCTTCCAAATGCCCCTGTCCTCATTCAATATACCGCCATCTCTACTTCCATTGTTATTTGTTCTTTGATTCACTATTCCACTTACTATGCAGGAGCTCACTATAATATGTTCTTCTTCCACAACTGCTCACTTACAGCTCTGGGCTAGAATTAGTTAGAGATCATTTTGTAATTTATCTAGTTCTCAATTAGTTCATTCTTTCATAAATTCCTGTCTCCCTCCCTGCTTCCCTTCCTTCCCTCCATTCATTCATTCATTCACATGTTTGTCTGCCCAACCATCTATCTGTCTACTTGTGTGGACTTGGTAGCAAGAGGTGGAAAACAAAAGATAACACATATAGAAATGTGATCTTCCGGACTGTTTGGCCTTGGCCAAATGGAACTCGTTCCAGTCATTTTTCTGGTAACTGCATCTGCATCTTCAGTGGTACTAATGATCCCTTTGAAGTACTCTGGAGATGTATCATCTGTTCCAGAAGAGATCGTCAGTGCCACTGAAGGTGCCAGATGCTGTTACTGGCAAAACATCTGGAACAAGAAGCTACATTTGACTATGGCCAAAAACCCCACAACCCCAGAGGATCATATTTCTACACCTGACACCTGCCTTGAGAGCCTATATATTACAAAGATAATAAAGTCAATTTAATGTAGCTCATTATGAAGCTGTATGCAAATTTAGTTCATATTTAAGGAATGACAGATGACTTCATGTTGTTGGCTTGCAAGCAGCACAAAATTACTGTTTTAATAGCAGATAAGATGAAGTTTAATAAATATGATAGATTTTTATTAAGTATTGAAAAGAAAGCAAACAATAAATAGATTAGATGGCATATAGTTTTAATAATAATTCAATTTGGAATCGAACACAGTGAAACACCCATTAATAATCATTTCACTGTGTTCAATCCAAATGGAATTATTGTTAAAATTATATGGCCATCAAACAAAATGGAACAACTACTATGGATTAGGAAATAAAAATAAATAGATTTGTAATTAAAACAGTACTAATTTTTAAAAGTGTCTTTTATACAGAGCCAACTTGACAAAATCCTCTGAAAATCTGGATGAAGTGGAGAAGCTTCTGGACAACACAGCACAAAGTATATATGAAGCTAATCTGAAACTCACAGAGCTTCGTGGGAAAGCAAGCAATTTAAAGTTTGCAGCTCTAGGGCTAAAAGACAATGCGACAAAACTTCAAGAAGCAAATGTAGAAGGTATGTAGTATAAGATTAATTTAAATGATGGAAAATTAATGTTTTTGTTGGGCTTTCATGAGGCCATATCTGGATTTAAACTAACATTGTACAGATCCTAGTTTTTTTATTTAATGATCCTGAATAGTTGAGATATCAGCCTTTGAAGTTTCATCATAAGATCTACCACTAAGACCTGAGCAGTTATGAGACTGACATTGCTACCTTAATAAGTTTGTGTTTTATAGCTAATTGGTCCAGGTACTGTATTATTGTCAATAATTTTTAATTACTGTCTTATATATTGTTATAATAGAACATTTTATTATATTAGAATATTTAAATGTCTTTACATTCAGAAAGTTAACTCAAAGTACCATTTTTTAATATATTTGTCAGAAGTTTGAAATACTTCCTATAAAACTTTATCATTAGAACCCCCACAGTGTTAGCAATTTCAAAAATATGAATGTTAAACGATAATCCACTGCAGGGTCCTTCAATTTCTATAGCATTCTGTGCAACCCCTAAAACATTAACATTTATAGGAAAACCACAGTTGACCCCATTTATCATCAAGGATATTGCGCTCTTTTGAGTCATAATTAAATGTACTTACAGTTTTCAAAATTAAGTGTGTTTGAATGTTGACACAAATTTCTCTTACATGTTATTAATTTAGGACATTTTTGGAAACCTTCATTCCCACCCAAAGCTGTTAACTGACTTCTTCGTAATTAAAAAACATATAATTGAAGTTTGTGTCACACAATGTGTTATAAACTCCCCAGTTTTATTTTGCAGTGAATCTTAGCAAAGAAGCTACAAAAAGGTTGTGTTATAGGAAATAAAAAGAGAGTATATAACTTTTTAAAATTAAAATATACAAATATCTGTTTCTAAAATTAATTGTTTTTCTATTTGTTGCTCTTTCTTATAGCTTCCTAGTTCACTATGTTAAATCATTGTATTTAAAATACACCACTTTAATATTATTGCTTCTAGAAATGTCTTAATTAGAAAAATAATGCTGGTTGTAATTGGTCTTCAGTTTGATCTCTAAATATCTTCTCTGTATCATCATTGTAATTAATATATAATAAAAAGTACTAAGAACTCAAAGCAGAAAAGGTATGATATTTTCCTTTAGGATACAAAAGGAAACATTGAACTCAAAATTAAATTAAAAGTTTGCGAATTAGCACCTTAAAATATATGCTAAACAAATACCTTGGCTATCCGCACTCCATAAGACATGTGGAGCATACAAGAAATGTAATATATATTCAAAGCCTGAAGTACTAATTACTAATGCTGATTCTAGAAAATATTCAAACTTGAATTGCCTATTTTCAACATATTCCTTAGAATTCATTGTATCTTGTTTATTTATCTGAATATTTAAGAACAATCTCCACTATTTATGATGCTTTTTTGGGAGATAAAAAATGTTGCACAGCAATATATAAAAAATATTGCAAACACTTTCTTTAACTTACTTTTTTGGGGTATCATAAATTATAATAATATTGAGAGAACGCAGGCTTTCATGGCCAGAGTCATAGATATAACTACAAATTTCTTCCAGGCTGTTATGTTGTGGTCTGCTGCAGATGAGAATTCCAGATGTTTTGTTCACAACTACAGCGGACATCTTTGGTGGCCTGTATGAAGTCTCCTTAGAGAAGGCATTACTGCATCTGAAGTTTTGGCTGTCAGAGTCGCTATATATATATATATATATATATATATATATATATACTGCCATTGCTCTCAGCTGGTTAGTCCTGGGTAGGCGGTGGTTGGTCAGCTGGTGGGAGGAGCCTCGCCTCTCCTGTGCTGCTGTTCTCTCGTGATAAGCTCACTATGTTTTCATGTTTTGTGTGTTGTATTATGTTTTCAATGGCTGGATACGTGTTGCTGTTTAGTTTGAGAACTTCTTCTTTCTTCTTGAAATTGTTGGAATATTTGTAAATTTCAATGGCTTCTCATTGCAGTCTTGCATGGTAGAGTGTAATAAAAGAAAGAACACTAGTGTCCTGAAACTTGATGATATGTTCCCCTACACTTTGATAGCATGTTCTGCTAATGCTGCATTGTGTAGTGTTGATGTAAACCAAACCGCATGAGCAGGGAATATGGAAAACACCTGCCAACGACAAAGGCTCCCAAGGATCTTTGAAAGAGCATGGTAGATTGCTTAGCTGCTTAGTAGGCTTAAAGATTGTCTTGACACTGTGACATTGCAGTATATGCTAAATGCAGTTTGTGATGTTTTTGAAATAAGGTAGAAAAACTTTGCTTTTATATGAGATTGGTCTGATTTTTTGCTGGCGGGTTTTGGTTTTGCCAGGCGGCAAGCTGTTTTTACTTCCTGAATTGAATAGCCATTGGAATGTAATGCTAGTTCTAGGTGTTGCAGATCTTGTGGCAATAACCGGGGCTTGCAAATGCATGAAGCACGATTTACTAGAATTTTAATCATGGCATGTTTCTGCCTTGGATGATGATTATAGTTCTTGTTTGAATAGCAGTTAATATGAGTGGGCTTGCAGTAGATGGTGTGTCCACAGTGTGAGATTCGCTGTGAATCCACCAGAATTCTCCAAAGAGCAAAGGCTCCACCCAGCATTTTCCTCACCAGGAGAGGATAGCATTGAAGAACCTAAAACCCCTCAAAGACGTTATTGTTTGTCCAGCTGACAAGACTAATGCTACTGTGACCCTAAACCAACAGAACTACCACCATAAAATCTTTGATCTTCTGAAAGTGGAGACATTCCACGTAATTAAACTTGACCCCACAGTACGTATTCCGTGAAAAACCAATCTTCTACACAAGCCAGAACTGCCTCTGAGGCCAAACCTATGACATAGCCAAGCTTCTAGCTGGTTTACTACAGCCCCACATTGGCAATACTGATTCTTTCATCAAAAACTTGGCTCATAACATCCACAAACCCAAAAATCTCACCTTGTGGTCCCATGATCTTATAATCAGCTTTGACGTTGCATCTCTGTTCACCATGGTTCCTGTCGGTCCTGGTGGTGCAGTGGTTACCATACTTGCCTCCTAAACCCAAGATCGCGGGTTCGAACCCGGCCAGGATGATGGATTTTTTCGGGCGTAAAAATCCTAAGTATGGCTTCCTTCGAAAGGGAAGTAAAGCCGTGGGTCCCATGTCATTCATTTACGGCATGAAAAAGAACCTCAAGCCTGAAACTGAGGCCTCTGAGCAAAATTTGTCGGCCGTTTCACGCCCTGAGTTGAATGGGATGCTGATGACCTGAGCTGCTAAAAAGCGTCCATAAATAAATCAATCAAAAAAAAAAACATGGTTCCTGTACAGGAAGCTCTCACACAGTTGAAACATATTTTCTCCGATGACATAATAACACTTCCAACAGGTGCTGACCATGACATACTTCCAGTGGGACCACTTGTTTTACGAAAAAATAGACGGCATTGCTATGGGCAACCCTTTGAGTCTGGTAGTAGCCAACTTCAATGGAATTCTTTAATGCTACAACAGTGGACACAGCTCCATTCAAAACCGAGTCTGGTTCTGCCACATAGATGACACTTTCCTTAATTGGTCCCATAAGGAGATAGATCTATGAGATTTTGGCATCAATTCCCACATCCAATGTACAATAGAAAAATAGTGGACTGTTGGCCTTCCTGGATGTACTGGTTAGCAGAAAGGCACACTTGGACACACCACCTACTGCAAGCCCACTCATAGTGACTGCTATTTAAACAAGAACCAGTCATCATCTAAATGAGAAACATGCCATAATTAAAACTCTAATAAATTGTGCTTCATGTATTTGCAAGCCTCGGTTACTGCCACAAGAGCTGCAGCACCTAGAACTAGCATTACAGTCCAATGGCTATTCAATTCAGGAAGTAAGAACCCGGCAAAACCAAAACCTGCCAGCCAAAAATCTCTCATGTAAAAGGCAAAGTTTTTCTACCTTATTTCAAAAATGTCACAGGGTCAAGATAATCTTTAAGCCTACTAAGCAGCTAAGCAATCTACTACACTCTGTCAAAGATCCTCGGGAGCCTTTGTCATCGACCGGTGTTTACCGTATTCCCTGCTCTTGAGATTCAATTTACATCAGTACTACACAATGCAGCACTAGTACCAGACTTAAAGAACACAAAAGGAACTGTCATCTCGGCCAAATAGATAAATCTGCTGTAGAAGAACATGCCATCGAAGCAGAGGGGGAAGATATCATCAAGTTTCAGGACATCTTTCATCTTCTATTATGCACTATCATGCAAGACGGCAATGAGGAGCCATTGAAATTTACAAATATCCCAACAATTTCAACAAGAAAGAAGAAGCTCTCAAACTGAACAGCAACTGGCATCCAGCCATTGTACAACACACAACACATGAAAACATAGCGAGCCTATCACGAGAGAGTAGCACCACGGAGAGGCGAGGCTCCTCCCACCAGCCAATCGACCACCGCTCACCTCGGACAAACAAGTGGAGAGCACTGGTAGTATAATTGTAGCAACTTGGATGGTCAATGCTTCAGATGCATTGATACCTTCTCCAAGGAGACTTTGTCCATGCCTCTGAAGATGTCAGCCGTAGTTATGGATGAAATGTCTGGAATTCTCATCTGAAGCAGATCAGGCACAACAGCCCAGAAGAAAATTGAAGCACATCTATAATAATATTGTTGTATTTGTGTATAAGGTAAAAGTAATTTCATTATTAGCTTTGCAACTTATATTTATTTTGTATATTGTTAAATAATTTATAAAACTTAATAGTGTTCTGCTGTACTTATACAGAAATTAATTATAAATTTGACATTTCATGTAAAAATAAATTTGTAGTAACATAAAACTTCAGTTTTCTCACCTCATAGCTTTGAATACCTACTCTGATTGCCATTAGTTCTTCAGTATGAAATGAATGATGCAAATTTAACAAACAGAATTACCTGGCATTTGCTATATCAGTGAAAGAAAAATTTGAAAAAACCTGACCAGATTACATGTTCCAACTGGAATTCAAGCCCAGAGCTTCTGATTTGTCATCAAATTCTCTAATGCTTTGACCATGATAAATTTATTTGAATAGTTAGAATGCCCTGATACATGCAATATAGATTAAGTATTGATGGAAATTTTTCTGGTTACATTGTGTAAATATGACTTTTAGTTCATTGTGATTCCTAAGATGTGACTTATTCAGCATTCATATTAGTTATTGCTTTCTCATGTTGCAAGGGATTTGCTACAATTAATGTTTAAGGTATGGAAGTGTTCTTGAATTTATCAATAAGAGTAATATAATCAAGAGGGCTAATGTTTTCATGGTGTGTCTCCTTTTGCCTAGCAATTCCTCAGCTCCTTTACATGATCTAAAATTCCTTTCCAGATATAAAGACATCTCCTCATGATTTTTCAGTGTATCTTTTGGAATGTTCAATGGGCTTTAATATTCAATTGTTAGAGAATGTAACATTAGAAATACAAATGGAAGCAACCTGAAATGCAAAAAATTTAATAACAGAATAAGCAATACTGCAAGGTTACACATTACATGGGAGCCAGATTTAATGCCCAGAATTAGAAAGAGATCAGTTCTTTGGTGATGCCAAAGCTAACTATTATGAGAAAGGAAACTAATGCAATCAGAAAAAGAAATCAGAATACTGGGAATAATAATGTGCTAAGAGAAGTGTGTAAAATGCAGTACTTAAAAAATATAAAGGAACAGTATGAAAAAAAAAAGATTAGTTCATGAAAGGAATATTGTAACATGACCGAATCAAGCAATCCATGGAATGAACTCCTTTCCAAATAAAATACGTAACAGCACCATACTTGCCACCCTGAATAAGCTGATAGAACTCCTATAACTGGCATAGAAGGCAAGCTAAAACATTTTTCTCAAGCAATTATGACAATGCTAATACATCAAAGGATGATAGAAATAATAAAGATGCCTATAAATAGAGATGATAAGAATTTCACACAAGTTGAAATCATGAGCATCTTAGAAAGTTTCGATAACACAGGAATATCTGGAGAAGATAAAATAGTAAGCAAAATACTATCAGCTGCACTTGAATCTTCCCAACATTAATAACAGCAATATATAATGGCTGTTTAATAAGAGGCAGATCCCAAAGTGATGAAAGAGTGGAGCACAATTATTGTTGAAACTAGGGAAATAAAGATTTCTTGAAAATCTGACTAAATAGCCTTGCTGATAATTGGAGGAAAAGTTCTTTAGAATAGTACACCACATATGTTCAAAAGGTTTAATGAATAAAAAGTCAATTGGGTTTTGCACCCCAGAAGAGTTCTGTAGATGCTGCTATGTACTAAGATAATTTAAGAAAATATATCCTTCATTAGCAAAATTGTCAACCAATAACATTCTAATGCAGGTAAAGATGACCTATGGATAACCACAAGAATTATACTGAAGATGCATATTTTTAAACTTACCATACAAATGACTTCTCAGACTATCCTTTATGAATCATACCCCTGCAAATCTGGAGATCCTGAGTTGACATCCAATAAAGTCAGTTGCCTAAGTAATATTTTTTCCTTACCCTATAAAGATAAGTGACAGGAACTTTAAAGTTGTGGACTCTGGACGGATTTATACACTCATTTCATAAAATATTCATTCATCATCTCTTTAGATTTTCATGAAGTTAAGAGGAACATTAAAATGTAACAAAAAAAATCATACCACAGTAAGAACTTTTGTAATTATCTTATTTTATGAACAGAAGAAAAAAGCAAGAAAAATTAGAAAATGATGAAAATGCACAATATTGTTGAATGATCAAGAAACAATAAAATGTGCTTTAGTGAAGATAAATCAAAAGTAATGATGGTAACCAGAAAGAATCATCAAAAAGGCAAAGCATTGTGCACATTTAAAAATAATAAACAAATATACAAATTTAATCATGTGAAATATCATGGTCTAATTATAGATTTCAACTACAATGTCCACATAGATTACACAAGAGCAAGTTGTACAAATTTCATTCACACACACATATTCTCTCTCTCTTTTCTCATATATAAACACACACTCTCTCTCACCTCTCACATACTTTCTCTCCCCCTCTCCCTCACCCTGTACCACCCTTTTCCTAATTTGCAAAAATATGCTAGAGACTAAGGCATGAAGCATTAAAAGTTATCTTCAAAGCAGTGGGAAGTAACCAGTTAGAAGTTTATTATAAAAGAAATTCTAAAAGCCAGATAATAAGTGAAATACAAAAAATAAGTACAAACAAAGAGGGAAAGAGAAGGACAAATGATTACAAAGGGGGAAGTTATTACCTTTCCCCAAAATAAAGGACAACCAAAAATTAACATTTCTATAAATCCAAATTTGGTTTATCATCACAGATTCAAGATTATGCATAGCTCAGTGCCAACATATTGTGGTAGTGCAAATAGTAGAACATAAAAAGTTTGATTTTAATTGTCAGAAAAGGAATGAAATGAGCTCAAATACAAGGGACATTCAATAACTTATCTACCCAAATATGAAAGCATACCCAAGTATGAAAATGAAACCTATTGTGATACTCATCTCATTATTTTTCACTGTAATCTCACTTTACATTCACATATATACACCTAGTCCATTTCCCTTTGGAATTTAAGGATATGTCTTTCAACCAATTACCCTTTCCTTCATGACATCATCCATAGAACATATCTATCCAAAAGGAATTTCTTCAGGTTTTCAAAAAGAAAATAATAATTGGGGGCCAGATACAGACTATAAAATAAATATTTGAGCTCCAAGTACCTACAGTCCTTGGTAACAGCTCTTGCTTTTTGGGATTTGTAGTTAGGTGCATTATTATGAAGCAGCAATGCACCTCCTGTCAGTTTTCCATGTTATTTTTCCTTGGTGGCTTAACATAACTGCTTCACTGTAGAAGCGTGGGTTTCTCCAGTGATAGTTTACTTATTTGGCAAGAATTCGAATAGCAGAATAACATCTGTATCGCAAAAAAAATTTTGTGATGATTTTTTGGCTGACTGGCATGTCAGAATTATTTTGGAATGGTAAGTCCTATTATACTTCTATTGCAAAATCTCCTGTTTGAATTCTGGATTGCAGTGATGAACCCATGTTTTATCTCCAGTAATAATCTTTGAGAAAAAGTCATCAGAATTTTCTTAGAGGAGGTCCAAATTTTCTTAACTGAATTCCTGGTGATATGCTTTGTGCTCTGGTGTGAGCATTTGGAGTACCTTTAGGAATTGTTCTTTAACATCATTACATGGGTATATAATTATGAAGTAATGCTGCTTGAATTGCCTGGTTCATGGATTATTATTATTATTCTTGATATGACTTTCCTGCATATTGTAGCTCCCACATTTTGACACAGATCTTATTAATATGCTTTCACAGGACGCCTTGTGTGGTGGTCATGTTCATTGGACACATGGTCCTCTTTAATTGCTTGAATAAAAGTTTAGTTGTTAGCTGGAAGGTGTATCAATATATACATATATACGATGTCTGTTCAAAAAGTATCGCAAATTTTGTGTTTATTCAAAAAGTATTTATTTATTCATGAATATCTATTTTGTCCCCTTCAAAGTAATCCCCACCAGATATTATACACTTGTGCCAACGTTTTTTCCAATCCTCGAAGCACTTTAAAAAATCGTTTTTTGTGATCTTGTTCAGCTCCTGCTTCGATGCCGTCTTTATCTCCTCAATCGTGGCGTAGCGTTGTCCTTTCATGGGCCTCTTCAGTTTTTGGAAAAAAAAAAAAGGGGGGGTCACAGGGGTCCAGGTCTGGGGAGTACGGTGGCTGCGACATCATAAGTGTGTTGTTTTTGCCCTTAAATTCGCGCACAAGCAACGATGTGTGAGCAGGGGCGTAATCATGGTGCAAAAGCCAATTTTTGCTCTTCCACAAATCCGGGCGTTTCTGGCGTATTGCTTCGCGCAAATTGCGCATAACTTGCAGGTAATATTTCTTATTGACCGTTCTACCGTGTGGCAAGAACTCATGATGCACCACGCCCCTGCAATTGAAGAAAACTGTAAGCAAAACCTTCAAATTCGACCGAACTTGGCACGCTTTTTTCGGTCTTGGCTCGTGTGACAGCATCCATTAGGATGATTGAGCTTTAGTTTCCAACGCCATAACCGAATAAACCCATGATTCGGCCCCAGTTATGACCCTCTGGAGCAAATTTGGGCTGTTGCGGACAGAGTTCAACAACTCCTTAGTAACGTTAATGCGATGGTGTTTTTGGTCGAAATTGAGCAACTTTGGTACGAATTTTGCGGCGACCCGTCTCATGTCCAAATCACTGGTGTAAATCGAATGACACGAGCCAATCGATGTGTTTAGATCCTCAGCAACTTCTCTAACAGTGATTCGACGATTGGCCAATATTATTTTCTTCACTTCTTCAATGTTTTCGTCTGTTGTTGACGAGCTCGGGCGTCCGGGACGCTCTTCGTCGTTCACATCTTCTCGACCCTCTGAGAACATTTTGTACCACCGATAAACGTTGCTTTGGTCCAAGGTAGTTTCACCATATGCCACAGTCAACATTCGGAATGCATCTGCGCACTTAATTTTATTTTTCACACAAAATTTGATACAGATTCTTTGTTCCATTTTTTGGAATAGGCAAAAATCGAAGACGAGCCAAAACACGTCCAAGCAAAATATCAGTCAATAATTAAATGAACATTCAAAATGGCCGAGCTTGTGAACATAAGTGAGGGACATGAGTACCAACATAACGCCACAAAACAATCGAAAATCAAATATATGTAGGCTGCAGAAATTCAAAATTCGCGATACTTTTTGAAGAGACCTCGTGTATATATATAGCATTCATTCACCCTCTGATTTCTTTAGGCTTCTTCCTTTCCTTTGTGAAGAATCTATTCATGGAATCAAGATCCAAATCACTCACTGTTACTGTAGACTCACATGGCAATGCTCTTGCCATCATCTCTGTTCAAGTGCTTACTGTGTACTAAATTGTAACTGTGTCATATCAAGCCAAGATATGTACCAACCTGCACATGCTCTCCAGCAATTATATAGTATATCAAGGTAGATAAGTTATTGAATGTCCATATACAAGCTTGCAATAGGAAGTGGGCAGTGGCAATTTGCAAAATGTGCTATGATAAAACATAAAATGAAAGACTTTATAGAATTTCATACAAAATCAACTATAATCATTTATTATATAAGCAAATGTGCACAGGAATTGAGATAAGAGTACTTGTACTGTTATCCCAATTGGTTAAATATAATATTATACCAGGTGAGTCAGCTGTCCCTTCCTTTTCCATAATATAGGTCACCCTTCTTGTGGCAACTGCATTTTAAGTCCATTTTGTTCACTTACCAACTATTAATTGATGGTTTTAGATAGATGAGATCTCAACATTCAGAGGAAAAGTGGTTTAAGGGATGCAAGGTAATCCATACTAAAGTACAACTCAAAAACATATGACTCATTTATTGATAACTGATTTCAAGTTCAAGCCAATTTTACAAAGTTTTACATTATTGTACACATAGCCACTTAACTGAGTAAATGCCTATGATAAAATGAACCCATTGTATGGGTCCAGTATCAAAATCAGTTAAAAATAAAATTATGAAATTTTGTAATTAGAGACAAGACAGGATATGACAAATTAAAGATATGCCTACATCCGCAATGGATACCCTACTGTCTATACACATAGATTATTAAATAAAGGTTTATTTAAATTTAGGCATAAACTATGGTACGTATATCTCCAATAAAATACCTGATAGATTATGCCATTTAAATAATAATTTTAAAAGGTCCAACAAAGGATTAAAACTGTATTAAAAGGCTATATCATACAAGCAAAGCATCAAGGTGATACCACCATCTGGCATATAAGATCTAAGGCTGAACCAAGAATATGCAACCAATTAAAGATTCAAGTGGGTGAGTGAAATTATGACTTGTTCTACTGTACATTAATCGTCAATAACATGGATTAATGTCATTGACATTGTTCATGGTTTTTTTCCCTCCCTCATTAAGGCTTGGAAACTGATATCATAATACTGTAATTTTAAGAACCCTCTAGTTTTTAATGAAATTGTAATTTTAATAATTCTTAGTTATATAAATTTTGTCATGGAAAATAATACCTAAACATGGTAAACTGTAATTTTACATTAACATTCTGATTACTCTCTAGATATGTTAAAAATGATGCCTTTCTGTCCCATTTGATTGGTATTACACTGGAAAGTGATATTTAGAATGTTGACTGCCTTCACTCCTCGGTGTATGCTGTGACACAGAGTTTTTGCCAGTCATTCACTATGTATTCGACAGGCGAGTACTTTTATATGCTCCTTATTTATGGAGAACAAAGTTCAGCATCTTACCAAATATAAACAACAGCCAACAGCAAAAACTTCCTGGAATGTTGAAAGACAATTGCATAGAACAGCATCACTTGCAAGGATAGTTCCTGTTACAAATGCATCAGTAACATCGGGTGTTAATGTGGAAACTGTTTTGAATGCCATCCTGAATAATCCACATACAGTGCACAGACAATTGCACAAGAGGTTAACATTAGCCAGTCTTCTGCAATGTGATACTGCATGGCAATAAGTTTCATTCATGAGATTTGCACCTACATAAGAACTCCAGAGGATAGATTTTGAAGCTTGAGTGACATTCTATAAATGGATGCTATGTCAAGTGACAAATGATATGGGGTTCTTATCTGCAATCCTGTTTTCAGATGAATCGAGATTCCACAACAATAGGACAGTAAATCTCCATAATATGTATTATTGGAGTGTTGATAATTTCCACTGGGTAAGGGAGACAGCATTCCAAATGCAGTGGGGAGTGAGAGTGTGGTGTGGAATCTTGGGTGACTATTTTATTGAACCATTTTTCTTTGAGGTGCACCTAACAGAAACACGCACCTGCAACTTCTCTGCAAAGACATCCCACTGTTAGTAGAGAATGCATCACAGGGGGATTGAATAACTATGTAATTTCAACACACTGGTGCTCCATGGCATAGGTTGATAATCAATTGCAATCATCTAAATATGGAACATCCTGGTAATTGAATAGGAAGGCAAAGACCAATCTCCTGGCCAGCCAGATTACCTAATCTAAAGCCTCTTGACTTCTTCCTCTGGGGTTATTTAAAGTAACAAGTTTATGCAGAGAGCCATAAGATCCAGAGAGCCTTTCCCAATATATTATTCAGGGGTCTGTAGATCCATTACACCTGCCACATTACAAGAAATCAGAATTTCCATGCAACAGCATGCTCAGGTTAACCAAGAAGGCCATCAGTTTGAGCACTTTGTTAGAAAAGTTGTGTTCAGACAGTGTTATTCACCAGCAGTTCCAAACAAATGGATCAAATGTGGTGGATAATCCTTATTCCATCTTCATCAAATGTACCTATATTGTGTTTAAACATTTACCTTCCTGTAGCTGATCAGCAATAAAGAAACATTAAACAATAGTAAAATATTTAATACAGATAAAAAGAAAAAATAATTGCAAATTAAACTAATATTGACAATGTTAGATGTAATATGAGTTTAAACCAAGATGATTTATGAATATTACAACACATTAAAAAATAAATGCACAAAGGTGGCTTGAACCACCTTTAGTGAAGATGGATTTTCTACCAACCACACACTCTTTCCAACTATGCTATTTAGGAGCAAGAGGATTTGAAAGTCAAGTTAACATAATATGAATATATATATTCACAGCTTTACCAAAATTTGAAAGTAAAAGCATAAAAAATTCAATTCAGTTAACAGAAAAGTTAAAAAACTTTAAGGTTTTACCCTGAGATATTTTAGTGTCTTTTGATGTAGTCTCTTTATTCCCAAGCATACCAAATGAAAAACTTTTATTGTTTTTGAATGACTGGTTAAAAGAGATAGGAGTTAATGAAACTCATAGAAAGGATTACATTCACCTCACTAAAATTTGTATTAACCAGTCCTATTTTAAATTTGCCGGTGAATTCTACAAACAGCAAACAGGACTGACAATGGGAAATCCTCTGTCCCCTTTTTTGGCAGATTTATTTATGAGTAAATTTGAGACTAGCATAATATCAGCCTTTCTACATTATTTTAAATGCTGGTATAGATATGTAGATGATATTTTCAGTATAGTGAATAAAAAATTAGTTGGAGAAGCTTTGAAACTCTTAAATATACAGGACAAGAACATTTCCTTCACACTAGAAACAGAAATAGATGGGATGTTACCATTTTTGGATTTGAAAATTAAAAAGAACCAAGAAAATTTGGAATTTGGAATATATAGAAAGGCAACTCATAGTGATAACTATATAAAATCAAAAGGATTCAACCCCATAGCTCACAAGCATGCAGTTTTTAATAGCTTAATATATAGACTGGTAAATTTACCAATTAGTAAGGATGATATAGAATGGAATTGGAGAAGATACAGGAGATTGCAATTATAAATGGTTTCAATAAAAATTTAGTAAATAAAAAACTTAACAGATTCAAAAAAAAAATTGATTAAGAACACCACTACACTGATGAATGAAAAAGATAGACCAGTTTTTAAAAAATTTAACTTTCATCCAATAGCTATAAATAAATTCCAAAAAAATTTTAAAGAAAGGAACATAAAATTGACACCTATCAACAGATACACTTTAAAAAATGCTTTAGCAGACAATACTTTGAACAACATCCCAGAAGAGAAAAAATCGGGTATCTACAAAATATCATGTAAGGAATGTGATAAAATATATATAGGGAAGACGAAGAGGAACATAGGAACACGGTTAAAGGAACATCTCAGGAACGTCAAGCATAAACAGATAGATAGGTCAGCCGTTGCACACCATTTTTGGATTGATAATCATGACATATAACAAGAAATAAAGTTACTAAAAGAAGCACAAGAATACATAGAATTGGATACATGGAAGAAGATTTATATTTATAAACATAGGGATCATCTGTTGAATTTCGACTTGATGGGAGAATGCAATACAAATTTCCAGTTCATAGAAGTACCACCAGGGTGGAGCCGCAGTTCTTCATAACCATTGATTTTTCTCCAATCAGTCGTCGAGTTGGTCGAGAATGGAGTGGATGTCGCTCTGAAACCGGTCCCGTCGTTTTCAAAAATAGTGTGAAGCATAAGAGTGTTTATACAACAAGTAGTTGATTATATACATAATAGGAAGTATTTGCTTGTCACAATATATATTTTCAGTTGTGCAAACACTTTGTTGGCATCAGTTTGCTATTTATGAGTACATTAAATGGCAGTATTATAACATCTGCCATATTATTACTAATTTTGCTAAGTGTGTAACCAAAGATGCCCATGTTACAGAATTTGCATAGATACTGTTGGGAATCATGTTTTCATTTAGAATATAAATTGCAGATTGCATAAAACTGCAAAGTAGGGGCAGCTGACTCACATGGGAATTTTTGCTTTTATTTATTTCCTTTGGAGTTCATCACTGGGTTATATTGAATGGTATGTACAATGGCTTTTTCTTGTACATTGATAAAAATATAAGCAAGCAGAAATATTGATTTGTGCACAGAATTAACAAATGCACAAATATAACCAATGTACTAAAATTTGTATAAAATATAGTGAACTTTTGTAACAGTGGTGTCAATTATTAACATTTAAGAGAAATTGAGTCGTGATAGTAACATACACACCACTAAAATTGAATTAAATGGAAGACTAGTTTCGGGAGCCATCGCTCCTATCATCAGTTCATCAAACCTCCACCAGAGATCAATCGATCTATCACAAACAGCGAGGCCGGCAGTCGACCAGGAACTGATGATAGGAGCGATGGCTCCCGAAACTAGTCTTCCATTTAATTCAATTTTAGTGGTGTGTATGTTACTATCACGACTCAATTTCTCTTAAAAGTACTAAAATTTGTTCTCACTAATTCTTCAGGAGATGGGAGGGATCACTCCGGAAACATATGTCCAATTTTTATGTGAATGAATGGAGTTAGTTTGAACAAATTTTTGTACATTGGTTATATATATACCACTCCATTGTCAAAAGCTTCGTTAAGTACATTTAATTGAGTGAAATGCACAAATCTTTGTACATGTGTCTCCTAATATGTTCAAGAGCACTTGAATTTGACAATAATTGGAATTTCTTAAATAGAATAAGTTATCTTATATGTATTGATGCCCAAGTAATAATGTCAAAGTGTTGACTGAGCACTTGGGCATAATTCACATTTTTTTGTAAAATAAATGGAGCATATAATCATTGCAGCATCACAAAATATTGACAGTATAGAAATTAGGATTAATAAAAGTATAAAATATATTAAATTTTTATGATTTAAATGTAACAATGGGTCCCAAAAAGTGTAGAAAATGCCCATTTATTAATTTTATGTTCATTCAATCTGAATACAGAATTACTCAAGTAGTTAAAATTAACAATAATTGGAAACTAAAAATACAATAGAGAGTCATATAAAATTAAATATAGATAATGCTTGTACATTTAACCTAAACATATTAATAAATATAATTATGAAAATTATATATCATAGTTTGTCAAACTAAAGATGTAGCACCCATGCATAACATACATAACAAAAGGTAACACATTACCCATAAACTCATTTATAAAATGAAAAAGTATAATTTAATAGGAAGGATTTCACTTTATTCTTGATCTCATGCTTACTTTTGTTTCTCTGGTCATTTTTGTGGTGGTGGTGGTGGTGATGATGATGACGACGATGACGATGATGCATCACTTTTTTAGAAACTATAACATTGGCAGATATAGAGAATATAAATAGCTTATAATTCTATTTACTAATTTTTGTTTCCTAAAATTCTGGTAAACAACAAAAAGGATTTTCTAGTAGCAATTTGTATATCCTATTTTAAATGCTTGGGTGCTTTAGTTGCATATTTCCAGAGGAAGTGTATTAAACACCTTTATCCTATTCACTTTATAGTTTGGAAGTTTTCTGTTGCCAATGATATAATTTATCCACTTCATCACACTTTGAATTTGATGTATATTATTTAATTTCTTAGATTATACAAGTATCAATTTCCTTTAATATACTTCATTACATCATTGATATATAAATTTGTAATTGTAAGAATTTTTAATGCAATAAGTACAGTATTCAATTTTCTCTGAGTTTGTCAATATTCTCACTTGTTTAATTCTTAATCCCTTTGATATTTATGAATTACCTCTCATTATATTAACCATGTCTAAATGTACTTTATAAAATGAACAAAATCCTTTAAAGTCACTTTTTTTCAAGTTTGCTAGTAAGAACATAACACAAGACAATTTATTGCGTACCAAATCAACATGAGAACCCAAGTTAAGAGTTTTGTCAGTAATTATATCTAAAAGTTTTACTCTTTCACTTGTTTCAATATGTATAGATTCACATTACCTCATGGAAAAAGGAATATTCTGTGAATAACTCTCATTCATGAAAAAACCATTGCTTCTAAACCAGTATTGTGCTTGCTCAATGGTTTATTGCCCCCCCCCCTTATTTCATAATTTTCCATTTTCTTTAACTAAATATCATGTTTCACACAAAAGCCTTTTGATGGTTCTGGTGGTGTAGTGGTAACCATACTTGCCTCCTAAACCCAAGATCACGGGTTCAAACCCGGCCAGGATCAATGGATCTTTTCAGCTGTAAAAATCCTAAGTATGGCTTCCTTCAGAAGGGAAGTAAAGCCATGGATCCCGTGTCGTAGATTTACAGCATGATAAAGAACCTCAAGCCTGAAAGAAGAAGCTTCTGAGCAAAATTTGTCCGCTATTTCACACCCTGAGTAGAATGGGATGCTGATGACCTGAGATGTTAAAGAGAATCCATAAATAAACCAAAATCAATCAAAAACAAAAGCCTTTCTCAAATCACAAAGTGTCCTTGTGTAAAAATTTGTTTCCCAAGAACCTGATATATCTTTTATAAAAGTAAATGTGGTTGACTTCCCTTTCCTATATCCAAATTGATCATAAAAAAATGAATGTTCAGTTTCAAAATTATTTTGGAGTTGGTTTCTCAAGGGACTTTTTTTATTTTGGCTATTCTTATAATCACAGAAATAGGTCTATAACTTCTACTCTTTTCTCTTTTTCACCATTTTATATTGAAATTTATTGAAAATGTTAAGAAAAATACAAATTACAAGGGGTCTCCACCTATCTGGCCCAGGCCATTTTCGGTGTACATCCTCCAGATTATGGAAATTTTAATAAAATAATGATTTTATACTAACCCTTTAACTAAGTTTTAAATAATTAGATAAAGTACAAAATTTCCACCTTGATTGCATCAGACCCCAGTCCCCAGTACATCGGCATTAGCCTACTGGAATACCAGGGGACTAATATAAAATATTCCAATATATAATACCTATATCATTGTTTTATCAGCTAGCCACAATCTCTACAAAGGGCTAATTCTTTTATTTTTCAAACATATACTATAATAAAATTTGAAATAATAAAGTGCTAAGAAGTATTTAAATACAAACTAAAATGGTGCCTCCAGATAGGTGTAAGCCCATACAATTACAATTGTTGATACAATAATACATTTCGTACTAATATTTTTACCTAAATTCTAAATAGTTAAAGTACAAAATTTCCAATTGATTGTGTCAGTTCCCAGTCCCTGGTTCATCAGCAGCAACCAACTGAATTCCAAGGGACCAGGCTCAGACCCAACCCAAGGCACTGAAATAAATATTTCACTTACTCTACCTGTTCCAATTATTTTATCAGCTACTACAATCCCTAAAACCAACTAATTCCTTTTTTTTCTCAAATACCAACTATAATGCTACATTTATTCACCTTCTAGAGCAATTTTCAATATCCAAAGCTTAATAATTCAATAAATTTAAATAATTTTACTCCTAACCCTTCCCAGAGCAGTGGCATTTTTCATAAACATACAGGTATTATTGTATCATCTAAAATTTATCTAAATTACATGTTTTTCAACTGATGATTTCCATTTCATTTTTATTTTCCATAAAAACTCTGCTAATTTGGGTATCTGTTCACGACTTCAAAGATCTTTCTCACTACAATTCCTTTATTCCTCATTAACCATTTCTTATTAATTAAACTTTCACTACAAACATTTGTGACTTTATATTTGAAGATAATATGAATTTAATCTTCCTTCTCCCTACAGATTGGACACATTCTTGGAACAACATATCCACTCATTCCCCTTAATTTCCAAACACCTAATCAAAATCAGGCTCTCCCTTCTCTTTCATTTTTCTTACAAATTAAAATATACTTCTCCTTTTCAGTATCATTTTTTTAATCCCTTATAACATGCTAGTGAGCTTTTCTCCCTAATCTGGGCGAATAAAACTTTTCTATCCATATCTTCCATTCTTGATCTCATTTCCATTCAACAACCTTTTCTAAAATATCCAATTTTAACTAAAAAAAAATGTACTAACCCCATTTCTAAACAACTATTCTCTAATTCTGTTCAGCCAGGTATTGGTCATTACACCCAATTTTTTTCTTTATATTTCGGGCATATTATCACAATATTAGTACCCAGTAGCTCTTGAACCCTAAATAAATATTTTGATACTTACTCCATCATTAATCCTCTGACATTTACCTTTCCTAACTGTCAATGCTCCTACATTTGCAGTAATATTGGGAACTCCCAAAATTAATTACAGAAAATTCTTAGTATTTAATCCATATTATACCATCCCTCCTCTTTACTCCAAATTTCCCCTCCATAAATCCATTGTGATTGAACCAAGGCAGAATAAAGCCTTTCAAACCACTTAATGTTCATTCCTGGCATTCTATATAAACATTTCTTATCGCTGTCATAGCCATTTTCCTCTTTGACATTGCAGTTGTTTTCTGTTTTTCCCAACCTCCATTATTACTCAACTTTATGCCCAGATATGAGAAATCACTAACCACTTGAATTTCTTTATCTGCCATGAATCATTTCTCATCCTTATGCACTTTATTGCCCTTCTTAAGAACCATAATTTTATACAACTGAGTCAGTATTAGGTGACACTAAAACTTCACATTTTAAAAAATTGAGTCGAAATTGTAACATACACACCACTAAAATTCAATAAAATGGAAGACTAGTTTCGGGAGCCATCGCTCCTATCATCAGTTCCTGGTCGACTGCCGGTCTCGTTGTTTGTGGTCAGTCAATTCATCTCTGGTGGAGGTTTAATGAACTTTTGTATTAGTACATCACTTGGCGGGATTTCGAAATTAATAACTTTCTCTTTATTCTTATTCTAACTTAGTCCCCAGCTGAAGATGAGAGCGAATGCTCTTGAAACATGTTCTGAAGAATTAATCAGTTAGTGGAGCACCTAATACTGACTCAGTTGTATAAGTAACAACTTCACTGTTCCTAACTTCTTTTAAGATTAGATCCATAATTTTAGTTTTATTCTGATTCACCTTCAGTCCCCACTTTTCACAATACCTGTAGATCTCACCTATAGCTAACTTTAAGACAATTTCTGATATTGAACATACCATCAAATCATCTGCATAAAGTAACACAGGAATATGTACATTATTAATTGCAGGTATATGATTATAAACATGCTTCAAGCTATCCAAAATATAATCAATAAGTAAATTAAACAATATGGGACTTAATTTACAACCTTGATAAGTCCTCTCTAATGTCCCATGCATTAGTAACTTCTGCAAAGCCACACTTAACATAAAATCTACTTTTGATAATATAACTCCTGTAATATACTGATCATATTCCCTCTTAAACCCTTCTTACTTAATTTGTACCATAAAACTTCTCTATACATCATATGCTTTTTTTAAATCAATATATATAGCATACAATCTACCTCTTTTCTTTGCTAAATATTTATCTATCATTTTTTTAATTATAAATATGTTATCCACATTTCTCTTTCCTTTCCTGAACCCAGTTTGGTAGGATGATATCCTTTGATATTATTCTGACTAAATTTGAATTCTCTCTGCCAATATTACTGTAAATTTTTTTCCAAAATTGGATAAAATTGCAATTCCTCTATAATTATTTGGGTTACTTTCATTCCCTTTACCTTTGTATAGAAATGTATAATTGTCATATGTGAACTTTCTGGCACCTTCTTCACGTAAATTACATTCACAAGCCTCATTTAAACACTCTTATTGCTCCACTTACTTGTAATTACCTACCTGCTTCTATTATTTTCCTGAATGTTTTGTACCAATGAATGTTTGTAATCTGTTAGGATTCGTTTTTGTTGAATACAACTTTGATGTTTCCCTCTGATAAATGCTTAAATGCTGAAGTCAGACTGGTTTAAACTGTAGAGTTGTGGGGATGTGACAGTGTTAAGAACATAGTTGGTTTTGATGAGAGAAAGGATAAAGTGATCTGGTAGTACATTTTCTTAACCTTTTTATTGATAAAATAAAACTGCAACTTATTAAAAATGATTATACAAATGCCTTCAACAAGTGCATCTAAATCTATAGACAAAACTTTCCTGACAATTATATACTTCCTTTGTACCTCTCGCTATACAATGCAGACCTTATTCAAATGGAATTAGTTTGGGCAGAGATCAAAGATAGCGTTAAAAGTATTTATCTGGAAATTCAGTAGAATAGTTGCAAAATAAGTTAATGGAACTTTTCGAAAATTATACGCCACAAAAATGGTCAAAGTGCTGTGAACATATGCTTAAAATTCAAAAGGACTACTGGAGAAAAGATAACTTATTGAGGATGTTGTAGACAGCATGATTATTAGAGAAGGTGCCAACAGCAGTGACAGCAAAGTTCGATGCGGTTTCCAACATGGACATCGTGTAACATGTACTTTTTGAAGCAAGGGGAGGAGTTGCACTGCCCAGACCAGCCCAAGGGAGGAGAGTGTGTAAGACAACAATCTTTTGCAAGTTGTCACATTATATCATCTATGCCTTAAAGGATTTTTGTGGGGTGTAAATGATTTTATAAATATTTCTGTTGATAATTGCATTAAATTTACTTGTAAGTACATTTTTTAAATGCATTCCCAGACATGTAAAGTTTTTTCTTCTCATTGTCAATATTTCCACTACATTTACATTCTTGAACTTAGCACATACTTTAGTAACCAATTCATTTGCCTTCATTACCTCCTTTTCTCACATGAGAATTCTAATAGTATATGTGGCACATATACTATAACAACTTTGGGTGGGTTAGCCTAGCTAGAAATTGCTGGTTTTATTTATCATTTGTATAACATACCAACAATACTCAATTTTCATTCATGGGGTGTGAAAATTGTCCTTGGGTGACTTTGACAATTTCTGATGTAGGAGCCTATGCTTTACAAATTGGAGCAGGATTTATTGTATGGGGGGAAGCGGTGGTTTGATATGGTTGGACGATTAAAGCCCCATGTTGGGCGCCACTTGGAGCAGGATTTACTGTATGAGGGATGTGGTGGTTTGATATGTTTGGACGATTAATGGTGTGGGTGTCACAATGCCCCAGGTTGGAGCAGCATGTGGAGCTGTTTTAGGAAAGGTGGGAATGGAAACTGGTGTTTATGGTGGATGCAGTGGTTTGATTAATGACTGATTGTTGTTTGAGTTGTGGTTCATTTGGCACCTAACTCAGTTGGCTGCTGCAATTCTATTGTGATAAGTTCTCACAGTTCACTGGAGTGTTTTGTGGATTATTTTTATCCATGGGTACAGGGAATTTATCACACAAAGGATACAGGAGATTGATTTCTTCTCTAATAGTTTATTCAAGTTCAAGATACCAGTCTATCTATGCCTACTGCTTGGTATTGCTTGACCAGTTCCTATTGCTATACTGTACTTGATATTATGTTCTCCACATCTAATTTCTGCGTTACAATTCTGCTTTTGTCATTTCCTACTCTCTATACTATAACAACTCATTGACGGTCTATCTCTGCTCTGACTATTTTCACACTTACCCTGTTCTTTTTTACTTTTACAGCTATCATCACTCGCAATTCTCAATTCTAACCACAATAACAGTCTACCTTTCCTCCTGTATATGATATCTGTCTTCTACCAATCACTCTGTTCTCGACTGTGTTCTCTACTCTTAATTCTCCTGAGGTATTCACCTCTATTGATTATCATTGTACTCAACTGTCGACTACCCACTCCACTCTCACACTTTCACTAACTATTGATTTCATGCTCCACTGCCACTAACACTAACATTTTCACACTAACATCTCGATTCTGTGACATTCCTTTTTTATATTCTGGCCCTCCCAATTAAAATTAAGCTCTATCTTTTACTATTTTATTCCTAACTTATAAGTTCATAATTGTCTATCTTAAAATATTTATTATATAGCTAAGTTCTTCTCATTCACTCATTTCTATGCAATGGCCATTGGTTAAAATTACTTTCCCCTTTCTGACTTTCACTTTTCCCACAGCCTGGGGCTTTCTGAAAAGTGCTCATTTTATATATTTCGTTTTTGCCTTTGAGACTTCGGCAATTTCCTATTCCTTTTTTTTCCCTCCACTATCCAATATCTGTGAACTAACATATCGAGATAATGCATGTATAATTCCCATTACCACCAGGATCTGTTATTCTGGTGGGCAGCAGAATTCTTTGGTTTTTATCTTTCCGTCTGTCAGCTATAAAACACACTCTCTTAATTCTGACACTTTAATTCCCTTTTGCAATTCTATTTCTTTCAAAGTGTGCTCCTCATTTCAGTTCTAACAACCCATTATAGAAATTTCCTTATTTGACCCATCTAGACCGTTTTGTTACCTTCTAGCATGCTGAAATATTTACACAATATGCCTGGGAACCGCTTTTGCCTATTGTCCCACTTGCAATTTTGTGAGCATGCCAGCAAGCAGTCCCTCCATACAAACATTCTCTCTCTTTCTAAGGCTTAGGTCAACAAATCATGGAATTAAACATAATGCCTGTTGCAAACTATTACCTACCAAAAATACATATACACATACATGTCTCAAATCATCTACACATATAAGAAATAACCATATCAATACATGGTAAATGTATTTCTGAATCATCAAATTGTGTACATACATAGTAAATATCCATATCAACTCATTAATTTAATGAATATATCTCTGCATCCTCAATGCTTATGCCTATGCAATTATTACTACTATTCATTTATTAACATAATAAAGGCAGCCTTGAGTTCTGGCTGCAAAATATGGTCTAAAATATTTTCCTATTCATATCCAATCTTTCACAAATCCCCTTTGTAATGACTGTCTCCAAGAATAACAATGTTATTTTTATGAGCCACCGATGTATAATTTGTTTCGTGTGGTAGTTTGTAAAATTTTTCCATATTTTGTTTAATAAAATTTGATTGTGAAAAAATTGGGATAAGAATATGTATAATTTTAGAATATTTTATAAATATTCTGTAAACAAATGTAGAATATTCTTTTTCACTAAAAAAATAAGTGAAATGTAGCTATCTGATCAGAAAATTAACTGACATATTACTTCCAGGTTTTTTATAATGATATATGAATTGGTGATTGGAAAAGGGAGAGAGTTCATAAATTTCAGAATTTATTATACTAAAATCTATTACGTTAATGCATTCAAAATAATTACCAATTTTATTTAAATGTATAAATTCTACAAATTTGTAATACATCACAAAATTGTGCAAAAAAACTATGACTTTAAAAAGTTGGTCTTAAATTTAAAAGTATCAGTATTTTTAGTTTTCTGAAAACATGGTATATGGACATTCTTTTCTTTTCCAATCAGTTCATATATAATAATTGGTATGTAGCATCATTTCACATGTAATGGAATATGCTGTGAATATAGATTAATTAAATATAAACTATAGACATTCCCTCTCTCATGCACTCCTGCATAAATGCATACGTACCACATATACTACTTGATATTTTAAGGAGTTTTTTAGAGATTTTCCTGTGTATTAGTGTGTAGTATAATGCAAAAATTTTTGTTATTTCTAGGTGCCCTCAATCTTACCAGAGAAGCACACAGGAGATCCCAGAAAGCACAGGATGCTGCGGATGCCACAGAAAGAGATATAGCTGATTCAGAACGACAGTGCAGGAGAACAGAGGCTTTGGTTAACAGAACTTCTCTGCAGTTCTTCAAAAGTCAAGAAGAAAATGAAGAGACCTTGAATACATTAGCAGATAAGATAAGGGAACTGGAGAAAGAAATTCCTCTTCTTAATGAAATGGTCAGTTAATATCAGTGTAGTGCATTATAATAAAATTGCACATTTTAAGAATAAAACATCTTTCTCTTCTACTGTAAGTGGGGACAGGGACTTCAGATCTTCTGAAGGCACTGACTACTCCTAACTATTGATACTGTTGTGTATCCCTTCTTCAGATTTCCAGATAAGAAGCCCCCCCCCAATATCCAGCCTTAACCCCCACAAGTTTTGTATTTATTAATTACAAATCCTTCTAACATTTTTCTTAAATTAGTTGCTGATTTTCTTATTGATAGAATATCCACAACACTCTGCCAAAGTCACCCACATAGTCAAAGTATAATCTCTTAACTTTTGGTACATTTCACTTCTTTGACTTTTTTATTGATTCTCCTTTACCATCTGTTCCTGATTTTCCCTAAATAGCTTCCTATTTCTTTATATTTTCTCCTGGGTTTTCATTTGGTTTATTCCACGCTATTTCTGCTGAACATTTATTTTATTTATTTATTTATTTATTTATTTATTTAATAGTACTAGTTCATAAATATTATAATATGGCTTGGTTCTAATCCAGGTTGCATTCAAGGCCAATATTTTAAATCACTCCAATACAAAAATTCTAATTAATATACTGATTTTCACCATTCAACTAACTATATTTTACAGTTAAAATGTAAATTGGAACTTCCACAGTGAACCTAATCATATAATTGATATCATTGTATGATTCAGTTGAACTACACACCCTTAATGCTTCGCTCTTAATGCTTATCTCCATTTCTAGCTAACCTCTTCATGAGTAGATTTGAAACACACATATTTTAGATATGGTACAGGTATGTCGATGATATATTTGCCATAGTTAACAAACTCATTGATGATGCCTTAAAACTTGTGAATATACAAGATAGAAACATATCATTTACATACGAAATAGAAACAGATAACATGTTGCCATTCTTAGATATTAAAATAATGAAAAGTCAAGGAAATCTGGAATTTGGAATATACAGAAAGAATACATATGCAGATAATCACATCAAAGCTGACAGTTTTAACCCCACAGCACAAACATGCAGTTATCAACAGTTTAACACACTGGCTAGTTAACCTACAAATTAGCAAAGAAGAATATTGTAATGAATATAAACAAATAGAAAAAACAGCGGTTAAAAATAGTTTTAAAAAATAATTAGTACACAAAAAGGTGCAGAAATTTAAGAGACAAAAACGTATCAAAGAAACCACAACACTTTCAGCAAGAAAAGTTAATTTATACCTTTGAAGGAATCCACACAGTAAAACGAAATATAGCTTCTTTGTTTATTAAAAAGTTAAAATAATCAACACTCATGAGCGTTTCACTCCTTTAATTATTAAAATAACAGGACATGTTTTGTGAACATATCGTTCACATTGTACACTGTACATTGTACAATGTTCATTGTCAAGTTGACAATGTGAACAATATGTTCACGAAACATGTCCTGTTATTTTAATAATTAAAGGAGTGAAACGCTCATGAGTGTTGATTATTTTAACTTTATAATGAACAAAGAAGAAAAGTTAAGTTAATTTTTAAAAAGTTCACATATCATCCATGGGCTACAAAAAAATTTCAGAGAATATTCTTAAAGATATTAATATCAGGTTGACACCGATTAATAGACTTAATGTTAAAAACTTATTGATAGATAATGTTAATGACAGACTACACAAGAGGAAAAAGCAGGTATTTACAAAATAAATTGTGCAGAATGTGAAAAAAATCTACATTAGAAAAACAAAGAGAAACATAGGCACACATTTAAAGGAACATTTCAGGAACATAAAGTACAAGCAGATAGAGAAATCAGCAGTAGCATATCATTTTTGGATGCAAAATCATGACATAACGAATAAAGCAAAATTATTAAAATCAGTACAACGACTTACGGAACTAGCAACCTGGGAGAAAATCTACATCTACCAATACAAAGACAGTATAATGAACTTCGACACTACTGGAGAAGAAAACATAAACTACAAGCTTATCACACCACCACCAGAGCAGCATACACATTCCCACAGCTTAATGAATGATCCAACAGTTGAACTTTAGCCTGACTGAAGATGAGAACTAAATGTTCTGGAAACTGGTTCCATACATTATGACAAATAAGTGAAGCATTAAGTGTGTGTAGTTCAACTGAATCATACAATGATATCAATTATATATTTTACAATGTTTGCTAAGCCCCAGTCCTCAGTTCATCAGTACTTTCCTACTAGTATATCCAGAGCACTTTGGTATAACCAATTATACATTCCACACCTGTATTCCTCCTATTTATATTAATTATTTGTACTACATCTAAATATAGCAATTATGATTTTGAAATCACCCTAGCTCTTTCCCACAACCACAACTCTAAAAAATGATCATAGTAAACAAAGAAAACTATAATAACATATCTAAAACATTTTATACAATTTAATAATCACCCAAATTAGCAATAAATCTGTTCTCATTTGTAGGAAAAATAAATGAATGGTGTTTAATGCCTGTTTTTGCTACAGAGGCACTACAGGTGATGGACACTGATGATACATGAGATGAAATAATGTATTGGGAAAGAATTTATTTTTAAGGAAGGAATCATCCCAGGCCTAAGTTTAGGGTACCTCCTCGGCATCCAGAATATAATGCTGAGTGGTCAGAGACTGAAGGTGCAGGAGATTGCTGAAACTGTGGGCATTTCTGGAGATTGAATGTATAACAATTTACTTAATCATTTGCAAATGAAAAAGCTATATGCAAGGTCTGGGCCAAGTTTTGCTAATGATTGATCAGAAAAGAGAATGTTTTATCACTTTCATGCAGAATTTAGAGCTATTTAAGTCAAATCCAAATGAATTTTAAAAACAGTATATGCGAGTTGACAAAACAAGACACCTCTATATAGTGGATTTTTTATAGTGTTTAATACCTGTTTTAACTACTGAGGCATTACTCGCAGTGGACACTCACTGATGATATATGAGATGAACTGATAAAGGATTTTTTTAAGGAAGGGAGCATTCCAGGCCTAGGTTTAGGGTACCTCCCAGGAATTTGCCATTTATGAGGACTGAGGAAAACATGGAAAAACTTCAAGTCAGGGAGGAATTGAACCCCAGAACCCCTGTTCAAGGGTCTGCATCTTAACATCCTCGACCACCCATGGTAGTACATGCTGAAAATGAAGGAGCAGTCAAAACAGTGGGTTGCAGCCAGAGAAAGTGCTCCAAAGAAGGCAAAATCCCCTTAGCAGAAAAGGTGATGGTGACTCTGTTTTGGGATTGGAATGATATAATTTTTGATTGACATTTTGGAAAAGGGCAATATCATAAGTGAATATTTCACCATGATTATTATTAAGTCAGTTTTATAATATATTAACATCTTCTGACAGCCAATTACAGAATTATAAAATATAAAGTACAAAATTTAGCACATTTATTATTATATAATTAACATAAATGTCATGAGCTACAAAAAACCCTTCCTCTTGGTCCAGCCATTGTTCTTCTTTTAGGTATCTATTCTCTATTTCTTCTTGAGTGCCCTTCATCCACATTATCTGTGGTCTTTCTCATTTCTGTCTCCCTAGTAGAATCCATTTGTATATTATCCTTGGTAATCTTTCTTTACCCATTCGCATTAAATGGCCATACCATATCAATTGTTTAAATGTTCTCCAAATTATTATTTTTAATTCCCATTTTGTGTCTTATTATATAATTCCTGATTCTATCACTTCATGACAACCTTGCTGACCATTTCCAGTTATCCCCAAAAATATATTTTTGTAGGTATTTTTAAGTTGTCATGTTTCTGCACCATATGATATACAAGAAAATTAAACATTGCAATCAAGAAGAATCATTCTTATTTGCAAAGAAAAGATCCTGTTCCATCATGCTACTGTGCCAGCACAAAAGTATGTAATTGCAACCTGAAAATACCGCCTGTGGTGCCTCAGTAGTAAAAACGGGCGTTAAACACTACTCAAAAAAAAAAAAAAAAAAAAAACTGAAAATTATTAGACTTAAGTTATGTAATCCTTCCTCACTCCCATACTATCTGGATTTGGCACCCTCAGACAACTTCCTGTTATGTAACATGAAGAAATGGCTAGCAGGAAAGAAATTCACATCAAATGAAAAGATTATTTACTGAAAAAAATGTTTATTTTGCAGAGTTAAAGAAATTGCATTTTGTGGATGGGGTAAAAAATTATAAAATTGCTGAAATAAGTGTATAGGTTTGAAAATATATGCTTAAAAATATAATTACATTTTTCCAAAAGGGTTTATTTCTTGGACTTATCAAAAAGACCTTTTATTCTTTACAATTAATTATCAAATTACATACAAAATTAGACAAATTCATTCAACAAACTATTAAAATTCACCTAATAGAAAAATGGCTCCACAAGCTGGTAGGCTTACAAAACTGATTTTGTTTAATATGCATAAAACTGTATGGATTGTTCTGACCATGCTTAATGCTTGTATTTACAAGTCCGCAAGCAATAAAGACAACATTAGCATTTTTCCCTACTACATATTTTTCATGCATTTATATGAACTTGAGATTTCTTAGTATTAAAATCACCAACTATTTCTTATACTTCAATATCTTTAAACTTTATTTCCTTCCAAAAATGTTTCTTTTTTACCTCCCTATCCCTCCATATTTCTTCCATACCAATCCTTTCTGGATCTTCTTAATTATGTTGACACAGATTTCTTTTTGTTTGTCTTTTCTTATAAAATGAAAAATTATCTCAATAAATTACTCTGTTATAAAATAAGCAATAACATTAATTATTCATATCAAAGCTTATATAATTGCTTTATAGATCTATATATTGTTTTTATATTTTTTCACCAGTTCTTTTTTTCAGCCGGAATGATCTGGAATACATTCTGGTATACATTAAATATTAACTTCAACTTATATATTCACTTTTTTACACTTTACTCCATTCACTTACACAAAAGTAAGATGCGTTTTGGGAGAATCTCTCCCATCTTCAGTTGCTTACTGAACTGCCGTTACTCAAAACTCCGAGTGTTCAATTTTGCTTCTAGACTTGTTTGTATTGTATATAAATATTGTACTTATGAAGCTGTTGACAATGGAGTGGCAATGTAACTTCAACTTATGTATTCACTTTTTTACACTTTACTCCATTCACTTACACAAAAGTAAGACGCGTTTTGGGAAAATCTCTCCCATCTTCAGTTGCTTACTGAACCACCGCCTACTCGAAACTCTGAGCATGAGTTCAGTAAGCAACTGAAGATGGGAGAGATTTTCCCGAAACGCGTCTTACTTTTGTGTAAGTGAATGGAGTAAAGTGTAAAAAAGTGAATACATAAGTTGAAATTATATTGCCACTCCATTGTCAACAGCTTTGTAAGTACAATATTTATTAAATATTAACATTATTAAATGTTCTGGCAAAATATTTTTCATAAAGAAGACTGAAAACTAACATTGCATCTGCTGCTGAGTCCAAAATTTTACTTTTTCTCATTAGAGTCCATGCAATCTAGAGCTGCCATCTTCAGTTACTAACCCTGACATTTAACTTGAAGTTTGCATAATTTCCATGTGAAGAAAGGCTTTACATTACACTATCTTGTAATTGATAGCAAAGTCGATAAATATGGATCAATGTTAAATACATAGAGATTGTTCAGTTTGCCCATGGATTTGTTCATTACACATACAGTAAAGTCACATTGCACTTGTGACTGATATTGTGGATTGCATGTGAATGAGTTTCTTTACTTGAAGTTTTAAATCAGGAACAGTAAAATTATGCAGTTTTTTCTTTCAGGTCCCTCAGCTAAAAAGATTAAGCTTACAAATAGTGAATCTAGAATGAGTGATGCCTCAAAATTAATGATGATTGTAATAGATACAAATGCAAGTGAAAGTGGAGAAATAAAACACATGGTTTTTGCAGCAGCAAATAACATGGAAGACAAAGAAGCAGCTTTAACTGACTGTTGGAATTCTATCCAAATGGAAGATTTCTGCAATAAAAAATGAGTGATTGGTAATGATAAATAAGAAGATGAGTTGCAAAGTATGCAAGTAAATGGCAAGTTTGAGAGTAGAAAGGTACAAACAAGATACGAGTATAATTGAAATCATAGTATGATTGAATCGAACTAAACACTTTTATTGCTCCTTACATGTTTATAAATGTAGAACCGGGTTCATGAACCTTTGTTCGCATCATCAGCTAGAAAGTTGACTGCTGAATACTTCGTTGTGCTGTGGGAATATGTATTCTGCTCTGGTGAAGGTGTGATGAACTTAAAGTTTTTGTTTTCATCCCTGGAAGTGTCAAAGTTCATTAAAATGCCTTTGTATTTGTATATGAGTATTTCAAAGCTCTGAGCTAATATTCAAATTTCTCATTATGGTGACATAAAAAAGAACAAATGAACTTTGCTATGTAAAAAAGCCATAACCATAAAAACAGTTCAGCATATATTATAGCCATTGAACTGATAACTTCTGCAACAGAACAGAAATTGGAGGCAGCTTACATGAGAGTATTTGAACATGAAAAATATGTCACATGTAGAATCTTTAAGAACAGCATACAAAGTTGCAAAGAAAATCCAAGCATTCAATGATTTTGAATCTGAAATTGATGTTCAAGAAACGAATTGTTGCAACAGGGTCAAATTCCACATTCCACTAAAGCATTAGTGGAATATATTGGAGAAAAGCTCTTATTAAGAAAATTATAGAATCAGATTGCAAGATATCGCTTCTAATTGATGAGAGCATATTAGCCATTTATCCACATCATTATATATCTTTCTGACATGAAGGAACCTACAAATCTATTTATTGATATTTTGGAGTTAGAAAATATTTTTGTACAAGGTATTTTCCAGCAATTGATGAATTTTCTGAATGAATTGGGATTCAATGACCATTTAAAAAAAAATTATTGATGTTGCTTGTGATGGAGCAGATGTGATGTTGGGTACAAAGAATGGGGTAGCTACACTTATCAAGGAAAAACATCAACATGTTTTGGTTTTACAGTATGCCAACCCTAGGCTGGAGCCATCTGTTGGGGATAGTTGTAAAAAAGACTTCCCTATCACAAATTTATTACTTCAAATCATTTCATGATAAACTAATACCTTATGCAATAAATCACCCAAAAATACCAGAGAACTGGGAAAAGTAGCTGAAGATTTTGACCAGGAAATCTTCAAAATTAGAAGAATATTAGGTATGTGTTCAGTGGCTTCTAGTTTAAGAAGCATTTATGTGATATGGAAAGATTATGAAGCACTCATCACTTTTTAAAGTGACAAGAGTATGAAAACAGGGACAAGTCTAAAAAGCATTATATGAGCACCTGTTAAAGGAAATAACAAGTGTATTTGTCTTGTATTGAAATTGGGACTGATGTGTGATGCCATTCAGGAACTATCAGAACTTAGTGTGGAACTTAGTACATGATATCACATTCCATACAAGCACATCTTTGGGTAACAATGTCGGTCCGCGTACTCTAGAGGTAATCATATTTGGCTTGCAGATCCAATGCTGTGTATTCAATCCAACCAGAATCATTCAATTTTTTTGGGTACATGCATTTTAAGCATAGCTTCCTTCAGAAGGGAAGTAAAGCCATGGGTCCTGTATTATAGATTTACTGCATATAAAAGAACCTTAAGCCTGAAATAAAAGGTCTCTGAGCAAAATTTATCTGCTGTTTCATGCCCTAAATTGAATGGGGTGCTGGTGACCTGAGATGATAAAGAGAATCTGTAAATAAACCAAATAAATAAATAAAAAATGTGTCAAGACAGATTAAAATATTTGAAGACAGAAAAGTGAATGGCATACTAGTTAAATATGGTGGACTTTTGTTGCAACAGTAATGTTTAATACTAAGAATTTAAAATGATTGAGTGGAAAAATTCACATACCATCCATCAGCCTTCTATAATTTCCAAAAGATTTTCAAAAAACATAACATTATTTTATCTCCAAAAAACAATTACTCTATAAAAAATGTACTAAATTCTAAACTAAAAGAGGATATTCCACAAGAGAAAAATCAGGAATGTATCAGAAGAATTATAATGATTGTGAAAAAATTTATATTGGAAAGACTAAAAGAAACATAAAAACATGAGCAAAGGAACACATCAGGAACATAAATCAGTGGTAGCTTGGTATTTTTGGAAGGAACAACATAATATTAACAAGAATCCCAACTACTTAAAAGTATTACATGAAAAACAGAACTTAACAGTCTGGGAAAGCAGTTATATCTGGAAGAACAAGAATCACGTTTTCAACTTTGAAATCCTGCCAAGTGACATCTTAATACAGAAGTTCATTCAACCAACACCAGAGAAAAACCAAACCACCACGAAGAACAAAGCTGGCAGTTGATCTGTAACTGAAGATGGGAGCGATTAGCTCCAGAAACTTAGTTTTCCTTTTTTAAAATATTAGTGATGTAAGTGTTACAAATTCCACTCAATCATTTTAAATTCTTGGTGGGCATACTGTTATGAAGCTGTAAGAGCAATTGAAGATTTGAACTTTAAAGAAGCCACTTTGGAGAAAAGGATAAATCAATCAAATGGAAATTACTCTCTTGATTCTAAATTGTTCTATGACAGCCTCAAGCAATGAGTAGAAAGTTACCTTTTTTCTAAAGAAGACACATTAATGCCAGAATATACAAAGTGCTGTATGCATAGTTTTGACAAGACAATGTTGAGAAGAATTTGACATTTGGTGATATTGAATGGAGAGTTTGTGCAAATGACTTAGGATTCCAGAGAGAGACTGGTTCTAAGAGTTTATTATGAATTCTTGATAGAGAATAAAATACCTCCTATGCCATTGCAGCTAGTAAATACGGTTAACAGAAAACAGAATCCCCATTTTTACTGCTGAATGTGAACATGGCTTTTCCCATATGAACCTAATTTTTACCCCAACAAGAGCTTCTCTACAAGTGAAGACCATGAATGCATTGATGTTCATCAAGCTGGTTGGTCCCCTCTACATGCTTTCCATCTTGCCATACTTTAATTTCTAGTTCCTGTAAGGCAGACATTTAACTGACACTAAGACCAAAGAAAGAGCACGTGAAGTTGGCAGTACTAGTGTGCTCAGTCCTGTTTGGAACTTGTTGTAATATAAGGTATCTTTTTTAAACCTGTGTTTTTATTTTTAATGTGATCAAGTGATAGGGTTCCAGTTAACATTTTTTTCTAGAAAAAAAAGAGCACTGATTTTCATTAAGTATTTTTTAAGCATAATGAGGTTGGAGGACATTATTTTATATTTAAATATTTTAAAATTTGGTGTTTACTTGTGTTACTTTAGAGAGAGAGGTGGAGGGGTTAATTACCTTATTTATTTCAAATTCAAGTTAAAAGGCAATGCTGAAGAACTTGGAAAAATATTTTTGAATAAAGATCTTTATTTTATTTTCAAACTGGTACTTAGAGGGAGAGGCGTTAATTACCTTATTCCTGATTTCAAATTCAAGTTAAAATGCAATGCTGAAAAACTTGGAAAAATATTTTTAATAAAAATCCTTATTTTATTTTCAAACTGGCACTCTTATTAGTAAACTAATATTTTTCAAAAAAAGTATTAGAAGGTACTTTTTTACTTTTATCACCAGTAGACTGGACTGAATAAATTTGGGAGAATGCAGGGCAGATTTTTCCGTCAGTTAATCAACATCAAAACCTCAGCAGCAGATAATTGCTTTATTGCAAGTAGTTAGATTTGCATTTATTTAAAATACTTTAATTTGGCTGTCTTAATTTCTACAATGCACTCTTTCTAATGTAGTAGTAATGCTCAGGTTTCCTTGCATGGCTATATGTTTTCAACACATACAGCTGTTTTTATCTATAGATTTTCAAAAATGTTTCTTGCACTTTTCTGCCATAGTATTGTATGCCACTAAATAATCATTTTGTGATATTGTCATTAATTACAGGGGTAGAGTGTATGTTTACAGCTGATCTGCATTCACTGCAAAAATGATCCTAATATAAACAATGTAATACAACAATTTAAACATGAGTAAAATTACTCAAGTTTCATAAAGATTATTTTAACTATGATTAGTCATGAGGAGCAATTTTTCCATCATCTGCTAGCTGTATTGATTTTTAATTTGAGGTGTTCAATGACATATCTATGCATTAGACATATACATTCTGGAACTTATGTTTTCAAATCACTTGTAAATGCTTATTCCTTTCCTCTTTATACAGCCTGGATGTATTTCTTTGAATTCGAAGAGTATTTGATCTCATTAATATTATTCATAGCTGCTTTATTGATCTGCAACAAGTGCTAGATGGCCGTTAATAACTGCTGCATAATGAACAAGGCACAGTGTTTATGATGTAGTTGTAGAGAAAAAGGTGATAATACACTAATATATGAAATGTATGCTTCTCATTCCAAATGGAAGGCTGCTGAACTTGAAAAGTGGTATTGGCAGTGCTGCATCATTGGTTATGCTGTTAGTACTGAATACATTGTGTGGTAATATTGGTTGTGGTGGGGATGATGATTTTTTGCACACTGTAACAATTTTATAACAAAATAAAAACATAAAAAAAAACACTAATTATAAATGTAAGAGATAGGAACAGTGCCTTCAGAAAATCCAGAAGGCACTAACTCCAGTCAAATTTATTCCAATTTGATTGGCTCAACCCCCAGTCCTCAGTTCATCAGCAGCTACCTACTGGAATATCCAGAGGATCAGGCTCCTATCCAACCAAAAGAAAAACAAGATAATTTATACATTAAATTTCATACAATACTATAGCTTCCTCCCTTTTTCTTTAAACCCATCCAGCTAAATTTCTCTCATTGAGAGTTGCTTATTTCTTAGGACCTTATACATGCTAACACCCTGGTTATTGGTATATGAGAATCCTATTTAACTAATGCTAAATAACTAATTCCATTCCCTCCCCTATTCTTTTCATCCTCCTTTTACTATTTAACAAATCTATACCATTTCTCACACACCTTTCCAAAGTATTTTGTACCCATAACCATTTTTCTCACCTTATCTATGTATTTTACCAGTTCCTTGATGTTTTCATCTAATTTTAAATTTAAAATTCTTCTGGATTTTATTTCATTTGGTAAATTTTCCCACTTTCATCATATGAACTGTTCCCTCCAAAACTTGTTTACTTACAGTCTAATATACAATACCAAGTACTATCTGATTCTTCACACATAGGACATATCCCCTTAATATGTCCATTTTTTAATCTGCTTAAGTATATTACTCCTGTTCTAAACCATGCCAATCCTTCTGTTCCTGCTTTATCACAAATTTAAATATGCAAGAATAATCCCAAAAGTAAGGTCTCTAAAGCATTGGAGCTGCAGGGAAACATTTTGCATGACTGTTCACCACACTGTTGTGTTTGTCGTTTCCCCCACTGGCTACAGAGTGCATCACACAGATGTTAGGGCACTCAGTCTTAGCTTGTCAGCCAGTTGTAATGAAGCTTCTGTTAACTGCTACTGCCAGGTGCAAAATTGCACAGTTGTTTGATTTTTTAATACAAAAGGCATTAAACCATTAGACATTCATTGACAGTTGATGGAAGCATATGGATAGTCATGTATGGATGTCAAAAATGTCTGCAAGTGGTATAAAGAGTTTGCAACTGGTCGTACTGAAATTCATTTTGAATGAATAGTGTTTAACACCCATTTTTGCTACAGAGGCACCACAGGTGATGGACACTGGTGATACATGAAATGAAATGATATATTGGGAAAGGATTTATTTTTAAGGAAGGAAACGTTCCGGGCCTAAGTTTAGGGTACCTCCCCGGCATTTGCCATTTATGAGGACTGAGGAAAACCTGGAATAATCCTCAATCAGGGAGGACGATTTGAACCCCAGACCTCCTGCTCACAAGTCCTCGATTTAAAGACCTTGGCCACCCGTGGCGGTTTCATGATGAAGAAAGAAGCAAGAGACCACCTATTTGTGATGAGACAATTGCAAAGGTTGAACAAATCATACTTCAAGATCAGAGGATCTCTCTCAATGAGTTCTGCATTGTCATTCCTCAGGTTTCTCGAAGAACTATTCATAGGACTTTGGTTGATGTGTTGAAATTTCAGAAGGTGTATGCAAGATGGATCCCAAGAATGCTGACAGAAGACCACAAAGAGCAATGTGTTGAAACTTCCCACCAATTTCTTTGGCGCTATACAGATAAAAAGAACAACCTTTTGGATTCAATTGTCATAGGTGATGAAACCTGGGCTTTCCACTTCACACCTGAGACTAAACAACAATCATGTGAGTGGCATTCCTCTTTAGTCAAGCCACAAAAATTCAAAAGAACACAGTCTGTCACTAAAGTCATGGAAATTGTTTTGGGATCAAAAGGGTATATTGTTGATTGAATTTATGACTCCTGGGACCACAATTAATGCTAACAGGTATTGTGAGACACTCAGAAAACTAAGATGGGCGATTCAGAACCAAAGAAGAGGAATGCTGAGCAAGGGCTTTCTCCATGACAATGCTTGCCCCCATGCTGCCCGTCAAACCATGGATCTTCTGCAACAGTTTGGATGGAACATCATCACCCAACCACCCTATAATCTGGACTTGGCACCCAGCAGCTATCACTTGTATCCGAAATTGAAAGAACATTTGGCTGGAAGGCACTTCGGCGATAATGACAAGGTGAAAGATGAGGTCTAGTGCTTCCTCAATAGCAGGGGGTCAGCTGATATGACATGGGCATACAAAAACTGCCACAGCACTTACAAAAATGCATTGACTGAAATGGCAATTATGTAGAAAAGTAGATGAATGTTCAAGCTTCAAATCTATGTACCATGTACTGAAAATAAATGTTTCTCTATGTTTTTTTAAAAAATAAGATACCTCACTTTTGGGAATACCCTTGTATCTTTCTGTTCCCCACATCTTTTTAGTGTAATATATAATTTAATAGACTTTTTGGTGTTCAGATTTGCCCATATTTTCTGTATTTCAATATCCTTAATTCTTATTATTACCTCTTTCCAAAGTCCTTTCCCTATTCTATCTCCTTCATACCATATTGATCCCATGCCTGCTTCTTGTAGAGCATTTTGGATTATAGATAACCAAGTTACTCTACCCTTGATTTTTCCTTGTGCTACCAAACACTGATTAATGATATTCTTCTCTTCTAATCTACCTATTCTATACCAATATTTCAATATTATTTCTATAACCTTGCTTTTATAGCCCAATCTTTCTAGTTCCATTAGGGCAACCTCATTAGGTGAAGATCTAGGTAAGCCTAGGACAATTCTACAAAATAATCCATTTATCATGTTTATCCCTTTCCATCCTCCATCCCCAAATTTTATTCCATATATCATCCTGGTCTTCACTATTAAGCCATATATTCCCTCTAATCATTTTACTTACATATTTGGTATTTATTTATACAAAATCTGATTACACTGATGGCTATTTTTCCTTCTGCTACTGCTTTCCATTTCCCAATACTAGACAATCTAACACCTAAATCTTCTTGACAACTTTGATTTCTATGCCCTCCAACCACCATTTTTTCTGGTTTTTTTTTAATTGAAACCTTTTTTCATCACCATGATCTTAGATTTATTTTTGTTTATCTTGAGACCCCATTTTCTGCAAAATATGCCTATAACTTCTAATGATCCTTTTAATCCTACAGTTTTTAAGGAACCTGTTACCAATTCATCTGCAAAGACCAGATCCAGTATCTGTATATTATTTATAGATGGCAAATGTATATTACCTTTATTAATTTCTTCTAGAACATCATCAATAAGTAGATTGAAGAGAACTGGGCTTAATTTGCATCCTTGTCTTAGGCTTACATTGTTTGATATTTTATCTGTAACTTTTCCCCTTTTCATATTTAACACAAAATTTGTTTTCCTTATAAATATTCTTAATTACATTTATAAAATTCTGGCTTACTCCTTTCTTCCTCATTTAATCCAAAGCGCTTCTCTAGAAATTGTGTCCAAAGCTTTTTTCTAAGTCCAGAAACAACAAATAGATTCTACCTCTTTTGTTTCTAAGATATTTATTGACTAATGTTCTAATTATAAAAATATTGTCAACTGTTCTTTTACCTTTCCTGAAGCCTGATTGAAATAATGAAATTTTCTTTTCTTTCTTTGCGCACTCTTGTAATCATTTGCTTAACACTCCAGTGAAAACTTTCCAAATAATTGAAAGTAAACTAATTCCTCTATAATGTCTCCTTTACCTTTATAAATAAGTGTTACAATTCCTACTCTCCAATTTTTTGGTAATTTTTTCTTCAAAGATTAAATTCAATAGCCACCCCAATATGTTTAATGTGTTAAGTTCTTCTACACAAGCTTTCCAATATTCCCCTGGTATTCCATCTACTCCACATGCTTTGTTAGGTTTTAACTAACTAACCTTTGATTTGTTCCAATACTTCATTTGAGGTCATTTTGCTATCTAAGAAGTCTATTTTCCATAAATTATCAATATTCAAATTACCTAGTATAACCAAAGTTTTTACTCCCTGAAGACCCTGAAAAAGCTTACACCAACACCACAGTATATAACCAGTATAACCAAAGTTTTTACTCCCTGAAGACCCTGAAAAAGCTTACACCAACACCACCTCTCTGCTGGTGATATCACATTATCCCCTCCCTTTCTTTTGCACATTTTACCTATCATTGCCCAAATAGTCTTATTATCATTCTTTTTCGCTGCCTTGTTAAACTTCTGACTATGCTTTTCTCCTCGCTCTTCCTTTTTTTTTTACCTCTAATAGGCATCTGTATCCCCATCTTTCTATAAGGTAATTTTCCTTACCTGTCTCCTCTCCTGTTTATCTCCAGCATTTTAGCTCTATACCTTCCTCTTGTTTTTCAGAACATTCTTTATCATACCAGCTCTCATTCACTTTTGGCCCCTCGGACACTTTTATTTTGTCTCCTGCTCTTTTGATGGTCTCCTCTATACTAAAGATACATTCTTCAACTTTTCTATCTTCTAATGATGCTGACAAATATCTTTCTCCCATACTTTCTAATTCTTGATTTAACTTTTTACGGTCATTTCAGCTAAATCATTTATCCATCTGTAATGTTTGAATTGGATACCTAACTGGAAATTTTGCTACCTCCTACTATCTTCTATCATTTGGATATCCATTTTTAATGAGAAGTGATTACTTGCACTTATCACATCCATAATCTCAAAGCCTGCTATAAATTTATCCATACCTATAACATATAATCTATAACACTTTTCCCATTTATGTTCACAAAGTGAATTCTTCCCCCTCATCTTTCCCTTTTACTCCATTGCACATCAAGAAATTGTCTTCACAGAACTTAATTACTTTTTTGCCTTCATTATTGAAAACTTTATCATTACTACAAGGCTTCTCTAAATTTACTTTTATTGGGCCCCAAGCATTGAAATGTACCCTAACCTGTTCTTCCCTATTCTTGCATTTAGATCGCTCACTAGCATTAATTCTACATCTGTATTTTTGTCCTGTAGTTTTTTAATATTTTGTTTTAATTTAATGAACAAATTTGAAATAATAAAAACTTGAAGAGCTAGGTAGATTATAAACAATAACTAAACACACTTGTGTACTTCTTCCACATAAATCATTATTATTATTATACCACAGCACTTTATCACCTTGCTAAATCCTTTTCAACCTTAATTTTAAAATTTTAATCTCATCTTACAAATAATCATATGCCACCAGACACCTGGCCTTTTCCTTTAACTTTCACACCATTTTTTGCATAATAATCACACCTAGTGACATTGATAACATAATGCTTTAATATGCATGTCTTGACCACTGCTAACGCATCTGTCCACTTGATTATCTGATGGATGTCAGCATTTTGTATTTTTGCCATTAATCCTTTAACATTCCCGCATACTATAGAAAATGTAAACAATCTCTATACTGAATCCTTTCTCCCAAACCTGTAGTGCTCCAACTTTACTTTGCTTCTTGTTAGTCTCGCCTCTTTATCTGATGCAACACTTTGACCTGCATAATACTTCCCTCACATGTGGAGACTACACCCAACCCTGACTCTCTCCACATATCAAGGCCAGCTGTAGCTCCTAGTGTTCCTAGTTAGCATCTTTGCTCAGCTGTTGTGGACACTGTACAATGCATCATGGTGATGCCATCAGCTGTCCATCTTTCCCCTTCTCTCCTTTTGCTGTTTCTTCATCCTTGCTGCCATCTTGGTTTCTTAGACCTTGATAGTCTCTGCTGCCTGAGCCTGCTACTATCATATTTCATCCATTCATGTCCTGTTTCTTTCCATCTATGAAAAGATTCAAACCCCTAATGTAGGCAATCTTGCCTTTTTTTCTGGATTTTTTCATTTGCTTCAATAAAGTATCCCTATATTCCCTTTCTTCTTTCCCATAATCCTGATCGATGAATATATTCGTACCCCTAAGTTTTTTTTGTACTTTTCAGCATCAACCAATTAAATTTCTTGGTGGTACACTCGACAAGTATCAGTATCTGCCTTGGTCAAACTCCATCTATTTTAAGGAGTCAAATATTTCCCAGTCATATATTTGGATCCCCAACTTTTTCTTAAATATTTCTTCGACCTCTTGTCAACTTCCATTTTCACATACTCTAAAAATGATATTTGCTTTTCTGTACTTTGTCTCAGCTTTTGCGAGATCTTGTTTCACTTTTTGTTGGTAGCTTGCAACAATCTCCTTCATATCTTCGGTTAATCTGCTTATTCTCGTTTCTTGCCTCTTCTCCATCTTTCTCAATTCAGTAATTTCTTCTGATATTCCCTGTAGCATTTCAATGACATGTTCCATTTTTGGACTGGGATTTAGAGTTAAACTCTGCCACTCACTAATAGCACCATCAACACAAAACCAACCATACCAAATCATGGTTGCATGATCATTGGAACCATTTTCTGCAGCCTTAATTTTTCTTTTATTAAAAAGACCAATTCTGGATCAATAAATTTCTGTCTATACATCCATTCTACCTAATGCATGCAAAGCACTTATAGACATGTTCATCTTTTATCAGCTTCTGCTCATAACTCTTTGCAGACTATAGATTTTGCATTTGAGTTTCAGTCGTTGTCAGAAAATACATTATCTCAAAATACATTACTAAAGATGATGTACCAAACAATTTAAATCAAGAGGCAATAATTTATTTCATCATAGTAAAAATTGTTTACAAGAACAGATTAAAAACAGTAATATAATAATTTCGTTCAACTATATTTTACATAAATATATACAATTTATTTGTTCTATACATATGTTAACTATCAAGAAATTTTTCAATTCTGTCTGAAACTTTTTCTTTCTTTGAGTTTTAATTGTGTCAGTTGGGGTTTACTAAAGAAAGTTTACCAATAATTTTTGGATCTCTTTCAGAGCTTTTTTTATTTACATTAAGATAATATTAACTTTCTGAGTCCAAGTGATATAATTGTGGTAGTCCTTGTTTAGTATCTTCCATGTTCATTGTTTACAACAAATAGAACTACATTATACACACATAATGATATTATAGTTTAGATTCTTAAAAATACTTTAACATGATACTCTCCTGTCTACACTGTATATAAGAACTACAGTCCCATTAATTTCATGTTTGAGTGCTCATTTATTTTCTTTCTTCAATATCCAGTTCCTCTCTACCTCACTCACTCTACTTTGTGCATGATCATGTCCATTTTTTTTTAATTAGGATAGAGCTTTATGGTAATTCTGAAATAATTTCTAAAGAAATGTTTCTTTATTAAGCTCTAATTATTGTCTTTTATCATTACTTTCCCTCCATTCTGTAACACCTTGGCAAACGAAAAGAATGTGAGTTGTCTACTCAGCTTCCATATAAATTGGGCAAAGTGTTTAATCCATACAATCTTTAAGTTTGCAACTTAAGTTTGAGCTATATCTGCAATTGGTTTTCTAGGTTTTGTAGTATGAGCCCATCATATCCATTGTCTAAACCATGTCAGTCCTTATTTGTAGTTTTTATCACTCATTCCAATATATTTATCTGTATCAGAATCATCTTTCAACAGTTCAACATATAAGGGAGCATTTTTTCTTTCAATACTGACCATAACATCAATATTCTCAAATCAGTTCTCAAACATATCCAGGACCCCTTCACAAGATTTTCCTTGACTAATCAAACTTCTCCTATCCCATTCTGTGCTAACTATTTTTTAATCTTGCCCACCAAGCTTATACTACCTAAGTGACTGCAAATACGTATGAATACTTAAGTATCTGTCAGGAGAAAAGACTCTAAAAACATTTTATGTACTTATTATGTTTATTTTCTCAGGTTTGTGATAAGCAAGGAGATCCATGTGATGCATTATGTGGAGGAGCAGGCTGTGGTACTTGTGGAGGACTATCATGTGAAAATGGAGCTGTTACGAAAGCAGATCGAACCATAAGAGTAGCTGAAGATGCTGAGAAAACTATACGTGAAAAGGAAACTAAGGCTGAAGAACTTCTAAGAGGGGTACTGTATTGTATATAATGAAATCCTGTGCATGTCCTTTTTTTTTAGCTGAGTTTATCCATATTGATTATCTTTTTCAAAAATCATAAGCCACATGTGTTTCAGTATAAGTGCAGTAATTTTTAAGTATTGAATTTAATGGTTTTTTTTAGAAAGCAGTTTTTTTTTTTTTTTTTTTTTTTTTTTTTTTGCCCTTAATTTTCTGTACAAAAGTTTTGGCATTTCTATTAAGCCCCAAGAATAATTCTAAGTTACCATAGCAAAATTTTACCATATATATGCATATATCATTTCTAAACTAGTTCACAAAATATTTCAGCCTAATAAAAAGCATTGCTTTTGTTTTCGGCAGTATATTTTTGTTGCATATACTATCTAAACTATATATAGCAATAAAGAGATAAATTACTCAGCTGAAAAGCACCAAAGTGGTATACAGTACATATAGAATATATTTCTATTCTCCTCGCATATTCTTGCAGCTGGGTGGACAGAATCACTTGTTTAGTTGGTAACTTCCTCCTTTGATGATGCTGCTGTTCATCTCAGTTTAATCCTAAGTATGGCTTCCTTCCGAAGGGAAGTAAAGCCATGGGTCCCATGTCGTACATTTACGGCACGAAAAAGAACCTCAAGCCTGAAAGAGAGGCCTCTGAGCAAAATTTGTCAGCCGTTTCACGCCCTGAGTTGAATGGAACGCTGATGACCTGAGCTGTTAAAGAGCGTCCATAAATAATCAAAAAAAAAAAAAATCATCTCAGTTTCCTTCCTCACTCCATATGATATCTCAGTTTACCTCTGCCAATTATTTTCCTACTGAATGCATTGCCTGTCAACATCTCTTATATCTGCAGTTTGTTTTAATTTTACTGGTAAGGGAGGCTTGTCAATTGCCATTGTCTCCTGGGTGCCAGTGCCACAATAGTTCTTATAGTGAACAAAAACATAATAGTGAGATTCTTGTGGATTCCTTGTGTTGTGGTTATCATAATTGCAATTTCAGGTGAGTTCATATATGACAAAACTTTCTATTCTTGATAATTGGAAAGAAAGGTGTAATTTAAATATTGTTCTTACGAAGCTGTTGACAATGGAGTGGTAATATATCCTAAACTTAGGTATTCATTTTTTACACTAAACTCCATTTACTTACATAAAAGTAAGACGCATTTTGGGAGAATCTCCCCCATCTTCAGTTGCTCACCGAATCGCCATTACTCAAAATGATGGCTGGACACCCAGATGTTTCTGTGGTAGCCTCTGTTGGTTGAAGTAGGAAATCGCTGAGTTCATCCATAGGAGTAAACTTGAAATTCATTAGGTTTTCTCTGTTTTTTAATATAAAAATTTTTCCCAAGTGGATAACTCCAATGGGTTGTGAAGATGTTTCAGCAGTTTAATTTCTGGTTTATTTCATGGTTTTTGGTCCAAAAGTGAGCTGCTACTGCTGATTTATCCACCTGCTTAAACCGAATATTCCTAAAATGTTCTTTCCTCCAAATTTCCAAACTTCTCTTTGTTTTGCCTATTTAGCTCTGCTCACAATCTGCACATTTTATTTCGTAAATTCCTGATTTCTGTTCTGTTGATATGGAGTCTTTTACTGTGCAAACTAATAAATTCTTCATGTTTTATCTGTTCTTTGGGGCTAACATTATCCCAATTATTAGATTAGTTCCACATCTCCACTGATAATGCCACATGGAGTAGTTAGCAAAAGTTTTGGGCTTAAAATGCATCAAAGACCATGGAATAAGAGCATAGAAAGTTATACTTTTAGCAAAGTTGATATAATGTCAACAACTGGCAGATTGTAAATGCAGTGAATACCTTAATTAGAGATGAGCATTACAGCGTTAATAGAGGTTTTAATATTCAGTAAGATATGAAATAACAAGTGAAAGAATCTTGTCAATATACTGGTGAAAATTATGCAAGCGCATTAATTAAATCAGCAGCATCCATCACACATTCCTATATAATCCAGATACACATCTCAAACTGGAATATCTGCAGGACTTAAGGTAATTGAATGTACATCTGCTTTCAAAAATGGAGGGAAGAGTTTGGCCCTAAAGTAAAACAAGAAATTGCAAGAAAAATACATTTTAACATTGTTGTCACTTCTGGAAAACTTGAAAGAATCCACTTTGAATGGTAGTTGAAAGATCTTTCTTCTCAGATTCAAAGAAAACCACCTTATTGCTGCAATTTTTATGAGAAAATCACTCAAATTTCACTAATTTTATTCCACTTCTTTAGACATGTTTCAAAGGCTGTTTCCTTCATCATCAGCAGAAACATGTTAAAGTAAGTGGAACAAAATTAGTAAAATTTGAGTGATTTATACATAAAATATTGCAGAATTATATTATATTTCACTATGAAAATTCCAGCTATTTAAAACTACATTTTATTGCTGCTTGATTCATATAATATGAATAGTTAAACATTTCTAGGTCAGGAAATTGATTGCCGCTGAATGGCTAAGTAATTTATATGAAAATTATTTCTCCAAAACTTAAGTCACACATTCATCATTAGATGTATATTGTTTTTAGAAAAATATTAAGCTGTAATTCATAGATTTGAAATTTAAGAATAAACATATCATCCAAGATTCACAACAAAACTGCATGACCGATATTAATCTGGCATTGATTAATGAATGAGTGTGCCCACTGTGCCCACTTTTGCTCTCAAATTTACTTATATTGTATACAATGGATGTTAACAGATATAGACAAAATTTTGGAAATCTACTCTAGAGAAAATGATGTATACTGGATATTACTATAGAAGAAATGATAGCTGTTTTAAAGAAAGATATAAAATATGAAAGTACTTAGCAGGATGATTTGTTGTTAAGGTTAGGTACACTGGCAATTAAAAATAATTTCCATAATACATTTTGTGTATTTCTTTTAAACCGATTCAACATAAGATTTTGTTATATTAGGAAATGAAAACAGTTTATCATAAGATATTGATTTTATTATATTTAAGATACATTGCTAAGAATATGTTATAGTAGGAAATGGAAATAACTTATTAAAGATATATTCTCTTAATGTTTTTAAATATGAAAATTTATAGGCTCTTTATGCTATTTATTAGGAGAATTAGTAACTAATGTTTCCCCAAAAAGAAAATATCTTTCAAAAACTGTCTCTCTAATTGCAAAATAATAATTAAATAGGTATACTTAAATATTACTCAGTGCTTTCAAACAGCCATGGGTGGCTGAGGTCGTTAAGGTGCAGACTCATGAGCGGAAGGTCTGGAGTTAGAATCCTACTAGGACCATCCTCCCTTATGGAGATTTTTTCCAGGTTTTCCTCAGTCCTCATAAATGCTAGGGAGGTACTCTAAACATAGGGCTGAAACACTTCGTTCCTTAAAAAGATATCCTTTCTCAAATTATCATTTCATCACATGTATCACCAGTGTCCATCGCCTGTGGTGCCTCAGTAGTAAAAACAGGAGTTAAACACTACTCAAAAAAAAAAGTGCTTTCAACCATGGGCTCACTTGTCAACCAATGATGGGACCATAATCAGCTTGACCAATGCCGACTTAATAATGAAAATTCATTCAGTTGTGTATCATCAGCTATGCTTACATCATTTTCAATTCATGATTGTGTACACATGCCCCAAAATATATTTTATTGGAAAGGAGTGAATTAAGACTGTTTGCTTAGATCAGTCTTTCTCTAGCCTAAATAGAAGGAAGAGGAAAGGCCAGTTCATTGTTCTGTAATATTACCCTAGTTTCTTTTATCGTTTATGTTTGATTTTTTTATAAGTAATGAGAACTTGCTTAGTGACTAAATGAAGTAAAATTGTTAATGTAACAGGCTGACCTATTTGCTTCTCTAAATATAAATTAAGATATGTAAAAAATGTATTTTGTTTAAAATAAATTTCTCTAACTATAAATTAAAATTTGTAAAACATGTATTTTGTTCAAAATCAATTTATCATGGAAAAGCAACAATAAATTTCAATACCAAACTGAGTAATCTCCCTAGAGCTTGAAATTCGAAATTATTATCAATAAAAATGAACTTTTTCATGAAAACGGTGGAATAATAATGAAAAGAAAAATAAATTGAGTTAATAAAAATAAATAAATTCTTTACACCAACAATCAAGTGTCCTATATTGAATAGAACATATTAATTATTAGAGGAAAGGACAACAAAATAAAGGAAAGTAAATAGAATTAATAAATAGGTTTCCCTCATCTAAATGAAAAATCTATCATAAAAAGGGAATATTTGTAAGAGATATTTTGACAATTAGTTAGACTGTCATAGATATATGCATAAATACAACATGTCATATGCCTACATTTTCTTATAATATTTAGATTAGCTGTAATTATTATTACAGCGAACTGCTATATACAATAGCAAAATGTGCAATTCTGAAGAAAGAAATATGTCAAAAATGGCTAATCACAAAAAAGTATGTTTTTAGTTACTTAGTGGGATCAATTTTACATAATTTGTTTTGAGAATAACAATAGTTTCAGTTTTTCTGCATTCTAATAAATTTGAATTTTGTTTTATATTAACATGTCCTATGTGAGATCTATCGAGATCTGATCATGGTTATAATATAATTCTGTTTGTAGAAATGCAATGCTAGGAAACTCAATCATTTGACTATGTGCATTGAGTGAAAAATATTTTGTAAGTATGTAATTCATGAGCAATACTTAATATTGTGATCTTAAAAGAGAAATATGAAAGAAAGTGAGCACAGCACTTTCTTCCACTCCCCATTTGCTGCACTAGCAATACTTTAAATTTTTAGTCTTAAAGGAGGAAATTTGAAAGAAAGAGAACAAGTACTCTCTTCCACTCCTCTGTTGCACAAACAATTTCTGGTGTACAAGAGAGGCAGTTTATGTGATGTCTTGCACTTATTTTTTAAGGTTACTGTTATTGGTTGATATTAAGGGGTAATAGAGAAAAGAGTAGATTAAGCAGTTAACTCATTGCAGTTGCAGATGTTTGTTATTCACTGTCCACAATGCCTTGACTGCCACAGGTGGCCGAGGTCGTTAAGGCGCAAACTTGTGAGCGGGATGTCTGGGGTTCGAATTCCACAAGGATCGTTCCTGACTTGGGTTTTTTCCAGGTTTTCCTCAATCCTCATAACTGGCAAATGCTGGAGAGATACCCTAAACATAGGCCTGTAATGCTGTAATGCTTCCTTCCTTAAAAAATATCCTTTTCCAATATATCATTTCATGTATCATCAGTGTCCACCATCTGTGGTGCCTCAGCAGTAAAAACGGGCGTTAAACACTACTCAAAAAAAAAATGCCTTGAGCACATTATTGGAGCTATTTATTTATTTAGTTTATTTAAGGATGCTCTTTACTTCTCAGGTCATCAGCTTCCCACTCAATTCAGGGCATGAAGCAGCTGATAAATTTTGTTCAGAGGCCTCTTCTTTCACGCTTGAGATTCTTTTATGATTTTTATGCCAGAATAAATCCATCAACCTGACCAGGATTGAACTTATGATCTTGGGTCTATGAGATAAGAATTGTTACCACCAGAATCAACTATTATTGGGATGTGGGAGTCTTGGATTTTGCACATCCAATATAGCAGAATCATTGGAATGAACCAAGGAGTTTGGTTCCATCTGGATCCACTGTTATCATTAGGGGGGATAAAATGGTCTCAAAACTAAGCACAAAATTTATGCAGGTAGGACGGCAATTTGGGAGGATGAAGCATTGATCAATGCAAATTGTCAGAATCCCTTCTCTGTTGTGTCTTCGTTGCGAAAATCTTAAATAGTCATAGCACCCTTACTCTAGAAATAAACTTCTGCGATCTATTACAAATGGCCTGTGAAGAATGCATGTTAAAGAATGAGCACTGTAAGTCCCCCTTGGCCTTCTGTTTGCAATATCTGCTTGTTCTGTAGACTTCTGGAATACTGCAGTCTGGATGAATGAAAAGGTATTCTGTTCAGACCAAGACAGGACTATACCAGATGAGCACTGTAAGTCCCCCTTGACATTCTTTTTGCAATATCTGCCTGTTCTGTAGACTTCTAAAGTACTGCAATCTGAATGGATGAAAAGGTATTCTGTTCAGACTAAGACAGGACTAACATTATGGCATCCTGACAATGCCACATTCTTTTCTGATAACATGATTGGAAGAGCTAAAATTGGTACATTAAGCCTTAAATTTTATTAATGAATTAATACATACATGATTAGAAAATTCATTTAAATGTCAAGTAAAACAAATTAGAAGAATATACTGTCATGCTGGAGGAAAGCGTGTTACCATCGTCTGTCTGATCTGTCCAGCTAAAGAAATATACACCATCAATTATGGTCATAATAACAAACAGCAGTGTACATACTTCTCAGTTAATGAAGGATTGGTTTGCTGACAATGCTGAAAACATGGCAAATCTCCAGATCTCAAACCTTTTGAGCATATTTGGGCAATAATAGTTCATGAGCCAGTTCAGCAGAAAAAATATTTGCTGGTCTCAGAAATCATATAAGAGAGGTGGGGAAGAGCACCAGGAGACACCCAGGAATCTGCTCCTCATTGGTCCAGTCCAAGCCCTGAAGAATTGATGCTGTAATTCATAGCAGAGACTGGTGGACTAGATACTGAAAATAATTATGTTCATGCAAAGGAAAGCCTATTAGCATAGTAATTTTCCTTTTGTTTTTGCAGAAGTTTTATTCATAGCATATTTTCCATTTTTTGACAAGCCTACTTATTAAATATAACTATTTTCTGGCATCATCTTTTTCTTTTTCTGAAGAAAAACATGTTTTATTTATAACACACCCAATTTTTTGCCAAGTACAAGCCTATTTATTAAATATAATTATTTTTCTTTCTTTTCTTATCCTTTCCTTTCATGAAGAAATTGTTTTATTCATGATATACTTTTCCATTTTTCAGCAAGGAGAAACCTATGTATTAAATGTAATTATTTTCCTTTTATTATCTATTTTTGTTCATTTCCAATATTATTCTACTTTTTTCAGGAAGAAATTGTATGTTTCAGTTATATTTATTCCTTTCAAGTTAGAAACATATTTGGCACTTAAACTTACCATTAATTTTCCGTCTTTCATCCTTTTTAAAATAATCTGTTTTACACATTTTATTGTATAATAAGAGAAGGTTATGAATTATAATCAACTTTTTTATTTATTTATTTTTTTCATAACAATTTCATTTCATGCTGCTATCAAAATGCCTAATTCTTATGAAAAATAATTCAGATATGTATAAGAATGAAATTGTAATATTTCTCAAAACAGTACATAACAGAAATGAATGAGTATATGAATCTGTTCAGCCCCTTTTTGTAGAAATCAGTTTAGGTTTAAGGAAGATTGATCTAAATATACTCGCTTCAACTGTTCATGCAAAATATATTTTAATGCAAGTGTGTACTTGGCAAAAATACACAATAAAATGACAGATATCACATTTCAATAATATTTTACAAATATGTTGTGAGTGGGAAACAGTTAGTCTTATAGTGAAAACCGTGAAGATGCAGCTATAATTAACTGTACTTATTGCTCGAGAAACTCTGTCCAGAAAGTTTATATCAGCCCACATAACAAATGTAAACTATGAATGTGAATGTGAAGAAATTAGGGTATGCACTAATATTAACATTGCTGTAACACTACTAAATCAATCTTTTAAACTAAAAGATGACTTGTAACGAATTCAAAATAAATTTCATGTTGGAATTAATATAGTGAGGCAATTAATTTATTTTTAATTAGACAGTGACTGAATTTAGTACTATTATGCTCCACTTGCCATTGAATTTTACAGAACATGTTTCACAGGCCTTCGCCCACATCATCAGCTGTATGTCAACTGCCAGATCCATTCAACCAATGAATCTGGCAGTCGACACACAACTGATGATGTAGGCAAAGGCCTGTGAAACATGTTCTGTATAATTCATTGGAAAGTGGAGCATAAGAGTATTAAATTGACTCACTGTCTAATTAAGAATAAACATGAATAATGTTAGTATTTATATTTTATATATTACTGTAACTAATATAATCAAGTCTAGAAATATATCACCCCTTTCTCACCTTGTGGGTGCTACCTGTATGCACTAATAAAGGACAAATTAGGCAGTGTTGTTGCTGTCTTGAACACAAGAGCAGTACATGAACTAGTTCTATAGAATTTCAAACCCATCCAAAATGAACGACTATCACTATTGCAATTAACAGCTTCTACTTATCTAAAAAAGAAAATTACAAGTGATGACAATTAACAAATCTCCCTTATGAGTAATATGTTTAATGTCCTCAGTCCATAGCTCCAATCCTCTTACAAAAATTTGTTACTTTTCTCTCTAGCTCTTTTGATTTTTTGTTGTTTTTATTTTGAGCTCCCCTCCCCCAATTGTGTTCAATAAAGATGCTTGTACACTTAGTCTTCTGCATTATTTATACTTTTTATTTAAACTTCATTGAAGCAAGTGTCATCAATATGGGTCTTGGTTTCTCACTTTGTGCATCAATCTTGAATGATTCAGTCATTTCCCATCAGGCCAATTCCTAACTCAAATCTTCTTCAAAGATTTCTTCCACATGTGGTAAACTTTTCATTCTGTTACATCTTGAATTCCAAAGATAATTATTACATTAAATTTTCTGTTAAATTTAAAATTAATTTTGTGTCAGAGCTAATACAATGAAACAATTAATTTATTCTTTATAAAATTAATAGTTATGGCTAAGAAATTGTAGACAAGAAATAAAAACAAGAGAAGGGGTTAAAATGGGATACAACATTGTCAGCAAAAAAAGAAACTACCATTCACATGAAATTTACTTATCCTTGGACCACCAAAAAATTCAAGAAAATACTCAGAAAGTTTGGGATTACTTTGTCCCCATTGAAAAAATTCAGCCTAATTTATCTGCTCAACTCTAATAATGATAATGATAGAATATTTGATGAGAAGCCAGGAAAATATAAAATCAACTGTTCTGAATGCAACAAAGTATATATTGGCAAAATAAAAAGCAGCATTGGAACCAGGCTAAAGGGACATTGGAGAAACATCAGGTACAATCACATAGATAAATCAGTGGTTGCACATCTATTTTGGAGAGATAAACATGATATAGAAATGGAAGTGAAATTATTGAAATTCATAGATAGACACTTGGTGCTGGAAATATGGGAAAATGTTTATTAAAATGTATGAAGATAATGTTATGAACTTTGAGATCCCAACAGAAGACAAATTAATCCAAAAGTTCATAAAATGTCCACAAGAGCTAAACCAAGTCCATCCAACCAACAACCATCCGACAGTTGATTGACAGCTGATGATGCAGGCAAAAGCCTGTAAAACATGTTTTCTATAATTCAATAGTAAGTGGAGCATAAGAGTATTGAATCAACTCACTAGCTAATTAAGGATAAATTTTCTGTTACTTCTACTCTTTTTAGATATCATTCTTCTAATCTTTGAATATGAATGGATGGTCTGGGGTGGAGGAGGATACTTTTGATACTTGAGCCTTGCTCATGGCTGGCCCTTTGTGCCTATACCCCCAAGAATGAGGTGAGGGAGACACTGGTGACCAGGATGTACAGGTGGTGACTGAGAAAATGCAGATGGAGTCCCTAACTTGTTTCCAGATAGAATACCCTGATGCCAACGAAGCCCATTCCTGAATTGTTTCAGCCCTTCAAAAGGCCCATTTCCACTCCAGATGCTGTGGCAGAAACCTTTCTAAAGCACAAGTCACCATCACACTGCACCAACCTATCTTGTCCTGGCACTTTTGACCCTATGACAGAACCAATGGAATTAAATAATATAAAATTGGAGAGCAAAAAATTTGTGGAACCCAAAATTTGCTAAGCAACAAGGGGAAACTGAGAAAAAACCCAAGGTCATGATGGCTGGCTGACTGACTGCAAATTGAACCCAGGCCCTCCCAAATGCAAGTCTCAAGCATTACTGCCTGAACACCTCAGTATTCTTTGACTACATACTGTAATCTCGCTTTTTATTTCTCCTACTGAATTTAGTACTATTGGCTTTATCTGTTCGATTTTTTCACTAAATCTCTCATTAAGTTCTCTTCTTCATTTTCCTTAATTCATTCATACCTTCCATACAGTTATTCAGCATTCTTAGAATTTCTTTGATTATCAATCTAGCATTTTGCCAATTGCATCAGTTGTTAACAATGCTACTATACTAGCACTAGGAAAAATCAGGTGATCAAAGATACCCATCTTAAATAAATTGTACTTATGAAGCTGTAGACAATGGAGTGGTAATATATCCTACACTTATGTATTCAACTTGTTTACACTAAAATCCACCTATTTACATAAAACTAAGACAAGATTTGGGAGAACTTACTCCGATCTTCAGTTTTTGATCTGCTGTTACTCAAGTGTTACTGGACTTGAGTAACAGTAGTAGGTCAACAACTGAAGATGGGAGTGAGTTCTCCCAAATCATGTCTTAGTTTTATGTAAATAGGTGGATTTTAGTGTAAATAAGTTGAATACATAAGTGTAGGATATACACATCTTATTTTTTTCATTCATCCAAACAACCTTTTCTTGTTGTTAAATACACCAATTGAAATACACCAATTGCATCTTCAAAGTTGCTCTTCTAAATTTTAGTAAATGTTATCATATTAAATTATTCATATTTAAATGATAATTTTCATATTATAAGCCATTTGAAACTGTGTATGCTATAGACTGAAATGCAAATTGTGGAAGCTGTTTTTATTTTTAATCTGTTTATAAATTTTACGTGATCTTTTTCTGTACCTCTCCTTTTTATATTTTTGTTGTTTATGTATTCTTTTTAAAATCCACTGTAAATTCAATATTATCTATACAATTGACCAAAAAAGTATTATTGATTTTTTGCAGAGCTCATATTTCAAGCATTGGCAACCATTAAATGTGCAACAAATACAGTTACAGCAGTAACAAATTGTTGCCAAAGTTAAGACTCTTAAGCTCATAGATTCAATTTTTCCTATTACCAAGAAGTGTGGTCAAACTTGAGCACCAGAAAAATGATTATACAAACTTGTATGCTCTATTAATTTAAACTCTGGAAAAATGTGACTGCAGTAGAACAGAAAACATGCCGGGTTATTGGTGCTGATGATTTGAGGTGAAAAGATGGTTCACAAAGTTCCAGGGAGGCAAAACCATAAAGGATAAGCCATGAGCAGAAAGAGCAGCAACAATGGATAATGAGACTCTCTTAGTGACTATTGTGGTGAACAACAGCCAGACTTTGAGAATGTGGCCCAGTAATTTAATGATGGTGCAGAAACCATATGGTTACATCTCCAACCCCTAGAAAAAAAATATAAACATGATTGCTGGAACATGAGTTGACTATGGCTTAGACAGTGGCATGAGCTGATGCCTATTTTGCATCCCGTCAAACTGCCACTGCACCAAAAGAAGGTTAAGTTCTGTGTTTGATGGACAAACTGTATGGGATGTTGTGCATAAGGAACAGCTGCCAACCAACCAATGACATTGTGTATATACTCTAACTAGTTTGAATGTGTCCATGAAAAGCTGAAAACTAAGGAGTCTGCTCTTGTTAATCACAAAGGTACTATGCCTTTGCATGATAATGCAAAACCACATACAGCTAAGATTAGCTTGTGAAACCATTATCCATCATGGTTGGGAGACTCCAGTGCACCTACTACATTCTCCAGACATTGCACCATCAGATTATCATCTTTTCCTTTCTTTGAATAATCACCTCCAAAAACAGAAATTCTGAACATTTGCCGATCTAATATTGTACTGAATTAAATTTTGCTTCCCCCCCCTACGGTGTTCTATCATAATGAAATTCACAGAATATCCACAAGCAGAAGGTCCTCATTAGTGATTGTGACTATTTTTAATACTAATGATATTTTGTTTAGAATATGATATTTTCAAATGTCTGGTTTGAAATCAAAAGAACTTTTTAGTTACCGTATAATCTATTCATACCTTTTAAGTGTATTCCAAATTCTGTTGTTTGTTTATTACTAATAATTCTCAAATTCAAGAGAAACTCATTGTTATTTTTAATGTTAGTGGTGAACTATTATATTGCTGTTGAGGGTCAAGTGATTTCAGTCCATATTGAGTATTTTTTCTTTCAGGCACTTTAAATGCATTACCAAATATTTATACCAGTTTTAAGCAACCAGGGAAACATTTGTATAACTTAATTTACAACTTTTCTTTTGTTAAAGTTCACTAATGAAAGGTAAAGAGATTGCCACTAATATTTATAAAATTTTCCTTGAAAACCGGGAGAAAAAAAAATGTTAAGTGCAAACCACAGTAAGCTGTATAAATTCATAAATAGTTTATTCTCTTAAATTAGGTTATGTTCACAAATGTTTGAGATAATTCATTTTTTTCTGCAGAAATACTTGGAAATAGTGAAGTAATGTTAAAAGGATGAATATTGCAAGAATACAATTTACTGTACACAGCTGTAGCCTTAATATATCATGTGAAATATATCTAACTGGAAACTGGACAATAACAGCAGCAGCAACAACAACAACAACAACAACAATAATAATAATAATAATAATAATAATAATAAACATGAAAAGATTTTATATTTCTTGTATAGCCAACCTGGAGTTGTATGTATTGGGATCAGAATGCAAACAAGCAACTCTAGAAAGAAAATATCTAATAAGTAAGATTAGTATTATGTTTTGAGTATTTTTAGATATCATTTTGTAATGGATTAATAAAGTATGCATATTTGAATGTAGTCTATTGGGATATTTTCAATAAATTTCAATATATAGTCTAACAATTGTAACAAATTTATTATAGTAATGCCTTCAAATTGTAAGAATTTAGTAAATTATTGTATTAGCCCCAATTTGCTAATTAGTATGGCTGAATATCAATGTTTGCTATGATTAATCTCATTTTGTTTACTTTTAGTGTATTTTGTCAGTACATAAATCTATGTAGTATTTGACTGATTTTATTTTGGCTTTTTCACTTTCTGGCATTATCCAGCCATTGTATAATTATCAAAATAAAAAAAATATTTCTCACAATTAAGTGACATTGTAGTACATTGTCAATGCTGGAAGTGTGTTCTAGTTCTTTCAGATTATATTCTATTGTATTGTAGCTTTATTTATTTACTTTTTAAATTTGTTAATGTCTTTCAAACTGCTAAAGGAGAGATGAAATGTTAATGCAGATGAGCTCAGAGTCCTTAGTATTAAAATTACCACATATTCATTTTTTTAATATTAAAGGAAACTCTGGAAAAAACCTTACTCAGACAATATATCCCAACCAGGGATCGGACCTGGGCTCAGCAGTTGATAAGCAGAGTTGCTAACATCTGAACCACAGCAGTGGACATTGTAGCCTTAGTTGGAAACTAGTGCACAGTGGGGCTGATAATTTCCAAATCTAGTTATGGGTAGTCAGCACATGTAATAAGTTGCGTGAAAAAAAATGCCAATTCAGTTTTTTGAGATATTTTGAATTCAATGTATAAAAATGTGCTCTTTCAATGTTAACCATTCAGTAGTTCACATGATTACCAAACTTAAAGACTTAGAATGAATGAAATGAGAGGCATTCTTAGGAAACATGCTATATAATTTAATTGCTCAGGAAGGTCCTAGTAAAAATGCAAACATGAAAATTCTATGTGTCACAGTAGTTACTACCTAAATAAACCTAAACTAACAGTTTATTATCATTCATTTCGAGACCCTGAGTAACCAACATGATTGTAGCATTCCTAATTAGATACTGGTTTAAGTTTTAAATTATGCCTTCATCAGAATTTGCCTAGTGGAGCAATCTCTCTCTCACTCACACTCCTTGGATTTTATAGTAAGCTGTAGGTTGTCTAATACTAACAGTTAAGTAGCAAAGAAAAAGCAATCTTGAAATATCCATTACAGACTTCTAAATAGGCCTCTGATTTTTCATAAGCCTCAGTAATTTACCATTTTAATCTAAGTGTCAACAAAAATAATGAAAGAAATGCAGTTGAAATAAATGCTTTGCAGCATCTCACATAAGTACACAGTGACTTAAGTATTTTTAAACTGAAATAAAAATAATAAATCATAAACAGAATATGCTGTTTTATTTCAGCAGAATGTTGTTAGTTAAATTGCACAAGGAAATGGCACTTGATGTAGATTTTTAGCCACACTATTTTAATTTTCTTTGCCCCTCATTCTACAGTGAGGTTATCTGAGTTATGGGCTATCTGAGCATAACTGCTAAGTGCAGCCACTAAGCCAAATAGGGAGATAGATTTGCCACTTTAAAGTTAGTATTTTTATTTTAGTATTTACACTTGTACTGAAAGCATAATAAGATACATATATTTAAAATTGGTAATAAAAAACATTAACCTATGTTACACGAGATGTTAAAAATGATTCCCCTCAGTACCAATACGTTGCTAGCATCTGCAGAGGAAATTCCTGTATGTCATTTAATTTTTTTTCTGTAAGAACATGGTCTGGTACCTGTGTCTAATCATTGAGAGATCCCGTCTCTCATAATTTTTTAACAAGTAGGCAAGTAGTTTCTCTACCTGCGATACAATTACCAGAATATTTTCTTGCAAATCACCTAACTATTACTCTGCAAGAATTCATTTTCATGTTTTGTACATAAAAATCCATTCTTCAAGACTATATTTATGTAATGGCATAACTAACAAAGAACAATAACCACACAATAAAAGCACAGAGTAAGGCATTATTGCACAGCTACTTGCTGACAAAGACTCCCTCAAATTATCTGTGCTGCTACCTGCACATGCCATTATACAACCTTTATGATTGATTTCTCCCAATATGCAGCCTTGCACTGCTAGCCCCTGTAACTCACAAAACTCACTGTGTATGCTTTTTCTTCAGTTTGGTTTTAAAGCATCTCAAAAATAAAAACCTGCTCAGCATTTTTTTCCACTATAAGTTTGTTTATAGTCATGCATATTTGTTTGTCATAGATATCGCAGGCAAAGCAGGAAACAGTTATTGCAAAGGAACATGCAAGGGAAGCTTATAATGCTGCACTGCAAGCCAGTAGCCAGTCAGAGGCTATGCTCCAGGAACGTGCTAACTTAACAGAAAAGTTGGAGGAGTTTCATAACCGTCCTGGTGCTGTACCAGCTGAAATCAGGACAGCTGCACAAGAAGTAAGCTAAATTTTAAACAATGTCTTTGAGCTCTTATTGCTGTAATGTAGTTCCAATTGTTTAATTTATCATTATAGATGAAAACATGATTTAAACTGCATTGTTTTAAATTTACCTTGCATATAATATTGGTAAGGCTATGCATATCATGTTTATAATGTGCTAAATACAAAAGCTCAGATTTGTGTCAGACTTGAGTAACATTTTTAAATTGCTGTACATATTTTACTCCATATATATTTATCAACTTATAATTCTATTTTGCTTCTTAAAAGGTATAAGTCATATGCAGGTTTTTCCTGTTACCAACATTACAGTGGAACACGTTTATTCGCATCCTGTTAATATAGTTTTCTGATTTGTCTAAACCAATTGTCTAAAATGAAATATATAACTTGAAGCTTTAGCAGTGATTACTTAATAAGGCTTCTTAGGTTATCAACCACATGAGATTTATGGTAATTAAACTTTTGGCTATTCTGAACTCTGGGAACTTTACTCGTGAGTTCCTAATGACAGTCACAATGTTCAGAATGGTTGAAAGCTTGATTTTCATTAATCTGACATTTTTGATACCTGAGAAGCCTTGTTAAGTAAAAAGAGGTATTTTGTTTTTTTATATGTGTAATAGACATGTCACTATGCCTGTATTTGTGTTTCATGACTTCATTTATTTAAATATTCATTGTAGTGCTGGTATATAATAATCAATGCTTAATCATTATATATTAAAGAAAAATAAAGTAATTCATAAAGATAATATTGTTAAAAAAAATAAAAACTAGAGAAGCAACAATAAATATAACACTAAAACAGTTACATAAATAGTGTGATTGTTTCAGTGTTATTTTTTCTGCTTTTGTAGTTATTATTATTTTTAGCTATTATTCCAAGTAAATCTCAAAAAAATACCATAATGAATATTTCAGAAACAAAATGCATAATTGATGCAAACAGAGGGGCTCAAAAATGTTTCATAGAAATATTCCAGCAGTGATCAAAAAATGTTTATGTAGCGCAAAGTTTAGATTTATTTTAAATAGAGCAGTGCCTATTAAAACTAAGAAAATAAAATTAGATAATATTAAAATCACAATGGAATTGTTTTGCATATCCTAATGCAAATAGTTAATGAAATATCATTTGAATCTTTGAAACAAAGTGTAGTGTGTTTCTTTTGATAGCCACTGCTAAGTCATGTTCTGTAGTTTGCTACCCATTGCAGCCACATATTTACATTTTGTTTTCTTTAAATGAATTGCATTGAAACTTCTTAGTCAGTACTTTGTTATATTTCATAGAGGTCATGGTGGATATGCTAAAGAAGACTGTATTTACAAACACTAAAATAGCTCGACATAATACTGGTGTATGGAGAATGTAGAAAGGATGCCATGCTTATTTGCAATGTGTATGCAGAAAGATATGCAGAAATATGTCAACCATCTTAATGAGTATTTTGAAATTTCTTTAATCCTAAAGGAAACTGGAAGTACCATACATCAAAAACTTTCTTGACATGAAAGAGTGGCTGTAGAGGAGGGTGAAATTAATGGTCTAGCTGCTGTTTCTTCTCTCTGTTATAGGCAGGAAGTAATTGGGAAATAATTTTATTGCTGGAACATTAACTTCATTTCCCATTACTACTGTTTGTAGCCAATAATGTCAAAGGCCAATAGTTTATGAACTGACCAAAGAGCTTAGTGCATTTTTATGTATTTCAGATGAAAATACAACATTATAACACATTACCCAGACAATCAAGTTAATGGCCAGTTGTAATTGGACAGTGTTGATAAAAAAGACAATAAGCACAACATCTCAAAATATACTATTTATTTCCTTTTATGTTAAACAAAACATTTTAACACTTAATTTCACAACAGAAACTTCCATATCACATCCTTTTATAATAAACAGTATATTTGTAGGTTTGCAATTACATATTAATCAAATCAGCTTGTGCACAAGAGTTAAAAGCTGAATGTAGAATATGCTTGGTTACTGTCCCTTTTTTCAAATTGCTTAACTTCCCCTGGCAATGCACACAAAACCTCCATGGGTGACCAAGGTCATTAGGGTGCAGACTTGTGAGCAGGAGGTCTGGCCTTTGAATTCCGCCAGGACCATTCTCCCTCACTGAGGTTTTTTCCAGGTTTTCCGCAAGTACTAATAAATGGCAAATGCCGGGGAGGTATCCTAAACTTAGGCAAGGAACATTTCCTTCTTTAAAAAAAAATCCTTTTGTGATGTATCATTTCATCTCATGTATCATCAGTGTCCATAGCCTGTGATGCCTCAGTAGTAAAAATGGGCATTAAACACTACTCAAAAAAAAAAAGTGCACACAAAGATAATTTCCTTGGTGATGATGCAAAACTTTTTCTTCATTTATAATGTCATTCTCTTTCTTCCTCCATGGCCTATTGATAAATGTGATTTATGAAGAATATCAAACAATTCATCATTTGTTATATAAGGAACATTGTCAGTGGTGATTTCAGGTCTTATAAGACTGTCTTCCATTGATTGTTTTAATTTCATATTTCTGCACCCTTATCCTTTGTTGTTCTCTTTGCTCCAGATGTTTTCCAAGTTTACTTAGATAGTTTTACAAGGTTCATTTGTTCATTGTGTTCATCCTGAATAAGCTTAACTTCATTACTGTCCATTTACTTTGCAGTATAGTGAGCAAGAGCTTTTTCAAATTTCCTATGCATATCACTTTCTATATTACTCATTATTGCTATTACTAACAACCACCTGTATACATAGTACAGTATAATCACTTTAACAGATGAATTAAGAACTCTATAAATAAAATACATGCTTACAAAATTTGTCAAAAATATTACTAATGAATGTTACAAATTTTGCTTTGATCCCACTTTCTTTCCTACTCTCAATTTGTCTGTTGTTGTCACATTTGGTGCCAACTGCTGCACTATTATTGAGTTAAACTAATGAGAAAAAGCATTTGTTACAACATTGGCCAAGGAAATTTGGGAAATTATAAAATTGCCTTAAAATGTTGTCATCCCCACCCACTATCTAGGACATTGTAGTTAATGACTGGGCATTTACATTATTTAATTATAGTTAATGACGAGACATTTATATTATCTATTGTAATTGGACAATGACATTAGAGACCAGCCATTGATAATATTTTCCCAATTTATTTCATTGTCCATAGCATATCCACACATTAGCTCCTGGAATATTGAAAGGGAAGTGGCATGAGTCAGACAAGTGTGCTACATATTTTGAATAATCTTAAGTTCCATCTATATATCTATCTCTCTCTCCATCAAGAGTTACATGGAAACAATTTTCAGAATGTTGTATATTTTTGTTATTGGGTATTCAAACCACGATACATTGCATTCATTAAACAATTTTTTTATGGATAAAGCAGTATTTACAAATCATAGCCACATTAATCTTAGAAACTTGCACTGTTGGTCAATATTCAATCCCCATCTTTGCCAAGTGGAACATGAATGTCCAGGGAGTGTAAACATGCAATTTTGCATAGATAAGCCATTAAGCCCCAACAAGTGTGTCAGCTTTAACAATTGGGGAGGAAAAAAAACTTAGTGTTAGAAAAACACTTTTTGATTGTTGTTTTGACGTTCTGTGGCCTACATTTGTAAATCCTTCTCTGTGATTGCATTCTGTAAAAACACCACATTAATTGCATAACTTTATATTGAAAAAAATTTTGGGTGGTTGTTTCAGGTGATTCACCAAGTATATTTGTGTATTTATATACTTGTTTATGCACTAAAAGAAAAGAAAGAAATTCAGACTTCTTGATTACATTATTGAAATGATGCGCAGTTTACTGTACATCTATCTTTTGCTATACTTAACTAAATAATATGTGTATTGGAAATTGTAATAAGATTTATCTAAATTACATTCCTTTAAAAGTCAATAATCAATTACCTGAACCATTTGAATTCATTTTTTAAAATTACTGAAAATTGGAAATTATGGCATGACAGTTCAACTAAATTAATGCTGGAGATATAATATAGGTTAAAAAACTGTTTTTTTTGCAGTTTGTGGTGCATGTTTAGAGGTCATTTATCTGCTGGATCATGACATAAGTAATATTAAATATTTTCACTCAGTGCAAGTTATATTCAAGCTTAATGCAGAGAGTTGCCAATGCATTATGGGACTATAGAGTAACAAGTTGTTGATCAGGCACTGCTCAGGAATCTTTCAGGATAAATGGAATGCCATTTAAAAATCACAGTAGGTGAATTTTATAACAATTCATTTAGAGCGGTAGTTGAAAATTAAGGGGTTTCTTAAGCCCTTAGAACCAAAACAATAGTAGTGGTCATAACACCTGCTGATAATTTGTAGGTAGTATTGTGCTCATTGTAAGAAATTTGAATAAAATTCATTTGTACATGATTTGTTTTGTGATGTGCTCTGTTCAGGCTTTGAAGAAAGACATATATCTGCGACCAGAGCAAATAACCAGTTTGACAAGTAGTATAAATGAAACCATAGCATCACTTACTGACATTAACACAATTTTGAATGACACAAGAGAGGATCTAGAATTAGCTAACGAATTGAAGAAACAGGCAGACAGAGCAAAGTGAGTATGTTTAAGATAATTTTAAACTTTTTAAATAAGTGCATTTAAGCAGATATATAAAAAAATATAAGTAATCCATAAAACAAATTTTTTAAGCTGCTGTTATTATTGTATTCTAAAAATTAATATCTATAATATTAAAGCATTCAAAGGGCTATGTGTAATATGGATCTTATGAGCTTGTAGAATTAAAATTATACATGATTATAAGACAGAAATAGCAGTTAAAAAGTTTCTGCTGTTTATTATAGCAGCTGCCTTAATATAAAAGAAATCTTTCTTCTTCCATTTATGCCTTGTTCTGCTTCTCTTTCAGTGTGGCATTAATGTAGAGCTTTTGTTACAGCATAACTGTAGATCTGCTATTTTAGCATCTTAAAATTAAATATTTAGCTATTTAGAAATCTAATTTAGCATTTTATAGCTTTATTAGTGTTAGCATTTAGCATTTTATAGAACATTTTGGGTTGAAAATGTTTCTTTTTAAGAAAAGAATTAGGATTCCAGGTCATAAGCCAATTTCTTTAATGTGAGCATATTCACTAGATGCTAATAAAGATCAAGTTTCAATATCAGTTTATTTTAATCTATTTTGTTTATTTATGACAATTTTAGACTTTTTTTTCAGAATATTTAGAATATTTATTTCAATCTTTCATTACACTAAGTATAACGATGACTTATACATTTCTTATAATTGAGACTGATGCAGTTTTTCTCGAGGTTCTAATATTTCAGGTCTTCCTGGTTTTTCACATGTGTTACAGCATTCTGTCACCTACTTTTCCTCTGCTCACATTCCTAATCCATTTGCCTCTTACCCTTCCTAAATATTTGCCCATACACCTACTTCTTTCCTACTCTTTAACTGTCAACATTTTAAATTAATAAAGTTCTCGTATACTCCTTCACTATATAATATATAATCTATGACACTTTACCCATTTGCATTTATAAATGTAAGTTTGCCTTCGAAATCTTTCCCTCTTGCTGCGTTACACACTAACAAATTATTAACTTCAAAGATTAATACATCTTTCTTCCATCCACTCTCATTCTTTATTTTCTTTCTTATTTTTGCATATATAATCTATGACATTTTACCCATTTGCATTTATAAATGTTCAGTTTGCCTTCGAAATCTTTCCCTCTTGCTGTGTTACACACTAACAAATTATTAACTTCAAAGATTAATACATCTTTCTTCCATCCACTCTCATTCTTTATTTTCTTTCCTATTTTTGCATTCAAGCCCCCTATTAGCATAAATCCACACTTGCATTTTTCCTCTGTAATTCATTCATATCTTCCTAGATTTACAAACTGCTTTTCATCATAGAAGTCAAATACCTCTGGAAATTATATATAACACCAAGTGCGTATTTCACCACCACATCTTTTATTTTATTGATTGATAACCCTAAAACTTGCCTTTCTAAACCTGCTATTTCCTTGCTCACACATATTTCACTCCACTACTCATCTTAATAAACATGCCTAAACTCCCTGAAGCTCTCCCCTTGACACTATTTCTGCTAGCTCTTCTCCGAATATAAACACAGTCGTCCATCTCCAAGCATTGCTCTTCATCACTCCACGTTTCCGCCACTGCTACAATGTCACCCAATTCTAAAACCTCAGACACTTCATCACTAATTATTTTTCGCTTTATCTAGAACTAGATCTTGCTACTGGTTTAAACCTGTCCAACTTAGCTATAAGTTTTATTGTAGCACTTCTGCCTATATCTGCATTTTCCATATTGTTTCTAACCTCCAGGATGCTCCCCCCAGGTTTTGAAACAACTTTTAATCCTCTTCCATGCCTCTGTTTACCAACTGATTCCAAGGCCAAGGCTTCTGCTTCTTCTCTCTTTGTTGTCCAAAGTAACCCTTCTCAGTGATATGTAGCTACCTGCTTCCCCTTTCAAATCTTCTTTCACCTTTCACATATTTTCCTAATCCTTTCCCAATATATCATTTCATTTCATGTATCATCAGTATTCACCGCCTGTGGTGCCTCAGTAGTAAAAACGGGCATTAAACACATAAAAACAAATATATTTTCCTTATTTTTTCCATTCTTTCTTTGCGTGCACAAAGCTCTTTGTTAAATCCTCTTCCTTGTAAGACCACTTTTAACTGTTCCGTACTAGTGTCCATCTTAGTGTCAATTTTTGTCAGTTTCTTTTCCATTTTCTTTAATTCCCCAATTTTTTCAGTGATGATCTGTAGTAGACTCATCATCTGCTCCAAATCTGCTGGGCCTGGGTTTAGCTCTACTCCTCCAAAAAGGTCGGTCCTGGTGGTGTAGTGGTAACCACACTTGCCTTCTAAACCCAAGAATGTGGGTTCAAACCCGGCCAGGATCGATGAATTTTTTTCGGGCGTAAAAATACTAAGTATGGCAGCCTTCGGAAGGGAAGTAAAGCTGTGGGTCCCATGTCGTACATTTACAGCACAAAAAAGAACTTCAAGCCTGAAAGAAGAGGCCTCTGAGCTAAATTTTTTGGCCGTTTCATGCTCTGAATTTCATGGAATGCTGATGACCTGAGATGTCAAAGAGCGTCTATAAATAAAACAAATCAACAACAATCCCCCAAAAATAAGCAGATCCGTTATCACAATAGATACTAAAAGTACTTCACTTAATCTCCTACTATCCCCATACCTTTTCTCTGCATTTTTCACCACCACGGGTGGCCGAGGTCATTAAATCGCGCTCGTGAGCGGGAGGTCTGGGGTTCGAACCCCGCCAGGACCGTCCTCCCTGACTGAGGTTTTTTCCAGGTTTTCCTCAGTCCTCATAAATGGTAAATGCTGGGGAGGTACCCTAAATTTAGGCCTGGAACGTTTTCTTCCTTAAAAATAAATCCTTTCCAAATATATAATTTCATTTCATGTATCACTGGTGTCCATTGCCTGTGGTGCCTCTGTAGCAAAAACCGGCATTAAACACTATTCATTCTGCATTTTTCTACATCTAAAACAACTGATTTTTATTTGATATACTTCTAATTTGTCACCCATCTTTATTCAGTACAGAGCACTGCATTAACACATACATCTGCCACCAACGCTAGCATCAGGCTAAGGTTTTTAACTTTAAAGGGTGCCTTTAGTTTATTTCAGTTTCTGTTAATGAATTCAAAGTCAGAATTTGCCCATCATCAGGCCTGGGTGAGTGAATTACCTGTACATATTTTAAGAGTAATTTACTTGTAAAATATGCAATGTAGAAAGCTTTTTTTATACGACACACAAACACTTATTGATTTTGGTAATATAAACATAAATTACTTCATTTCTTTTAAGTTTATTAATGTTCTATCATAAATGTCTATTTAGCTGTGTTTCCCAAATCTTTGATGATTAGTCACTTACCACATTAAATTTGAACATTGTTACATTTAATGAATTATTAAAAATAATTTAAAGCAGTAGAAATCATAATATTTATTTTAAATTGCTTTACAATAAAAAGGCTTGTATCACTTATTGGTTTGAAATAAATTCACTTATTCACTTTATTCTTTGCAGCAAATAACTGTTTTCTGATTTGTTTTAATAACAAGGAATATATTCTTGAACACAAAACATTTACATAAGAATTTGGTCCCTGTTGATTCTATATCACCTGAACCCCAGCATTCTCTCATAAATTCAAAAACATAACAAAACACTGCACATTCATATTATCCAGTCAATAATCATTATGCACTTGATCTTTCATTTTAAGTGAGTAATAAATATATACAAGCTTCTTCGATTTTTAAAATGAAAGATGATTCCTGTTAGCATTATGGACAAAAGACCAGTTCAAAAATACCCTTTCTAGTTTTGCTGACAAAGCTGAAAAGTTCAGCAATTTATTAGCAAAATCTGCTAATTTCACATGGTGCCTCTTATCAAAGAACTGGAATGTTTCGGGGATGTAACACCCTTGGCAAAAAGTTCACCAAATGTTCCTGCTTTTTCCCAATACTGTTAAAAACTGACAGGACCTTCTGCAACCAATGTTTATAATATAAATCCTTCACTTGGTTATGATGCTCTTCTTTGAGATTCTGTCTTGTGGTATTGTGGGTTAAGTACATTTACTGCCAGGCTGCATATATTTAGAGACTGTTTTCTCTGCTTCTCAAGAGAATGTAGCTTGTTATTATGACCATCAGGTAACTGTAGGTATAGAATCATCCATAAGTGCATCAGTGACACTACTTTCTGACTTTTGACAAGTATTGATGAGCTGGCTGACAGGATCTAAGAGTGAAATTGTTTCATTTACTTGTGAAAGTAAATTTTTTTCTTCAAATAATAGTTATTTTATAGATCATGAAATTTCATTGAATTTATCATTAGCTGCTTTACACATTGCTGTGATTTTTTTGGTCTTCCCCCCTCCCCAATGAGGCATGGGCACCTCATTGAGCAGTAGTTACTTTACTTTTGATGTGATGTTTGTGGTAGCAATCACTTGGTAGCCAGTAGATTTGCAGTGGGTGAGTTATAAGCAGAATGCTGTAATTCATGACCTTTGCTCATTTTTACCAAATTGCTCACATTATTGAACACAGTACAGTAGATGTTTGTGTTATATCATATTTTTGTTATTTCAGATGCTTCCTTTACTATATCACATAATTTAATTCCTGTCTCTGATTCACCTGACAGATTAAAAGCATCCAGACACATTTCTTGACTTTCCAGTACTTGCATTAACATTGTGTACCATTGTGACAACATTTTTATATTATACAATTCATTTTTCCATCCATCAATGAGTAAAACTAAGTCAGGATCCTCATCAACATGTGTTTGTTGAGATTCTTCCTTGTAAACATCATCAAGCAGTGTGTTTGAAAACCTTTTTTCATCCGGATGCCTGGTAGAATGGGCACAATTTCTGTAGCATGTCCTTAAAACCTTGCTTTCCATAACAGTAAATGGAATGTTTTAACCAAAAAATGTAGCAAGTGCTAAGTTTTTTTTTTTTTTTTTTTTTTTTTTCCCCTGAAGCACTCATCTTTTTAATGTAACTGCTTTTTATACATCCAGATGAAGAGCTGAAGATTTTATTTTGATTTAAAGTAAAACACTAAAAATCATGTCGTCACATTAAAACTCTCTTTAAGTTTCATGTTTCATGTCAACTCTCTTTAAGTTAATGTGACGACATGATTTTTAGTGTTTTACTTTAAATCAAAATAAGATTAACAAAAGTTTCACTGTGTGGATTCCCAAATTCCGTAAACATAGCTGAAGATTTGTTTTGCAGGGTGGCTAGTGCTGGAATCCAAGTCAGCACAGAACTCCAAGAGATGATTTATAGGTTCGCCTGTTCTAATGGTTTGTCCACCTCCACAGTATCTTCAACTGACATGTCTGATGTAGAACAGAACATGCTGAAAGTACTCACTCTTGAATGCTGCTTCTATTGCAGATCCTTCTATTTACTTTAAGTTGTTCTTTTGCTGTGTTTTTAAGAATCATGTAACAGTTGCAACATTTAACACGGTTTTCATTTTCAACTTTCACATGAACAAAATATCCATATTGTTTCTAGCCTCCAGGTTTTCATTTTCAACTTTCACATGAACAAAATTAACTTTTGTGTATTAATTGTTAATTAGCCTTTCACTTTCATTCATTATTAAAAATTTTGTCCCCAAAGGAACAAATGATATTAATACTTATTAAGATCTGCTAAATCACTGAGTCTATTCGGTTAAGGCAGCTTGTATATATACTTCTCAGTTCTCAGAAAAAAGATTTTGGACTGTATAAAATATAGTGAACTTTTGTAACAGTGGTGTCAAATATTAACATTTTTTAAAAAATTGAGTCGAAATTGTAACATACACACCACTAAAATTCAATAAAATGGAAGACTAGTAGTACTAGCCATCGCTCCTATCATCAGTTCCTGGTCGACTGCCGGTCTTGTTGTTTGTGGTAGGTCGATTCATCTCTGGTGGAGGTTTAATGAACTTTTGTATTAGTACATCACTTGGCGGGATTTCGAAATTATTCTTCCAAGTATGTTTTCCCAGACTGTAAGTTCAGTTTTTCCTTTAATATTTTTAAGTAATTTGGGGTTTAATTAATGTTATGTTGTTCTTTCCAAAAGGTGCCAAGCTACCGCTGATTTTTCTTCTTGTTTTGGGTTTATATTCCTAATGTGTTCTTTAGCTCTTGTTTTTATGTTTCTTTTGATCTTTCCAACATAAATTTGTTCACCATCATTTTGGACTGTTCTTTTCTGTGACACTTTAAATTTCTACTTGATTGTGCAAGCTTCTAGGGAAATGAAAAAAAGAAAGAAAAAACGTATAAGAAGGCTGTGCATTGTTTAAAAAGTAGCCTGTGTTTATCTTTCTTATTTATGAAGAGGAGGAAATGCTTTTATCAGCATCTGAGTCAGTATAATATGACTGACTTGGTGATTCAATTGCTGTTACAATATATATAATTTTATTTATGTAAATATGAAATTAAAGTAAAAGAAATATCCTAATTTTAAAAGAAAATTAAAACAGTCTTTGATTTATTTTATACAAATATAAAAAAATTTGTTTTAATGATAGCATCCCAGTAAACAAGCACATCAGTTAAAACATTTTTTAAAAAAGTAACTTATTTTAAAAAATATATGGAACTAACACAGTGAAACCAAGTCATATGAATAAAATCATATGATATATGTCATACTAAACACTTGTATTGCTTCACTTACTTGTGTGATATTTGGAACCGGTTTCGAAGACCTTCATCTTCATCCTCGGCCAAGGGTATGACTGGTTGGAGAATCCAACGGCTCTGTCAAGATGAAGCACCGCCCTGGTGGTGTTTTTATGTATTTAAAATAGGTGTTTTCTACTTTTGGATATCAAAGTTCATTAATCGATCTCTGTATTTATGAATGTAAATTTTTTCCCAAGTATCCAATTCTATATGTCCCTGAGTATCTTTTAATAAATCCACCTTCTTCACAATCTCATGGTTTTTTGTCCAAAAATGATATGCTACAGCTGATCTATCGTGTGCCTACATTTCTCTTTGTTTTTCAGATATAGATCTTTTCACAATCTGCACATGTTATTTTGTAAATAAGAGAAAAAAGCAGGATAATTTTGTATTATACCTATTGTAATCTGCATTCTTTGCATACTTCCTTCCTTGTATTCTGTAAATAAGAGAAAAAAGCAGGTATTTACAGAATAACATGTGTAGATTGTGAAAAGATCTATATCAGAAAAACAAAGAGAAATATAGGCACACGTTTAAAAGAGCATTTCAGAAACATAAATTATAAACAGACAGATAGATTAGCTGTGGCATATCATTTTTGGACATAAAACCACGAGATTGTGAAGAAGCTGGATTTATTAAAAGAGACTCGGGGACATATAAAACTGGATACTTGGGAAAAAATTTACATTCATAAATACAGAAATCGATTAATGAACTTTGATATTCCAAAGGTAGAAAACACCAATTTTAAATACATAAAAACACAGCCAGGGCGGTGCTTCATCTTGACAGAGCTGTTGTATTCTCCAACCAGTCATATCCTTGGCTGATGATGAAGATGAAGGTCTTCGAAACTGGTTCCAAATATCACACAAGTAAGTGAAGGTATACGAGTGTTTAGTATGACATATATCACATGATTTTATTCATAAACATATCAATGTTAAAAGGTTTAAGGAAGAATAAACAGAAAAATTGCTAAAATATGTGCTGAACATACAAAATTAAGTAGTCGAAATGAAACATAGTGTTAAAAATAAGAGAATTCATTGAAAAAGTTATTTGCTGGCACCTTAGTTGTGAATTTTTAAAATTTAAATTACCCTGCCTGGTTGAAATTACAGACCTATGCCAATGCCATAAATGCAAAACCTGTGTGCTCTTTACCCCACATCAATTGTTCTACAGCTCTAATTAAGCCAAAGAATTTAGATTACTTGTTTGCTAACTGTGCTTCCAAGAGTGTTATATAAATGTTATCTTATAAGCTTTGCTAAGCCAGTATTTCTATATTGGCCATTACATTTTCAAAGCATTCATCCTTCATAAAATTTTAATTGGGTTATCTGAAAGATTCTTTCCTTAAGTTTAGCCTCTCAAGGAAAATTTTGTTACAAATAAACTTAAATCAAGTCTTTATGCAGTGTGCTTATGAACTACCTCATTATTTTCCAAATTTAATATGAAAAAGTGGCAGAATAATCTTTATTGTCTTTTAATTACATTGCTCTGTCTTGTTCTAGCAGGCCATTTTCTTTTAACCCAATGTGATTCTGAGCATAACTATACAATTCACAAAGGAAGCAGGGATATTTAGGAATTCTGACTTGTCCAAGCAAAAGTCTTATGATTTTAGGTCACCTCAAATTACACATTGGTGGATTGTTTATTTTTTTTTTCTTTTATTTTCTTCAACAGAATCTTCATTTTCTTAGGTCTCCTTTAAGAGGACAAATACCAACTAGTATTACGGCATATTTATTATCATTATTTTGTAGAAATATAGTTTAGGGATTTCTTTGATGGAATCTATGAATAGCCTACATTCATTTTTGTTGTATGCGATTCCAAATTTAGATAATACACCTTCAGTGATTTTGCATTAAACAAAAGGGCCTACCTTAGGGAAATATTCTTACAATCTCTCGCTTCTCCTGTTCAAAGCCAGTATAGAAAGTTTACCTTGGAGCAAATATATTTTTTCCCTTAGTTAAAAACCTAAAATTTTTGCCTGTTCTTTTAAGATACCCAGATTACTTACCAAGTCATTTAGTTCTCCTTGAATAAACAACCATGATTTTTGTAAATTCTATCTAATCTGTCATCTAACACACTCTTATGCTTCACTTACTTTTAAATACGGTGGGACTGGTTTCGAAGAGACATCCTCTCCATCTTCAACCAACTTGACGACTGGTAGGAGAAACTAACATCTATGAGACCTATGGCTCCATCTTGGTGGTGTTTTTTGTATACTGGAAATTTGTATTACATTCTCCTGTAATGTTGAAATTCATAAGATGACCCCTATGTTTATGAATGTAAATCTTCTCACATGTGTCTAATTCTGTACATCCATGTGCTTTTTTAAGTAACTTTATTTCTCTATTTATGTCTTGATTATCTTTCCAAAAATGGTGTGCCACTGCTGATCTATCTATTTGTTTGTACTTAACGACCCTGAGAGATGTTCCTTTAACTGTGTTCCAATGTTCCTTTTAGTTTTTTCAATGTATATCTTATCACATTCTTTACATGTTATTTTTTAGATGCCTGACTTTTCTCCTGTGGAATGTTATTAAAACTGTTGTCCACTAAAGCATTTTTCGGAGTGTATCAGTTAACAGGTGCCAATTTAATGTTAATATCTTTAAAAATTTTCATAGCTACTGGATGGTAGGTGAATTTTTTAAAGAAGAAATTGATCAAGAATACCACCATGCTATTGACTGAAAAAGAGAGACCGGTTTTTAAAAAATTCATGTACCATCCAGTAGCTATGGATAAATTCCAAAAAAAAATTTAAATAGATGTTAACATTAAATTGGCACCTGTTAACAGATACACTCTGAAAAATGAAAAATGAAAAAAATTCATTGACTCTGATCAGGATTGAACCCGTAATCTTGAGTATACAAGACAATTATGGTTATCACTAGGCCACCAGGACCAACTAGGCAAATGGAGAACAAATATAAACTTCCAATAATATTATTTCTCTTAATTTCCCCAGATACTTGAAACACAGATAAAAAAACAAAAGAACTTTATCTTCAAATGAAAAAATGGTGTTTGTGACTAAAGGAGTAATTATTTATGAAAGGATATCAGCTCTGCTAAACTCCTTACCAAAAATTACTTTTTAGTTGCATTAATTTATATTTAGACTTTAGACTTATCTAGCTGAAAAGTTCCATGTTATAGGACATATCATTTCTAAAATTAAATAATAATTTGCATAATAATGATGGTTTCAAATTTAAAGAATTAACTATAAATGTTAATTTACAAATATTTTATTTATATTTTTATATAATATTAGGATCTGAACAAGAAAAATGAGCCATAAAATTTACAATTAAATAGGTTGTATCTAGTTACATGTTACGTTTCATCTTTTGGTATACTGCTTAAGCATATCTAAAGGATAGAATCATAACCAAGTGGAAGGATTTATATTGTAAATGTTTTAAAAATTAATTTAAGCTATTAAAGCAAATATTATATGTAAGGAAGGACCTATCAAATTTGCATTCTGCAGGCATCTCAGATATTTAGATGATTAAACATATTTGTTCCTGTGTTTAGGAAGTTATTTTTACCTAGGGTAGTATTACATGTGGTAACAAAAAATTACTTTTCTTTCTTATGTTATATGAATGTATTTCTGAATTGGCTGAAAATAATGTTAGGTTGGCTCTTAAAATTATTAAGGTTTATAAGTTATTAATATGGAAATGGTAGTATCCTCAAACATTTAAAGAATGGTTTACAGCTAGTTTGTGGGTCTGCATCATAGATTTTTAGCTCTCTTTTGCACTTTAAATATTACTTTAGTTTTTATTGAAACCAGGAAAAATTAGAGTTGCCCAATTCCACTTAATTTGTTTGGCATGATTGCCTGTCAGAATCTCTTCAGGATGAAAATAATCAAGGACAGCCACTGCCCACTGTGTAAGGACATGAATATTATGTTAAAAAAGAACATCTACTGAAATGCAGTCAACTAGATAGCAACAAACAAATGAAAAATAGTTTTTGAATTGCGGGAATTTTCACAGTGAAATATAGTATAACTTAACAAATTATTATTGAGGAAATCACTCAAATTTCACTAATTTAGTTCCACTTACTTGGACATGTTTCAAAGGCGCTTGCCTTCATCGTCAGCATGATCCCAATGTCCGCTTCCCCGCGTGGTATTCAGATGTTGCTCCGTAGATTTTATGAACTTTGTGATAAGGTTAAGTTTCCAAACAATAGCAACCAAACAATAGCAACCTTATCACAAAGTTCATAAAATCTACGGAGCAACATCTGAATACCACGCGGGGAAGCGGACATTGGGATCATGCTGACGATGAAGGCAAGCGCCTTTGAAACATGTCCAAGTAAGTGGAACTAAATTAGTGAAATTTGAGTGATTTCCTCAATAATAATTTGTTAAGTTAAAAAAAATGAAAAATAATTTGCAAACTCTCTTTATTGGGAAGCTAGGGAAAAAATGATGAATATCAGCATCCCCAATGGCCACTAGTAACCAACCAACATTACTCTAGTACATGTCAATTTTCCCCAGAAAATTATTCTGTATGTTCAAATAGAATAGGAATAATACAGTTTTTGATTGATTTGGTTTATTTATGGATGCTCTTTAACCTCTCAGATCATCAGTGTCCCATTCAATTCAGGGCATGAAATGGCTGACAAATTTTGCTCAGAGGCCACTTCTTTCAGGCTTCAGATTCTTTTTTGTGCCGTAAATGTACGACATGGGACCCACGGCTATACTTCCCTTCAGAAGGAAGCCATACTTAGGATTTTTACTCCTGAAAAAGTTCATTGATCTGGTGGCTACCACTACACCACCAGGGCTGACTGGCATAATACAGGACATAAGTTGACTCTGATATTGATATTTCTGTAACTGGTCTCGATAAAAACATTTTTGATATTATTGTATGATTTAGTTGAACTACACACTCTTAATGCTTCACTTGTCATAATGTGTAGAACTGGTTTGGAGAACATTTGGTTCTCATCATGAGCTAAAATTTAAGAGTGTGTAGTTCAACTAAATCAAAAAATAATATCAATTATGTGATTGACTTCACTGTGCAAGTTCCAATTTACATTTTAATTAAAACACAGTTTTGTTAACCTTTACTATAAAGTTTACAGTGTGTAGCCCACATTAAGCTTTCATCTACCCAAATTCCCCAAAATTTTGTATGGCTTACATACTGAATATCTTTGCCTTGATCCTTAACAACTGGGCATTTAAAGTGCACTTTTTGGATATAGTGGAAGGACATTGATGCTTTTTTTTTCTGTTCTATCATCAACAGAAAAGGTTGGTTTTAATGTTTCATGTCGTATTTTAAATCATTGATTGATATACAAGGACTGATCCCAGTACTGAACCCTGTGGCATTCCATACCTTATTGTTTTTTTTTCCAGAGCAGCAATTTTTATCTCATTATTTCTTTTTTTCTTATATTATTTCTACTGTTTGTTCTCCATTTGTAATATGATTTAAACCAATCATGTGGAACATTTCTAATACCTATGCTGACATTTTATCTAGTAATATTTTATAATTTACCAAGTTGAATGCCTTTGCCAAATCCAGGAATAAATATACTTATATTTTCTTTATCCATAAATTTATGAACTTTCGTATTGAATTCTGTTATAGCAGTTGATTTTTGTTTAAAACAACCCCTTTATATGTTATTCTTTCTTTTGAATAGCCAGGTAATAGGAAAACTGATCTATAACTTTCAAGCTCTGATTCTTTTCCTTTTTTATGTAAGGTTTTGACTTTTGATATTTTTAATTCATAAAGAAATTAGCCAGTTGAAAGTGACCTATTTATAACATAGATTAATGACTGCATTATATTTATATAGCATTTCTGACTTACATAATTGGATATGTCATCAATACCACCTGATATTTTATTGCTTAATTTTTAATCATATCTGTCACTTCTGTTTCTACAGCCAAAGCTAAGAACATGCTGATACTGTTCTAATTTCCCAAAGTTACAGTATTAACAGAATTTTGTGTTTGTAAACTGTTATTCAGTAGTTAAAGGCTATTTTTGTAAAATAATAATTAAAAACATTTTCAATTTCATTTGCTTTATGTATTTCAGTTCTATTGACAGATTTTTAATCTCTGTATTGTTTTTTCCTAATTTTTTTCTTAATATCCTCCCACATGGTTTAGGATTTATTATATTATGAATTTATGCATTTGCCCTGATATAATCATTTGGCCTCAGCAATTATGTTATAATTTTTTTTTATATTTGTTGTAGTAATTGTTAAGCTCATTTGTATTAGTCCCATCTTTCTTTAAACATTCTTTATTACTAGACACTGTTACCTAATGTAACCCATTTGTTTTCATGCTTTTATGTTTTTACATTTTTCTTTGAAATTAATACAAGCAATCATCTAACTTCAGTCCAAATTAATTTAGGTAGATTTTTTCAAAAACAAGATTATGTTTTCACTTCGGTTTTTCAGAATAAGTTAACTTTAATGTAGCAAAATGCATTAAGAGTTTTAATTATATAGTGAGTCGATTTGATAATTAAGAACATAATAGTCACTTCACTGTATTAGTTCTGACACGAAATTAAATATATACATAAAGAGTATTTACATATGATCATCTTGGTGAACTTGTTAGTATTAGATTGACTTTGCAATTCATTTACAGCTCCCATTATACAAATTAACATTGAAATGCCTGGAATGCTTCTTTCTACTTCTAGTCAATTGTTTTCAGTTGCTTTAAAAGAGATTATATCATCAATAGTGTTACAGTCCTGGGTGGACCTTGGCCTGCTTCACAGTTAGTCTTCATTCTATCGTGTCTCTTGCTTTCTCACTCCATCTTATTACCTCCATGATCTTTAGATCCTTCCAGGACATTATAAAACCATCTTATTCTGGGCTTCACTCTCCTCCTTGCCAAGTAAATTCTTGTATTCAGTATTCTCTTGGACATGCTACTTTTCTCCTCCATACACCATAAATGGCCCAGCCATTGTGGCCTTCTTGCTTTTAATAAATCTCACATGTGTTCTTTTATTATTTGAATAATTTCATTAATATATCTAATTCCACATTCATCATGTTTTAGCAATCCATATATTCCCCTAATTATTTATCATTTGAATTATCTTGCTAGTTCCTGCTCAGTTCAAGTTTCAGCCCCATATGTGACCATCGATCTTATTAGTATTTTATATATATATATATATATATATATTTTTGTTGTTTTAGTTAGCAGTTTACTCTTCAATAGGATCATAATTACATAATATGCTTTACACCTACCTGAACTCTATGGTACTGTTCATTTTGACTTCATTATCAATTTTATTTCCCAGATACTTAAATTTGGATGTTCCTTCAAATAATTTTTGTCCTACTTCTAAATTCCTGAGGTTGATATAACCATACATATATTTAGTTCTTTCTGTGTTCACCTTCAGTCCATTCCTTTATCTAATGCTTCATATACCTATATTTTGTTTCCTAGACTTTGCTACAATGGCTATAAATCAACGTATGCACATATCTGGCTGAACATGTTAACAATTGTACCACTTTGAGATCCAAATCTTTTATAGCATAATATACATCTTAGATAAACAATGTGGTGAATGATCTACTCCCTTGTTTCACTTCTCTATTAAATTCAAAACATTCACTTATTTTGTTTTCAATCTTAACTTTTGCTTTGGTATTTTTCTTAATAATTTTTACCAACTTTCTTAATTTCTGTGGAATTTTCATAAGAATCATTGCCTTATATAGCCTAATAACATTGTGAATTGCTTGTCTGAAATCTATAAATAATATGTGTAAATCCAATTCATGTTCATAGGTTTTTCCATCTGCAATGTGATAAACAACTGATATCAGTGTTCTTATTAGGGCAGAATCCACACTGATATTCACCTATTGTTTCCAATATTTGTTTAAGCTTGTTATTAATTATGGATGATAATTCTTCATGAGCTACATTTAATAAGGTAATACCTCTGTAGCTACTACAATCAAGTTTATTTCCCTTTTTAAAAATTAGGCAAATTATTCGTATATTCATCTCTCTGGCATTATTTTCCTTTTCTATTGTAAGTAGCTTACAAAGTTCCTGTCCTCCATATTTAAAGAGCTCTATTACTCTACTATCTTCACCAGGGACTGTATTATTCTTCATTCTTCCAATATCCTTAATTTCATACAATGTTCGTGGCTCAATCTCCTCCTGTTTTTGTATGTTTTCTTTGGAATCTTCTGTGTTTTGTAGTAGTTCTTTGAAGTATTCCATCCACTTCTTTACAATTTGATTTTCTTAGCTCAGAATTTTGCCATCTCTATCTCTAATTCAATCTTCTTCTTTCTCTTCTTCTTAATTATTCTATTAGCCCTCCTTCTTAATTCTTGGTATTACTCATAATTAGTTCTAATTTCTCTTTGTGCCATTTATTGTCTTGCTTTATTCTTTTCTTGTGTAATGTTAATGCATTGTTCATTCATTAATCCATTCCGTATTCTAAATTCTCTTCTTTTTTCCAACCATTTCATTTGGAGCTTTTTAATAGATTTCTGTATTACCTACCAATCTTCTTCTATATTACTCTCTTTCCTGTTCTGTAGTTTTATTTTTACTATGTTTTGATACTTCTTTATATTTTCTGGATTATTACTTAGCATTGCTATCTCCCACAAGGTTTTTTTTTTTTTTAAATTTATTTATGTTTTCTGTACATTTGCTATTCTCTTATTTTTCCTTTCACCAGATAGTGGTCCAATCACAAAGGGGGCTTCTATAGTTTCTAACATCATTAATTCATTAGTTAATGATCAATTTGATTACTTTATTACTGCCAAGTATTCTCCATATTCCCAAGTAGATTATTTTATGTGGAAATATTGTGCTATTAAATAATAAATATTCCTGTCTGCAAATTATACTAGCAAATTACTGTAATCATTATTCCTTTCATGTAGAGTAATTGGACCTGCCATTCCTGAATGATTTTCATTGCTGCCAATTTGTGCATAAAGTCCCCCTTAAATTATCATCAGAAATGGTTATATCACTTACTGTGCTGCGTGTTTCTTCAAGTATGTTGTAGAATTTTTCTTTTTCAGTTTCATTTTCCTCTGTTGGTGCATATACTATTATCACTGACATATTCCTGAATCTCACATAGGTCCTAATTGTACATACTCTATCATTAATATTTCCATATTCCAGCAGAGTCTCTTATTTTTTAATTTTTTGGGGGGGATATGATAAAGTCTGTTCAAGACTGATCTATTCTTTTGCACCACTATATGTAATTGAATATTCAAATTTATCTATTCTTCCATCTCCTTGCCATCATATCTCCTGCAAAGTTTGAATGTCTATTTTGTACTTTAGCATTTTGTTCACTTATATGAACTGAGACTTCTAGGCTGTAAGGCCATGGTCCATTGGGATTCTTCTCCTTCATCTTCCCAGACATTTGTAGATAACTGTGGTAGACATCATCATTGATTTGCCCAATGTGATCTTCTTGGAGATGAGGCAGTTTAGAAGATCACTTTGAGCACTTCGTGATGATGTCCATTGCAAATATGGGCAAAATGTCAGGGAAAATAAAATCAGGAATTTACGAAATAAAATGTGCAAATTGTGGACAGAGCTACATAGGCAAAACAAAAAGAAATTTGGAAATTCAGAGGAAAGAACATTTTAGAAATATTCAGTTTAAACAGGTGGATAAATCAGCAGTAGCAGCTCACTTTTGAACCAAAAACCATGAAATAAAACCAGGAATAAAACTGCTAAAACAACTTCACAGCCCATTGGAGTTATCCACTTGGGAAAAAATTTTCATATTAAAAAATAGAGAAAACCTAATGAATTTCGAGTTTCCTCCCATGGACGAGCTCAGCAACTTTCTACTTCAACCAACAGAGGCCACCACAGTACATTCCGTTTGTCCAGCCATAGTTTTGAGTAATGACGGTTCAGTAAGCAACTGAAGATGGGAGAGATTCTCCCGAAATGCGTCTTACTTTTGTGTAAGTGAATACATAAGTTGAAGTTAACAGATATTGTATTTGCAAATAGCTTTAAAATTTCTTTCAAAATCACCCATTTTGAGTAAAGTGCCAAAAGTTGCAACCTGTGACATGGAAACAATAATTATTCTTATTCATGGCAAGGCAAGCAATGATCAGTGAAATGATAAATATTTCTTAAGTTATCCATGTTTCTGGTGGTTATCTCACATTTGAGGTGGGAAAATAAACTTATTTCTTAACTTGAAAGTTAAAGAAGAATAGAAAAATAAAATAGAAACTGAAATATAAACAGCAGTAACATGAATATTCCTTTTTATATTCAAAATACTTCTGTCAGTGAAGAAATGTCATTTTCAAACTGCAGCAAATAAGCAAATGCTTAGTATCTAATAGGTCCAGAGTCTAAGGTTTCATTTTATCATAGATTGTAAAGTCAGGTAGCTTGATTAAGGAATTCATTTCTGCAGAAAGAAGCATATCAGGAAACATTTATCAGTGTCTAAGTCCATGAAACATGAAAGTTCCAATGGGACCAAGCAACAGTTTCACAGAAGTATCTTAGAATTTATTTTGCCAACTAAGTGGCCTTCTAAAAGTATTTACATTAGCCTAAAAGGTTATATACTATATTATATGAGGGCATGATCTACAAAATGTGTTATTCCATCTTTCAGTTATAAATTGTACTTTAGCAGTAACAATTGGGGAATTTTTCTACTGACGATGATGATGATGATGATGATGATGATGATGATTGCTTAAGGGCACAAAACAGCAATGGTCATTAGCACCCATTTTTCTACTGAAACCCAGCATAACTGATAAGGGCTGATTCTATAAATGCCTTTTGTTAAACACATACATGCTTGGTATAAATTAAAGATCATATAATTGAAATCATTTTATGATATAGTCGAACTACACACTCTTATGCTTCACTTACTTGTCACTATTGTAGACCGGTTTCGAGAACAGTTGTTCTCGAAACCGGTCTACAATAGTGACAAGTAAGTGAAGCATAAGAGTGTGTAGTTCGACTATATCATAAAATGATTTCAATTATATGATTGGCTTCACTGTGAATGTTCCAATTAACATTTTTAGTTAAAGATCATATATTTTGCTTCCATAACATTGTATTGTAATGTTCATAAATAAAGAGCTCAGTAGTTTCATTTTCATAATATTTGAACCAATTCAATAGTGAACTGAATAGTGTCATGTCACTTATCAAATCGGCATATACATCTTGCGTGCATGTTCATTTCTTCTTTTTTCCATTCCTACCCATCCTAAGCCTAAAGGACCCTCTATGACCATTCAATTCACACTAATTGTAAGTGGAAAGTGGACAAAATGTCCAGAATTGGTTAAAAGAAAGTAATATTATTGTTACTGTAATTATTAATTACCATTTTACACATGAAGTACTTTTTCTAAAACTCTTCCTACACAAAACAACTAAATTGTATTTATTAGCTTTGTAACTAACAAATGGAAATTATGCAATCAAAGCTGAAACAAACTTTGATTATTAATACCTCAAAGCTTATATATCTTAATTTTTCCTTCCATTCAGTTTTTTATTTTTATTATTATTATTATTATTATTATTATTATTATTATTATTATTATTATTGTTGTTGTTGTTGTTGTTGTTGTTTTGTTTATTAATTAATGATTCTGAATCTTAAACAATTAGGGCTGATGCAGAAGGTATTCTGGAGACAGCTCAGCGTGTAGTGTCAGCTTTAGATGAAGCAAGTGAAGCTCAAGATAAGGCAGAGGAAGCAATTCAGAAAGCACATGATGATATTGCAGCTGCTGAGAAGGATCTAGCTCAGGTTGGTTATATCTTCAGACAGCTGGGGTTGAGAGAGTGCAAAAGACACTAACAATCTGTTATTTTAAGTTCAAGCAGCCATCAGAAGTTTTATTGAAAATGCTTTGACTTTGCGATTTTTATGAGTAAATCACACAAATTTTGAAACTACACTTATTAAAATATCAGTTTAATTGGAGAAAATCAAAGATTCTATTTAAAAAATCCCACAAAATAGTGGTCTAGCATGGTAACAAGAAACAATAATATGGGGAATTTCACAACTGCTGTTCAATAGTTTGTAATTTAATAACATTCTTTGCAGACTTAAATCTCAAATAAAACAGTTTTTTCAAAAATAGAATTAAGAAAAAGTTAATCTCTGTAGATATACCTTCAACAATACTTGTCTGAAAGAAAACATAACACCTGTGTTCATAAGAAGGGTGGTGAAACAAAACAAAAACAGCAGAACGCAAATAGCCGCTGAAAAGAAAGTTTTGGAAATAGGAAAAAAACTAATCATCACAACAATAACAACATAAATTAGTTGGATTTTAAGGACCTATGACCTCATTTAAGACTATTACCTAAATTAGGCACAACCTTATGGAAAAATTTTGAAGATAATTTTTTTGAGGTTAAAAACACCAGAGTAAAACAAAAAATGGGGAATTATAAAAAAAAACAACTAGTAAATCACTAGACAAAAGCAACAGATGGTTAGAATTAGGGAAGAAAGCCAAAACAGTCCAATAGAAAATGTCATAAATCTATGAAACAAACATTTCTCAGAAAAGGAATTAAGTTGTTTAATGTAGGTTTTAACTCTTATATAGACTACTCATGAAATATATAGAATAATATGTGGCCAAATTGAAATAACAATTTTCAACAAACCAGATGAAGGAAAAAATAGCATTAGATACCAATGTGGGGAAGATCTAGAATGACTGATAAATAAAAATAATCAAAGCAGATCTTGTCAGAGGGTGCTGAAAACTCTAAAAGAAAATGGCATTATTTATAGTAGGGCTGACTAAGGAAACAAAATAGTTATATTGAATGAAAATTGATAATGAAATTAGCATGTGAGATTCACTAAATAGCCAGGATTACAAAAAAATGAAAACTGATCCTACCCAGAAATATATTAGTTCAGTAAACAAAATTTTAAAAAAGTAATAATTTTAAACCAAGAAATACAGGAGATTATACCAGATAATCCTATCAGACCCAGAATCTGTGGCCTACCAAAATACATAAATCTGATAACAAAATGAGATCTATAATAAACAAAATTAATTCACCCACATACAATTTAGCCAATTACTTTTAAAAAATGTAATACTTTACCAAAATGCTAAAGTCAAATCATAAAAAAATTCATTAGATTTAATAGAAAGAATCAGACATGTGAAACTAGAAAACGGGGACTTGCTAGTTAAATATGGTGGACGTTTGTAACAGTGATGTTTAATATAAGTGTTACAAAGTCGACTCAGTTATTCTAAAGGGACTTCCTAGTTTCTTATGATTTGGTCTCTCCATTTCCTAGCATCCCCAAAGAAAAATTATTGATTTTTGTGAAGAAATGGCTAACGTCAATAAGCCTGCCTGCAAAAATAATGGAATAATATCCAACCATTACCATTTTTCAAACCTACTTCATATTCATTGGCAATATCTATAGACAAAAGAATGGTCTAGCGATGGGAAATCCACTCAATTGGCAGATATGTACACAAGTTTTTTAGGAACAAAATTAGTTGATACTTTTCCACATATATACAAATGTTTGCACTGTTATGTAGATTATGTCTTTGCAACAGTAAATGAAAAATGGAAAGATGATGCAATAAAACTATTCAACCAAAAAGATAGCACCATTAAATTCATAATGAAATAGAAACCAACAATGTTCTTCCCTTTCTGGGTATAAAAATGACCAAAAAATGGCCATATACTGGAATTTGGCATATTCAGAAGGGATATTAATACAGATAATTAAATCAGAAACAACAGCCAAACCTCTAAAACAAAATAAATTTGCAATAATCAACAGCTTCACATTCATATTAATAAACCCACCAATAAGCAAGACAGAATACAAATCTGGTAAAATTATAGATATAGCTTTGAAAAATGGCTACAAAATAGATCAGGACAAAAAAAATAGAAAAATTCACATAAAACAAAACAAACAAACACACACACACACACACACACACACAAATACAAAGAAGATTGTATGTACAAGAAATTCACATTCCATCCATAAGTATTCCAAAAATGCCATAAGATTTTTAAAGATGCAAACATTATATTGGCTCCAGTAAACAAATGCAGTTTTAAAAACCTTCTAAAAACCAACAGAAAAGACAAATTCCACCAGAAAAATAATCAGACATTTGTGAAATCTGCTGCAATGATTGCAATAAGAAACATATAGGAAAAATGAAAAGAAACATTATCCCACAATTATGACTATATTTTCCCATATTGTTAATTCTATAGGTTTTTCAAGAGTTTTTGTTCATTTTGGAATTTGTGATGACAGAGTGACCTGGCTATACCCCTGGACATTGGCTTCCCATTATGGTCACCATTTAGGTCCATATGGAGCTAAAAGGTGCCTCATCAGCCTTAGCATACCATTTCTGCTCCCCCCCAAAATCCAAAATGAACCAAAACTCTTAAAGCTCTTCAAAAATCTGTGGCATTACAATATGGGAAAATATATTCATAAACAAAAACAAAGAAAATGTTTTTTGGATAAAGAAGATTATAATAATAGAATGCTGAATTTATTAAATAAAAAAGAATATGTTCCGATCCCATCAGACCCATTGAAAAGGTGTGTTAATTCCATCAATGAGGTTCTGAAAACATGTACAGTCATTCCAAAAGAAACAATATTCAAAATAAAACACAGCAACCCTAAAATAGCTAGGTTATATGGTTTACCAAAAATTCACAGACTGGAAATGGTATGCGCCCCATCATTAACAACATCAATACTCCCTCTTACTATTTAGCAAAATGGTTAGCTAATAGATTCAAGGCTTTACCAAAATTTCAAACCAGGAGCATAAATAATTCATATCAGTTAATAGAAAAAATTAAAGACATAAAATTGCACCCCTCTGACACTCTTATATCTTTCGATGTAGAATCTCTGTTTCCTAGCATACCAAAAGAAAAACTCCTGATTTATCTACATGATTGGCTAAAAACAAGTGGAATTAATGATATACACATTAAAGAATACATCAAACTGACAGAAATTTGCATAAACCAAGCCTTTTTCACTTTCAAAGGAAAATTTTATAAACAAGAAGCAGGACTTACAATGGGCAGCCCCTTATCTCCATTTCTAGCTAACCTCTTCATGAGTAGATTTGAAACACACATCAACACAGCATTTCCATTCATATTTAAGGTATGGTACAGATATGTGGATGATATATTTGCCATAGTTGACAGAAAACTCATTGATGATGCCTTAAAACTTCTAAATATTCAAGATAAAACATTTCATTTACATACGAAATAGAAACAGATAACATGCTGCCATTCCTGGATATTAAAATAATGAAATGCCAAGAAAAACTTAAATTTGGAATATACAGAAAGAATACACATGCAGATAATCACATCAAAGCTGACAGTTTAAACCCTACAGCACACAAACATGCAGTAATTAACAGTTTAACACACCGGCTAGTTAACCTACAAATTAGCAAAGAAGAATATTTTAAAGAATACAAACAAATAGAAGAAACAGCAGTTAAAAATGGTTTTAAAAAAGAACTAGTACATAAAAAGGTGCAGAAATTCAAGAGACAAAAACATATCAAAAAAACCACAACACTTTCAGCAAAAAAAGATAAACTTATTTTTAAAAAATTCACATATCATCCATGGGCCACAAAAAAATTTCAGAATATTCTTAAAGATTTTAATATCAGGTTGGCACCGATTAATAGATTTAATGTTCAAAATTTGCTGATAGATAATATTAATGACAATATTCCACAAGAAGAAAAATCAGGTATTTACAAAATAAACTGTGCAGAATGTGAAAAAATCTACATAGGGAAAACAAAGAGAAACATAGGCACACGGTTAAAGGAACATTTCAGGAACATAAAGTACAAGCAAATAGAGAAATCAGCAGTAGCATATCATTTTTGGACACAAAATCACGACATAATAAATAAAACAAAATTATTAAAATCAGTACAAGGACCTACGGAATTAGCAACCTGGGAGAAAATCTACATCTACAAATACAAAAACAGCATAATGAACTTCGACATTGTCGGGGATGAAAACATAAACTACAAGTTTATCACACCGCCACCAGAGCAGAATTTACATTCCCACAGCTCAACGAATGATCCGACAGTTGAACCTTAGCATGGCTGAAGATGGGAACAAATGTTCTCGAAACCGGTTCCATACATTTATAAAAAGTAAGTGAAACTTTAAGAGTGTCTAGTTCAACTAATCACACAATGATATCCATTAATAAAGAAAATGTGGTTAATTTTGATCTTCCAAACAACAGTAAACTCATAGCTAAATTTGTAAAATCTACAGAGCAACATCTTAATATCATGCTAGGAAGCTGACAGTAGAACCATGCTAATGAGGCAACAGCCTTCTAAACATGGCCAAATAAATGGAACAAAATTAATGAAATCCTTTTAAAAATTTGCGAGGTCATACTCTGTATTTCACTGTGAAAATTCTGCTATTAAAAACTGTGCTTTTGCTTGTTACTAAAAACATAGTAGAAAATTACAAATGATAACAAGGAACCTAAGTACACCCATGCACGCACACACACTATGAGGCGCTATGTGTGGTAACAGAGACACCCCTATACTTATTGAACTGAAAAAGATAATAATATATTTTCAAATAACTAGAGGATGAGATGAAAACATTGATTTTTGATTTTGTTACTACAAAATATTTCATAACATGTAGGCGTCCTTCTGATATAGTTACTATAGAAGAAAAACTAGAAAATAAAGGATACACCTTAGAAATGCACACAGATGGTAACAGAAGCTAGTACAAAGTAGGTGCTAGGGTGCCTATAATTGAAAACAGTATACTCACGAGTCAATTTCAATATAACCTTAATAAAAAGTGTTCTAACTATCAGGTCAAACAACTGGCAATCCTCAAATTCCTGGAAAATATAGGAGAACTTTACTGCATACAAGATAACAGCAATGCACACAGACAGCAGAATAACCCTGGATTCATTAAAAACCCTAACAATCATCACAAAATAATTGAAGACATCAAACAGCAAATAAGGAGCAGACAAAAGAAAGAATGGACCATACACTTTACTTGGGTGAAAGCACACTGTGAAATCTTTGGGAATGAGTTAGCAGATCAACTGGCAAAAGACAGCACACAACAAGGATCTACAAGAGTCATACAAGAAAGTGTCCAAAAGCGCTGTGAAAAACTTAGTGAATGAAGAATGTAAATGAATGACAAAGGAGTAGTTAATGAGCAAGAATAGTAGAATAACTAATTCCCTTTTCCCCAGTGTAAAAGATAGGCTATCAATAAACATTAAGCTTATTGGCAATTTAACAAGATTCCTTATTGGACATGGAAAGCTAAACCAATATTTACATAGGTTCAAAATATCTGATAATCCAAATTGTTCATTCAACAAAGATATTCAATCAGTAAATCACTTTATGTGGGATTATAAACTATTAAATGCAAAAAGACAGATTCTAAGAACTGAAGTACTAACAAATAGTAAAAAATGGCTGAGTACCACAAAAAAAATATCTAAATAGTTTTGTTAGGTACAAACGATCAATAGAGTTAGACACTCTTTAAATGTTTTAAATAAAAGTAGTTTTATAATATTGATATGGGCAAGAGAATATAATTTCAGCATTGTATGAATTTAGAATTCAAATTGTTAAAGTAAGATAGTTAATTACATGTAGTATTACATAATGTAATGGGACATGCATATAATAAATATTTATAAAAAATACATACATACAAGATGACAGAGATTATAACAAACAATGTTGAAAGTGCTCTTCACAGTCTAGAGAATGTTACAGAATTGAGTGGAAACTTGAAGAAAGAATTAAAGAAGCAAATTCTAGAATCTATGAGTATCCTATGGAATACAATTGTAAAATTACAAAAGAATGTAGAGATTAAGGAGTCAGAAAATGCCAACTTTGGAAATGAGATCAAGAATGTCAAAGATGAGTTGGTTCAGATAACTCGGAAAGTGCAAACTTCCTCAGGCCACTTGTTGACATCTATTGATGCAATGATGTGCTGGGTAACCACGCACAGTAGGGACGTGGCATCTGTTGATGTAAGACAGAAGCTCTATTCTGTGGTAGTCAAGAAAGTGAGATGAGAAGAGATACAAACTAATGATTAAATCAAAAGGCAATTAATCTGGAGATGACATAGAGAATGTAATTAAAAGAAATGTAGATCTGACAAATTTGAAGGTGCGAATTTGTGCAATGCAATGTCTCAGAGACAGAAGAGTGATGATTGAAACAGGAAGTAAAGAAGAGTTCAATAAACTGAATGTTGCATTCAACAATAAGTATTGCCAACAGTTAGAGGCAAACATCCCTAAACTGGGGAATCCTAACCTTGTAATTAACAACATCCCAGAAGGAATAACAGCAGAATATGTTAAAACATTATTATTACACACAACCCAGAGCTTAACTTGAAGGCAGGAAACTTGAAACTGAAATTCATTTACACAAACAGGAGGAAATATCAAAATCTTGCTGTGGAAGTAAACTTGCAAATCAGAAAACAACTTATGGAAATCAAACTGAAGTTAGGATGACTTACTTGCTATGCAAAAGATTACTTGAGAGTCAGTCCCTGCTTTAAGTGCTGCAGGTTCAATCATAGAGTAAGCAACTACAAAGGAGAACAAACTTGCCCTTGTTGTTCATGCAACCATGCCCTAAAGTAATGCAAAGTGGCAGAAAGTTCAAAATTGTATTAACTTCAATAAATACACTGCTCAAAAACATTAGAGGAGCACATATTTAAATCAACGCCCCAAAATAAATATGATATAATTAAAATTTTGACAGAGTATGATTATAGATTGAAAAATTGTGTAAAATTAGAATGGACTTTCTAACAAACTTTTGTTTCACAGGATGAGAAATACAAACAAATCATTGATTGATACAGAAAACAAAGTGAATTACAAGATTACATTGCTTAGCAATCAATGTTTTCATGGTAATTTAAACACTAATTACCTAGTGTGTCCTCTGTGAGCTGCAATGACTTCATAATACCTACATGACATGCTTCGCACCAGCCTCCTAAAAAGATTTGTGAAATTCTCTCCCATTCTTCAGTCAGTGCACTTGCAAGTTCTCTCAGCTTCTGTGGCACAGCAGAATGCTCACGAACAAGTTTTACCAGTTTATCCCACAGATGCTTAATTTGATTGAGATCAGGACCGCAAGCAGGGTGGAATTTCGCATTCTTGTAGAACATCTTTGGTATTCTGTGTTGTATGAATGCATTAGAATAAAATTAGGGTCCATACCATAAGCGAAGTTTGAAGAATAATGTCATTAATGCAAACATCAGCATTCATGCACTGTGGAACAAGAAGCTCTATCCGAGACTCCAACCCAAATCATAATTGAACTGCCTCCAAATCTGTAATGTTTAATAATGGTGGCAGGAGCAAGATGTTCACCATGATATCTTTATACATATATACGACATCTCCATACACGTGTACAACTATTACAACCCTTCAAATGAAATCTTGACTCGTCTGAAGAGAAAACATCCTTATATTGGCTGAGCTGCCATTTGTGGATCTCTGGTTGTCAATATGTATCTGCACTTGATAGGAAAAGATACTATCCTGCACCTCTGTCATCTTTTTTTTATGCCCTTGTTGGGGGCCACCTCTTGTATCCACCTGTTTGTATATATCGCCTCCAAACCCTTTGGGTGATAAAAAGACTTATAGGAAGAATCCTGGAGACAAAGCGAATGGAATCGTCATCTTTAATTTATGAAACTCTTGTGTGACTGATGGTTCATTAAGATGTCTCATTGTTCTGTATTAGCCTCAGAGAACAAAAAGTAAAAATTTCCTACCACAGATAGCTGTTAAAACTAGTTTTCAAAAAAATAAGTCCAAAAAGCAATCACTTTGGTTTCAACAGTTCTCTAAACTTCACTAATTTATTCAGAGAAAAACTATATAATCCTAGATCATTTTTATTCTAGTTTTAAACATTATTTCAAAACATAACATCTGAATGTTAAAAATTACATTGTATCAGTATACATTTTGGCTCTTTTATTTAAACATATGTTCCTTTAATTTTTTGAGCAGTATACAGTAAATATGAGCAGTTAATGAGAATCACTCAGTTTAAATAGAAACTGTCCCAGTCTGCATGCTGCAATAATAAGATACAAATAAAACATTGACCATTAGTATGACTTTTACACTCAATATACACAGTGGTATGAAGATACACAATAGTATGAAAGGACAAAATAACAACATATCAGCAACAAACATACACAAATTAACCTACAACATTCTAAGGCTGCAACTAATAACCTCGATGCATTAATCATGCAACAAAAAATTTGGAATATCACAAAAAAAAAATCACCTCCAGAAATGGAAAGGCAACAGCAGAAATGGTTGTTATGAATAAATTAATTAATTAAAATGTTAGTTGGAACTTGCACAGTGAAGCTAATCATATCATTGATATTATTATATGATTTAGTTTAACTACACATGCTTCATGCGGGTTCTACTGGTGTAGTGGTAACCATGCTTGACTCCTAAATACAAGATCGCATGTTCGAAGCCGGTATTGATGGATTTTTTGGGCATAAAAAATTTTTAGGCATAAAAGTATGGTTTCCTTTGGAAGGGAAGTAAAGTCATGGGTCCCATGTCGTAGGTTTACGGCACAATAAAGAACCTCCAGCCTGAAAGAAGAGACTTCTGGGCAAAATTTATCTGCTGTTTCATGCCCTGAATTGAATGGGATGCTGGGATGCTGATGAGCTGAGATGTTAAAGAGCATCCGCAAATAAACCAAATCAAAGAAAAAAAAATAATAATGCTTCACTTACTTGTCATAATATATAGAACCATTTTCGAGAATTACTCACAGGGATCTAAATTTCATTGCTGCAAGTATCTACCTGGATATTACTAATGACATAAATAGTGACCTAATAAAATTAGAAGCAATCATACAATCAGCAAAGGGCTTCATTCTCACCATGGACAGCAATGCTAGATCTAAGACATACCACAACAGCCTTACAAACAAAAGAGAGAAAATACTAGAAGAATTTGTGATGGGTCAGGACTTAAGTGTTATGAACTGTAACAAGGAAATTACAACATATGAATCAAGCAGAGGAACCAGCAATGTGGATCTAACTATAATTAATAACAACATGCTGCAGTTAATGAATAAATGACAATTTATTAATGAGGAAAGCTGCTCTGACCATAGGATGATAATATTCACAATAGAACAAAGAAGCAATAGCACCAATATATATATATATATATATAACTTTCTAGGAAAGAGATATAATCAAAGAAGAAAACCACGAGTTATTTAATAAAATTTTAGAATAAGAAGTAAAGATTAAATTTGGCATAGAAAACCATTCAACCTTAGCAGATATGTTATGATGACAGCAGAAAGTGTCATGAATAGAGTGGTACGCATGTTTGAATGGGCAGTAATAGAAGCATGCAACAAATCATTCAGGACTCGAAAACCCACATTAAAAACCACTAGACCATAAATCAGTTCCTTGGTTGTCACAAGCTATTATGATAATGAGAGAAAAAACCATAACTTCTTAATTTACTGTTCCATTACTATACTAATTAGTGATACTGCATGTTTCACTGTTACATGTTATCCTTAATACTATTTCTTTACACTGTTACATTCTTATGCTAACCTAATCAGTATATATATATATGTGTGTGTGTGTGTGCGCGCGTCTGTTTTTTTTTTAATACTTTTTTATTTTTTCTTATTTTCATTTTTATTCTTATTTTATTTATTTATTTATTTTTCATTACCCTAGGAGTAATGAAAAACACTACATGCTTTTATATCCTTGATACAGCCATAAAAATCATTTCCATATTACCTGGTTACATTATTCTATTTACACAATAGCACATTACTTGCTCTTTTATAATTCCTTTTACCTATTCCTAGATACACATTTGTCTTTATAGTATTTACACTTCTAAGCCTGTGTTGTATTTACACTACTATCCTTTTATTTTGTTTACACTTCTGCACTTTTCCTGTCGTTACACTTCTCACTTTTATTTTCTTTAAAACTTTCACATTTATTGTATTTACATTTTTACTTGTGTTATATTTACACTTCCAATAACTCCATTGTACTATCCCTTATAGATTTATATCGTTATTACAATGAAAGGCTCCTAACATGTTTCTAAATTTATTGATTTAACAAGTCAAAGAATTCTTTGGATATTCCTGAACTAATTTACTTTTTGAATTTTCCAATTTTTCCATTTTCCATAGTGTCTTATCACTAGGAATATACTTGAATATACTTCTTTCTTTCTCAGTATTAGGACATTTGAAAAGTAATGGTATTCTGTTTATCTGCTCCAGATGTACACCTCAGACTACTGGTTAATTTAAATCAAAAAAAGTATGATCTTAATTTGCAGTGGCTGATTAGGAATGTTGTGATGTTTCCACACAGAGGTATCTTCATTTCCAGCCTCTCTTTTACAGTAGGGAAAAATAATTTGGTAACATCCCCTTTGGAAGTTGTTTGTAATTCACTCTCCCACTGAGTCAAACTTCCTTCTTGGAGTTTGTTAGACTTGCACTCACTGGTATTTTTGCATAGCTCACAAGTAGTTCAATGTCATTTGCTGCTGGTTTTGCCAAGTGATCTGTTATTTCATTCCCAGTATTCCCAATATGTGGCTTTACTCAGGTGTAATGTATTGTCCAATAGTGCTTGCAATTTTTTTGTTATCTGATTTGTTCTATTAAGTTTTGATGATTATTGAAATTTTTAGTGAGTCCAAAGTTATTCTGCTGTCTGTATGAACTGTTTGTTGACTATCCTGAAGCTGGTTTATTGATTGAAGTGTATCCAGAGCTTTTAGAATAGCAAATTGCTCTGTGTGATTATTAGAGCATCAGTCACATAGCTATATTGTAGTTGATATGTTGGTTTCTTGCTTAAGAATATGGTGATTCTGGAACCAAGTCCTATCTCTCCTTTACTGCCATTTGTGTATATGTTAATGTTGTATTGCATAGTTTCTTCTTTACTTTTAATTTTAGTAGATTCTGCAGGAAATGGCTATAATGGTAAATGTGTTGTAGAGTCTAGCTTGAGTTTATATGCTCCCTTTTTCATTTCATTATATGTTGCTGACTTCTGGAGCTCATTCATGATTGGTGTCATTTTTGTTAATGTAAACAAGGCTTCATTAGATGTTGTTCAGAATACTTTTTTCCATTTTGACATTAATTAGTCTCTGTACTCTTTGCAACTTTAATGTGTTGTTTCTTGATGGCTTTGATCCATATTGGAGCACCATATGAAAGAAGTGGGAGTATTGCGCCTTTATATATTATTCTGAGTACATCATAATTTAGTCCTTAGTTAATTTTTTCTGATTTTATTAAAGCATGAATAAATTTTGTATATTTCTGGCCTACATATTCTATATGTTCTTTGAAACTGAATTTCTTGTCTATAACCATACCCAAATAATTTATACTTTCTGATTGCAGCAGTTTTCTATTGTTGAGATAAATGTTGGGATCTCATTCAGTTTTAGGTCTTCTTTTTGAAATGATTAACAGCTTTGTTTTATGGTCATTGAATATAATTTTGCTATTCTTGACTGAATTGGAACCTTTTGTACTCCAGGTTATCATAATTTCCTATCTATAACTGGTTCTTTACTTTAATTAGTAGTATTAGCCATTGGCAAAGGCCTTAGTGTGTTTAGAGTAAGTGAGTTGTACTGCATATTCCAGTATCCCGGCCCACTGCAGGATCCATGTGGACAACTTCTAAGAGTGTTTTGATGACAAAAAATTAAATCAAACTTCTAAGTTGTTGGCAGAGAATATAGCAGTTTGATCCTTAAAATAACTTGCAAAAAGATTGTAGAGATTCTGTGAACATCTGGCAATTCTTAGAGAAGTCATGATGCTGGGCCATCATGCAGCGTCAAAGTCCCCTTCACATCCAGGCTAATGAGTGCTATGTGATGCCCATCATTGAGACCATCCAGCATAAACTTCTTTAGTGACATTATTGCATCAGTTGTACTAGATTGTGGTGTAAAACCAAATTACTGTTTATTCATAAGGTTGTTGGTGTATATATGTGAAGCGTTATTCTTGTAATCAGTAGGTTCTACAGTACCTTAGCTATTATATTTAGAAGACTAATTGGATGAAGTTTTGTTATGTCTTCTTTTTCAGATTTTATAATAGTAACAATCTTTGCACTTTTCTAACTTGAAGGAAGATATCCATTATATATTGAGGTGGCGAGTCTTGAAAACAGATTAAATACCAAAGGAAGAATTTTGATTGTTACTGTATTTTCTCTTGGGGGCTTTACTTGTGTTCATTTTTTCAAGAACAGATTCCATTTCTTCTGATGAAAACGGCTGTGTATATAGGGATGTTGCTGCTTCTTTTCTTCTTTCTCTGTGGTAGTCATCATCTCTTTAGTCACCTACTGATGCTAAGACTTCCATCAAATACTCATTGTTTCTTCCAAATCTTTAGTATATATGCTATTGGCTTTCCTTAGAATCGATAAGGTGCAAGTACTTTTAATCCTTCCAGATGCTACTTTATATGCTGCATTCCAAGGATTAGACAATGTGGCAAAATTATAATGATGTCAATAGTGTTTCAGTGATGCAAATTTAGCCATTTTGATCATTGACTCATACTTCCTCTTCCCTTCAAGATACTGCTCTTTCCGATATTCTCTTAAATTTTTTTCATTTTTTGTCCTTTGGTTTCTGTGTCTCCATTTGTTTTTCTCTCATTATCGTAATAGCTTGTGACCAATAAGGAACTGATTTGTGGTCTAGTGGTTTTCATGTGGATTTTTGAGTCCTGAATAATTTGTTGCATACTTCTATTACTGTCCATTCAAACATGTCTACCACTCTATTCATGACACTTTCTGCTGTCACCATAACATATCTGCTAAGGTTGAATGGTTTTCTATGCCAAATTTAATCTTTACTTCTTATTCTAAAATTTTATTAAATAACTCGTGGTTTTCTTCTTTGATTATATATCTTTCCTAGAAAGTTATATATATATATTGGTGCTATTGTTTCTTTGTTCTATTGTGAATGTTATCTTCCTATGGTCAGAGTAGCTTTACTCATTAATAAATTGCCATTTATTCATTAACTGCAGCATGTTATTATTAGTTATAGTTAGATCCACATTGCTTGATTCATATGTTATAATTTCCTTGTTACAGTTCATAACACTTAAGTCCTGATCCATCACAAATTCTTCTAGTATTTTCCCTCTTTTATTTGTAAGGCTGTTGTGGCATGTTTTAGATCTAGCGTTGCTGTCCATGTTGAGAATGAAGCCCTTTGCTGATTGTATGATTGCTTCTAATTTGATTAGATCACTATTTATGTCATTAGTAATATCCAGGTAGATACTTGCAGCAATGAAATTCTGGAGGTGTTTTTTTTTTTTTGGCGGGGGGTGATATTCCAGGCACTTCGTTCTGATATAAGTAGGGCTCTTGTAAGAAGATATCAATTCACTCAAATAAGTGTACTTACGAAGCTGTTGACAATGGAGTGGTATATATATAAACAATGTATACGGTTTTTTTCACACTAACTCCATTCACTTACATAAATTTGGAACATATGTTTCGGGAGCGATCCCTCCCATCTTCAGCCTGTAGTTTTTCAACAGGCTGAAGATGGGAGGGATCGCTCCCGAAACATATGTTCCAAATTTATGTAAGTGTATGGAGTTAGTGTGAAAAAAACTGTATACATTGTTTATAAAGATATCAATATTTTGTTGCATGATTAATGCCTCAAGGTTATTAGTTGCAGCCTTAGAATGTTGTAGATTAATTCGTATATTTATTTACTGATATGTTGTTAATTTGTACTTTTTTACCATTGTGTGTATTGAGTGTAAAAGCCATACTAATAATCTATGTTTTACTTGTATCTATTTATTGTGGCATACAGACTGGGACAGCTTCTATTTAAAGCTGAGTGATTCTTGTTTAAATGAATGATGTGATTTTTAAATGATGTGGAGCAGATGAACAACAGGAGACCATCTAATTTTCAAATCTCCTAATACTGAGAAAGAAAGAAATGTATACAAGAACACAATGATAAGAAACTATAGAAAATGCATATTCAAAAAGTAAATTGCTTCAGGATATACAAAAGAATTCATTGACTTTGTTAAATCAATAAAGTTAGAAACATTTCAGCAGGCTTTCAATATAATAATGATATAAATCTTTAAGGGATAGTACAATGGAGTTATAGGAAGTGTAAATATAACACAAGCAAAAGAGTAAATACAATAAAAGTGGGAGATTTAAAGAAAATAAAGGTGAGATTTGTAACAACAGGAAAAGTGCAGAAGTGTAAACAAAATAAAAGGATGGGAGTGTAAATACTATAAAGACAGAGGTGTACAGACAATATTTAGGAGTAGGTACAAATGTAATTATTAAACAACAAATAATGCCATTGTCTAAATAGAAAAATATAACCAGATAGTATGAAAAGGATATCTATGACTGTAAAGAGGATATAAAAGCATGTAGTATTACTCCTAGAGTAATGAAATATGCTGCAAATAAATAGATAAAAAACACGTACACACACACACACACACACACACACACACACACACACACACACACACACACACACACACACACACACACACACACACACACACACACACAGAGTAAAATATTAACATTCAAGCCTCATTGTCAACAATAGATTATAACTTTAGCAGCTGTTACTGCATTTTTGTGTTTACATGTATTCCAGTAGAAAATATGTAGAGTTAATGCTTCAGTTGCTCAAAGTATATGTTGATATCAATATGTATGTTTGAAACTGTTTACATTTAGATTGCTAGTGAAACTGGAGAAGCACAGCAGAAAGCTAATGAGACTGTAAATGACGTGGATGTGCTACAAGGTCGACTGAAGGAACTACAGACACGGTTCTTGAAGAATGATCGTGATGCAAGAGAAGTTCGAGAAGAATCAGATAAAGTTGGCCTGGAAGCAAAACAAGCAAAAACTAATGCTATGGATCTTGGGGAAAAGTATCAGGAGGCAGCAGATAAGTTGGCTCATAGATCTGAAGAGTCAGACAAAGATCGTAGCAAAGCTCAGAATCTTTTGGAGAGGGCTAGCCAGTTCTCAATAAGCACCTTAGCCAAACTGAAGGAACTTATTAGTAAGCAATATCATAGTGTATTTTACTTAGGTTATAGAAGTAATTTTTCTCATAAAGCACTTCTTATTTATTGGTAATGCATTTTATTTAATATATTTTTAGTATCTTAACTTGCAAAATCTGAAAGAGCTTGATAGTAAGTACTACAATAAAGATTTCTAGTCATTGCAATGAGAAATTTAGATACATTCTTGTAGAAATTCAATCAGCAAGAACTTAAATCAGCAGGAAGCTACTAAAGCAGAGAGAACAAATTTTAGTTCGGCTTAGATGAGGTTGCCTGGTTGTGGTGTTTTTCTGAAGTTTTCTCTCACCCTGAAAAGTAGAATACTTTGGGTACCATGGATTCTAGTTGCATTTACAAAATCATGTAGTCATTCATTTTGAAGACCTTGGTATTTAAAATTGGTTGTGCCATTAAACACAATAAAACAGAAAGTTTTGATTTTAAATTATGCTGATTTATAGATGTTCATTTTTACCCCCTTGAAGTATTACAATCCCAGAATCCATTGCAACAGGACAGGACCCTTGGTAAGAGGAAATGAAGTGAAATGCAGGAGAATTATATACTTAAACTAAAATCATGTCTGCAGTATTTTTGTTACAAAGAAATTACCATCCTGATTAATTTCATATATTATTCACATATGATTATAAAGCATGTTTGAAATATCAGTTATTTAGTTCATTTTCTCTTTCTTATCTTATTAGTAATTTTTTGAATTTTTAATAATATGTTATATCTGGTTTTATTACTATCTGGATACTAATGATACATGAACTGAAATTATCATTTTTTTTATTTAAGGGAGGGAAGCATTCCATGTCTAGCTTAGGGTACTTTTCCAGCATTGGCCGGCCATTGATGAGAACTGAGGAAATCCTGGGAAAAAAAGAAAAATTCAGTTAAGGTGGAGGTTCTGGCAAGATTTGAACCACAAGCCTCCCATTCACAAGTCCATGCCTTAGCTAAGAGATAGTACTTTTATGCCTAGTGCAGAACCAGAATGGCTGTATGGTGTCTTAGGCTTATGCTTATGCTAAGGAGTGATTGTCATTCCAAATCTCCACACTATTTCTATTCATATTATGCCTAATACCTGATGATTTAGATTTTCCTCTTGTATTATGTGAGTGTATCATGGAATTGGTTATAAATTTACACCAGATAATTTCACATATAATATAAAATTATGTGCATACAAAGATGATAACATAATGTATTGCAACTTCATTCCACTACACAATTGGAAATTGATTTTGCCAATGGGAAGTTACTGCATAACAGTCTCATCACCTGCTGAAGGAAAGCATATCACTTGGTCAGAACTCATGGCATGCATTTTTTGTTTCTTTCATTATGTATTAGTGGAACAGTAGTAACTAATAATGTACTTGCCATCATAGTACCACCATGGGTGGCTGAGGTCAATCACGTGTGGACTTGTGAGTGGGAGACCTGGAGTTCAATTCCCATCCTCCCTTTTAGATTTTTTAGGTTATTCTCAGTCCTCATAAATGGCAAATGCTGTGGAGGTACCCTAAACATAGGTCTGGAATGCTTCTTTCCTTTAAAAAAGAAATCCTTTCCCTCTTTATCATTTCATCTCATGCATCATCAGTGCCCATTGCCTGTGAAGCCTCAGTAGTTAAAATGAGGGTTAAACACTATGAAAAAACTAAAAATCATAGTAGGGGTATTAGTTTATTGATCTAGTTGATCACTTTAGTACATAGTTGTACAATTGATGTTGGACATGTCTTAATAAAACACTGAATTATATAAAAGAATATCAAAAGTAAAAGTAAAAAACATATACAATTAGGTGTATACAATAATATCATGGTAAGTACATAGATGAATTACATGGTCATTCTCACACTACTAGGACATAGTGCAGTTATTATTTATCATTATTTTCAATCAAATCTTGAGTGGAGTAGAAGCAGTAGTTAATTAGATGTGCCTTTAGGGATAGTTTGAAAAGTTTATCTTGTATTTTCTTTAAGTAGTTCGGAAGGTTATTGTATAGCTTTATGCCAGAGTGCAATATGCTCCTTTGGTATAAGGAAGTATATACATGGAGATTTGAGTTTTGTCTTGTGTTATATTGATGGATTGCTTCATTCTTAATGAAGGGTGAACCTGTATTATTGATGGTTTTATGGATAAACATTATTATTTCAAATATTTACATACAAGGAAGAGGAAGAATGCCTAATTTTTTAAAAAGTGGTTTACATGTTGTTCTTGAACTTGATCCTATCATGGCTTGAATTATTTTCTTTTGCATTATGAAACACTTGCTCTTGATTCCCCCCAGAATATTATGCCATACCTGAACAAGGAGTGGACATTTGCAAAGTAAACCATTCTACCAGTCTCGGCCCTGTGCATCCTGCAAGTATCCTTATCATATAGCATGCCATACTGAGTTTTTTGTTTATGTGATTTGCGTGAGTATCCTATTTCAAATCACTTTGAAACCATAGGCCAAGAAATTTGGTGCATTCTACTTTCCCAATTGTTTGGTTTAGGAGTTTTATTTGTGGAGCTATATATATATTTTTTTGTATGAATGTCCTTTGCTACTGTCCTATTGACATTTATTATGAGATTATTTTCTGCAAAATAGTTAGCAATTAGGTCTGTTACTTGGCAAGTTGATTTTAAGTAGTTTTCTTAGTTTGCTGCCCTTACCAGGACATTTGTGTCATCAGCAAAGAGAAGGAACTTTGCAGAATCATCAGCTATAATGAAATTGTTAATGAATAGCAAGAAAAGGATAGGACCTAGTATAGAACCTTGAGGTACTCCATAATTTTCCACTAGTGCACTTGATCAATGCTTCTTTACTTCTCTAATTTCTCTGTTTAATTTCAACAATTTGTTTCCGGTTATTTAAATATGATTTTATTCAGCTGTGAAGTAGTCCTCTAATTCCAAGCTTTTCTAATTTTACTAATAGCTTTTATGTTCAATTGTGTCACATACTTTTGACAGTTCTAAGAAAATGGCTGAAATACGTAATAAATACTCAAAGTGCCTGCCCTACACTGTGAGACATTCTGAATCCTTTTGAAAAGATTTATAACACTTGCTGCAATTTCTTCTCCCAAATATGTTGAATTGCCTCCCAAATATTTTGTTTTACATCTCAATGAGCTTTATTTCATATATGGCAGTAAGTATATATGAATGAAGATACAGCAGCTGAATAACTTTATGTTTGATGGATGAATGGATGGATGGACTGATGTATGGTGAACACAATTTAGGAAGTCATTTGCTCGTATTGGAAAAACTTTAATTTTAATATCAATGGAAGTCATGCAACCACTGAAAATTAATCAGTTTCCACTAGTGTATACAAACCCCAATTGCATACATTGCATACAGTGAGGGCATTGTATTTAACTGGTTAAAATATTGCCTACTACTGATAATATTTTAAACATTAGCCATTATTCTTATTACTCATTTTTACAACTAAAACTTTATTACTTTCTTTGTCATTCCCCATAACACAATCTCATATTTTAATGGAGGGTGAAAATATGCAAAATGTAAAATATAAAGAACATTTTATCCATAGTAATTTTCAATGTTTTAATGGCAAAACAAAGCTTACTAAATCTTTTGGGTAATTTGTCCACATGAATATCCCAATTTATTAAAGTTCACTGACATGTCAATCATAGTGTTAGCAAAATCTTGGGTTTTAAAATTTATTTAAACCAATGACCAAAATAACTCAGTAATAAAAAAATTTCAATTATAAGATACAGAGTTCTCATTCCGCTACACAATCAGGAATTGATTTTCTCTACCCTATTATAACACCAGAGGGTTCTCTTTCAATATCCATTTTTTATTTATGTTACTCACTTCTCTGTTTACCAAATGTTAATTCTTCTTGAATTCATTAATTACATAAACCTGTTGTGAATTGACAATGTTCATTTATTCTTTACTTTTTATAAATATTCTCCTAAGATGTTCATTTGTGACCTGTTTTCAGAAATTGTTCAACATCTCTTTCTTTATAAATTTTGAACTATTTATGTTTCAGTGAACTTAATTTCAATAATTGATCTGTGCCTGTACATTAAAAAAATACATGCTTAATATTATATTCATTTCTACAAATTGGACACTATCCCTGCTCTAGATTTCTTCTTGATCCCTTCAATCTCCATACCCCTATCATATAGTCATATAGTCTCTTCTCTTTCTCTTATATTACACTTATTCACAAAATTTTACCTATTAGGGCCCATCTTAATTTCCATTTAAAATTTAAGTGAACTTTTTTCTTTCCTCAAGGCATACATAATTTTGTTATCCATATCCTCTAATTGACTTCTTACCATCTGCCTACATCCTCTTTGCAAATTATTTCTTTCTACCTTAATATAGTTGCTCTCCTAACGCACCAAATTTACCTGTACCCATACTCTACCTAGCAACATTAACAGAATATTATGGTAATTTTAGTACCATTGTGCACCACATGGTCACAATTTTATTCATATCTTCCCACCCTCCTCTAACCCCAAACTTCTACTTCATATGCCCATCATGATTAAGCAGCATAAATCCTTTCCAGACATCTTAACCCGTATTACTGGAACCATTTATGTGCAGTACCATAAGAATTTATTTTGGTTAACAGAATTTCATGGTTGACCAAATCAAATTTTTTTGATAAGTCAAGAAATAATTTAACTCATATATCTTTTTTTTATTCGAATTATAATAAATTCCTTCTAAAAACTATTTGAAAACAATTTTCAAATCTATCAAGAAAATCTGCAATGTATTCTGTTCTGCTAACAACTACAGAATATCACTCCCCTCTGCTGGTGTATACTTATTTCTTATTCATGCAGTGCAGTATACATTGGTACCACACAATGTAGCAGTAAAACTCATATCATTGAACATATGAGGTATTGCCCCATGGGCCAACCAGAGGAGTCCATGATGGCAGAACACTCTCTTCTAGCAAACATGTCATATGCTAAAAAACATCAACCTTCTTTCAAATACTTCTCATTTATGTGCACATCTACACCATGAATCAATAGAGGTCTTGAAGCAACCTAATAATTTCAATACAAAGGATGAAAACAAAAAAATTTAGAAAAACCTGGTATCCAGATTTAAAAATTGCTTCACTGAAAGTAGCCCTTAATGTGGCCCTAGCAATAATCAATATGACAGTCACTGGCTCCAATTCACAGCTATAATTGTTCAATGTAGCTCCCCACCCTCAACGAGCATGAAATCAGTCAGGAACTGGCATGATGTGAATGCCCCTTGTCACCTCTCACTATAACAATTTGGTATCTCTGCCAATCACTGCTTCAGTTACTACTGAGAATTTTATCAAAAGACTACAGCTTCACTGAAGATGTGCACTATAGTTGAAGACAAAATATCTGGAATGAATAATACTTCCCATGGACCACGGAGACTTCACATATTTCTCTTAGGCATTATGTTTTTGAGAGTATAATTTATATTTCCCAAAATTGCTGCTTACATGTTCTTGATATTTATAAACAGAAAAGAGTGATATTTCTATTCCTGCTGCTGTCACTTTTTCATATTTGATTAGGAGCCCATCTATGTAAAGTCTGGCGATCAGAAGATGGCAAGAGGGGACTAAAGTGCAAGGGGACTTGAACCATTAATCTGTATGAGTGTATGTGAGATACCCATGCTGCCACATTAATGAGAACACCTCAGACTCATACCTTGCAAGTCTACTGAACTTCTATGGGCAAGTGTATACAACACTGTTTATTTTTATTTGCATTAACATACATGAACATAGTGAGGAGGGTAGAAAATGTTTATATAGCACATTCCTCGTGCTTGCCTTCTCATCACCAGAGAATAAATAAGCATCAAACCTGAATTTATCCCAGTTTCTTTCTGTCTAATTATTTTGTTCTGCCTATGTTAGCAAGTATTCTACAGGTGAAAAGTATATTTAAAAATTAGGTTTGTATTTCAAATGCTCTTGTATGAAGGAATTAATTTGTATTTTAATTATGTAGCTGTAGTAATGAAACTTATATTTTCAGTTTGCTTATAGCTGCTCTGAGGTGATTTGGTTAATTTCTTTGTATTAGCTTAATTTTTGGTTCTGTTTTCAATATAATACTGGCAGTGATAATAAATGAGTAGCACATTCAGGTGTGTTATTATAATTGCTCCAATGTTCAATCTTGGAACCTAGATTTTTAACTACTATAGCTTTCCATAGGTGTGATAATGTTACAAATATTTTTCGCAGTAGATTAGCAGAGTGTTTAATCTAAACTTTGTGAACTTCTTTGGACTTATCCAGCTAATTTTTTTTTTTTAATAATGATTTGTTAGTTGCATTTCCAAAGTTGCATAAACATAATAGATGATACTTAGCTTCATGTTTTTGTGGTAATATCTTGCTGTTATTTGTATGTTGACATCTATGCTCTTTTCCAGATTGAAAATATTGAGTAATTTTTTTGTTCGTATTAACTGTCATTGATTTGAGGTACTTTATTTAAAGTATGGTTAGCAATATCTTTGAATTTGACCTTAAATGTTATGATTTGGAAGTTCATTTCATTGTATTATTGGTAAACATAGTGGTTTTTAGTTTTAAATAGCAGGAATTTTCACAGTGAAATATAGTATGATACTGCAGCCCTTCATAAAGAAATCACTCAAATTTCACTAATTTTCTCAACTTAGGTATTCATTTTTTACACAAAAGTAAAGAAACACATCTTAATTTTGTGTAAGTGAATGGAGTTTAATGTATAAAATGAATACCTAAGTTGAGGTTATATTGCCACTCCATTGTCAACAGCTTCGTAAGTACAATATTTACATACAAGACAAACAAGTTTAGAATTAAAATTGAACATTTGTTGGTTAGGAAAAATGGCGAATACAGACACGGACAATTTCACAACTTATATGGTAATCTTAGCAATAAAAAATGGGAGATTAAAACATATATAAAATTACAAATCAGGAAAAGACACATTGCTGCCAACATTAATTTCCTGAAATTATGTCTGAAAAGAAAAGTCACACCTACATTCGTGAGAAAAACCGTTAAAATCAACAATAGCATACACCAGAAGGCAGCAGAAACAAAGGTAATTGACATTGAAAAGAACTTAACAGTATAAAAAACTACATGAAATAGACATAGATATTTATGATCTGCATTTAAAACTAACAAAAAACTAGGATTTCACATATGGGAAAATTTACAACCCCACCTACATCAAAATTTAAGTGTACAAATGGTAAACAAAAACCAGAAATTAAAAAGAAACTCCAAAACTTACAAAAACACCAAATAAAAACCATTCCACCCTCATGCGCGCACACAACAGATAAAGTAGTTAATCTTTCGAGTGCCACATTTTCCGAAAATGAAATCAATCTCCTAAACAAAGGCCTAAAAACTTGTATAGATTTCTCAAATAATATAGAAGATTACATAGCCGACATAGACATAGCCACCCAACAATAAACGAAAGGGAAAAATTGTTCGTCAAAAGTAAATGCAAAAATGTTTAGAGAACGTAAAAAACCGAAAGAAATCATAAACTACAGAACGGCATTAAAACAACTAAAAGAAAAACCAGTAATATACATAAAAGCAGATAAAGGTAATAAAATAGGCATTTTAGATGAAAATGAATACATAAATAGGGTTCAAATTATGTTAAAAGGAAATGACTACAAACCAATTGAAAAGAATCCACTCAATAAATGCAATAAAATGTTAAACAAAACATTAAATGAAGTCAAAACACTATCCACTACTGTAAAACAGAATATCACACAGAGTAATCCAGTACTACCCAGGCTTTATGCACTACCTAAGTTACATAAAAATGATAACAGCATGAGACCAATAATAAACAATATCAGTTCAACATACCAGGTAGCAAAAAAATTGATTAAAGTCTTCAATTCTTTTAAGAGATTCCAAAGTTTGAGCATTAAAAATTCAGTTGACCTAGTTAAAAAACTTGAAAATAGCAGAATTATGGTTGGAGATATAATGGTTTCATTTTATGTAAAAGCCTTATTTCTGAGCATACCTATAGAGAAACTTATGCTTAAACTAGAGAAATGGTTAACATCAATAAATTTAAAAACAGAAGAAATAGAAGACTTATTAAAACTTACTAATATTTGCATTAAACAAAATTAGCTTTAGCTTCAACAAAAAATATTACCAACAAGTTTCAGGCCTAGCTATGGAAACCCTTTGTCACCTTTTCTAGCAGAATTACTCATGAGCTCATTTGAAATACACATCACAAAAGCCTTCCCTTTAATTTTCAAATCATGGTATAGGTATGTGGATGACATTTTTGCAATAATACTGAAGAAACACTGAATAGATGCCCTGGAACTTCTTAATTTGCAACATGAATCCATACAATTTACTATAGAAGAAGAAAGAAATGGGTGGCTACCATTTCTAGATTTAAAAATTATAAGAAATGGAGATTGTTTGAATTTTGGAATTTACAGAAAAGAAATGCACACAGAAAACTACATAAAGTGAGAGTTTAACCCCACTCCTCATAAATGTGCAATTTTTCACAGTTTGGCACACAGATTGATGAATATTCCACTCACAGAAGCAGAGTACAAAATAGAATACAAACAAATAATAAAGACAGCTATAATCAATGGTTTCAACAAAGTCACAGTGATAAAAATTATTAATAAATCTAAAAGACAAAAAGGGATAAGGGAAGTTTGCACACTGAAAAATACAAAAGAAGAATACAAATTCAAAAGTTTCACCCTCCATCCAATTTACCACAAGTTCAAGAAAATCTTCAAAGAACATGGGATAATGTTAGCCCCAAAGAACAGATACAACATCAACAATTTATTAGGTTGCACAGTAAAAGACTCCATACCAGTCAGGGAGGACGGTCCTAGTGGGATTCGAACTCCAGACCTCCTACTCACGAGTCTGCACCTTAACGACCTCGGCCACCTGCAGCCCTTTTTTTTTATTTTTTTTTTTTAATACTGTGTTTTGTAGGTTATTGAGCCGCAATACTTGAAAAGAGAGGAGGGGAATCCAATTATGGCTAGATATCACTCAAAGTTCACTACTTTAGAACCATTTGCTTGGACATGTTTCTAAGGCTGTTGCCTTCATTCATGCTGAGACAATGGCCTTTGAAACATTCCAAATAAGTGGTTGGAAAGTAGTGAAATTTCAATGATGTCTAGCCATAATTATAATTTAATGTTACATTTCACTGTAAAAATTTCTGTAAGTTAAAAAATGAAAAGTTGAAGCAAATCAATGTATTATGTTTAATGATTTTGCAAAAAATGTTAGTGCTATATCTCGGGATGATGAACAAAATGCTCATAGGGCAATCAGCAATTAACTGCCTTTACATTCAGGGGTGTAGTACATCTAATGTCATTATACATTTTCAGTTCAAGTATTCTTACATTGTGTTGAACATACATTGAGACAAGATTTTCAACATTTGAAAAAAAATTATTATTTCTCTTATGGCAATGCTTTGCACCAAAAAGGGGGCAGTAGATAAGAATTAGTTGAACAATAATAGACGGTGAACAATCCTTCATGCAACCAGTTTTGTGGCATGCAGCCGGCGGGGAGGCTGGCTGCTATGTCAGTGGTGTGCTCTTTGTGCAAGATTTCGACTCACACTGAAGCCTCACACAGCAGAGGGGAAATATAATCCCCCCCTCTGCCAACATAGGGCTGCTGGTCCCTATGTTGTGTCAAGCATTACTCACCATTTATAAAAGGCATTGATTTGTCCAATCTAGAAGCACTGTGATCAGTTCTTGCATATGTTTTCTATAATTGTCTGAAGCCTATAATGGGAGTAAATTTCTGCTGAAAAGATTCATAGTTACTAATACATTTTAGAAAATAAATGGGAAAATAAATCAATTACTATGTTGCTATTACAAGATCATTTCAAAGTACGTAATAAAAAAATCATCACCTAGTGAACATTGCAGAAAATTAAATTTGAAGATTTTCCAGTGGATGTGCAGTAGCTTTGTCTAATAGGAAAAACTACACTAGATCTTTCAGTGGGGAGTTTAGTATTAATGTCAGTTGTATTACATGGTTCAAGTTGAGCCAGAATGTAAGCTATCAGTAAAATGTTTTGCTTCATATTGAAAAAAAAGAACTTAAGCTAGAATTGAGCATTCAAGTGGTGGTTACTGAGTTTGGCCTGAAGATGATGTTTAATTTAAAAATAAATGTAGCCAAGAAAGTTCTGCAACATATATATACAATTGTGGTTAGATTACATTTTAGTAATGTTGATTGCTATAAATGTATTATACAATCAAATGGAACTTTTGAATGTTTCTTATTTTCATCATATGTAGACTTAAGTTCTCTGCTGCAGTCATACATTTATATTATGTCACTGATTGCCATATTTATGCATTAATCTTCTGATCTAAAATTGTAGCTAAAATTGCCATATTTAACGTAAACCAATGTAATTACATTACTTCCTTTTAAGGTAATTTAATCCCCCTATATGCATAAGAATCTACACAATGTCACATGTTGTTTTATGTTCCAAATATAGATTGTAACATTTTCTGTGAAACTTGAAATTATTTAGATATTGAGAGCAATTTCATGAAAATAAAATAAATTTTACATTTAAATGTTCAACTCTCAGAGTTTTCCTATGAATTGCAATAAGTTAGGAACTCATGTCACTAGAGAACCACAGCCAACATTAAAAAGCTTTACAGAATACATTATAAAAATCTGTTGTTCAAGACCTTTTACCAGAAAATAGAAAACGGTGGTTGAAATAGTTAACCTACTGTGTGTAATGAATGAATAGCTTACACATCACATACAGAATTATTTGAAAGTCACATCCATCTATAAGAGTATCATTCTGATATTTTTTCAATATTTTTATTTTTCAGAATTCTGCAGTTTGTTTGTATAATGGATTTTGAGGGATTGCATTTTGTTTGTTAATTATGTGTGCATTAGTATTTTATCATTGTTCTGTAGCATTAAGGTGTTCTTATTTCTTATTTTATGTTTTAAAAAGTATATGCCTACTTTGCTATCTATTCAAAGCCATAATTTAAACAGAGCTAATAAATTGTTAAATTGTACTTAGGAAACTATAGACAGTAGTGTGGTAATATATCCTTTTATCCATTGGTCAACAGCTGATCATGAGAGCAATTGCCCCAGAGATATGTCTTAATGTTGTATAAATAAGTGGAGTTAGTATGCATGTTTAGTAATTTCTAATAGAGCTTTTTTGATCTGAATAATTTGTTTTTTTAGTTTTAACTGTTTAGCTCTTTGTTTCTTAGTGTTTGATGAAATTTTATTGTTTTCCACTTTAATTCTTCATAGGTATCCCTTTTTAAATATAATGGAAATGTTCAAGTAGAGACTCATATATTTTGGGCTATATTTTTACTTGTAATTTTAAGTATTCTTTTACAGAATATTTTTAGATTTTCTGCATATAATTTTCTCCAAGTTCAGTGGTGTACCACTACCAGAGATTGCTTTAGAAAAGTTATAGGTAGGCTAAATTTAAGTTTTTAGATATTTGGGTTTGCACAATGTCTTCATATATGTTCAAGGTGAACCATTGCTCTCTCATTTATTTTTCTTCTTGAATATTGTTTAATATTTGCTGTCATATAAATGTGATACAACCAATATTAACTTTTCATTTCATTTTATTCTAGGTATGAAGGATGAATATGACAATCATGAGTCTACACTAAGTAAACTGGCAGATATGATAAATGAATTAAATGGAAGACTAGTAGCGGCCCATAAAAATATTAACATGAAGTCAGAGTACTATCGTACATGTGTATCTTAAAAAGAAATTGTGTGAGAGAAACTGCTATTCCTGTAACTGTGAGAGAGCTTTGTAACACTCTCTTTGTGTGCAATAACTCTTTGAAGAGGACAAAGGTGGAATGTGAATCAAACTAACTTTTTTTAAGTTGTGCATACCTGGAGATGTTAAAATTGTGCCAAAAAGTGAGTTTGCTGTTATTTCCTGAAACTGCATTTATATTACCTATAATCTTATTTTCTTCTCCCCAGATATTTATAATTCCCCTTAAGTAGACTGTGAATGATAGAGCAAAGGAGGAAGCAAGTTTAGGAAATGTGTTAACACCACAGTGACACTGAAGCAGTTGAACAGCTGTGTGTCCCTTATTGAAAGGGTGAAAGGAAAAAAGATTATTTAGATACAAGTGCACTGTGAAAATAAAAACATTAAAGTCAACATTCATGACAGTGATAGCATCTGTTAGTCATAGCTCCTCGTATTTTCTGAAAGTATAGACATGGTTTTTTTTGTTGGAAATAGCTTCATAAACAGTTAAGAGCATCATCATCATCATCATCATCATCATCATCATCATCATCATCATCATCATCATCATGTGAAACTAGTTCATATATCTGGTAATGTGCTGTTTGCTGGATTAATGGTTTGATAATGTTTTAAAGCCTTTATTAAATATGAACTTTTTATATGGACAGTGTATTTGTATTTTAATATTCACAATGAGAGATACTGAAAACCAGACTCATGTACAGTTGCAAATTTTATTTCAGGCCATAATCTTCAAACCTTCCTTATCACAAGTACAAAAATGGGGTAGCTGAAGCCCCTGTTTCTGGTTCAATATTTTTAACAGGTGTTTTATTAAATTAGAGAGGGTATGGTATGCTTCCAGTATATGTCAATGTAACAAATATTGGTGTAATTTATAATGTATTACGATGAATAATTAGATTAGTAGGAGGTATTTTTGTTAGTTTGATGCTGGTCTAGATAATCATCTTGGCTCATAGACCAAAGATCTCGGGTTCAATCCCGGCAAGGGTCAATGTTTATTTGGGGGGGGGGTAAAAATCTTAAGTATGGCTTCCTTTGGAAGCAAATTAAAGCCATAGGCCCCATGTCATAGACTTATGGCATGTAAAAGAGCCTCAAGCCTGAAAGAAGAGGCCTCTGAGCAAAATTTATTGTTAGTGTCAAGCCCTGAATTTAATGATACACTGATGACCTGAGATGTTAAAGAACATCTGTATATAAACCAAGTAAATAAAATAAAATCATAAGCACAGATTTATTTTTTTAAAATATGATGTAAGATACAGTTTTAACCAGGATTGAAATCCTTCTGTTCAATGAGAGATGGGAGCACTACAGAAAGGTATCATGCTAGTTGTAAATAAAATTAATGCTGTATATTTCTGGTAAACTTTGAAAATTAAAGTGTTATAAAGTTTATTTGAAATGAGAAATAAGCATTTTCAATTCTTATAGTTTTTTATAATATAATACACTTAAGATTAGCTAAATTATATAAACAACTTTTAAAGCTTATGATTTAAATGTTTGCCATACACAGTTTTTTACATTTTGGCTATCAAATGGCATTATGCAGTGTACACTATATTCCTGAATATATTATTTATCTTACTGCTTTAAAGATATTGGAATTGTTGATTTTGTTGTGCCTAAAGGGAATGCATCTAGTTAAAGCCTTATTAATATTTAGATCATAAAACTAGCAAAGGATTGGCAGTTGCAATTAGAGCAGAGTAGCAATGCAACACACATCACTGGCACAACTTACTCTTATTCTGAACTTCATTCTCTTTCAGCCCACATGGCTATATCATTACAATAACAAAAATACAGAATGTATTTGCAGTACCCTGATTTGGTATAAGGTTCAGCTTATGTTAATTCCCTTGCTATTTTCTTATTATGTTACAAAATGTTCTAAATATTAATCATATATACTACCTATGTAAATGTGTTCATGTTTCATTTTAATAAGCATAAATCTCATGTATGGAATCATTAAGAGAAAACACTTCACTGAGTTGCTATTTGCTGTTGACGCATGTATTAGTATTTAAAACCCTACTTATCTTTCTTGGGTTTCTTTGGCTCTTATGTGTTCTAAAATAGTTAATTACAATATGATGATATACATGACATAATTGGCAATAAAGATAGAAATTTATTTATTTAATGCAGCAGACACTTGGTTTATGTCATTGGCCTAATAAACAACATAAACAAATTAAACATTAAACAAATAACATAGTTAATGATTGAATTGAAAGTAGTCTCTGGCTTCCCAGTATCTTTGGTGCTGGCTTGTCCCTGTAAGGGAGATACAAGCTTTCATATGTTCTGCATCGAAAATGAAGATCTGATTGCAGAGACTGTAGAGTCTTTTATATGTTCTGCATCCAAAATGAATTCTGATTGCAGAGGCTGTGGGCTGTTGTAGATGTCAATTTGGTGGAGATATCTTGCCATTCAGAATTATCTTTGAGCTCGGTTCACCACATGCTGTTCTAATTTCTCTCTTTAATACTGTGATTGTGTGCCAAGTTTTGACTGTATGATGTTTCTTGCCATGTGAATGCACTTTATACCATTCTTGTGCCTTTCTTGGCAACTTGATCTGTCTTCTCATTCATTCCCTTTGAGTCCACAATGAGATGGGATATATTGTATTGCAATATTCTTCTGTAGATGATGAAGCTGTTTTAGTAGCAAATGAAAACAGCCAGAGAAGAAGGAAAGATTGCCTAAGTTAGGGGTTGAATCTTTTCATAGATGGAAAGAAATAGGACATCATTGAACGAAATGCAATGGTAGCAGCAAAGCCAGCAGAGAGGATCAAAGTCCAGAAAACCAAGGCGATGGCAGGGAGAGGGAAATGGCAAAAGGAGCAAAGGGGAAAGAGGAGTAGTTGCTGATATCACCTTGGGGCATTGTGCAGTGTCTATAACAGTTCAGCAAAGATGTCAACAGGGAAACATTAGGAGCTGTGGCTGGCCTGGATCTTTGAAGAGAAATGGATTGAATGTAGTCTACACACCTGGGGGAAGTATAATGGAGGTAGAAGAGCTAAGAATCGAGTCATATAAAGAGGCAAGACTAACTAGAAGCAAAGCAAAGTTGGAGCACTATAGGTTTGGGAGAAAGGATTCAGGATAGAGATTGCGTACCTTTTCTATAGTATTATGAAATGTGGAAGGATCAGTGACAAAAAACGGGGTGAAGGTTAAAGGTAAAGGCCGGATGTTTGGTGGTATAGGTATTCTGTAAGAAGAAAGAAAAGTTTTAAAAATTAAGGTTGAAAAGGATTTAGGAGGGGACAAATGTGCTGTGGTGTAATATCAGTGTTCTATGTGGAAGAATTATATAAGTGTCTAGGTATTGTTTAGAATCCACCTAGCTCTTCAAGTTTCTATGACCACTATGGGTGGCCAAGATCATTAAGGCGCAGACTCATGAGTGGGAGGTCTGGGGTTCAAATCCTACCAGGACCATCCTCACTGACTGGGGTTTTTTCCAGGTGTTCCTCAGTCCTCATAATTGGCAAATGCTGAGGAGATAACCTAAACTTAGGCCTGTAATGTATCCTTCCCTAAAAAATCCTTTTCCAATGTATCATTTCATTTCATGTATCATCAGTGTCCACCGCCTGTGGTGCCTCAGTAGTAAAAATGGGCATTAAAAACTATTCAAAAAAAATGTTTCTATCATTTAAATTTGTTTACCAAATTGAGACAAAACATTGAAGCATTATCAGACAAATATACAGAGTAAAGTGAATGTTAGGGGAAGGGATCCAGATGCAAGAATAGGGGAAGAATAGATTAGGCACCAATAGAAACAAACTTAGAGAAGTGTTGTGTTAATGATTAAGTTTTTAATAATGAGGGTAAAATTTCTTAAGTTCTGTGAAAAGAATAATTTCTTATGAAGTTGTAACAATGTAGCAATTGAAATAAGAGGCAGCATAATTTTAAATTTAAAATTAAACGAAAACATTCTGGGAAAATGCGTAGGTCAAATGAGACAAAAATGGTTAGGGATACAAAATACTCTGCAAAGGTAGGAGAAATGGTGTAGATTCATTAGATAGTGAAAGGAGGATGAAAAGAGTAGAGGAGGAATGGGATTAATTATTTAGCATTAGTTAAACAGGACTCTTATACACCAATAACCAGCATGTTAGTGAGTATAAGCTCCTAGAAATAAACAACTCTCGAGGAGAGGAATTTAGTCAAGAATTAATTAAAATGAGAGGAGGCTTTAGTATTGTATGAAATTTAATGTACAAATTTATGTATGAGAAGTGTAAAGAAATTAGTGACTAATAAATTCATTCATAGTAAACTTTTGCAGACTTGGAGTTGGACAGAATAACTGTAAAATAGTACTTATTTATTCTTCATAGTAAATGGTGCAGTACATTGAAAATCACTTGATTCCATCATCAAAAGCTGTTCTGCCCATCCTACAGTGTTATATAATTGGAATAGTTTACTATGTACTCCTGCTCCTATACTTCCATCAGATGAAATTTGGAATTGGTTTGAATTTATTCAATATTACAAATATCAAGTAAAGTAGAGTTTACAAAGTTATACAATTACAATCTAATTTACATAAACACACAATTTCCAAAAGTTCAGCAGCACCAAAACTGAGGCTCTCCCATACCCCAATCTCCAGGTTATATGGTAAAGGCCCCCAAAAATGAATTGCTAATTTTCATCACTGCATGTGCCCTCAAGCTCCTTCTTTATATTTTTCCATTTATCCCTTACTTTCCCTAAAAATTTCCCTATCTTATTCATTTTCTCTATTGTTGTGTCTGATAACGATTATGTTTCCACTATTTCTTGGTATAATTTGTCCCATTTTCCATCCCAGATACTATACCTCCACCTTTTTACCATTTCACACTTCATTAAACAATGGAACCAACTTTCCACTTCCCCACCCATAATGCATCCTTCTTTACAATTTATCCTTATTCCTTTTAAAATAATACCCCTGTACACATGCAGATCCGTATGTAAATATGTAGAGTCAGTCTTGGGTATCATTTGTGTATTGTTTCTGCTTCTGAGGAGAGAAGGATAAGTGGTGGGGCATGGGCCTTCTTACAGTTTCCTAAGAGGTGTAATTCATGTGCAACTCACATCAGTTTTGGTGGATTAACAGTGGGTGGAAGTAGTTCAGGATGTAAGCTAAAGGGGATGCATCTGGGAAAATAGCTAAAATTCATAGTTTTTATCCAACTTATTTTAAATTATGGGGTTTTTGGAGTTATTTAGGTTCTAGTGTACCTACAAAATATAATTATTCTATTTATAATAGTTTTGGGGGAAACAAATTGCTCCTTTTGTTGTAGTTTTAGTGTACTATAAGAAATGATCCAGGCATTATAATTTTTATTGTAAATGGGGCAGACTTATGGGTTTTTAAATTTAAAAGTAATTTTTTGTAGCAACTAATACTATGAAGCAACTAATATATTCTTAAATAGCTACTGAGTAATGTAAAGTTCATAAAATGTCCACTAGAGCTATATCAAATCCATCCAACCTCCACAAATCTGGCACTTGATTCACAGCTGATGATGCGGGAAAAAGCCTGTGAAACATGTTCTGTATAATTCAATGGTAAGTGGTGCATAAATTAAATTGACTCACTAGATATTTAAGAATATATTATGGGTTTTTATTTCATTAGAATGTAGCTATAAAACATGACACATTTCATTTGTTAATGACAATCCATTTTTTGAGAAAAAATATTTATGATTTCTTTTGAATTATTCATAAGTTGCAAATTTAAAAATGTTGTGGTAATTAATGTATTTCATATACCTGATCAAATTATGCTATTTTTTATTAAACATTAATTCAAAACCTGAGTGAAAATTTTCAAAGAAATTGTTTGAAAATTATAGTACATGGAACATTTTGAACATTCAGAAATGTGGTAAAACTAAAAATGTTAAAAATTCAAATTAGAGATTTAGCTATATGAAACACATGTTTCTATTCTTTAGAATTCTGCTGCCCCATATAAAGGTTCTTCTTCTTCTTCTTCTTCTTCTTCTTCTTCTTCTTCTTCTTCTTCTTCTTCTTCTTCTTCTTCTTCTTCTTCTTCTTCTTCTTCTTCTTCTTCTTCTTCTTCTTCTTCTTCTTCTTCTTCTTCTTCTTCTTCTTCTTCTTCTTCTTCTTCTTCTTCTTCTTCTTCTTCTTCTTCTTCTTCTTCTTCTTCTTCTTCTTCTTCCTCCTCCTCCTCCTCCTCCTTCTTCTTCTTCTTCTTCTTCTTCTTCTTCTTCTTCAATTTTAGAATTGAATACACCTTGGTTCAGTTGTTGACTATCCCTAACATTACTAACTTCTTTAATTACTAGACTTATTTTGTCTGCAGTGAATTATCTCCCTAGCATTTAATGTGGCCTGACATCCCATATTAAACGCACTGACATCTGCAATTAATGTAATTTGCAACTTTTTTTCTTGAAACAAAAACTTCTTTAGGACATCTGTTCCAAATTATGCTATGTAAACTTTCACTGATATTCTGTGTTGTGCCTTTAGTGCACCTCTCTAGTAAATCATTATTAGCTCATCTTTGGTAAACATGCATTATTGCACGCATAATAGGTAAAAGAAAAGTTTCCCTGCTCTCTTCATATTTTGGGGATTTTTCATTTTTGGCAATGGCTCAATTGTAAAAACACCATGACAGTTCAATCCCAGGACATTTTAAGTGCTAAGGCTTTTCATTGTTGACAATCATATAGTGTTGCAAATATTACAGATTTCATCAGATCCTACATTTGGAATGTTATTCTTCATGGCACTTTTATAATAATTCTGTAGTTTTACAATGGTTTCGGCTTTCAAGCTACCAGGTTTCTTTCCACCAAGAACTTTACTTTTCAATTTTGAGTATTTCACTGCATGTCTAAGACTTGTACCGAAATGCTTAGCATTATGGTTCAGACATTCATCTTTAGTAATGTGAATATCAGGACCATACATTGATATGTTTTGAAGTTTAGTTTAAAAAATGAATACCTAAACAAAGGTGTGTCTTTCAATCGCTGTCACACACTACAATAGTGTACCGCATATTACACAAAGTATTGGATCTCTGCCAGATTTTCTTGTCAGCAGCTGTTTCCATGGATCTAGAAACCCTGTATAATTTTCCTGACACCACTTTCCTTGTGGTTTTTAACCCATTTGTTAATATTACTTCAATACTTGGATGTAATTTCAAAATAAATCACTGATCCTGTCAGAATATCAATGATAATTCCAATTCTATAGAGAGAGGTATGTCCTCTTTTGTGCCAAGTGTCATTATGACTCAGAAATATTAATAGTGTCATGCTCAGAGAGATTTGCATTAACATCTAAATGAGCCTGATGGACAGCTTTGTGTATCATGCTGAGCATTTCAGTTTGTAATAACACACTCTGTTTATTTTTATGTATGAGATGGGAATTTTAAGTAGAGGAACTCATGCAGTTCATACCCATAATGATCTCCATAGGTGGCCGAGATCATTAAGGCGCAGACTCGTGAGCGAGAGGTCTGGGGTTCGAATCCCACCAAGACCGTCTTTCCTGACTAAGGTTTTTTCCAGGTTTTCCTCAGTCCTTATAAATGGCAAATGCCGGGGAGGTACCCTAAACTTCAGCCTGGAACGATTCCTTCCTTAAAAATAAATCCTTTCCCAATTTATCATTTCATCTCATGTATCATCAGTGTCCATCACCTGTAGTGCCTCTGTAGCAAAAACTGGCATTAAACACCATTCATTCATTCATTCATTCATTCATTCATTCATGCCCATAGTCATACAGAATTTCTGCATATCAGCTTGGCTGTTACCAGTTGCCAGAAATGCACTTTCCTGTTAACATCAAATGGAGGTCAAGAAGAATCACTAGTAACTGTTGGATCAGTATATTGTATCAAAATATAGTTTATAGAGCCTTTTGATTAGTAAATTTTATTTCTAGACCCTTAAATTCACAATCAATACAACTTAAACCCTTAAATATTTCTTTCCATATTTTGTGAGCATTCACATAATCTGCATTTGATTGTTCAATATTAAATTCATTTATGTCATCAGTGGAGAACTTAGGAAATTTTCTAGTTCTTGGACCTGGTTCAAGTTCATTTAAAGTTTCTGTGGGCATAGCTACAATTATTTCTACTTCAGACTACTCAGAATACTATCTGAACATTGCAATCTCTCTTGCTGCAACAGATTTCTTAGTTAATCTTTTCTTTATAGGCCTACCTATTATTCTATAAATTTCTAATAATAATCAGAAATGAACTAAGATTCATTTCACAGAATATATGCATACTTTTCAAAAGCTTTAGTTTAAAAAGTGAAAGGGCAATTTACAAGCCTAAACTTCCTTATTTGTAATAGAATCTTACAGACAAGCTAGGTTATAATGTTACAAGCAAGAAAGCTAGTATTAATATTTGCTGCCTGATCTTTATCTTACAGATACCTATTCTTATTCTAGCTTATATTTATCTGTTTGTATTGCATTATGAATACAATGTCAATTGCCTGCAAAAATAACAAAAACATCATCATGTAGCTTTCTCACTACAATACAAGCTCATGACATTTTTCCAGTGTCTAGAAGTTTTATAAAAATTCCAGAAGATGTTCTAATTCCTAACTTAAACCCACAATCAAGCCACACAGTTTAAATAAGAAAATTTCTCTACATTAAGTTTTGCAACAGAAATAGCCATGCCCATCCACACAAGGGTATCAAAATCATGATCTAACAGCCATTTAAATCACATGGAGGCATAACTTGACAAATTATGAAATTGAAAATATAAAAATTATTTTAAAATAAAAATTTAATTTTTCATAATTTTTGCCCAAATTTCACCAAACCATCCCTTAATTTGGCTCATTGTACTTTCTAGAAATAATCTTCTTCTGTTTTTAGTCTTCTTGGGGTTAATGACTAATGTGACAAGGAGGGCATTAGGAATCCTCATAAGTCGCTCATGAAGAATCATGCAGCTTCTCTTACTTCTTCTTTTTTTTTTTTTTTTGTTTTTTTGTTAGCTAGGATTAGCATAGCATCAGTAGAAGTAGTTCCAGTAGCTGCAGTAATAGATGTAAAGCTAGGTTTTGGACTTTGTCAATATTTACATTGTGATGATCTGAAGCAGTAATGAACGAAGTGTGGCAGTGGGTTTGACAAATAGTATAGTATGTAATGTTAAGTTTGGATCTGGCACATTCCCATTTCCATCTTGCAAACCTTTTGATAATGTTCAGGCATTTCTGCATTTTATTGGTTACATCAGTAATGTGAGCCTTCCAGGAGAGAGAGTCAAAATTCATACCTAGATATTTGGAGTTTCCCACATGTTCTATTTCCCCATTATTATATAAGAAATGAAAGTTCAAAGCTTACGGCAAAGTAAAAAGGTACGAAAGACTGTTTTGTTAATATCAACATTCATTGCATTTTCATTGCACCAAGAATGTAATGTTTTAAGCACCTTGTTTAAGGCATTATATTGTATTGTATATATTTCATCCACTAGACATACATATTATAGAACAAATCATTTTCAAGAGTACAGAGAATACACAATGTTAGAAAACAATTTCTAGTTTATATACAGTGATTAATATTGCATTTCTTTCAGGCACATGTCAGAAAGAGAGGTCATTTGCTTACTGAAGGACACTAACTCCTGTAATTTCTTCTATTAAATGAATAATGAAAATGTTGAATAAACAGAAGCTAGAAACAGCTTCCTGTGTTAGACCCGTACATATGCTTGAGATATCATTTCTGTACTTCACCTTACAATATCTCTGTGCAATGAATCCTTTGATCCAGTTAAATATTTTATCACTTATGACAATCTTTGATAGCTATATCAAGTTCAGTAAAATTGAAATCTGCAAATGATGAATTACCTCCACGTAAGTGCACCCCAGATAATGTTCATGAATAGCAAAGTAGTTTCATTTAATTAATCACACTTTAGCCACTTTACAAGTCACATTAGTTCAATGTTTTTAAATACACCATGATGGTGGGATCAGCATGTGAAACATGAAACACTTGTGCATAGAGCACACTGCTGGTTATATATGTCCCTCCCCTATAACATTTGGCAAGTCCTGAGTTTGTAAAAGACAATTTATTATTTACTGTCAATAGATTTGAAATTAAGTTTCAGTCATTGTACAATCTCTTCAATAAGAGTGTCAAAAAGAGGGCTTCAACTGAATAGTTTTAATTTCAACAATATCAGAAATGTTATGTTTTTATTTGGTTACATCTGTTCCTTTTCTTTTTTTACTTCAATTAAATCAATATTTACAGCTAGAGTCCTGATACTGTGCTTTGGCCAAAAAGGGTGTTTTGAGAGAGGGAGAAGGAAGGCAAGCCTTAGAAGAATAAGTAGCAAAAATCAAGGGGCATTCTCATATAAAAGCATATCATAAAAGTATATCCTTCAATGGTATATGACTTTAAGACCTTTAAAATAGAACTACACACAGGAGTCGTACCCCTTTAAGAAGATGGTTATCTTCATTTGCTAATATTATTTTTAACAGGGAACATTTGGTAATCATTCATGCTGATGAAAGAAGCAAATTTACATTTATGCTTTGTTAGTATATGATTCTAATATAAAATATTTGAATAAGGAGATTAATATTTAAATTTATGCCAAGTGCTTTAAATATAAGTTGATCAAATGTATCTAGAAAATTGTATCTTAATATTAATAGTGCAGATTGGCATAGCATACAAGCCCCTGAATAAAAATAAAACACTGATATTCCTCTTGATGGTAAACTGTAAAAAAGTATATTGAATGATATTTATAAGTTAATCAGACTGCACACAAATCCTTTAAGATAGACAATAATGACAGAATATGGATATACTGCGCTAAGACTTCACTATACCATTTGAATGTACTAAGGCTGCAGTTTATTTGATGGGATGAATTCAAAGTTAAGTACAAAGGGTGCAGGATGGCATCCTACCCAGGTCAAACTACTGTATTGAAACTTTTACAGTGGCTTTGTTAACTGTAAGGATGAAGTGGAGTAGCTTTAGTAACTTTATCCCCTTGACATATTTAGTACAATTCATTCATTCTTGTAAATCATTGATAAATCTTCCTCTTAATCAAGGCAATTAGCATAGGCTGTAAAGGATAAGTAAAATGTATGTAGGTAGAAGAGTTGTAAGAAGAAATGTGACATTCATAATTAAGGAGTTACTGGAACAGATGGCAGTTCTAACCTGGAGCCAAGAAGGTTCCTTTATACCCATTTAGCTCTTAACTGAATTATAAGATTTTCTATTATACTTCACCATTCTGAAAGATGTTCCTTCTGAAATCTTTGTCCGTCCAGTTTTTAACAACTAGAATTGTCTCTGCTGACAAATGTCCAAAAAAATGAAACAGAATGGGAAAATATACACCATAATGTAGTATACTATTACCAAATGAACAGAGTTGCAGAAAATGTTGCTCAAGATGACATTGCAAACAGTGATATTGTAAGTGATTATAATGTTAGAATACCAACAAAAGCAAAAATGATGAGGATGATGGTGGTGGTGGTGGTGGTGGTGCTTGCTTGTAAGCTGTTAATAAATTAAAGATTTTAAAGCTGAAATTTACCAGACATATTCCTCAATATTTTAACATGACTATCCATTCCTGTGATCATAACATTGCCTCTAACACATGGTCCCTTCAGCTGACCAAGTTCTATGAATCACCCCTCTATATCCGGTAAGTATTTGTTATTGCATAATAAAGGTATGGTCAACTCAGAGCAAAATGCCTTTGGAGCAGTTTGCTCGCACGTTGGAGGAGTTCCAGGAGCTGTATGAGGAACAAAGGGTTAGTGCATGACATCATGCATGCCACAGCTCAGTTGTGACCAGCATCACCACGTTTAAGCTAATACATATGTTTCTGTTTACCAATGGAAGATAATTCAGTAAAGTGCGGGCCATCAATGCAAACATGTTTAAACACTTTTGAGAGGAGAAATATTTAATCACACAACAAAATAAAACAATTTTTAATTTGCAAATAAATATTAAATCATATTAAAAATTAAATTAAACATGCAGCACTGTTATTCCTCTTGTCATACCAATTAGCATAAATATGAAGGAAGAAAAAAAAATATAGCTTTGCAGGAACAACTAAAAAAAAATAGTGCATTTTAAGGGTTATGTACAGTACATATTATCCTATTTAACTCTTGTGCTATTGTAAAGTTTGATAATACCAAATGGAAAATTTGTTTGTTAATGTATTTATTTATTTTTAATAAGTAAACTTACTATTCAGACCAGCTACAAGAGTGCTTTGCAGATAGGATGACTTTGCAGCCCTTCAATGAGAGTGAATTTGTGAAATAGCAGTTACTTCTGGCAGCTGAGACAGTGTGTCCTGAAGTAGACAAATTTTTATCTATTACTTATCATCTTCTACAGTTACAAAACAAAGAAATTATCAAGTGGATGTTGAAAGTTAATTAATTAGCATTACAAAGAAATTTATAGCCATAATGACTTACATTCACTGGTGATAGACAACAGCACAGACATTAATGACACCCTCCAACTTGCTATTTTTATCAGAGCTATAAACAGTGACCTTGAGGTAAGGGAAAAAATGTTATATATAGTGCCAATGAAGCAAACTACCATCAGACGGATTTGGAAGTCTCCAAGTGACAGTGGAGAGTTTTGGCATTCCATGGGGAAACTACTATCTCATAAAACAGATGGGGTAATTGCAAAGTGTGGGAAGAACATGGGAATGGTAGTATGTCTCCAAAACAAGTTAAATGGAATAAAAGTTCTACATGTGCATCATATTATAAACAAAGAAAATTGGTGTGCAAAGCATTTTCAATTTGGAGCTGTCATGGAAGTAGTTGCTGAAACTATTAGTTTAGTTTAGTTTATTGAAATGCTAAGACAACATAAATACAAGAGGTCTTCATCTATTTGGCCCTGATCATTCTTAGGTGTAACCCCCCGGGATACAATGTGTGATACAATAATTTCTTTACTTAATTTTAAAATAAACAGAGTTATTATTTCAATTCCTGAAACAATACCAAATAAAGTAAAAGTAACATAATTAGAGTATCCCTTGTGTAACATCTATAATCCATGCTAAACTCTGTCTTTGGGCACCAGGTCATTAAGGCTTGGACTCATGAGAAGGAGGTCTGGGGTTCGAATCCCACCAGAACAATTCTCCCTGTCTGGGGTTTTTTTCATGTTTTCCTCAGTCCTCATTAATGGCAAATGTCAGAGAGGTACCCTAAACTTAGACCCAGAACGTTTCCTTCCTTAAAAAAATCATTTCATCTCATGTATCATCAGTGTCCACTGCCTGTGGTGCCTAAGTAGTAAAAATGGGCATTAAACACTACTCAAAAAAAAAAATTGTCTTTGGTTCATCACTAGTCTCCTACCTGCTCTCTTTTAAGCTCCTTCCATGTTCTAATTCTTTGTGTTCATCAGTCATCAATTAACAAATAAACTTTACATTATTATTATTATCATCATCATCATTGTTGTTGTTAAAGTACTAAGTTCATACATATTATGGTCTGGCTTATTTGGTCAGAACTTTAACTAATATGCTATACAAATGGTCAGAATATTAACTAGATTTTATCATCTAAAATTTATCTAACTTATAGGTCTTTCAACTGATCATTTCTATTTCATCTTTACCTTCCATAAAAACTCCCCTAATCTGCCCATGATCTTCAAAAATCTTTTTCAATACAATTTCTTTATTCCTCCATAACCCATTCTTACATATTAAACTTTCCCTCAAATCATTTGTGGCTTTTCATTGGAAGATTATATGAATTGCATCTTCTTTCATCCCACAGATGGGACACAATCCTGGGATAACATCTTCCCTCATTCCCCTTAATTTCCACACACCTAATTGAAACCAGGCTATCCCTTCTCTTTATTTTTCTTACAATTTAAAGTATACTTCTCCATTTGTGCATCATCTTTTAGTTCCTTATAGTAGTATTCCAGTAAACTTTTCTCCCTAATCTGGACAAATAAAATTTGTCTACCCATATCTTCCATTCTTAATTCTACTTCCCTCCGAAAACCTCTTCTAAAATATCCAATTTTTGCCCAAAAATCTCTTAACCCTTTTCTAAATAACTAATCTCTGTAAATATTGTAGTTATGAAGCTGTTTACAATGGAGTGCTAAACTCCACTTACTTACATAAAAAAGACATGCATTTCTGGAGAATCTCTCCCATCTTCAGTTTCGAGTAATGGCAGTTAAGTGAACAACTGAAGATGGGAGAGATTCTCACAAAACGCATCTTTTTTTATGTAAGTGGAGTTTAGTGTAAAAAATTAATACCTAAGTTTAGGAACTATTCTCTGATTTTCTTCACCCAGGAATTTTTCATAACGCTGAGATTTTCTTTTTGATATCTTAGGCATACTGAAACTACTAATTTTATCAGATAAACAGGATGAGCCATAAAAAACTTCAGGAGTTTCTTCACAACATTCAAATTGAGTATGGCAATGTTCTGTATCATATAGAATTGCAGTGGTTTAGTACAGGAAATGTTTAACAATCTATTTATGTTCTGGGGAGAGAAATGGTCATCTTCATAGATATACACAGTAAACCATTAGAACAATAGAAAATGGATACAAGATTTGGTATTTCTATTGGATCTCACTGGCCACCTTAATTTTAATTCATTCTTCCAAAAAGAAAGATTAAAATTGCTTACCTCTTTGACTATATTAAAGCTTTTAAGCAGAAATTACTGCTGTGCCAAAGTAAGACTTTGTGAATAAGGACGTAGTACATTTTCCCATTTTGACTGCAAAGCTGCGTATAATTTCAAATAATTCAGTTTCAAGATTAGAAGAATATGCAGAAGTTGAAATGAAACTATATGGTAATTTGAGAATAGATTCCAAGATATTGAGGTATTAGAAAAGGATTTGCAGGTGTTTGCTACACCCTTTTCATTGGATGTGAAATCTATTGAGGCAGATAGACAAGGACATGTCAAATGCAATTTTAGCACAGCTTGAAGACAATACAAGCTGAAGTGAATGGACTATAGTCAGCCATGCATTTAGAAATTAGTTACTTGGAGGGGGGGGGTTCCAAAATAAATCTGCATTTGCATGTATGTATTTCTTTCTTACCAACACTATTTTAAAAAAGAATAAATAAACATGGACTGGTTTACAAAAATGCAAAAATACTCAATTTTATTCCAAACGCAATGTCAAAATACTTGCACACTGCATAACAAATACTAATATTGTTCTAGACATGCAAGAAAAATGTATTAATAACAATAAAAGAAAGTTTTAATATGAGAACTCACCATAAAGGCCTGGAAATTTATTGAAGTGAGGTGTTGTCCACAAGGGTCTGTATTATAGTCCTTCAGATTCTGCCAAAAGTTCACAATAATTACCCAAAACTTGGTAGTATTATTTCACAGTATTAAATTGATGCCCCTGCTTCTTCTGCCCGTTATGTGTAACACCTCATCAGGATTGATATTCTGATCCCAATGTACAGATATTAAAGCAAGATTACTTAAACGCTCATCACTGTTTCTATTTCTCAGGTGTTTCATTGTTGAAAACAATCTTTTGGCACTGACAGTTGAGACAGAAATGGTGGCTAAAATTTTAAGGAGACAGTGAATTCTGGGATATAATTTTGCAGGTCATGCAGCCAAAGAACTTTAGCTTCATGACCTGCACCATTTGGTATTATTTTTTCCTCTATAGATTTCCATTTTTGACACCACATCCAGTATTCTGCCTCTGTTTCACTATCACTGATATTACCACCTAAACACAAAGAAAACTTATTTAATTGATATCATTGTATGATTCAGTTGAACTGTACACTCTTAAAGCTTCACCTACTTTTCATAAATGTATGGAACTGGTTTCAAGAACATTTAGTTCCCATTTTCAGCCAGGCTAAATTTCAACTGTGGATCATTCGTTGGGAGGTGGGAATGTGTATTCTCCTCTGGTGGCATTGTGATAAACTTGTAGTTTATGTTTTCATCTCCGGCAATGTCGAAGATCATTAGGTTGTCTTTGTATTTGTAGATGTAGATTTTCTCCCAGGTTGCTAGTTCCGTAGGTCCTTGTACTGATTTTAATGATTTTGCTTTATTTATTATGTCATGATTTTGTGTCCAAAAATGATATGCTACAGCTGATTTCTCTATTTGTTTGTACTTTATGTTCCTGAAATGTTCCTTTAACCGTGTGCCTATGTTTCTCTTTGTTTTTCCAATGTAGATTTTTTTCACATTCTGCACAATTTATTTTGTAAATACCTGCTTTTTCCTTTTGTGGAATACTGTCATTAACATTATCTATCAGTAAGCTTTTAACATTAAATCTATTAATCGGTGCCAACCTGATATTAAAATCTTTAAGAATGTTCTGCATTTTTTTTTTTCCCCATATCATCCATGGGCTACAAAAAAAATTTCAGAATATTCTTAAAGATATCAAGTTGGCCCCGATTAATAGATTTAATGTTAAAAACTTACTGATAAATAATGTTAATGGTATTCCACAAGAGGAAAAAGCAGGTATTTACAAAATAAATTGTGCAGGATGTGAAAAAAATCTACATTGGAAAAACAAAGAGAAACATAGGCACATGGTTAAAGGAACATTTCAGGAACATAAAGTACAAGCAAACAGAGAAATCAGCAGTAGCATATCTTTTTTGGACACAAAATCACGACATAAATAAAGCAAAATTATTAAAATCAGTATAAGGACCTATGGAACTAGCAACCTGGGAGAAAATTTACATCTACAAATATAAAGACAACCTAATGAACTTGGACATTTCTGGGGATGAAAACATAAACTACAAGTTTATCACACTGCCACAGAGCAGAATACAAAGTCCCACAGCTCAACGAATGACTGAACAGTTGAACTTCAGCCTGACTGAAGATGGAAACTAAATGTTCTCAAAACTAGTTCCATACATTTATGAAAAGTAAGTGAAACTGTAAGAGTGTGTAGTTCAACAGAATTATAAAATGATATCAATTAATTTTTTAGCTGCAGTTTTTTCTTTGACATTTCTGGCCAAACCGAATATCAAAGCACACAATACAGTTTTGTTCTGTTCAAAATGTGCTTTGAGATTTGTAATCAATTCATCAGTGCATGGAATAAAGACACATCTTCCGAAGTACTTTTCTGCAGTATGTGTAGTTAGTTCATTGTCCCTTTTTGTCCACTTTCCTGCTAATCTTTGAATTTGGATTTCAGAATCAAAAAGGGCTTTCATTGCATTCAAACACCACTCAAAGATGTTAATTTCTTCACCAGCATTCCCTCTTAAAGTTTTCAGCTGCTGTACAACATCACTGGCAAAGCAGAGCTAAGATCGTGCTCAGAGTTTTGGAATAAGTTGAAAGGCAGACCATGAAAGACAGAAGTATCTTGCTTGTCAACAGTGAGATGAGAAATGAACTTTTCTCTACGGCTGCCAGTAATTGTGCTGCAGTCTTGGAAACAGATTTTTTGCTTTCTAAAAGAGACTGAAGGCTTTTAACAATTGGTTCCAGAAGCTTAACAAAAACAATAACGGAACCATGCCTTTCTACAAACCTTGTGTTGCATAGGACCATCAGTGTGGACTTCTTACTTTCGAAAATGCATACAGTATGACTGTGTTGAGATGCTAAGATGAAAAACTTGAATAAACTTTTTCACTGTTGTTCAAACTATATTTATTAAAATTCCAATACATTTGTGGGGACCGGACCCACCCCCTTAAATATGCGCTTAACTATGGTTCCTACTTTTGACTCATTTGATACTGTGTTACTATAATTATCTTATAGTATTTTAAAACATTTTATTCCTCTTTGTAATGCAACAACAATCATATAAAACTTTAACCCAATTTTCCTGGATCTATGCATAATGATAAGTGATATTTCAGATGGTATATATGCATGATTCTTGCGGACAATGGAATCCTTCTACAGCGTCTTCTCACCTTCCCGGAACAGAATAATCCAAAAGTTTACAGAGGCATTGGTTTGCACTGCAAGTGCAAACTAAGTCTCTTACAGATAACAACTGCAAATACAAACAGACTAGTCAAGTTACTATTTTGTTTCCGAATTATGGAAACTTCCACAAAACAAAACAGAAACAATCAGAAATTCTATTTCAACTGCACAAACGTGTTTTGGTCCAGGGGCCGTTAGTTGGTATCACTAGAGAGGGACATTTTAGAACAAAATGTTCAGTAAAGATAATTTGTTTATTCTTGTGTGTGGATGGTTTATACTGTATTCTATGCAAACTACATGAAGGAAACATGGTAAGGCAAGATACTGGATGAGATTGCTTTTGTCCAGGTGTGAAAATGATGCAAAAAAAAAAAAAAGGTTGAATGTGCTAAAATGGATGATATTAGATTGCATGGAAAACATCATTTCATAATTTCATCAGAACATCTAGTGGCTACTTAGAAAACCTAACCTAGTTTGCAGTAAGATTTGCAACCAGAATACTAATTATAGTGATGCAATTTCTATTCAAGACTTTTTAGCGGTACTTCCAAGATTTATTGCTACTGGAGACAGCTATCAAAATGTAATGTATTTATTCCAAGTATCTCTTTCTTCCAAATAAAAAATTGTGCCCAAATTATGCAGCCCTCTATGAGAAAGTATAATAGAATCTATAAAAGTAATCAAAGTTGAATGCATAAGTCCAAAACTCATTTTATACATGAAACCTAGTTATGAATGAATACAAACACTTACTTCTTCATAATTTATCTGACAATATTTTTATTGCATTCAAAAAAATTTACAAAAAAATACAAGTTTAAACAGTGTCTTTATAATCTACCCGGGAACAAAATTATTTTCATTTTACTCAACCTAAACTTTATTCTTCACACCTACTAAGACGACACATTTGTATTTGATTAAGAAAGTATATATGCCAGAAGGAAAAGTAACACTTTGTTTTATATTCTTTAAAAAAAGTATTTTATTGCATTCATCTCCAAATGCAGATTGCATAGTTCATTACAAAATATTTCTGCCACAGGTTTTGCACACCTTACTTGTTGAGAGTTCACATGACCTATTCTCCAATGTGGTCCAAATGTTGCTATATGATTTCTGTTATATCAAAGTAATGGTATGGAAAGACCAAAGTTCTGTGGGAAATCATATAATTTCAAGAAGCCATGAATTAGCACCTCACCAAATACCTCATATCCATCATATATTTGTGTTACTCAAAAACTGATTTTAATGTCTGAAACCTCCTGGTTTTTGGCATCTTTGCAGCATTTTACCTGTGGATGTCTAGGCCTACTTTGTTCCTGCGATGGTTTTGTTGTTCCTTTTAGTGCCTGCTCAACTATTTTGTATCTGTTGACTTGACCTTAAGTTTGGATCATGTTTACAGCTAAATGACTTTTATTTTCACCTTCATTCTCCATATGTATGCCTTCAGTCCTACCTGCCTGATATTCTTCTGTTATGGTCTCATCTGGTGAATTGTTATCCTAAAACAAGAAACAGCAAACATAATATTAATAAATATTGTACTTACGAAGCTGTTGACAATGGACTGGTAATATATCCTAAACTTAGGTATTCATTTTTTACTCTAACCTCTGCTTACTTACATAAAAATAAGACGTGTTTTTGGAGAATCTCTTCCATCTTCAGTTACTCACTGAACTGCCGTTATTCGAAACTATGGCTGGACAAACGGATGTTCCTGTGGTGGCCTCTGTTGGTTGAAGTAGGAAGTTGCTGAGCTTATCCATAGGAGGAAACTCGAAATTCATTTGGTTTTCTCTATTTTTAAATATTACAAATTTTTCCCAAGTGGATAACTCAAACGGGTTGTGAAGATGTTTCACCAGTTTCATTTCTGGTTTTATTTCATGATTTTTGGTCCAAAAGTGAGCTGCTACTGCTGATTTATCCACCTGCTTAAACCGAATATTCCAAAAATGTTCTTTCCTCTGAATTTCTAAATTTCTCTTCATTTTGCTTATGTAGCTCTGCTCACAAACTGTTTAATTTATTTCATAAATTCCTGATTTCTGTTCTGTTGGAATGCAGGCTTTTACTGTGCAACCCAATAAATTCTTGATGTTGTATCTGTTCTTTGGGACTAACATTATCCCATGTTCTTTGAAAATTTTCTTGAATTTGTTGTGGTAAATTTGATGGTAGGTGAAACTTTTGAATTTGTATTCTTCTTTCGAGTTTTTCAGTGTTGAAACTTCCCTTATCCCTTTTTGCCTTTTAGATTTATGGATAATTTTTATCACTGTGTTTTTGTTGAAACCATTGATTATAGCTGTCTTTAATATCTGTTGGTATTCTTATTTTGTACTCTGCTTCTGTGAGTGGAATATTCATCAATCTGTGTGCCAAACTGTGAAGTCTTGTATGGTCATCTCTATCATAACTGATAACGAGAAATAGTCAAAAGTGAACTAGCAGGTGAATACACAAAATACAACCGTTAATCGCATGAACATTTTTTTGTAAATGTTCTTAGTTTTAAGCTATTGATCAATTTGGAATGAAAAGTAACTAATTCTAACCTTTTATATATGGGTTCAGCCTAAGGTGATACAATGGAATACTCAATTAGAAGTTTCTGCTTTTGAGGTCATATATATTTTTCGTTTAAATTCAGTTCTAACTAGATTTTACATAATTTATTAATCAATTATGGTACATGAAATGCTTTCGTTTGATTATGAATGACCGGATTATGTTCTTGAAAATTCTGATATTTTCTTTTTGTGCAACTTGCCGTTATGAATTGTGCAATTTTTAGCAATTTTTGACAATTAAATATTTTTAGTGCTTAAAGCTCGTTTTTTTACCGCTGCGGCATCACAGACGGTGAACAATTAAGATACATGAGATAAAATAGTAAATTGGGAGACGTTTTTTGAGTAGAAGTGTTAAAAGTGCCTCCTTGCCATATGCCATTGATGAGGACTAGCATAAAACTTTAAAAAATCTTAGTCAGAGAGGATGGGTCTAGAGAGATTAAAGTATAGACCTTCTGTGAACAAGTCAATGCTGTAGCTATCTCGGTCACCCTTATCGTTTAAGGCTCAGAGGTTGGTGGTAATTATGAAGCTGTATTTGTGGCAAAAGCATCTTATGTAAATGAAAAACCTGATGCATCAAATGAAGAAGGTATATCTTGCACCGTTTTGTTAACAAAAAAAGTACTGCAGTAATTTTATTTCTAAATTTTGGTAATGATACATTTATTAGAAATTAGGAAGTGCTAAAACATATACTTTATGTATTTTCTTTCAGTTTTTATTCTCTTCTTTAATTATAACAGAATATGCTTACGAGGAATTTACCTAATTACGTGCATCATAATTAAATAATTGTATTCCACGACTGCCAAAATTAAAATTTATCATAAATTAATTTTTTCACAGTACGATTAATCATCACTAGCTGAATCTAACCGCAAAATTAGTTGTATTTAAAACAGAATAATTCGTTATGTAATTTCCATGTAGGTTGCCTCCTGCGCAAAAACTACTGAAGTCTTTGTTCTCTAAGGTTCCATATTTCCGCAAGTTTCACTGATAGGTTCCCGAAGTTTTTAAATCTCGAACTTCCGATGTGCCTTGTTAGTACTTTTAAAAAAAGTACATAATCCAACATTTATAATTTCTCATTTATACGTACTTAAAGTAATTAAAAGGATTTTTAAATGCTATGTTGTCCACGCTTTTCTACCTTTAACTCTTTATAGGTTTCGGTGGGAAACGTTGCTATCAAAAGGAGCTATCTAAAAGCTATTAACGATGAAATTGCTGTGAGGCTTTCTAATATAACTTTTTGTTCTACTACACACAAGTCATGGAAAAGAAAAATGAATGTAAAAATGTAACAGCAAAGTTCAGTTTGTTGTTTTTTTTTTTAATTAGACTCTTGTCACAACCTAGTCTATTCATAATTATGTACTTTTTGCTATTTTTTAAGTGGTAACTGTTCCTTTTGTATTTTTTTTATCTTTAATTGTTTGTTAAAAACAAGCATTTAGCTAAAAGATTTCCAAGTGCTACCATAGAGAGAAGTGTAAGCTCCAGTTTTAACATCTGAATGTTCAAGATATTTGTCTTTTCCATCAGAAATTGTATTCGTCTACGGACAGAGTTTAACATTATTTTATACTTTATATATTAAAGGACACCTTCCTCGTCACAGCATTAAAACCCAGGATGGATAAGAGTCAATGTAACAATTGAATATTTTATTCTCAGCTTTCACAAAGAAAATGTGGCATTCTCCTAAGTGTATGACAAAGTATATTCCTTGGAATCCTAAACCTTTCTCAGTTTTAAATGCAAAATCTTTGCAGAAGGGAACTACACAAAAAGATGTGGTGGGACTTGCAATTAAAATCTTTTCAGAGATGTAGTCAGAGTGTAAAAAATTTGTTGAGGGTTATTCAATCACTCCAAAGACATTACATTCGAGGAATCACTAAAAATGTTTTTAAAGCTGCAATGCGAGCAAAACGCTTTGTAAAATATATGATAATGAAAGACAGATCTTTTAGTAAAATATGATTACGAATCAGTATTTCATAATATTTGTAGAAAACTTTATACTGTGTAATATTTTCATGCAATGTGTATCTGTAATTTTTTTTTCTGAATTCTGTATAACTGCATATTGTACACTGTATTTTCACCGTTTTATTCGCCTGGTAAAGCGGAAGAGAAGGCACCATGGCCTCAACTATCGCCATGACAAATAAATGAACGAAAAATAAATAAATCTCTAGCAACATATTAATGTTCAAAGAGCATGAAGCTAAATGAAAGGATAAAATGCATAAGAAATGTCAAGGAGGAAACCAATTTGTTTTCTACAATAGAACAAGTCAGCAAGTTTTATACATTTCTTAGGAAGTAAGAAGAGAAAGAGGTTACATCCAGCTTTGATTTAAAAAACTTTCTTTTCCCCAAAATATCACATTAGTTTATTATAAAATAACATTTGATATGTTCAACTTTACAATGTACCAGGAATTGTCACATATTCTCAACCTCCACAAAACACTTTTATCTGCACATTTACTAAAACTGAGGAAAAGTAGAGCTCTAGTGAATATTGTCCTACCATAATGAATTACTTAGAAATGACAATTTTCCTTACCTATTCTAAGAGCGTTACCGAGAAAGTAACAATTTAAAAATTATGCTAATGTTTCTTATTGTTTTATCAATGTAGCTCCAATCTACATTAAACATGATTTGACTTATTCCTCAATTTATGATCACTCTTTTCTCCTTTCTGGGGTAAATATTTGGAAACATAGAACGCCAGATACTTCGGAAGGAAGAAATTATATTGCAGGCTGATTGTTTCTCAGTTTTTGAAAATTTGTAACCATCCGACGATTTGGAGTTTGGTTTTATCGCTTGTGCTTGAAAAATGTGTAGGTAATACTATTAAAAACCACACCGTTAGTACTTTAAAACGCATAATTAAAAAATATTCATTCTAACTGGAAACTAAAACGGTCGCGGTGAAGCAATTGATTGCACAGATTCAGGGGCCCCGAAGTCTATAATCAATAAAGGAAAGAGAATGTGCGCGATAACTTCAATAACAGTTAAAACAAAAACTCGGTGCCTTCATTAACTCGCAAAAAGTATGATATGTGAAACCCTTCCTATTGAAGCATTTTTGCACTGAGTAGCACAGCAGAGAAGGGCAAGAAGGAAAAGCTTCTGATGAAGAAAATTATGACTTCATGAAATACGATACTATAGTGCAGCTATATATGAACTCTGTTTACCTTAGATTAAAGCAAGTCAACACACGTTCTTACTGTAATCCTATAATTCAATGATTTCAATTTCTTTTCACTTTTTTAAGGTTAATTTTTAAAATATAATACGATTTTTATTTTATACAGAAAACTAATATTAATAGTTCCCCCCCCCCATAAACACGAATCAATTATTTCATTCCAAAATTACTTGAACTTACAATACAGCATCATAACCGTTAGACAGTACGAATTAAAAGTAACAGTACATTTAAAATATTTTACATTCCAGAATGAAATTTAAACTAAGCATATTATACGTTTATTAGAGCAATTATTTTTTCTGAACGATGCTATAACTGAGCACAGATTTTTGCTTACCAAAAATTATGTACATACAACAAGGTTATATGGTTATGCAAGTGGATCACTCAATTATATTTTATAGTTTTGTTTCAGTTTTTTATATGTCACAACTGATGTAATTAAATGTATTATTGTGCGTACTACTTTTGTTTATAGCTCAGGAATTGCTAGTAACTAGATTGAGATATTGTATAGACCAAACGTATGACTCACACATACACATACAAATGAAAACGCCAAATTGTTGCATTACATCTAGAAAAGTGTTAGACAAGCAGCTTGATATAGGGAATTCATAGTCAAAGGTTTCTAACTTACAAGGTAAGACAGCTTTTCAACAGTATATACACGCCACTGACACTTACTTTTACTTATTCCTTAAAGCATCCAAATTCACGCAAACGTCTATCAACAGATTGGAACGCATAATGATTCGAATGGCTTCTATTAGCGAATCTTTCTCTGTAGATCTCAACAGTTCCTACAGCACAACCTCTTGCTTCCCCATAAATAAGACGTATATCGGCAAGTTAACCATTTTGAATGTTTTAAATTTCTAATTTATTTGAAGGGTTCTTTTGTCTTTTATATTTTGATTACAAAACAAACAATATATCATATGTTACTATGTAATAAGAACTAAGAAGTAGAAATAGATAAAGCACTTCAAATATACCTAACCTTACGTGTCGGAATTTAGACATAGTTCGTTCCTGCAAAATCTAAAGATAACCAGCACAAATATAACGATTAGGTTAGTAAATCTAATATTACACGAAAGTAAGCTTTGAGTATGAATGATATTTTGAAAACAAAACAAAAAATGAGGAAATATTTTTCATCTTAATTTACACAGCATTAGAATTAATCTAGCTGAATTGCAGGCTTTATTATCCAGTGTTTTAATCAATGACATTCTGTGTATCACAAAACTCTGGCTTACTAAGTGTGAAATGGGTGCATACAATGCATTTGAACTATTCCTTAAGCAGCAACTATTGAAGGGGGAAAGGATATGAAGGATCTTTTATATCAGTTAAGGAGAGATTAGTACGTATAAAACAGTTTCTACTTTTAAATATTTAAATATTGAAGAACACCTTGTGGCTAGTATACTTGAAGTAATAACATATACGCTAAAAATAATTTGTGTATGTAAGAGTTCAAGCAACCAGGAAAAAAAATTATTAGATACCACTGACATAATTCTAAATCACTTTTTAAAACACATGATAGTCATAATATTGAATGTGATATGAATATTGACTTTCTTGGTGATAATGGGTTCAAATAACACTTACAGATACTTTTGAACACTTGTGGTTTACAGACATTGGTTGACGTTCCAACACAAGCTACCAAAAGTACCAAAACTTCCATTCACCAAAATATTCTCAAACCCAGACAACGGTACTTCAATATCCATATTTTAGAAGCAGTTTATCTGACCAGTATGGCCAAATACATTTTATAAATACATTCCAAAGCCCCAAAGATATTTATGCAAAAAATATTCATTTTTCAAGTATATTAGACAGTATAAAGATCAAAATGTAGCATACCTTAATCATCTCATAATATGACCCAAAATTTGTTAATTTCGCAACTTTTAGATTTGTTGAAAATTTTCACATTATTGTAATATTGCATTTCCAACAGAAAAGAAAAAATTAACAGTCATGAATAAAACAGGAGGGTTACTTAAGAAATGTCGGTCCTGGTGGTGTAGTGGTAACCATACTTGCCTTCTAAACCCAAGGTCGCGTGTTCAAACCCAGCCATGATCGATGGATTTTCTTCGGGCGTAAAAATCCTAAGTATGGCTTCCTTCGGAAGGGAAGTAAAGCCATGGGTCCCGTATCGTACATTTACGGCACGAAAAGTACCTCAAGCCTTAAAAAAAAGGCCTCTGAGCAAAATGTGTCGGCCGTTTCACGCGCAGAATTGAATAGGGCGCTGATGACCTGAGATGTTAAAGAGAGTCCTTGAATAAAACGAATTAAAAAAATACTTTAGTAATTAAGATATCTAGTATAGAAAACCCCTCAGATTTCTAGATAAAATATGAAAGAAAGGAATGTTTCACAAGGTACCAGAGAACATTATTAAAAGTGCAATAAACTATAGAAAATGGATCTAGCTAACTAAGAAGTTGTAGAACAGAATAAAATTATAAAATCTGATAATAAAACCAAGACAGCATGTAAATTATCAACGCTAGATCTGATTCTTCTAATAGAATAATCAATACATTTTAAACAAGAGCCATTGATACGTTATTATATGATCCTAGTGAAATAGCACACTCATCCAATCATTATTTTGTGAAGACTGACGCCAAAATGTTACCGCCATCGAGTAAACCAAGTGAAAATTCTTTATTGAAAACCCCATACATACAAAACTCAACATTTCTTACTCCCACCAACAATAATAACAACAATAATTAAATATATGAAGCATAAACATTATTTTGCTATAGATGGTGTTTCTAATGCAATCGTATAAAAGTGTTATATATTACTAATTAATACGTTAGATCCCATAATTTTGCAAATATTTTTAAAATAAAAAATACCTGCTTATACAAAAGTGATTCTGCAGGCAATATGAGCAATTAGAGGTCAACAGTACTTTTATTATTTTTCTCCAAAATTTTAGAGAATTTAATATACAACAAAATATTAAATCACTCAGAGTGTCACCAGATAACAACAAAATTTATTCCGCAAAGAAAAGTCCATAAATACTAAACTTTCAGACTTCTTGGAGAAAACTTATAACACTTTAGAAAAAAGAGAAGCGCGTATAGTGTTATTTATGGACTATTTTGAAGATTTTTTATCTAGTAAACCATGCTATACTACTGGAAATAATGTACAAAATTGGCATTAAAGGTATAGCACATTCCTGGTTTAAAACATGCGCAGAGAACAGGAGACAGTTTGAGAAATTAAGGTATTTTAACAAAGAAACCCACTAAATCAATACTGTACCCTCATCCCAAACAAAAACCTTATGTGGATTCCCACAAGGGTCTGTACTGGACCCGTTGTTGTTTCTTGTTTATATTAATGATACTTTTTTACTACATTTCAAGTAAAGAACTTGTGAAATTATCTCCATGTGTTAGTGACACTGATCTAATAATATCAGGGAAAAATTACTTGTTGTAACAATTAAAAATTAAACTTATGAACCTTTTATTCTCCGATGGTTTAATAAAACCAATTTAATAATAAATAAAAATTACACTGTAGCCATTTCATTCCAACATAAAATCAATAAGAAACTTTTTCATTGAGCATTAATCTAGGAGGCAATGCTGGATACCACATTTCTTGGAGTTATTATACAACAAACTTTATCCTGGAACTCACATATTGACACTTTACTTACCAAATTAAGTGAACACTCTCACGTTATATATTCAATAAGAAATTCTCTAAGTCCTGAAAGTGATAAATATTTCAAACTTTCAATTTCTGTTCATATGACATTATTTTCTGGGGAAATCAAACAAATGCGGCCATATATTTAAGCTTAAAAAGAAATTATTGGGTCAATTATTAATATACCGGATAGAACTAGTTGTAAGCTATATTTTAGAAAGTTAGTGATTTTCACTTTCCTTTCGTATATATCTTCGAGGTGCTAGAATATGTTGAAAGGAAAGCATGGCAAATTTTATTAAGAAAACAGATGTTAATACATTTTACTAGAAACGTATCCAATCTTGTGCCATATTAAGCGCAATGCAATACTATTTTAACATAGTCCTATCTACACTGAGATACCATTTTCAACGCTATGCCTAATAGCGTAAAAGAAACCAAGAACATGCCAAAATTACAAAATAGGTTGAAACTATGTCTGTTCTATAAAGTATATTACTCCATTCAAGAGTAGATGAATGACTAACAAGTATGTATAGTGTAAAGGGATTCTCTCAGGATTGGTTTCATTGGTTTAAAATGTACCTTTTACCAGTTTTGTTTATATTATAATTTTATAGTATTGAATTTCTCACTGGTTTTGTTTTGTTCTTATTGTATATATCGTGTTTTCTTTAACACTTGCATTATGTAATTTGTACCCATATACTTGCATACTACAAGTCCACCGCCAGCAAAAAATAAATAAAAATGGCAGACTGTTAAAGGCGGCCTTATTTGGCTTTATCATAGCCTCCAAATACCTAACTGCAAAACTCACAATCGCTGTAACGTTGCCCTTAATCCTACTCTAGAAGTATAATTTTAACTGTGTGATTGTATAACGTTGGTTTGGAGCAAATTCTTGTGGGTTTTCTGAGTCCTTGTTAACCTTTCATGGAATAAATCAAATACATAACTATTTAATGTGTTTTGAAGGTGAAGTAAAGGTAAGTTATATCTCTTTAGTTCTTGTTCCTATATTAATCTAATGTCTACTCACTCACGTGGTGTAGGCCAACTATATAGTATAATTTGCCAATGTGTTTTTGTTGTCTGATAACATTATATCTGTTGAAGAATTTTTAAGCATTTTCTCACTAAATGAACCTAGGTAAATGGAATGGGAAAATAGTAAGATACTGTGTTTATTTCTATTTACCCAATATTGACATTGAATACAGTGAAATAAATACAGAAAAAATTGTGATAAATATTATAATAGATAGGATCAAGACTGACAATATTTATCAGATCCTAATACGAAAAAAACCGACAACTGTCATTGGCAAATACGAATACACAGTGTTACGTCTATAAGATGATATTGTCTATCATTTGAAAATATTTCGATTGTTTTTAAGAATCTTTAATTGTTTACAAACAATAGTTATAATATATAAACCACATATAAAATAATTAGTACTATAAACTTCACCACAGGTAGGCACAGATCTAGATAAAATACTCAAACCTTCAAATTGCTGGACTTCTTAGTATTAATCGACATAGATGGGGCAGAATAATTTTCATCATTTATTTTTTTGAAAAGAACATAGTCTTCTTTGGCAATAATTATAAATAGGTTTGCTTGTTTTGTCTTAATCTCACTTGCAAAAAGACAAAACTTAACATCCTGCTTATACCATTATTTAAAACGCTTACCATCTCACTCCAAAACCTGCCTCATGCGCTCTTCCGGATCTTCCTTTTCATTGCTAACTCTCACTGCCATATAGCGAAATTTTCAAAGGAAAATATTCACTCTAAACACGAATTTTGGTACGAAACGTTGAACGTAAATTGTAGTTTCATCATTAACTTCAAAATTTGCACGATATATACCCTTTATCCACTTCTTCTTTAACTACTGCTATTTAGGACATGTAAATATAGTATTTTGAGGTGGACTACCATAATTAGGCACAAAAGAGCAACCCATGTTTTACTAATACTTTCTATTAAACAATGTGAGAGTAAATATAAGTGTGTGTGCGTGTGTTCGTGTAAATATTAACGGTTTTCGGTTGTCAGCAAACCACTTGAGTGGGTATGGCCATTCAATCTTATGGTCCCAGATTGAACATTTACTATTCACGTATGGCAGTTAGTGCTGATAATTTGAACTATTATTTCAACGTTTATTTAAATAAAGCGTACAGTCATTAAGAAATTGCATGAAATTTTTTAAATAGTGATAATACACATTTTAACTTGTTTGTTAAATAACTTGCTCTATGATGTCTCCTCGTAGACAGTACTCAGTACATACTCTGTATTTACTTTTGCCATATTTAGTCATTCCACAGCAGCATTTAAGGTAATTAGATAATTTCTGACCTTTCCTAATGGTAACTAAACATATATTTCACTTGCTATGAATAAAACGACAAATACTTAAAATGCGCATTAAGGAATTTATGTATCCAAAAGCGGAAAGTTGCATTATTGATTGATGAAATTCGCATTAAAGTTTGCTTGAGTTACAAAAATTCCACTATTAGGTGTATGCAGAAAAACTCTTAAAATGACATAACTATTTAAACCTTCATTATCTATTCATGATTTGGAAACTTCAGAGAAGCTGTTAGACTTGATCCAGCCAGTGCAATGTGTGGCCAAGAGTTGCATCACATTAAAAAAGAAGTTATTAGTTATGGTTAATTGGTTTAAAATTCTAAGTACATCTTAACTAATAATAATAGGTAAATTAGAATCAACTCAAGTTAATAAGGGGTGATTCCTATGTTTTTTCTTAATCCTGATTTTAATGAAGGACATAATTTTCTTTTTTGACAGTGTGCATGTTTTTTTATAATATCCTGAATTGTTGGTTAAATTGAAGAAACAGAGAAAATAATGTTTATCCCTATGAAGAATGACTGAATAGGGTATGTTTTAGCCTTTTGAGTTCTTGCCCTGCAGAAGAAAAATATAGCCTCTTTATATGGACTCTCAGATTGAACAATAAGTATTCATTATCTCAATATTTTGGAAAGACAAAATGCAAAATTAGTATGGAATATTTTTCAGGATACCCTAATGTTCCTTTGAGAAATTGATGTGATTTTCGGGGTACATGCCAGTTTTTAGAATTAATTATGGAAGGTAATGAATGTTAGGACAGTAAATGATAAAATAAAGCAACATAAAGGTTGCATACAAATCACAAGCACTAATGATTGTCAGTTGAATTGTTTTTATGGAATTTGTAAATTGCTTGTAGATATATAGTATTAAAGTTCAAATACACTGTCGTTCACAAAAGGCACTTACCCCTGCAAAGTGCAAACCACTATAGTGTTTACAATATTGCTCTGATTTGTTATTGTTTAGATAAGTTTAATGTTTGGTGCATATTATTCGGCAAATTTCCAAGGGACAATCTGGAAAGGCGTTTCATTCATTATAGAAATTTGTCAAAATGTAGTTTCAATATTGTTGAGTTTGAGTTCACTAATATAACACACTGCAGAATCAATGGATATTTGTTGCTAGCATTGAGAATCAGAAAAATTTAAAATATGTTCTAACTTAAATTTTCTTTCTGATTCAATCAACAGAAGCATGTTAAATGATGAAGACTCAAGTGATTATATAGGCGGTCATGTAGCCCTTTCCGTTAAGAAAAAACGGAACCTGGTGGTGGTGTAGTGGTAACCATACTTAAACCCAAGATCGTGGGTTCAATCCCGCCCAGTATCGATGATTTTTCGGGAGCAAAAATCCCAAGTATGGCTTCCTTTGGAAGGGAAGTAAAACAGTGGGTCTCGTTTCGTATATTTACGGCACGAAAAAGAACCTTAGGTCTGAAAGAAGATCTGAGCAAAATTTACCAGCCATTTCACTCTCTGAATTGAATAGGTCGCTGACGAACTGAGATGTTAAGGAACGTCCGTAAATGAATCAAATCAACAACGTGAAGAAGGAGCAGAAGGAGAAGAAGAAGAAGAAGAAGAAGAAGAAGAAAGAAAGAAAGAAAAAGAAGAAGAAAGAAAAATTATTTTGTACTGAGTGGTCAGTTAGGTGGAAGCTTATATCGGGTGGATCCCTAGTGACCAAGTTAAGTTCTTACTGCTCTATATGTATGCTATTATGAAGTATATTGTTGTAAACGAAGAAATATTTACAACAATGCTTACCAAAACAAGCAAAAAAATCTGATGTCGCTCACCATGGAAAGAATTCAGGGGGCTAGTAGGTTTTACAGATTTCCACAAAAGGTGCCAAAGATGAAAAAAATATCTTTGTGGGATTTAAAAATGGTTGGTTCAATCCTCTTGCAAACAATAAAACTATAATTTTATATAAAAAAAACCAAAAAAAAAAAAAAAACGAAAACTTCATGCTTTGAACTACAACAATTGAAATGGTTGTTTCTTTTGCAGACCAGCTTATTGTTTTGTTAAATTTCCTAACATTGTTTTCTGAGTGCATGTAGACTATAGATAATTATATTTTAACAAGCTTTTCTTCTTGTTATATTTAAAATAAATATTTTCTTAAATTTATAGTATGAATATTTTAATGATAAATTTACATCCGTATTGTTATATTCTTGACCAACTTTTTGACAGGAAGTTTGTCACCATTATTCTGACATCAGCTACATCACAAATATAATGTAAGTATTAATAAAAATGTATTATTTTATTCAGAATAGAATGCTATTTATTTTCATGTATCTTGATTAAGAATTTGATGTAGATCTAAAATTTCATTTAATATAAGTTTTATGTTTTGAAAGGTTTCCAATCTATTTACAGAATGTTTTAATGGCAGTTATATATTAAAATGTAAATTATTCTAATATCATTGGAATTATGCAAATAAATGGAGACATAGTGTAGTGTTTCCTAACGTATAGAAGGCTATGGCTTTGTGCATGAAAACGAATTCAGAAGGTTGGCAAAATTGACAAAAGTACTAGTGGTTCAGCGCGTTTGTGTCTTAGGCAGATAAGAGGGTGTAGTGAGTTTTAGCATATTAAACGTTTTACAGTGTAATTTTATGAACATTTTTAATTATTACATTTGTTCAGCAAACGGCCAATTTTTTTATTACATGACAGTAATTACTCCCAGGTGCCTGTTTTATAATATGTGAAATTGGCAGATTTTTATTGTAAGCGTCCCCGACACCTGATGCCTGTGATGTACAAAATGCAACGCTTTGATTTATGGTGTGCCACGTTTTTATATATGTGAGCGTTGTTTGATGATTAATGAACTTTCAGAATAAAACTGATATATTGGAGTAGAGCATGACGTGCTAACAGCATTTACGCATTAACTTTTATACTCTGAACAAAAGTAATTCGTTGGGGAGCCCGTGTGTACATGTTATGTTGATCATGTTTTAGCAAAATATTTTATAAACATTTAATTTTGTGCTTATGTGCTATTTGTGATAGAAGAACTTGCGGCGTGGCATTTATACATCAAGAAAATGAGTGGCATTTGAAATAATGTGCGGTAAGTGTGAATAGGTAATTTATTTTTATATAACTTATATTTTGCAATAAGTTATAAAACGGACCCTGGTGTTCCATTCATTTTTCGAATCATAGGTGTTGTGAGTGATTTTCGAGAGGGTACTGTAAGATTCCAGTGTTCAGTCTTGTTAATATAGCCAATGCATGACTGGAAAAAGATAACGTTTACAAACAGTAAGTTGTAATGCATCGTATAATTGGCATTAAACCATGTAATATAGGAATGTGAATATTACTTCATCTTTTATATTAAGCGTTTTCATCATATATGCATACAGAATGTGTAAGAGTTAGTTATGTATTGATATTGACTGCTTTAGTCCAATTATAAATACATCAGGTACCAAACAATATATAAATCACAGGAGCAAATTAGTTTTTATTTGTTTTATATTTCATAACTATGCTGCATAGGATATCATTAGTTCGGTAGTAGGAGGTGCCTGCCAACATGAAGGCTGCATTAAATATTAGTTATATGCATTCTTGTTGGCGGCAGGTAAAGTAAGTTCGCAAGCCATTGTCACGTGGGCTTCTTAATTCAGGCTTCGATAAATGGTATTTGCATAGTATAGGCGATTGTGTTTGGATTTACAGGCTTAAATGTAAAATGGGTTGTCTTATTTCTCTCCTGCAGATAATATTCCCATAATAATCTAATTTCTGATGCCACTCATTACACTTCCTGCATAGCAGTACAGGGTTGTCTCCAATTTATAGGTACTACTAAGACTGAGAAATGTTTTCTGGAAGAAAAAGAAGAGAATAACGGGCAATCTGTTTAGAAGTAGCTAAATTCAACTAGTATTTCAATTTTTCAACTAAGATTTAAGCTTTTATTGATTAGATTTGTATATTTTGTAGAATTTTTCCCCAGTATTAGAACAATTTACTTGTAATATTTTCTAGATCAGCAGACCCACTAACGAACATTTTGTGATATTCTATATGTTTGTTATAGGAAGTTTTAGTACTACTTGTAAAAAAATATGGGACCTTCTCTTTCCATATATGTTCACCAACTTCATCTTTACATCATTAGTGCAGGTATTTCTTTCTAATATATTATTTACCCAACGGAAGATATGTACAAAATTTAAATAATTGAAAAGTGTTTGCTTATAAGAATTTCAATGGCATGATTTAGAGGTAAAATGTAAAAGAGCTTAATCCCCGATAGCTTTGATCATACACATGAAAATCAAGGGACATTATTGACTGCATAGCTTAGCATTTATTCTTCCCCAGAACAGGTCTGGGCATAACATAGTATTATAAAAATAGGGAACTGAAATTTATTTTACCTTATATACTAGATTATGCTAATTACTTTGTATTTGAAAGTATTTGAAAGTGCGCATGGTATTAATATGTATAGCAAATTGTAGGTTTAATTCCCCCCCCCCCCAAAGAATAAGACATTTTCCAGTTTTTGCCCAAATATTTAGAAATGAATAAAAAGCTGCAACTGCAAGACTATTAGTTCTTTTGAGTAATTGTAGTGTAATTTTTAAGTTCTTGGTATTTGAATTGAAATCCAACATAATTATGCTTCATTAAATTTAAAATTTTTACATTTAAGAAACTTGAGAAAAAAAGTTCCTTTTAATTTTGCTCAAGGAAATACATGTTTTTCTTATATATTTCTGCTTATAATTGCCAAATTTAGAGATGGAGAAGCAGAGTTTGTAGGAAAATATATTTTTAAACATGGTGCTGAAACAAACCATTAATCTTCTATAGAAACATATGAAAAACATTTAGATAATTTTTTTTCTTATCACAGCTTTATGAAACCATAACAGAACATAAAATCACAAATCAGAAACCAATGAAAGTGAGGAAAACTATTAAGAAAAAGCAGAAAGAGTGCAGCAAAGTGAATATCAGTTTAGAATATATGAAGCAATCAGTAAATATGCAAAAATTTTCGTAAGATATATGTAATAAGTGCCAGAGAGTGGTAAAATTCCTGAAGATTGGGGTTATATAGGAGAATACCACATTCAAATTGTTACAAGAATTATAAAAGTTTGCAGATAATGGTGCAAGCTGCAAAAGGCCAAAGTCATTCAGTGAAACAAGTTCCCTCACATTTCTACTCGCTCATCAATAGCATACACACAATATTAAATTTGATTTCAATTTTATTTTAGCATGTGCTAAAGGAATTGCTTGAAGTAGTGCCCATCAACAGCAAGAGTGGTCATGTTGAGTGAAATCCGAGTTATACTATGCCTGCAAAGTATTGCAGCATGTTATTGATCGATTGTATTATGTTATGCCTAATCTGGATTGCTGTCCACCACCTAAAAATGAAGCAATGCAGCTTACAAACCTTTAGTTTGCCTCTGCGTTCACCACTCCTGATGTACAACACTTTTCTGATATAAAGTTTTACAGTATTGTAGTAATTTCTGTTGACTTTATTATTTTTTCTCTGTTCTAGGGATTAATACACAATGTGTTGTTCAATGCACTGCAGTAAAATTTATCTTACTGACAAAATGTAATTACTAACAATTGTGCTCAAATAGCCTGTAATGACAAATAACAAGGACAGAAATAATGCTTGCTCTTATAATAACAAATTGTCTTCTTTCTATTTGTCCAAAGGCAGCTATCATCATGATAGCTAATCCATTATTATGAAAGAGAGAGGCATGAATTTTACCCAGCATAAGTTGTGCTCAGTTGTAGTTGCAGTTCAGAAATAACTGTTGAAAATATATCTCTCTTTCATGATTATTTTTATTTATCTAAATTTTGTTTTCTCCTGTCCATATTTTCAGCCGTTTTTTTGCCATATAGATCGTAGAATGCACTTGTATATGAGAATTCTGTGATATCTGTCAAAGATCTATATAGCATTAAAAACAAAAACCTGTATATATATATATGAGTACTCAGATGCTCATATTGCAGTATGGATCTATAACCATGCTGTCTGCATACAGTATGTGTATGCACAGTAGAGAGTATTGGGAAAAGGGGTAGGAACTGAAGAGGAGCATGCACTCTTTAACTATGCAGATTAATGCTCAAGTTGTTGCAGAGACCGAGGCAAACCAGCCAAGATCAAAGCACTGCATTTTGTTTACAGTGCTCTTGTCTACTTGCATGGCCTGTACTAACCCAGATTTGGCACTGTCTTGTGATGTCACTATAATGGACAGCAAATTGAGAATTATTTGTTGTTTACTTTGCTTACATTTGCTCTCTTTTCAGAAATGAGGAAATTTCTGCAAAAAGAGCATCAAAAAGTCATATATGGCATTTGAGTTTGCCGATCTTGTAGATCCCTTTTTGAAAACCCTAAAGTCCTTACTCTCACAGATAAATACATTTATTCAATGAATAATTTTAACAATTTTAAATGTAGTTTTGCAGTTCATAGTTATAACACCAGGGACAGAAACGATCTGCATCTGCCATCCAGTTTACTGGCACTCTTTCGGGAAGGCAGTTATTACTGTGCTATTCAAAATGGAACAAACTTCCAAATTCTTTAAAGTCACTGGGCAATATGCTAATTACAAATATTTTAAGAAAAACATAAAAAACAATTCTTAATCACTAATACTTATAATATAGGGGAATAGTTGAACAGGCTGACCTGCTGCTCTTTTTTTTTTTTTTTTATAAAATTTTGCATTTGTTTTATTTGCTGTATGCAAATGGAATCATGTACCTCATTCATCTGATATATAGACAGCAAGTTTCATCAACAAATGTTAAAAGTTAAACTGCGTTAACGTTCAGATAGAACAAAAATTCTGTTTCATCAGTCAATGTTAACTTTTAAATGTAATCTAGATCTGACTGTTAACCATTGACAAATTGAATACAATATCTTCGATTTGACACTATATCAGAAAAGAAGCTCTTGATAGTAGCAAAAAATGTCATTATCTGGAAATATTTATGTTCTTATTAAGGAATTCTGTAACAGAAAATATTAGAATGAAGCATTTGTTAGCATATGCCAGCCCATTCTAAGTACTATAATAATAATAATAATAATAATAATAATAATAATAATAATAATAATAATAATAATAATAAACAATGAAAAATGTAAAGATATACATCAAAAGATATTGAATTTTAGAATATTATTATATACCTTAGGAATGTAAACTTAATTTATTTTCATTCATACATTCTATTTCTTATATTTCAGTATTATTAATTGTTTTAAGATGAGCATAATACATAAACTCCCGATAACATGCTTCTGCCTCGTATACCATCCTATGTGATGTGCATCTATATAGACCCTTCATGTTACCCATATATGTATGCTTAAATTAATCTCAGTGTCATGTTTCAAATCCTGTTTAAATCAAATTTTCAAGAAATTGTTGAAATTAATAAAATTGAAACAAAATTTACAGAATCACTACTATCACCTGTACATTCCATTCATTGTGAAAGTCTTTTTAGGATTCACAAGCCCATTATGAACTAGATTCTTGTAAGGGTCATTGTATAGAAAAGGTAATTAAGTATGGAATTTCACACTCTGTCACTGTGACCAGACCTAGGGATGTAAAATTCACTCCTCTTCAGTTCTGTCTATCTGTATTTAGTGGTAGGAGTATGCAGTAGGCTAAAATTGTGAAGAAGAAACTCAAAATTATTTGAGAATAAGAAAAAGTTTCCAGAATCTTTTGGAATTCTGCCATCAACTTTATGAACAGTGATAAAATGTCTGGATTCAGTAATGTAATACATAAAATTTTCTTCAATATGCAGTCTATTAATGTACTATTTTGGCTTGGTCTCTTGTAAAGCATCTTACAGGCATTTCACTAATAGATCCTTTAAGGAATAACTGGATGTATGTTAGTGCTGAATGATCCCATATTTTGTACTGTTTTCACAAACAATTGATTAACAGCATAAAGAATCTCTTGAACCCCCCTGTCATCAAGCCTGCTCACTATTCCAGTATTGACTGCTTTGTGTGAGAAAATGAAATCCTTGCATTTTCAACTGCTTCTGAAGTTGGTTTTCAACATTTCTGAGCCTGCTGCCTTTACAGCTTTTTTGTAAATAGAAGTTGCTAGATGCTTTAATTATTTTTATATAGGAACTGAATTAAATTTATCAAACTAGTGGAATCTTTGCGAGCAATACCATCAGTCTAAGTCAAAACTGCATTGAAAATGCATTGCACCTAATTGCAAACTTAATGGCATATTGTTGTTAAAAAGTGTAAGTATTAGCTGTTCAGTTTTAATTACTGATGCACTATAAAGCAATAGAACAGCAAATGTTTTAGAGGTTCTGTCTTCATATTGGTCTTCAGTTTTACTTAGCAAGAGTTGTCACTTTCATTGATGATATTCATCACTGCTAGTTTGTGAAAATTTGCCCGGATAAGCTATATGTGTGCCAAACATGAGAAATCCAGTGTTTTTATTAATGCAAATTTTTCGACATCTGCTAACCTGGAAGTTTTGTTTTGTTGCTGTTTTCTTTCTTAACCATGGCCAGTATCAGCCAGAAAGGGTTATACTGGCAATGGTATGGAGAAAGTCTTAATTACTTTGTGTTCCATTTTTTAGCTATTCTAATTCATATTTATCATGAATTTTAAATAATGCAACCAATTAAAATAACTTAGAGATGGTGTTTTTTACATTGTAATCAGTTTTGTTATATCCATAAATTATTTTCTGCTTCCTAATATTTGTATTTGGTATATTGTTCATGGTGATGAAATTTGAATCCATAGTTTTTATAGAATTTAAACAATGCACTTTGGTTCTTGTAAATCAGTCTCTGAATATTGTAAATTCATTAAAAAATGATGATTAAAGTGACACTTTGTCAACATAAATGAAAAATCCATTTACAATTTGGAATGAAATTTGTACTTTCTGACTCCAAGCGGCATAATATAAGCCTGCCTGCTTTCACTGCAAACTTTGTCACCAGCATTGCTTTAGAGTTTTATCACTATATATTTCTTAGTATGACTTAGATTTACAAAGCTGAGGGATGACAGTCCTAAGCTATGAGGTGACATCTTTATCTGACATCAGCCCTTTTCATTGGAATTTTCTAATGTGATTTGCTTTCCTGTACTTAAATACAATGTTTTTCGTCATGCTAATCTCAGAGTCCACTTACCATTAATAATTTTATTTCTGATTTTCAATGTTATTTTTGTGCTTGGATATTGTTCTTACTCATATCTATGAGTAATTCTTCTCAAAATCATTCTGATAATATTTAACACAAAAATTCACTTTTGAAATTTGTGTGTTTTTTTTTTACTGGAAACTAAAAAACTGGTACACTTATACAGAAGAAAAAGATTCACCTTATACTCTGTAACACTGCTTGCATACTACCTATATTGCAAGCCTCGGTCAGTTCTGTAGGTTTTTAAAAATCTGCACATGCTTTATACAGATGCATTTCTACACTTGCGTTCAATGTACTAAATCTTACCTCCTTTTATTTTATTTATTTATTTTTTTTTTTGACTATATCTGGTGGTCAAAGTCAACAATTACCTCTTGACTTATTGGTAATTCAGCATGAAATTGGCAGATAATTTATGCTTAGCTTTTATTGAATAATATAGCAAGTATGAAAATTGTGTGTCATTATAGCCAGGGGTAAACTGGGCCTTTGTCCAGAGTGGCAGATTTTAAGAGGCTGGTGACAAAATTTCCAGAAACCCGTAAGAGAAGCATGCATGAATAAATGATAAATGTCTAAAAATTTAAATAAATTTAAATATCCCACCTGCATGGAAATTTTCATTTCTGCACGTTAGCACTGATAATCGATTTAGGTAATGTGAACATTATTGAATTGTGATTAAGTATAGTGTTTTGATCAGTTCAATTTTCATTTTGAACCTTTTGGAGGTGTACCAATAATTCAGCATGGCAGTTCATATGCATTAGAATCTCATACAGAAATAATCACTGATGACACATGGCTGAACATTTCCTAAATTTCATGTCTCATATGTAGAAAAATGACATACAAATATGCCTTTAGGACATATAACATAACATAAAATGTGTGCTAAAAGTTTACAAGAAGCAATTAAAAATACTTTCAACATGTCAAAAGCAGTTTTCAAATGTTTTTGAATAGCTTACATTTCTATGGCTTCTTTAAGGCAATAAAGATTCAAGTGTAATAAAATGGCTCCAGCATTTTTGTGTTTAGGAAAATTGAGGAAAGTTCTCAGAAATATTACAATATAGGCACATGTACAATTGTGAATGAGCCAGCTAGTTGTTTTTATTGGTGAATGCTCATTTATGGTCTAAATGCCTAAAGGGGCTTGAATGATTAAAAATCAGTTTCTCTAAAACAGCTATCTGTATATGTGGAAAAACTCTAATGGCAAAACCTTATTTGATTAAGAAAAGTAATTCTCAGTTCCTAGCTATTTTGCCTTGCAGTTGTGTCAACTAATCTGCAGCAGCAATCATGATGCAATTGCTGACAGTTGGTTTCACTCAGTTAGTTGAGGTCATGAAGGATATAAGAAAGAGAGAATTAATATATGTTTAACTGTAAAAAAAAAAAAAAAGGTTCAAAGAAGTTCCAGATACTTTGCAGTTGGAAAAACAAAACCTTGCTTGACTTCACACACACAAATCTCCCCTTTTTATTTTTATTTTAGTGCCCATTTTCATTACTGAGGCATTGACAGGTGAAAGGTATTAATGACAAATGAGATGAAATGATAAATTGGGAAAGAAAATATTTTACCTGAAAAAAAAAAAAGCATTCCATCGATGAGGACTGAGGAGAACCTGATAAAATCTCAGTCAGGGAGAATGGTTCTGTTGGGCAAACTCCACACCTCCCATTCCGGAGTTTGGGACTTGAAGACCTTGGCTTTGGTTTACATCATATTGTTATTTCTTGTGCCAGAGGTAAAAAAAACTGTTATTCTTGTATCATCCATGAGTAGCAACCCTTATAAAGATTTTCCTTTTAAAAGACCAGAGATCATATCCTACAATGTCACTAAATAAAGAGTAATGGAGCAGGAACAAGAATGTCATATATAGTCCTGCAGCCAAAGAACTCAGTGTTGGTTGATGTATTTGTTTTACTTTTTACTGGACATATGCAAAATAAATGTCTATGTACTACAAAAGAGGATTAGATGAGGCTCCTGATAATAATGAGTGATTTTTCCTTTGCTGGACCACTCCATGTATAATAGCCAGTCAATTGGTTCAAGCACCTGGTAAATAGTAATCATAAAGTTTGCAGCTTTGACTATCACATAAGTTATTACTAACACTTAAATCATACATTTACTCACCATTTTCAAGGAAGAAGATGCTGGAATTGGCTCCCTTCATTTTGTGTGCATTTCTGGCATTGGCTAATGGAATTCGGTATCCTCTGTAGTTCCCTCTGAGAAATGGAAGAAATCTCTTCACAAAGCTATTTTTCAGTTCATCTAATGTGTGTAAATTTGTCTTGTACACTTTTCCCTTTAATGCTCCCCGAAAGATAAACATCTCAGGGCATTAAATGGAGGGACCAAAAGGGCCATATGTTGTTAGTAATGATTCTATCAAATCTTTCATGAATTAATGATTCTATCATCAAATATTTCATGAATTGCACACAAGGATACATGGGCTTTATGTGCCATTGCAGAGTCCTGATGGAAAATTGCAAAACTTCTTCCCCTGACAGTTAATTCATGGAAAAAGTGTTGCAAAATATTCTGCACATACCTATCATTATTAAAAAAAATAAAAATACGACTGATTATTCTCTAGTCACTAATGGCGCACTACACTCCTATCTTTTGATCATGCAGTGGTTCCTCATGAAGCAGGTTGGGTTTTTCTGAACTCCAGTGCTGGTTGTTTTGTGGATCAACATACCCACTTAGGCAAAACCAAGATTTACTCTTAAAGAAAATTAGATTGGAGTTAATTTCTTTTGTCATGCATCTCTTCAAATTTCATTCACAAAATGTCTTCTGGATGCAGGGTCGCAAGGTTTAAATTCTTGCAATACAGTAATTTTATAGGGGTTTAACTTCAGTAGTTTTGTTGCCATTCATGCAGAAGAATAGGAAATTCCTATTTAATGAGTTGGAGGTCGAAGTGATTTTTAGAGGAATGTTACATAGCATGTCCAATGTTATGTAACATTTCTTCTGAGTGCTGCATGTGACTGCGTATGCTTTTAGTCAAGAAAGCTTCCCATTTAAAGAAATTTATTTACCAATCTATGAATCCAAATTCAACCTGGAAGTTGAATATCAGGGAATCTTTCTTGAAAGAATCTCTGTTCATAATGAGCTGATTCTGTACCCATTTACAAATCATAAACCAATATTCTTTGGAGAATAAAATGCCAGAATTGAGTCATATTATCATAATTAATACACTGTATTACACCACCTAATGAATATTTAATATACTGTCACACATTGCACAAGAACATTTCTGCACGTTCCTAGAATTAAACTTGTATGGATTAGCTGACTTTCAAATGTGGGAACAAGACAACAGCAAAGCTCAGACAACTGCACATGGAACTGTCCCGTGAAGGAAAAATGACCTATTGAAGCACATTTTTGAAACACTTAATGCACTGTATGAAAATGATTGCTCAAAATCCAAGACTTCTGCAAGGTCTATGGCTCACAATATCTATTAATCCCTGATTCTCCGCCAGAAAAAGCATTGGAAGTTGCTGTAGTTCTTAACAAGAAAACGTGCAGAATCTGTCCAGCAAGCAAGTAAAGGAAAATTTCACATGTCTGTTATATCTGTAAGAAACTATATATGTGTAATGCTCACCAGTTTGCAAGCCCTGTTGCAAAAACTTATATAATTTTGTATTAACGAATTTAATATAGTTGAGTGGAATGTGTAACACTTAACATCACTTATTATTTAAGGAGGAAAACAAGTTTCAAGAGCTAATTGCTCCCATCCTCAGTTCTAGGTCCACTGCCGGCTTTATTCTTTGTGTTGGTTTGTTTTGTTTGTAGTTTGGGATTCCTGTTAATACTATGCTGTTTTTTCCAAAAATGCCAAGCCACTGCTGATTTTTCTTCTTGTTTTTGATTTATGTTCTTAATGTGTTCTTTTGCTCGTGTTTTTGTTTCTTTTGGTCTTTCCAATGTAGATTTTTTCACAATCATTGCAATTTATCTTATATATTCTTGGTTTTTCCTCTTGTGTAATATCATCTTTTAGTTTGGAATTTAGTGTATTTTTTATGGAGTAAATACTGTTTTGGGGGACAAAAATGATATTGTGTTTTTTGAAGATCCTTTGGAATTTATAGAAGAATGATGGGTGTGGTATGTGAATTTTTTGTATCTTCTATTTTCTTCCTTGTTATAATTTTGTACTCATGTTTCATATGGTAATGTTTGTGATTTAAATAGTTTCATTTTCTGTTTTGTTGGTTTCTTGAGAAGGCATAAATGTGAGATGCTCTTGTTATCATTTTGGTGTATTATAACATATCTAAACTATAAATTGTTTCCTCTTTTATGCCCAAAACTTAAGTTTTCAAAATAAAAAAAAATTAAGAACTTAATAATTAATCAAAAAAGAACTGTCACTATGATCACACCATAGTGTTTGTGTCCCAACATGTCATCATGATAACGGAATGTTAGAAACTTTTGTTTCAGGTCATTGGAATTATCATAAAAATATATATAGGGTAAAAATACCCCCCTTAAAATTAGCCTATTTTAATGTTTATTTTCTTTTAATTATTGTTGTTCAATGATTTTTTGAGCATTGATATAAAGTATTAGTAACAAAAACAACAAAATTGTCAATGATGTAACAAAAATTATGAACATTAAGCGCATATATCATTTTTCTAGAAGAGTTCAAACTCTTAATGCCTATAAATGGAAAATAAAATTTTCTTTTGCCAGATTAAAGTTTACAAACAATACGAAACTCAATGCATTTAGACTTTTGTGTAATAATGGTCAATCCATTTTAAGCATCCTTTGTGAAAGAGAATTATAGCATAGGAGTAAATATCCCTGACAGAGGTGGGAATATTTACATTATAGTTTTCCCTGTGCCATTCTCAGTGTCATTGATATGACTGGTTTGAAAAGAAGTGTTAAAAACATCTAAAAGAATAATGCTCATTCAAAATATTATATCCTCTGCTTGGATTTAAAGGAGCTCCATATGAAAACATTTATCTCATTAAATAGGAAGAGAGAGAGTCTCTCTCTCTCTTAACATATTTACAATGTTTGGTGTTATCAGAAATCAAGACTGGTTTGATGATCACTATTGCAACCATAAAGCATAAAAAGTCTATTTATATCTATATTTGCTATCTTTAATAATATTGTGGCTCATAATAAGATTGGAGTAAGATGCTTTTAAAGCATATTAAAGCGTGAAACCTGATGTAGAAAAGTAGTTATTTGGGCTTTGTTTGTAAATAATAATTTTCACAGTTGTAACAATTAACTTTAAAAACAATTAGTATAGGATCTAAAGATTCAAATGAGCTATATCCATATACCTGAGTTTTTAACACCTCTGACTCATATGCTTGAAAACAAGTAAAAAAATAACGACTACTTATGAGCTGATTCATCATAAACCACCAGCATCAAAGGAAGTAATTTATTTTTGATGTAACAGTATGCTTGAAAATGCAACAACTGTTGTAATTAAATAAATGAAAACCACTGGTTAATGAAGTAATATAGAATGCAGACATTATTAGCTTTTGTAATTTAATGTGCTACTTTGCTTCCCAGTTTAATTGATTAGTGATTTTTGAAGTATCTTTAATACATCTCTAGTTCTGAGCATAAACATGCCTAAGCTAACAATGTATTTAAAACCAAGAATTCAGGAATTTCTTCTTGGTGATTTTAAAGTGGAAAAATATAATTTATTTTGCAATCTTTGTAAGCTTTATACTGAATTTATAGATTTTGAGAAAAAATCTCTAATGCAAAAACATGTAGAGTGTGAAACACTACAAAAGAAAATACAAAAATGACAATAACTAAGATATACAAGGATCCTGTGCAGAAAGAGGATCAACATCTATTCTCTTATTACTCTCTTATGTAAGAGAAACAATAAAAGGGGAGGGAAAAAATGGCTCAAGCAAATGGCGCATTTCTTTTATTACAGTAAATATTAATGTCCATGTTTTTCACAAACAAATGTTATGAGCCTGTAAAGACATATAAGCATTAACATTGGTTCCTTATGAAAGTACCATTAGAAAACATCTTGCTTGTGGAGATGCTAACATATATTACTAAATCAAAACTAGAGAATAAATATATAATAGCGGATGAGACATAAAAATATCTCATCACTAACATTCTTATGGTGCCCTTTGGCTATTCTGATGAAAAGCCCCATTTATTACAACTAACATTGTGAAACGCTGCGACACATTCAGTTTTAGAAGCAAGGGGATGGATGGAAGTCTGAAGAAACAGTTGGTAGTTTAATAGCTGATAATGTTCCTTTCATGTGACCTACTGAGATGTGTCTCTGGAGCTGCAGAATGACTTGTACATTCAACATGCTGGGCACATGTACTTGATTTTTATGCTAAAGAAGTAAGATTTGAATCTTAACAGAAAAATGAAGGAGAATAACCTTTCTAATCCCATTCATGCTCAATAATAATAATATAAATATTTGTTGACCAATTAGTAGGAAGAGTTTGAAATTGGCCTTGGCTAAGGCTCCGACTAGAAGAGAAAAATTACCTGATTGTTTAAAGAAAATATGGTATCTACACTACTGGGCTGCATGACTTGAGTCGGTCCTGGTGGTGTAGTGGTTACCATACTTGCCTCCTACTCCCAAAACGCGGGTTCGAACCCGGCCAGGATCGATGGATTTTTTCGGGGCGTAAAAATCCTAAGTATGACTTCCTTCGGAAGGGAAGTAAAGCCGTGGGTCCCGTGTCGTACATTTACGGCACGAAAAAGAACCTCAAGCCTGAAAGAGAGGCCTCTGAGCAAAATTTGTCGGCCGTTTCACGCCCTGAGTTGAATGGGACGCTGATGACCTGAGCTGTTAAAGAGCGTCCGTAAATAAATTAATAAAAAAAAAAAAAAAATAATGCATGACTTGAAACCTTAAGTCCACAAGCTAAAATGCTGGCTTGAAGAAGGGATGGTGATGTCCCCCCCTCTTTTATGGTGTTTAATGCTCGTTTTTACTACTGAGACACGACAGGCATGGACACTGATGATTTCATGAAATGAAATGATAAATGGGGGGAAGGATTTTTTTTTAGAGGAGGAAAACGTTCCAGGCCTAAGTTGAGGGTATCTCCCCTCTTTTTGCCATGTATGAGGACTGAGAAAAAATCTGTCAGGGATGATGGTCCTGACAGATTTGAACCCCAGACCTAGTGCTCATGAGCCTGCGCTTTAACGACCTTGGCCACCTGTGACTGTTATGTCTCAGATATGATTGCTTATGTCTTTAGTGAGTGAAATGTTCTACACCACTAGTGCTTGGTATACCAATATAGTCCAAAAAGCATTATATGGCATGTGCTCACGAGACAGTTGGATGTTCATACCAACAAATTACTGCACATTTAAGGATATCTCAATTTGGTGTTCACTCTGCTTTGAACCAAAGGCAAGAAACAAGAACACACAAAGATTGGTCCATAGTGAGCATACCAGAATATCATCTTCAGTAAAATATACATATTGTGATCTTCAGCAAGAACGATGTACAGATGTGGATGTCAAGTAAAATAAATAGAAGTAGAAAACTTTTAATGTGCAGGCATAAGTCTAAGTGGCTGCAGTCCACCAAACAGGACAAGAATTGAACCACTGACCAATGGAAAGTGTGGTGTGGTAAATGCTGTTACCATGTATTGCCATTTGGGATTTAATTTATTGGTAGTAGAATTCCGCAGCAGGACAATGTCCTGAAATATATGTCAGAGTTTTGAAAAAAGGTGTAAAAATCAACAGGTATTTTATCATTAATAATATAGCCTCTTTAGTCACCCAGTTTTTCTCCTACAGAGTTTTTAGTCCTATGGGAAGAACCAGACCAGTCACCATCAAATATATATGTCGGTCCTGGTGGTGTAGTGGTTACCATACTTGCCTCCTAAACCCAAGATCTCGGGTTCGAACCCGGCCAGGACCGATGGATTTTTTCGGGGCGTAAAAATCCTAAGCATGGCTTCCTTTGGAAGGGAAGTAAAGCCGTGGGTCCCGTGTCGTACATTTAAGGCACGAAAAAGAACCTCAAGCCTGAAAGAGAGGCCTCTGAGCAAAATTTGTCGGCCGTTTCACGCCCAGAGTTGAATGGGACGCTGATGACCTGAGCTGTTAAAGAGCATCCATAAATAAATCATTAAAAAAAACCCCATCAAATATGCAAATTTGGGCAGCAGGCAACCTTAACACAAATGGGTGCTACAGCGGGTGGTGCTTAAATTGCACTTGGTGAAGTATAATAAACAGTACAGTGTAGTATCAGATTACATTAGTGACTGGTTCAAAAGATCTACTTCTGAAAGTGAATTCACGTATTCCACAGTTTGACCATCTTCTCTTTGTGCTTTTCTATTTTAGATAAACTATATTTATTTGTGAACCAAATGGTTTGGCCAAGTGTTTAGTGTGTGGCAAGCCTGTTAGCACAATTAAGAATTGCAATTTACAGAGATACTATATCTTTTATAGTAATGAATGTGAGAAATTAAAAAAAATGAAGATGGGCAGGTACACATTAGTGAATAGGCGTATGTCTTAGTTTTATATCTTGGCTGATAACAAGATAACTGAGACAATATAAAGATGGGCAACTTGCAAAGTCGTGCATAATTGTTGCAGTAGAAGAAAATTTATTTGCCTAAAGCATGAAACTTAAAAATGTCATAAGTGTCTCCAAAACCAAAATTTTTGTTCATACAAAAGGAATGCCTCTTCATCAGTTTAAAGCATATCTGGATGAATCTAATAGTAAATATGGTGAGCTTTCTTAATACTGTGAATTGTAATTAACATGCAGTGAACTTCTGGAAGAACATTTTGATTTAATACATACATATAACCTGCATACTTCCAAACTCATAAATGGAATATAAAATTTTAATGCGCTTTTCCTTGTTGATATGTCAAGTCACCTTAACATCCTTAAAGGAGAAACCATCTTACAGATGTATGACTATATCTGAGAATTCATACAAAAACTCTTATTGTAGAAACAATTAATGTTAAGTAATAATGAGCCAAAATTCAGATACCAATTTATTCTGTACACTTTGGTTATGTACAACACAGACTGTAGTTCCATGTATTGAAAAGCTAGTTTCTGAAAAAGAATACAAAAATTGGAATGGATGAGCAAAGAATAACATGGTTCATATGTGGTATACAAAATAAACTACTACTATGGATACACTAGTGTAATTTAACATGAGATAGTATTCAGTGTACAATAAAATTTAAAATTGTATGCAAAATTGCTGAATTTTATTTTCACACATTAACATAAGTATAAGATGTGGATTTAATTAGATAGAATGTGTTTATTATTGAGAATCGAATAATTTGGCCATGTTTGTTGAAATCTTGCTGGGAAAGAGAATGCACAAGAATGCATCATGTGAATATTGAAGTTGAGCAAGCAGCAGGGCAGATAGTTGTAATAACAAGGCACTGAGTTGAGGCCGACTGAACTAGACGACAAAGGCAGAACAATTTCTGCAAACAATTGTGAAGAACAGTACTTTCGCAAGCATGGGGATCTATAAACAATGAATTCTTGGAGGAGCTAATTGCAATAATGCAGAGCACAGCAGTAATTGGAGCAAGAAAGGTGCACACAAATGAGGAATGTTTGCAAAGTATGGCTTTAAAAGTTATGCTTTTCAATAATTTGAAGCACATGTTGTGTTATCATGTGTTTAATTTGTAACAATGTATGTATAAATATAGGCCTATGTTTGCAATTGATTGGACAGAATTGTCATTTGAAGTATAACTACTCTGATGTCTGAGAAAGTTTAGCAGTTACAGTCCTATGAAAGTGAGTTAACTATGAAAATCAATTAACTTTTTTGGCACTAAGGTTGGTATTTGATCTCAAAGAGAAAATTTTTAAAATCATAATTTTTCTAATGGAAAATGTGTATGCTTCACACTGCCATAAGAGGGTAGTATTATACATTTTGATCTTTTTAGAAACAGCTTGTCATAGAATATTTATGCTCTGGAGAGTGGAGACTAATATATCCTCTACTATAGAATTTACTAACTTAATTCAATCCTTTTCAGTTCTAATGTTTTGTAATTTATTTTATGCTCTGTGTATACGTTAAGCCCAATTTAGAGTGAGGTTCTGCAATAATAATATAGAAATTTGTTTCCTAAATATTAAGTTAAACTATTCATATAATTAGTTAGAGGGAATATGCTGTAACTTACTGCATCATACTATTAAGTTCAGTATTCAAAAGTAGCAAGCATATCTAGGCATATATCATACATAACTAATAAACAGTTCCATCTGTTGCCACTAAAATAATATAACATTTTCTTTTTGGTGTGGAATTTGCAATTTATTTTCACAGATTATATTAAAATGGAAAAAACAGGTATAACAAAGTTTAGGAAATCTATGAAGGACAAACTTCATTAATAAGTTCATGGAACAATAGATTGAATACCTGGGTAAAAGTCTACAGATACAATTTTCCAAACATTTTTATATAGTTTTGGAATTGTCATAAATTTTCCATAATGGAGTATAAATTTTTGTATATCATGTTATATTATTTATCAAAATAGGAGTACTTAGAATTAAACACAGTAAATACAAGTGAATGTACTCTTATGAAATAAATAAGTAGTTAAACAAGACTTAATACATAAAACACAAATCTGCTACATTATTGGAAGTAGCCTATTCAAATGCACGAGAAATAAAACTGTCTAATGATGATACTAAAACAAGAGGTGTTTACTAATAGATGTCTATAATTGGTAAAAGTTCAATATTTCATTATATGTATATTATCGGTCAAAAGTAGCTGATTAGCAGGCATGAAATAAATCCCTTATTTCTGCTGCTACTTTTTTCTTGATCTTCAAGCACGAATGTTCCCATTGCTTTCTCAATACAAATATGACTACCAATACTGCTATCATAACTGCCATGCTACTTTGAAGATACAAGATATCTAATGTTGAATACTTGACACCTAAATGAGATTTTTTTAATGAAAATTCTTTTTGGGATGAAATAATTGATTATAATTCTTTTAGGAGGATACAAAGACCAATTGATTGGTGGTATGAGAGTCGATTATCTGATAAGTAGAGTAAATGAAAGATTAAAGTTTGGAGTGAAGTGGGATGTTCTGAAGTCATGCATCTTTGAGCCCTTCTGAAAGTTTGTAGATATAGAGATGATTAACCGTACTGTATCTTGTGCTAAACATCAGGCATATTGGTGACTCTCATGGAAGTCAGTAGCCACATTTTAACTTGTTGCATGACTCTCTAGTGCTAGAATGATAATACATCTCAGGTTGTCAGCCTTGACACAAGGCAGAGCTTAGGTCTCCACTATGCTATACCTGCTTTTTAACCATTAGGAAGATTTAAAAAAAAAACAAAAAACAGATAATTCCCCAGATACAGGATGAGTTAAGCTATATGGATATGACCTAGTGAAGAAAAATTGCTCATATCGGGATCAAACTCTAGACCATTTGCTCAGTAGATGGGTTCACCTGGGCTGGTTATTTGGCAAATTTGGGACCACTATGTTACATGGAATGAAATGAGCTTAAAGCCACATAATTTAAAATAAATTTCACACTCTAGTGCATTATCAAATACCGGCTGCAGCAAATTCTAGATACACAATATTGAGATACAGGTGCATAAACAACATCACTGCCTACACATGTTCTATTACAGAAGGTAATGTTTGGTTTATGTTTGTTGCCACTTTCTTCATTGATTTCATCATCAGAATGTAAAGTTAGAACAGGGGAAAGGTTTTAAAATCAAATAGGCGCTAGAATGCCAGTTTCATTGCACTACATACTGGCCTGTTTTTGTTGTTCAGGTTGTTTGTTTGATTGTTTATGTTATTGTTTCAGCCATTGTAGTTTTATTTTATAGTGGTTCCAAAATCACTAAAATGGGTGTCCATGTCTATATTTCTTCCATTATTCAAGATGGGTACTGTTATTCTCTTTACATTGCAAAATACTTTGTCAGTCTGCTGCAGGTTTTCATTAGTTTCCAAATTTTAAATGTAAAGCATTTTGGAACTCAGTAAGGCATTGAGTTGTCTGCTGCAGGTTTTCATTAGTTTCCAAATTTTAAATGTAAAACATTTTAGAACTCAGTAAGGCATTGAGTTGGATGTCATATTTAGTGAGTTTATTAACACTTTCTCACACATTTTTTAAACCAGAGCCAGGGTATTGTTGTTCTTGTTATTTTAGTTCTTAGAACTCTGTCATACAGAAATATAGAACCTGAGATTTCATACCATAGTATGAAAACACTAAATGGTGTCACCTGCCGATACACATTGAGAGCAGTTGAAGGTTAGACTCCCCATTACTGCTGGTATTTTCTTGCATAGGTTTGTGGTGCTCAAGAACTTAACCATTAAGTACAACATATTAAATAACTGAATTTGGTGCTCACCCTCCTTACAGCAGGTGCTAGAAATGTTGCCCATTTTCCCTGACAGATTATCTGCATCCTCTCAGAAAATCACTGACATGCATCAGTTCTCCATCAATAATGGATTTAACTTTGTTTCAAATGTGTATTTTAGTTCTTCCAGTATGTGCAGGTTAGTTGAATATACTCTATTTTTAATGTTCCTCAAAAGATGAAAGTCACAAATGTAAAATTTGGGAAATGATGTCCTCTTGTTTCAGCTTTAGTTCATTCTTCTACCTTAGTGACTTTGACGGTGTATTTATTAATTCAAAAGAAGAACTATTGAAAATAGAGCTGGAACTGGTTGAACAATTTAACCCCCTCCCCTCCTTTCTGCAAGCATTTAATTCTGCAACCAAATATACAAATAAATTCCATGATGAGGAGTCATTCCCCCCCAGTCACAGAAGCTGTTTCATTAAACTTCTGTACTCTGTACTAACTTCATTACTGGTTTCCATGTTGAAACCAGGCTGCCAGGAAATTTATGCCTGTCTGTCTTTTTGTCTCAATCTGCCACATGACTCTCTGTGCCTGATGTATTTCTTGAAGCTAAATATATGACAATGCTATGAAATCTCACTGTTGCACTACAGTACTGCATTATTTAATGGAATCTTCCTCTTGACTGCACAACACAACTGTCAGACTCTGCCTGAATTCTGCTGACAATTAACTGAAAGAAAGAACGGCACTGTGGATACCACATGGGAATCTCAGTGGTTGGAGATTGTAGGCACTGATGGGCCAATCTAAGTTGCGGGAGTTTTAAACTGCTCTGCTGTATTTTTGACTAGTGATATGAACTGCTTTATTGACATCTGTCATGAACAGAACATCAGTTAAGAATTATTTCTGGAGGAGCACTATCAGGACAATCTCATGTTCATACATATTTTGTAAGCAGCTTTTAATATGAAGATAAGTCAATGTGTAAGATATATAATTATATCAGGAAAAGTAATTCCAATACAGCTGCATAGAATGTTAATGGCATATATATGCCACTTTTCTTGGCACACTAGATTGGTGAACAACTTTAAGTTGTAAACAATTTGCTTTTTATGAGTGTATTTAGAACATTTTAATGTCATACATTGGATAAATAAAAAATTATGGTATCCAAAAGAGTTAATTCACTAAAAAGGAGATGAAAAATGGTGGCTTGAGGATAATGAAATTGAAGTAGTAAAGAAGTACGATTAAATAGGGGTAAGGTTTAATAATAATGGAATATAGATCAGGGGAAAATGTATAAGAAAAGGAAACCTAACTATTAATATTACAAAAACCTGTTTGTTATTGTTGATTTGGTTTATTTATGGATGCTCTTTTAACATCTCAGGTCATCAGCATCCCATTTAATTCAGGGCATGAAATGGCCGATCAATTTTTCTCAGAGACCTCCTCTTTCAGGCTTGAGGTTCTTTTTCTCGTCATAAATCTACAACACTGGACCCATGGCTTTACTTCCCTTCTGAAGGAAGCCACTGATCCTGGCCAGGATTCAACCCATGATTTTGGGTTTAAGAATCAAGTATGGTTACCACTACACCAGGACTGACTTAAAAAAAAAAAAAAAAAAAAAACTTTTTGAAGATACCAAGTATGCGTGTAGCAGGGTTCGAGAGCGTTTATTCAGCTAAGGTTGAATTGAAAATTGTGTATGGGGTTGAAATTTGGGGTATGGAGAAAGGATGGGATCATATTGATTATATTCATGAAATATTTTGTAAAATGGTGTTGGGATTACTGAGGGCAACTCCAAATGGGGTAGCATTTGAGGTTGTAGTTAAAGACTGCTTATGGATACAAGAGAAAATAAAATTGAAAAGAAGTTGTCAAATAAAGAAAATAGACCAAGAGATTGTGATAGGAGACAATATGGAATAAAGAAGAATAAATGATATTGAAAAGCAAGATATATGGAGTAATTTACAAGATTGGAGTACTTTAAAATATTACAGAAATTTAAGAATGAATGAGGGCAGGAAAAATATGTAGATGTTTGTAACAGAAGGGGAAGGGGGGAATTTGCTTGGGGCAAATAAGGAATAATAGGGCTAAGAGAATTAAAAGTAAAAAAGGAAGAGTTTCCATTATGTGAAACAATAGAAAAGAATTGACATTGTAGAATATAATGTCCAGAAACTAAATCATGGAGAGAAGAGGTATGGATTAGGAAATGGGACAATTGCATATAGCAATTTTGATATTAACAATTTTTGGAAATAGAAATAAGGAGTTTTTGAAAAAAATTGGTAGCTATGTAGGGAGGAAGGGATGGTTGGTTGGTTGGTGGTTGGTTGGTTGGTTGCTAACTAGCTAGCGACATGCTGATATTTATCATTTTTTTCCCTAGTTTCCCAATAAAGAGCTTCCATATTGTTTTACATTTGTTTATTACTATCTAGTTGGCTGCATTTCAGTAGATGTTCTTTAAGATAGTATTCATGTCCTTACACAGTGGCTGTCCTTGATTAATTTCATCCTGAAGAGATGTTCTGGCAGGCAATCATGCCCAACAATTAAGTGGAATTGGGCAACTCCAGTTTTTCTTGGTTTCATTAAAAGATGTTTGAAAGTATTTTAGATCTTTATATGGTTTTAAATTTTTGTTTTATATTTTGTTGTTAGTGTACATCGAATTCTGTGCAAATCTCGTGCTACGGAGACCCTCGCAATAATTCAAGTATTTGGAAGACAAAGCATGAGCCATACACATGTGTTTGAGTGGCATGCTCGGTTCAGGGCCGGCCGTACAACTATTGAAGAGAATGCTCACACCAGTGGGTCCGTCAGCTGTACAACGCCTGACATTGTTGCCAAAGTTTAACACCTCGTTTGTGAGAATGGATATCGAACCATTAAAGACCTTGCTCATGAAGTGAAAATTCGTTATGGGACATGACAAAAAATTTTAACTGATGAATTGGGCATGCATAATGTCGCCGCAAAATTTGTGCCAAGGATCCTGACTGCTGATCAGAAGGCGCAGCGTGTTGAAAAGTTTGTACGGAGCTTCGTCAAACCGTATCCGATGACCCAACCTTCTTGTCCAGGGTCATCACCGGCGACGAGAGCTGGATGTACACTTGTGACCATGAGACAAAACAAGTCCTGCCAGTGGAAGAGCCCGAACTCACCAAGAAAAAAGCGAGACAAGTGAAGAGCAAAGTCAAGAGCATGCAACTCGTTTTCTTTGACACCAAGGGGATTGTGCACAAAGAATTCGTCCCACCAAATTGACGTTTTGCCACAGCTCCGTGAAAATATGCGGAGACGACGGCCCAAACTTTGGCGGCAAGGGAACTGGCTATTGCATCACGGTAATACGCCCTGTCACAATTCCTTGTTCACCAGGAGCTTTTTGACGAAAAACAACATGACGGTTGTCCCCTACTCCCCGTACTCGTCTGATTTGGCACCCTGCAACTTTGCTGTATTCCCCAAACTGAAAATAAATTTGAAAGGACGTCGATTGACACAATTGAGAGGATTCAAGAAGAAACGCTGTCTGTGCTAAACACCCTCAAAGAACATGACTTTTAAGATGCACTTGGAAAATGGCAGAACCGCTGGAACCGGTGTATACTTGTGGAAGGGAACTACTTTGAGGGTGACGGTGGCCATTAGTCTCAAAGTAAGTTTTTGACCAAATGGCAGCACCAGTCCCGAATATTCTGGATACCGCCTTGTATGATAAAGTTTTCTTATTTCATGTTAGTGGGTTACTGTAATTCTTTATCTTTGTAGTGCTACTTTAGAGTCACTTAATATAATATTATTTATTTTAGGTCTATACACTGGATTTTGTAATACTGCTTTAATGGCCATTATTTCACCATCAAAATTGTTAGCGTACTGTCCCAAAGGTGTATATTGAGAGAATTCTTCACATTATATTCCAAAGCCTGCTTCTCCATTTTTAAGAGATCCATCTGTATACACTCTACACCATGTATTAGTTGGATAATAGTTGTTTAGTGTACTAAGTGGTTAATACCTCTTAATAATAATATGTAGGGATGGAAAGAAAAAAGTGGTGAAAGAAGTGGATAAATTAAAGTAGATATTTATGGAGATAATATTGAAATGTGTAGTTATAGGAAGGTACATACAAAACCAGGATCCTAAAATAACAAGGCCTCCTCTAAGAACAATTGTATAAATTGTAAAATTTCATGTAAAAGAAATAAGTAAAAATATAGCAAGGAATATCTTACATTGAAATTTTTTGTGTCAGTAGTTTCTTTTATATATAATTTAAAAATTTATCCCTTATTTTATGTCATTTTTTATCTGTTTCTCTTGCAGAGCAATGAGTAACCAAATTGTAATATCCACGAAACGCCGTGGTCTTCCCAGCACATCAGCAGCTTCTTCATCATCCACAAATACTACCACAGTATCTGCTGACCTAGCGAGCCTTTTTGAATGTCCAGTGTGCTTTGACTATGTACTTCCACCAATATTGCAGTGTCAAAGTGGTCATTTAGTATGTTCCAACTGCCGGCCAAAACTAACCTGTTGTCCAACATGCAGGGGACCACTTGGTAAAGTACAAATTAACCCATTTTTTTCCATCTAGTTGCTGAAATGCTATTGTCCTGCATGAACTAGTTTTAAGCTGTGGTACTTTCACATTATTAATTCCTAGGCAGTAAGTTCCCTTTAATGACTATACTTCTGTTGGTAGTTATTACAGTGCTTGATTAATTTGCTGGAAAACAGACATTAACATCTAGCAGTTATGCATATATCTGAATTATGAAGCTAAAACTGCTTAATTCATTTTACAGATCTTTTGGCATTATTGGTATATAACTTGAGCTAAATCCTTTTATACATGACCACATAAAGCATACTGTTTTTTTCATAAAAGACACAAAAGAAATTTTTGCAAAAATTTCGCAGTCAAAGTGCAACATCATTAAGGATTTTCCTCTAAAAAGTTATGCCATTATATAAGCGTTCTATTTATATTACAGATTTTGTAAAAGTCTTTGATTAATTACATTTATTGTAAGCGTATTTGTTACAGTTACTGACATCATCCTCAAAACAAAAAAAATATACACATACAGGAGAAACAAATTACATCAGTCCAACACAGACTTCCAGATGTTTTATATTTTGAATATTTATTTTTAAATTGTATACCATACAGAATTTGGATTAAAAGACATAATTTGTTGTATTAAATTCATATCTTGTCTGAAATATTTTTATTTGAACCATGCTGAAATTTTTAGTACAGTATTTAATATGTGCTTAGCTGGGACATAGATTCATTTTTCTCTCTGGATGAGTGTGAGCACTACTAAGATATGTTATGTTTGAACTGGCCAGAATTCAGTTTAGAGCAGGCTATAGCTGACATAACTTCTTATTTTCAAAATCTTCAATATTTAAGATCAACATATAAGTTGTAAGAATGCAAGGCATTGAAAAGAAAGGTACATTGACAAAGCTGTTCAGAATTGTTCAAAACCTTCAATGCTGTCACAGGCTATAAAAGGTGAATAAAGAAGACAGCTTAACCATTCAGTATCCTCTGAAAGGACAAAACACTATAATTAGACTTAATTAAGCTAACATAATATCAAATAATTTCTTAACCTTTAGTAATATTTGTCTATTTCTAACAATTATAATAACCGAATACATGAAAACGTAGAAAATATCCACAGTGGTAAGATAAATCTTTATACTGAATGCTTGTCAGAAAAGTACTATATCTTTTAATTCCATGACAAGCAGTAGAGGGAATGCAGAAGCCTGTAAGAGCGTTACATTAATGATGGGCACTGGAAATTTCTTTTCACTGATGAAAAATTGTTAAATGTTCAGTATCAAAACAAAAAAGTATGTGCTTCAAACTTATTCAGAAGCTCATGCAGGATAGTTTTGTAGCTATAGTTAAAAATAGTATATAAAATTATAAATTTAACATAGCTGATACAAATCTATGGTGTGACCTAAAGTTGGAAATCTACCGATTTTGAAATAATTTAAGGGTACTATTGTATTCTGTGTTGAACTGCACCAAATTTATTTCATATGACATAAATTCTAATATTTGAAAATATATGTAAAATTCTAAATTCCCAGGGTACCGATTTTTATAAATACATTTTTCAATGATGAGGATGCAAGCAATTTGCTTTATTTAAAAGCATTGGAAAAGGACATATCACTAAACATTTGTAGGGAGAAACCATGTTGTAACTTATACCTTTGGCCCAGCCTATTATGTGGAAAATTTAAACTGGGTAAAATTGTTAAATTTTCAAGAATAGAAGTATCAGAGCGCTTCATTTATTATGGTGACACAGTAATAATTGTTTTTACCATTATTGGAGCACTATAAGAAATGGTAGGTAGTTAATCAAATTAGTTATATTTGGATGGTAATAGATACTTGTTTTACACCAGGTGTCTTTAGTTATACTGACAAACTTTGGGATTGGATAGATAGAGTTTTTAAAAAGTTGTTGTTAAGGATTGCATGGGCTGCAGCATTTCATTTCATTGCAGCACAATTTTATTTTATTAAATTAGACAGACTTAAGAAAGTAATTCAGATAATTAACTATGTGAAAATTAATAAATAAATCAATAACATTATAGGTATTTATTTGAACCAAAATACAGAAAAACACAAACAAAAGGAAAAGAGAAAACATTTACTTCAATTGAGAGTTTTTGCCCAGTCTACTTTGAGTTACCATAAACGACAAAGTCATGTGGTCTGTATTCTGCTCAACTTAACCTTACAGTGTCAAGTCTTGAGTATCAAACGTTGGTGGAGAAAGCCAAAATTCTCAGTACCAAATGCAGTTCTGTTTGTGAAACAGTTCCAACTGTCACTGTTGCAAGATCCTAACAGTTTCATGAGACAAGTGCTGTTATGTATATGGTAGAACAACTAGATGGGCAAAATTAAATTTGCAACCCCTGTTACAGTAGCATTATATGCATTTAGGATTTAATTGCACGTGTAATATTTTATTGTGCTTTCCAAATATTTTATTAATTGCACTAAATTAAATAAAAATAGTGTGTTGATAGTTTTTCAAACATTTTATTGTGTGTTTTATGCATAGTGATTTTACATCAGTCGAAGATAACCGATATTAAATTGAGGTTAACATATACCATTATTAAATCTCAAAAGAGAGGACAAAACTGAATATTATCTCAAGGCTTGCATGCCTTTTAAATTTATATATTGCCATTAATGTAAAATTAAAGAACATTTTTCAATCTTTGGACTCACAAAAAAAAAGTTTTAAATCTTAAATGCAGCAAATTATATAAAATGCATTAGTCACCCATTTACTTAACGTACATTGCAGCGTTGAAGATGCCCAGAAATGGCACATCTTTTAACATGGTATACTTCATACCTAAAGCAAAGAAAATACACATTTATATCTTTGCTCAAAATAGCATTATGGAATGTTATACAGTTAGATTAGTGCTTTTTATTGCAAGAATTCATACTGTAAATGGGTGAGGTTAATAGATTTGTGTTGAAATGATGTATTACGGTTAGCAAGAAGTCTTTAATTATCTTCATTAAATTCCATTCTATGATGCCTTTTAAAAGCTAATTTTTAAATGTATTAATAAAGCAGATTGTGAAGCTGACATTCAGAATCACCAAGGCTAGAATTTTTGCAATCCAAAGTTCCCTTTCAATTCCAGCTCCTATCTCTTCTTAGACCCTTAAATAGCAAATGTATTTTTGCATATCCATTTCAAATGAGTGAATAATAAAATAAGTGTGTAGCAGCCTTTACCCTTGATGTAGAATTCTATGGTTGCTTTTGCAGTACCATACATGAGCTACATTTTCTGAATAATATATGTGCAGTGATTTCTTGTGCTTTCATAATTTTCCTTGAGTTAGGGCTATAATCTGGATCACCCTTTTCCAAAAATTGTGCCTTAGTTTTAGCATACAAAAAATATTTCAGTTTACTTGTCCTCCTGATTATTACAGTATATTTAATGCTATTCAGTATGAACATATTAAATTTTGTATGCCTGTTCCTATTTACTCAGTGTATTTATATTTGTTGAATTGCATACAGAAAATAAAAATCCAGATTTACTGAAATGATATTTCATGTTGATGCATATGATATGATGATACATAATGAATACATAGCAATTTGGGGACAAAAACTGAATAGGAATTATGTTTGCTTTATTACACTTGATATAAAAAGGGCAGTCTACAACCCTGTGTTAAGTATTCTAATCACATGCTTACAACAAATCTAAGCATCAGTACCCCTACTGCCACGAATGGCCGAGGTCATGAGTGGGAGGTCTGGGCTCGAATACCGCCAGGACCGTCCTCCCTAACAGGTTTTTTTTTTTTTTTTCCTCCCAGGTTTTCCTCAGTCCTCATAAATGGCAAATGCCAGGGAGGTACCCTAAATTTAGGCCTGGAACGATTCCTTCCTTAAAAAAATAAACCCTTTCCCAATATATCATTTCATCTCATGTATCATCAGTGCCCATCGCCTGTGGTGCCTCTGTAGCAAAAACGGGTGTTAAACACTATCATACATTCATCAGTACCCTACTAGAAATATACTATAACTATTACCTCTCATTAATGGTTTCTAGAAATAATTTTAGAAACAGTAAAGAAATATTCAAGCAGCAACAAAGAAAAATTACTTATAGTAGGAATCAAAAATGTCTCTTTTTCAAAAACTTGCAGATTTTTCAAAGACCTATCAACACAAATGTTTATTAGTAAACTTCTTTCTATATAATGGAGGAAGCATTGCAATTAATAAGTTGATAGATAATATAAATATTTGTAAATCATGATTTCCATAATATTATACAAAATCTATCATCTTATGAAAAAGGGTTACATTGTGTGGCAATAAAATATTCAATATGAATATTTATGCATGTGGAAAGGAATAAAATAAAATAACACTACATATTCTGGAGAAATTTAAAAAGGAGCTTAATCTTTCATTGAGTTTGTGACTGTCACTCTGAATTGACTGCTTTTGTAGCTAATCCAGTATTTTTGGTACTTCTTCTGCACAGTAGGGCTAGATTTATCTAGGTATTCTCTATCTGGAATCTCAGAAAGTACATAGTAGTAAAATTAGCTATATTTGCTAATCTTCAAATTTTATGTCAATTTGTTCATTTAAAACATCTAATACAGAGAGCACAGAAGCATTGAACTTCTATTTTAACTGGTTATACATACTTAAACCTATACATGTGTTATGTATGACTTGCTCCTAGTATATATTTTTCTCCATTTAACTCTTTGGTTATTTCTTCAAATGGTTTCAATATTATGCATTTCAGCACAGGTTTTCCATTCCCCCTCTGATAGTTTAGGGAATTTATTACTGCTCAATGGTATTGTTACTCTTAGTATGTTCCATTTCTACAAAATGACTGAACAAGTAGAAGTCAGTTCCACCACGTGATACATCTTGAATAAACTTTTAGGAATATCAATTTCGGGAGTGTTTTAATATTTTAACGGTCTATGGTTGGCAGTTTTATTACATTTAATATGCACAACAGTATTTTTCACTTTTTCTTGTCATGAATTTATAATTTTTAGTGCCTCTTGAACAGCTAAATGAGATAACAGCAAAAATGCTTCCATTTAAGATCTTTTTCACTAATGTTTGTAGTGTTGTCTGTAGCAACTTTTAAAATCTTTTTAGATGAAGTTATCTATAATGGATTTTTATCTCTGCAGTTATTATTTGTATGTGATCCATCCAGCGGTGATTAGTCCAGTAGTAAGGTATTTAGCTCATAATTTTTAATTAGAAAATTAGAGGCAACAGCTCAGTATAAATCATTAAAGTCCATGAATTTCTTATTAGAAATATATTGTATAAATTTTCCTGTACATTTGTGAGACATTGCTTATATGTTGCTGATAGAAAACTAGGATATTGCTTTTCTATTTGATGAATTTAAATCATTAATAAACTTCTTAAATCCACAGTCCTCCATAATGGAGCATGATTGAAAAACTAACACATTTGAGTTAGGCTGATCTTTTCTTTGGCAGGAAAATTTAAATATGCACCTATCGAACATATTTAATTTGTAAATGAATGAATATTTATTATTATTTCTGCACAATACAATTACAGTTTTACTGATCCTTGAGTGCTTGTTTTATTCAGGATCCTATATCACTCTATACATATTATCAAGTGAATGTTATAAATACTTCTCTAAAGGTGATCATTTTCCCTCATTGGTACTTTATTGCATTCTCCCTTTGGCTTGATCACTTTCCTCCACCACTTTTCTCTTACTTTCCCTATATAATTTCCAAACTTATTCAAAAATTCTTTTCTACCAATCCCAAAAATCTTAATGTCAGATTTTCTGTCTGCAAATTATCCCACTTCTTGTTCCATATTTCCTCTGTCCATTCTTCAGTTTCTGTACATTCTATCAGTGCGACAGAACGTCACTGCAAGGTAATTATTTAATGGAGTTACCTTTTGGGGAAATCTCCACCAATTGACGAGGCTCCTCCACTGATCCAACCGAACATTCCGCTTGTATAAAGTTCCCAAGGTTTTAATGGTGAAACATTAAATCGGCAACCAACGCTTTCAGTATCTAGCGTCCGACGCAAATACTTAACTCGTAAGTCCCTCCAAACATCAGGGGGGTTGTCCCTCAACTGCGAAGTCGCAGGATACCAAACCAGGCGAGTACGGGGGGTAGGGGACAACCGTCATGTTGTTTTTCGTCAAAAAGCTCCTGGTGAACAAAGAATTGTGACAGGGCGCATTACCCATGTCGCCATTTTCACGGAGCCGACGCATAACGTCACAGTAATACTGGAATTCATTGTTTGATTTGGTGGGACGAATTCTTTGTGCACAAGCCCCTTGGTATCAAAGAAAACGAGGAGCTTGCTCTTCACTTGTGTCGCAATTTTTGGTCTTGGTGAGTTCGGGCTCTTCCACTGGGAGGACTTGTTTTGTCTCAGGGTCATTAGATGACCCTGACAAGAAGGTTGGATCATCGCATACGGCCTAACGGAGCTCCGCGCAAGCTTCAACACGCTGCCCCTTCTAATCAGCAGTCAGGATCCTTGGCACAAATTTTGCAGCGACACGATGCATGCCCAATTCATGAGTTAAAATTCTTTGGCATGTCCCATAACCAATTCCCACTTCATGAGCAAGGTCTTCATTGGTTCGACGTCGATCTTCACGAACGAGGTGTTAAACTTTGGCAACAATGTCAGGCTCAGGCCTACCGGTGTGAGCATCGTCTTCATTACCTGTACGGCCGGCCCTGAACCGAGCATGCCAATCAAACACACGTCTACGGCTCATGCTTTGTCTCCCAAATATTGTTGAATCATTGCGAGGGTCTCCATAGCATTTTCCTCGAGATTTGCACAGAATTTAATGCACTTTCTGTTCTAATCTTAAATACATCGTGAAATCGCCACACACTGCACACAGAGCATCATGAACAGTACTATCTCAACACATCTACCCAGCTGCTTGAAACTTAAAACACTCACTCATCAAATGTGCTAGTGTTGCCACCTAGCAGTGAAAACTCTACGGCAACTACAGTCGAGATGGCAGCACCAGTCGCGAATATTGTGGATATTTACCTCGTATATTTACATTTAAACTAACCTAACGTATGAAAAAATGACATTCTACTAAGAAGTGTAGACAAATTATGATTACAGGAGAAAAAAATATATTAAGCATAGTGTACGGTTATTATAAAAATTATAAAAGAGTTGAAAAAAAAAAGTCAGGGAAAAAAAGTTACCCTTTAGGGGATCGAACGCACGACTTTTACATTATTAGCACGATGCTCTAACCAACCGGACTAACAGATCTACATGCTCATTAAGGAAAATATTCACCTGAAGTAATCCCTACATTTGGTCATACAGACCAACAAAACATTGACTGGAGTCGCGCCTCCTTTCACAAACGCCATCGGAGAAAACCAAGCCCGTGTAACTTTAACATATAAGTCGAATAGTTGCCTTATTCAGTATATCCGCTTGATAGTTCATATGGTAAGACTGTCGGGTTAATATTGGGAAGGTAAAGGGTTCGAACCCCGCCAAGTGATAACTTTTTTTAATGTTCATAATTTGTCTATACTGTCCCAATAAATTAAAGTTTACTTTTTATATTAAAACTTATGGTTAAACAACGCATAGGTTGCACATTTAGGTTAGGTTTGGTTAAGTTAAGTTATATATATATTAACTTTGTATTAAAAGAAAGCGATTATCTTGATTAGTTTAAGTTAATAAATAGCATTTATATATACAAAACTTTGTGTTAAAAGTAAAAGCGTATGCTTTTCCCTCCTTTGATTATTATTTACTTTACGGGTAACATTGCTACATTACTGTAAAACTATTAACATACATCCCAAATAGTTAATTTTTGCCATACGATTCCTTGTTTCCGTGAGTTACGATTCTTCTATCAGCCTGCATTTGTTGCACACTACAACTTAGGCTCGGCTATCTCCGTTGCGGTTAGTAGGAAGAGGCGTGACTGCAGCCAATGTTTCGATGGTCTGTACAGGCACATATCCCTACTACTGAAATCGTAACCAGTTCGGAACTTCTGCATCAGGATCGCGTTGTCTATAACTTAATCCCACAGATAACTGCGTCTTGGTGCTGGAAGTCCCGAGCGGCAGCGGGGAAAGCAGAAGGTAGTGGTCTTCAAAAGGAGTAGGGAATAATTAGCTAAGCCGCCACAGCGACATGTTAGCTCAGTTAATGGAGCGTCGTGCTATAAATTAGAAAGTAGTACGTTCGATCCCCCACGGATCAATATTTTTTTCTTTGGCAATTATTCCTAATAATTTATCCAGCATTTCGGTTCTTGTTGCACTCACTTATTTTATTCTTCATGGCTGGTTGGTTATGATTTCTGCCGTTAGATGACACTAACCCTGCTGGAGTTAAGAGATTTGCCAGCTGACATAGTAGACACAATTTGCCATTAATTTATATTTACGAAAAGGAGGCGAACGTAAGCCGTCAGGTGAAAGCAAACCATTGGGATCCCGGGTTTCTAGGATTTAAACGGGTTAAGGTTAATATTAGTATGTGTGCATATGAATTGGTTGCGAATTCCAATAAGACAACGTGTGGTAAAGAGTGATAACATGAAGTTGAAACATACCTAAAAACGCAGTTTTGTAATAAGGAGTAACATGTTGCAACCAGGAAGTTAGGGAGGACAACGCACATGTTGCAATTTTAGGGCGATGCTTTTTTTCATTTTGGTTGCTTCTCCAGTGCCTCTTCTTTCGCTGCCGCTGTACGATAAGTACACATATATTGTGATTCACAACAGCTGCCATTAAGCCTTACTCGTCGGACATAACGAAAGGACGCATTATGCATATGTGGGAATGCTATTGTTCTATTTCCGATATCGCAATTGTAGTCAATAAATCATAAGACTACCCGGCTTTGAATTGCCAGTTCCCAAGAACAAGGTGAGAAGGGTTTGAAGAAACCATGCCCGGGGAGTGTGGGTTGAGACCCAAATATTGCGAATCTCTTGTTGCATCATTTCCAAAGGGACTAAACGATGACTTAGCTTACGATCTTTGGTGAACTTCATATTAATGTAAAAAATGCATAATTCCTGGTATGGTTTATTTTGTATTAGAAGTCTGTTTTGGTAGTCTATTGGTGACCATAATTGCCTCGTAGACCCAAGATCGTGGTTTAATCCCGGCCAAGGTCGATGGATTTTTTCGGGAGTAAAAATTCTAAGTATGGCTTCCTTCGGAAGGGAAGTAAAGCCTCAGGTCCCGTGTCGTAGATTTACGGCACGTAAAAGAGCCTCGCGCCTGATAGAAGAGACCACTGAGCAGAATTTATCGGCCGTTTCACACCCAGAATTGAATTGGACACTAATGATCTGCGATGCTAAAGAAAGCTAGTAAATAAACCAAATAAATATAAATTCCTGTTAAAAGAAAACGTATTATGCTTTTCCTCAAATTTTAGTTAATCGTAATTCCCAATTCTCATAGGATAGTTCCCTTGTCTTAATAGAAGTTAGATGAAAACATGTAATGTTCTCCTAAGATTTATAATAATCCTAGTTTCCTAGCACACACAAAAGTATTTTGTCTAAAAGGATTTATTTCTTTAATTGGTGTTATTTTACAGGACATTGCTGCTTCGTATGTTACATTTCTCTGAATGTGATTTTATTAGTTTCCTTTTATTCGGGAAAATTATTTGTCATCATTTGAATTTCTAAATTTACAGCAAATCCCCCAAATATATATATATCTGTGTGTGTGTGTGTACACCGTGTATAATTACATATATAGGGTGAGACACGCAACCAATGATCTGCGAAGCAAAATTTTCCAGTTATGTAAATGCGAAATAATGAGGTAAGGTACCTATAAATCAATTTTTAATCGTAAGATAGTAATATGTTTATACTGGAATTATGAAAACCTGAAAGTTAGTAGCTCATGAGCAGCGTTTTGAAATTATAGGGTAACTAACATCTGTAAAAATTAAAACATGATTCACTCCAGTGAACAGAACACGTTAACCAGTTTAGTGGACAATTTAAAATGGAGTGATGTATTCTGTGTGTACACTCTAACCTAAGTGATTTTTTTTTTAATTATTTATTTATGTATGCTCTTTAACAGTTCAGGTCATCAGCGTCCCATTCAACTCAGGGCGTGAAACGGCCGACAAATTTTGCTCAGAGGCCTCTCAGGCTTGAGTTCTTTTTCGTGCCGTAAATGTACGACACGGGACCCATGGCTTTACTTCCCTTCCGAAGGAAGCCATACTTAGAATTTTTACGCCCCGAAAAAATCCATCGGCCCTGGCCGGGTTCGAACCCGCGATCTTGGGTTTAGGAGGCAAGGCATGGTACGCTACACCACCAGGACCGACTAACCTAAGTGAGAAAGTGCCTGGTTTTGGAATGAAAAGAATGAACATAACGTTAGGTTGAGTTCCTCCCCCCCCCCCTTTTAAGGCCAACTAAGTGATCATAAAATACCTACCAACCAACATAAGCGCATCGTACCGACTTTTTCTCCTCTGGATCTGTTATTTCTTTGCGTACAGCGCCCAAAAACACTACAAGACATTACATTGCATAAAGTTAAATGAAGTAGAGGCATACTAGGGCGTATAGAAGAGAAAGTGTGCTGACTTTTCCGTAGTTTTCCATTGTCGGTGTTGGACATTCAAAATTATGGCGCCACCATCGTATTGAGCGCTAGAAATACCGCTGGCTTGTAGTGTTGCTCATGGTGTAGGTCTATTATTGATCTCTGATTTATTCGGGAAGTGCAGTAAATTAGTGTGTAATGTAAACCCAATTTTTCGAAGAAAATTATACATACATAGATTCAAACGTGCTATCGTAAAATATTCATAGATTTAAAATATTAAAATAATATTCATATTTCGTACATTGTGTAACCTAAGACGTATATGGATCTAGTAATTTCAATTTGACAAATTCCAAGTGTCGTAAGTGATAGAGGGAGGACGAACTAATTTGTCGTGGAAAGGTAGTACAGCAAAACCTTTATATATGGACACTTCTGTATGTTAGACACCGCATTATACGTGACATTTTTTCTTGGACAAATTTCTATGCTTTAACATGTCCTTTATAATGGACACCCCTGAATCTTAGAACCTGGGCACCCCTCATGATCATAACTAGGACAATTTCCCTTCTGGTGTGTAATTGTGCTAGCTTTTATAAGCTTGATTGCATTTACCTCTAAAGCTAAATGAGCCATTAGCCATAAAAACGATGTATTGTTCCTTAACTGGCTCTCTGCTACCTGTTTGAACTTGATTGAAATTTATCTCTATGCTTTGCAATGGGTCATTAAGCCCTGTGATATGTTAAGGGTGGGTTTTTCTTTCACTTTTATTCTTTGTTGCGCTTCCTCAATTCTTTGCAAAATGTAAAATAGTTACACATTTCCCCCAAAATACACTGGACATAGCTTCCATCTTTTTGAAGCAAATAATTGTATGACTAAAATAAGCAGAGTAGTCCTAAGTTACTGTTCATGTGAGCTACAGGAAAGTTACAGAAGAGTTCTTAATTTTTAAATCTACAGTTTTTATCATAAACATTTATAAAACATTGATAATAAAGGCATGGGGACACAATTGTAGCAAAGAAAGAAAAAGAATTCGCAAAACTGCAAATGATGAACTAAATGACTAGGTTTTCGATTTTCTTCGTTTAATCGAACCACTGAAAATAGGTCACTTCTAGAAAAGGCTAAAGCGATTGCTGAACAGACGTTTTCAGTCAGCAAATGGACGTTGGGTCGTTTTTGCAAGCGCAATAACATAATGTTCTGTGTGATGAATCAGTAGCTGAGAACTGGAAACGTAAACTTCCTGTTTTGCTGCTGCAGACATGTTTAATGCTGATGCAACTGTGTATACTATCGCCAGTTACCAACACGCTCATTGATCGAAAAGCACCAGATACGCTAAAGAGAAAATATATCAAAAGAGTTATGTTTTATTATGTTGTAGTACCCAAGGAGAAAAATTAAAACTACTTGATTTTGGAAATCCAAGAGTGTTTAAAAGAAACAACGTGAGCAATAGGAATGCACTAATGACTGGGGATATTAAAGTGATTGGCTGAAAGAAGTAAACCTGGACATGAAAAAGAATACGTGTACAATATTATTCTTTGTTGTCAATGTTACAAGCCATGCTGCAAATTCAATTGTCTAATGTGAAGATTAGATAGATCCATGGACGAGGGAAAAACATATCAAATTAGACAATAGTGAAGTGTAGACGCGCAGGATTTCTTCCAGCTACCGTTCCAGAAAAGAACGTTATGGAGGATATCTCATTAGCTGAAGAATAAAGATGTTTCCCTGAAGTTTATCGAAACGGACGTCCTTTCATAGAAGGTATAGAAACATTGGATGATATACTGGAAGTGTATCATGATGTTCTTGATATTGCTGAAGAGGTTTTACAGCAGGTTTTGTCAAGAAAGAACATGTCTTCAAATTAAGAGGAACTTCCTACCCATCAACGAGCATAGGAGTGCATCAGAGAGTTAGAGAAATGTTCGTTTTTACAGAGCCACAAATATGAGAAATTTTATTTGAACTAGATATTGAGAGACAATGGGCATTGTCAAATGTTAAGTGTCTCTCATACTTTTTTTAATAAACAGTGACTATATTGGGTAGGTGAATACTTTTTTTTTGTTGTTGCATGATTGATTTACAGTAATTAATATTTCTTTTTCATGCTACTGTACGTAACATTTTTTATTGAACATTAATGTGTAACTATATATGTAATTTCCCTTAAATTATGTACATGTTTATGTACTATGAAAACCAATGTCCCTTCGATCATGGGCACCTCGTTGAGTTGGACAATTATTTATTGAACCATATTTGTTCGGGTTAGAGAAGTTTCGCTGTATATTGTTTCGGCTGTTATTGGGCCCGAGAGGCCCACGTGTTTTATGCAGACTACACATGCAATTTTTACTATTTGAAACTGAATTGAAAACATACACCACTCATTCTTTTGTTATTCACATTAGGCTACTACCCACAAAATCAGAAGATCACAACAAGAACGTTATAAATCTGTGGAAGTGTCACTGAAACAAAAGATTGTAATTCAGGAATTGAACTCGCAATACAAATATAAGTACATACCCGAAATAGGAAACACCTACTACTGGCCTTCAAATGAAAGAAAAATGTTCAATTTACCTCTTAGCTGGATATGTTTTAAAATAAATACTACATTTATTCACTGCAAACTGTGTACCCAGTTTCCTCAGAGGGGATGCAATTGGTGCGATGTTAAAGGAAATAAAAATAGTGGTTGGAATGGAGTAACTTGCTTTTTAACTTGGCCATCCGTAAATGTTTTCAAATTGAGAACAAAATTAAGGAAAAGTTGTGTTTTGAAAATGAATCTATTAACGATATTGATAACATTGTGAATGGGCCCCTAAGTTTGACGTATGAGACTTATAAGGAACATAACTCTAAAACTATGTTTTATTGTACTAAATATCATCTTTTTCCTAAAGAATGAATTTCGGAGAGAAATTCGATATTCAAAATCTGCAAAGTCGACCCGGAACCTGTCGAATGTTTCATCTTCCTAGTGATTTATTTTTTTATAATACCGCAATTCATAAAAAAGTGCAACGTTTAGTCACCTCACATTATACTTTGCCGTGGGCGTCGACAAATGTCCATAGATAGGAAGCAAGATAATTTGTTGGACCAGTTACCTTTTTTTATACAGTCAACATTTCGTTACAACAGCCGTTATAAATCTTTCAACCCTTTTCCTACTCAATTTATGTAAAAATGTGTAATTAGGATATGAAATGTTAACACATCTGAAGAAGTGCCCGGCACATGTTAAACCACTATCCTTATTAAATTAAATCTAGCTTTTCAAATGAAATACATATGTAATTTAAACTATCAGAATTACGTATGAACTATTCTTAGTCCTTTAATCATTTCAATTTACTTTATACTACCATAATCCAGGGAGGAGCCACGGCTCCCATACTCTTCCTGCCTCTATATATGTAAGTTGTTAGTTTATATATGCTGGTTTTAATATATTGGCAGCTATCAATTACATATTTCAAAACCGAACGTGTATGTGTGTTTCGTTTAACATTATCCTAATAATGTTAAAGGCACTTTTATCCTCACTTATTCTTGATTTCATAATATACAGCCAGTAGTCTGGCTAGAATAGATAGCCCACCTAGACATGCTGCACTGCGGCGATCCCATACGTAACAAGTGAGAAAACCTTACAAGTAGTTACCCACAGTCCCCAGCAGCAGGGAGAAATCCGATTTCCGTAGTAGCTATTATTTAGAGTAAATATTTTCCTCTCCAAGCATGATTCCATGGTAGCTCTATAGGTAATGGGAATGGGGTTCGAATCCCCATAGGTAATTTTTTCCCCTTGTAATCTTATTTTCTCTCGCAGTAAATGTTACTGCTTTTTTTTTAAAAAAAAAGAATATTACTCGAAAATAAAAATTTCTAACTATTTTTAAGTATTAGGTTAGGGTAAAGTTTAACAAAAAAATAATAGAACATAAAAAAAATAATATCACTCCATAATAATTTCTAACTCTTTTTTTAATAATTTATGTTAGGTTAGTTTAAGTTTAACAAAAAACAATATAAAAATTAATATTACTCTATAATAACAATTTTTAACTCTTATGTTTTTAAATTAATGTGTTAGGTTAGGTTAGTAGAAGTTTAACAAAAAAAAAAAAGAATATTACTCCATAATCACAATTACTAACTCGTTACTTTTTGTTTAATCTGTTAGGCTAGGTTAGTTTAAGTTTAACAAAAATAATAATAATAATAATAATAATGGAACATAAAAAAGTAATATTACAGCTTAATAACAATTTCTAACTCATTATTATTATTATTATTATTATTATTATTCTCATAATTTTTCGAACTATTCTTAATCGAGTAAGTTTCCCGTTAGTTTAGTTTAACCAAATAATAATAAAAAAAACAATAACACATAATCAAATGTATATTACTGATAACAGCGCTTCCATATGAAACTAAGGCATCTGTTAATTGTTGATTTGATTTATTTATGGACGATCCTTAACAGCTCAGGTCATCAGCGTCCCATTCTATTCAGGGCGTGAAACGGCCGACAAATTTTTCTCGGAGGCCTCTTCTTTCAGGCTTGAGGTTCTTTATAGTGCCGTAAATGTACGACACGGGACCCACGGCTTTACTTCCCTTCCGAAGAAAGCCATACTTAGGGTTTTTACGCCCGAAAAAATCCTTCTACCCTCGCCGTGTTTTAACCCGCGATCTTGGGTTTAGGAAGGAAGTATGTTTACCACTACTCACCAGGACCGACATCTGTTAGTTGCCGCTGCCCCTCAGGACAGGGTAAATTCTACCTTTAACGTCTAGTTAACAAATGAGCCAGCTCACTTTCTATTCAAACCAACAGCAAAGCACAAATATTCATCCAGTCATCCTAATTTACGGACTCTGTTTAAGTAAAAATTGTACATATTGAATACCTGGATATAGTATTAGGCACAGTGTTCTGCCGGCAGCTCTTGTGCTGCAGCTGTATTGGTGTTTGCAGTGAATCACATACAGTTACGGAATAAAGAATAGTGACCAGAAAGCAATTGCAGCTTTGTACAAGTCGTTCCGAAAGAAAGAAGAAATACTTTAAGGAAAAAAAATGGAAAAAATTGAGATTTTTTCCAACATATTGCATCTCTAGCCTACATTGGAAATGAACACGAGTACCAGAAAGTATTCCAAACAGTGATAAGACGATAAGACGTAAAGTGGTCATTCACGCCAGTACTTTAAGTTGATGCCAGGCTAGCGAGAAAAAAAAATTAGAAGTCTGTCAATCATTTGAGGGGGGGGGGGGCGTAGCTGTGAGACATCCATTATATTAAAATCACGACAATTATTGTGAGTTTCGTAAGCTCTACAGAAAACTGCTAACACCTGCTAACGCTACGTTCGTTAACCTCATTTGCTGAACAATTTAACCATTGCACGCAAATAAAAATAAAAACAAGGGGGGATACTAATTACAGAAGCAGCATTTCAACGAAAGACCTGGCCAGGTCAATGGGTTTTTTCGAGCGTAAAAATCCTAAGTATGGCTTCCTTCGGAAGGGAAGTAAACCGTGTTTCCCATGTCGTAGATGTATGGCACGTAAAAAACCTTAACCCTGAAAGAAGAGGCCTCTGAGCAAAATTTATTGGCCGTTTCAGGCCCTGAATTGAACGGGACGCCGATACCTGATATGTTAAAGGAGGTCCGTAAATAAACAAAGTTGGTTTTTTTTAATGAAAGAGCTTGCGACTTTAGGTTACGACTACATACGTGTATTCATAATTATATATAAACGTATGTAATTAAATATAGAGATAATGCCATTTCTGGTCGTTGTGTTTTAAAAAATAAACAAAAATACATTTTTTGTTTAAAAAAACTTAACTTTTGAAATTGTTTCTACATGAAAGTTTATGACCTCTTTACACAGACAGTAGTTTTCTTGCGACACAAGATTTTAATCCATTGTGTCAGCTTAATTTCGTTCTCTCTCGGTTCTTATATGTTGTGTGTCTCCTTGTAGACTGCTTACCACTTGAATTTCCTAAATTGCCATTTTCCCAAAGCAGTCTAAGGCTCCTGTAAGCACTATAGATGTTGGAAACTTTTCCGCTGAAACCGAATGCATGACAACCTTACTCGGGTCAAAACCTGTCACAGAAAAAGTTAATTTTCAATTACCGCATTGCAAGAGCAAGAACAATTATAGAAAATACCTTTGGCGGAACATGTTGAAAAAATGGAGGTGTTCATTGAATTCCTTTACGGATAACAATGAAACACTGTGTCCTGCACATATTTTTACTGGCTGTCGTGCTGATCAAGTGCTCTCATAGATGCCATAAAAATCAAATACATCGCCAAAGCATATTGTCAGTCAACTGTCCTTTACCAAATTGTCCGAGACCTACATCTGAAGTCTTGCAGATTCGCGAAGGATTTGTTAACTAATTTCATCTGCCGATGCATTTTATCGGAATATATTCAGGGCTTCCAGAAATGTCCTTATAGCTCGCGGGATTTTGCGTCTCGGCAGCTGGACATGCCACAGCCGGACGCGCCTGTACTCTGTGCAATTTCTTAAAGCCAATACGATCTAGCAAATGCTGGAAATGTCCTCAACTAAAGAAGAATTGTACCGGGTAAACACATTCCGATTGACACGGTTTTATTAGACAGCTCTAATGTTTCTGATTTCATTTCGTATGTTTTTCTTGAGTTCTTTCAATGTGTGAGGATTTGTTTTGTAGACTTAGTCCTTCAGGCTACCCCACAAATAAAAATCACAGACTATTATATCTGGGGAGCTAGAGGCCATACGTCTGCACTAATCATATCTTCAAACATTTTCCTAATTTCACTTATGGGATCCTCTTCTGTATCAGTGGCGGGATCTTGCTGAAAGAAACCTCCCAAATTATCTCTCTTCAGCCGTCAGCTGATTAAAGAATTGGGTGCGAATGTCATTTTGGTACCTGCCTATATTTACTGTCTGCTCGTAAACAATCGAACCGACCATGCGTCTTGCTTTAATCGCATACCGATCTTCAATTTTCCTAACATAAAGAGAGATTTCTTATAAACAATTTGGATTTTAGAACACCGTGGCAACTGTTGTGAATGTTCACACGACCATTTTGGTGGAACCACACGTCCGAAAAGAACACAAGCTGTGGATCGATCAAACATTCGGTCACTGATGAAAGAAACCACTCGCAATAACACACCCGTGCTACGAGATCACCTTTTCATAGACAATGGACACTTGCTTGTAAAGTTTCAGTTTTAACACTTTTGTGTTAACACTTTTGTGTGTGCAGAATACACTGAAACCCCAACGTTGTGCTAATTTCGGTAGAGATTTTATTTGCGAACGTTCAAGATTTGCGCCAGTTTCGTCTAATTTGTCTTCTGGTAAAATTATGCATATTTGTGTGTGTTTCTTGTTTTGCACTGAATCAGTAGTACCAAACTTATTCATAAGATCGTGAATTGCATTCCTGGAAGGAGGCAGTTGCCCGGGAAAATATGTAATAAATTCCTCACGAGACGACGAGCTGATTCGTATTTATAATAACATTTACACACAAAAGTACGTTGCCCTAAATGAGCTGTCTTGCCATCTTCGCAAACGAATGTAAACTAGTGAGTGCTCGGAAGTTCAAGGACATACAGGTGGCCGTGGGCGAGACGCTAAACCCCTTGTTTAGCGGTGAGGGCATATTCTGGATGCCCGGTAGCTCTGCGGTTGGTTTTAATGTTTCAGAATTTTCTACCTTTTTTTTTTAAAGCTGAAAATAAAAGTATTACTGTGGGTTCCCCCCTCTTTTTGTATCGGATTTGCTCCTACCACATTTCATTGCAAGAACGAATATGGCATTCATTCTTCATTTTCCTTTATTCAACTTTTGCGATAGTCGTTTATGCGAACGTACAGGCCGAGCCTGAACATGTCATAAATATATAATTAAATTTAATTGTAAGGTTTAGATTTTTCCTTATAAATGTTCTTTTTATCAGTACGAATCTAAAACGGTGTAATATTTCACACCATTGTCACGAAATAAAATTTATTAAAATAAGTTGCGAATATCCTAAATTGTACCCCAGTATTAAGTGAAAGTATAAAAATTTAATTGAAATTAAAACAATTTCACTATTAATTGTAAAAATATTTTGGAAAAAATAATTCACGAATAGAATGATATTATGATGATTGTAAAAATGCATGACTCTTTAAAATTCTAGAAAATATTCTGATTTTTTTTTAAATTTTGGATTTGGCATTAAATGTATCTTGTTAAATCTATGTTAACTCATAGCAATATAATGTTACATTCATTAGCTTTGCACAAGTTGAATCCGAACTCTATCGACAAACTTTCACAAGTTCAGTGATCTTTTCTGAGTGTTTTGACATAAGGAACCCATAGTCTCCAGTGGGTCATTACCGGATAAGTTTTAGTTTTGTAATAACTCAACCACCTTTGTATCTGATTACTCGGAATATGATGCAAACAAAATATTTGACTGCTGTAGGGTGAGTTTACATGACGGTATGCCACCAATTAATCAACTACTCGTCACCTCTAAATAATTACAATTATTTATTTTTAAGGATAGATGAACAAATGTTACAAAAAATGACACAAAAAATCCCAGATTACACTGTTGCTTTGTTTAAAGTAAATGTTCAAAATGTCGACCGCCATGATCACGACAAACTTCATAGCCTCATGGACTGTCGCACACGCTCTAGCATCCCAGGAGATTGGCGCACATCGTCTGCGGCTGCTACAATCCTAGCAACCAGGTACGTGTTAGTTTCGCATGAGTCAGATACACTAGACTCTTCGCGTGACCCCAGAAGAAAAAGTTCATGGGTGTTAGATCTGGTGATCGAGCTGGCCATGAAATAGGATCCCGATCAATCTGTGCCCAAACTGTTCAACAAGGCATTCCCCTAACATTCACTGCAACATGTGCTGGCGCCCCATCATGTTAAAATCACACGCCTACGAATTATCAGCGGCACGTCTTCCAGAAAATGTGGGAAGACATGTTGAAAGAACGTTTTGTAGACTACTCCATTCAGTCTGCAGCCAAAGCCAAAGCACAGAATCGTTAACGATACTAGCCCATACACTTATAGAGAATGCCTTCGGCAGGCTCGATTCACCACAGCATGTGGGTTTTCATACTCCCAGATATGACTATTCCGACTGTTGAACATGCATTCTCTATAGTAAACATTGCCTTGTCTATGTACAATATCGTAACAGGAAAATGTTGGTTGTCTACACATCGCTTTAAGAACCATTAGCAAACTTCACTCGACGTGGAAAGTCTGCTGGTTGCATTGCCTGGACCATCTGTAGATGATGCGGGTGCAGTTGTTGCTCGTGTAAAGATCCTCAAAACAGTTGCTTAGCTTACATTCACCTATCGTGCAAAACGAAGACTGTTGCTTGCAGGGTTGTCACACACTGCATTTAAACCATTCTCTTTTGAGATCGGGCGTTCTGACATTCCTCTCGCGGCCAGTATCTCGCATACTAATGTGAAGGACCCGGTTTTTCGCAGTCGCCTGTTTACAGCTGCAAATGTGGTGTGATGAACGGGGTGCATGCCGGCTAATTTTGCATAAGTAAAATCATTCGTACCGTATCACTAACAACGTACTAAAAGTAATGTACTGCAGGAAACAAAAGTCGAGTTTTGTTGCCTCCCTCCAAAGGGAGGGCGAGAAGAGGCACCACCTCGCCCCTCCTCGGTGGCGATTGATCAAGAAAAATTCGACATCGCCTCCCCATGCTGTCAGTACTAATAACATGCAGGAAGTAAAAGGAGAGGAGTGTCCGGAATCGGACCGCGGAATTCAGTGGAAATAGATGAAGGGTTCGCATGCATGTAAGAACGATAGGCGCGCTGTTTTTCTGGAGACGCATTTGACCATTGGCCCAGAGCGCCCCCCCCCCCCCTCGGAGTTGGATGTTGGTTAGTGCACCCATGCAAGAAGGTAAAGGTGAAGTGTAAGTGACGTGACTGTTATTGGTGTTTGGAGTCACTTTTAGTTATATGCTGTAGGTGTGCAGGTGAAATCTATGAATGAGTTATTCTAAATGCTAGCATTCATTGTGATATGTGTTATCCTACCTCTTGAGGTTTCATTCTGTCATTTGCAGCTTAGTGAGCCAAGTCGCTAGAACATATTAACAATTAGTAGTATTCATTAGTATTAGTTGCTAATCCTAGTTGTTTTTTTTTTGTTTTGTTTTTGTAATATATAAACATAATCTATGAATTATTCATTTGTGGTTGCTAATGCTAGATATCATAGATATAACATAGTAACCTACGACGTATTCATTAGTGTTATTTATAGTTGCTAATGTAGATTTCATAATTATAAAACATACGAACCTAGGAGTATTCATTGGTGTTATTTGTAGTTGCTAATCCTAGTTTTTTTGCCGAGACAGAACTTACTAGGTGTTCAAACCTGGTGGCGGAAGATCTGAAAACACGCACTACTACTGCAGTGAAGGTTGTGTTTTGTTTGGGAATAAATATTCCCAGCAAACAAATAGAAAGATAGTCGAGTTAAAACGAAAGTAATGAAATTACCCGGTAATGAGCAGTCACCGGAGGCGATGGATTCCTTATATCAATACACTCAGATAACATTCCTGAACAGCTTGTGAAAGTTTGTTGGAGGAGTTCGGATTTATCCTACATATGTCGTTATTGCATATATATTTATTTTATTAAAATAATATATTAATATATGAATTTATGAAATATAAGAGTACGAGCTTCTAAAATCATAATAATCTCCCCTCACAAAAGTGTCTTCTGAGAACTCCATCGTTAAGTTGCCACATTCAACTAATAACTGCTTACAGGCCAGTTTACATATCGCATAGACTGGGCATTGCGTCAGATTAACTTATATAGTGGGCAAACCTCCATAACCTCACTATGTTGCCTGTGTTGTTTGCCGGATTCGGTGTGAGGCCTTGAAGCACGTGTTTGCTGTGCTGAGCTACTCTGGGGCAAACCCAGACACAATACAAATGCTGAACACTCAAACTGATTTCATAGCAAAATGTATGTAGCATTTTTCGGTATTTACATTTAAATTCAACTGTTTACTATTTTTAGGAGTTTTAATTGCTGTGGGATTTTAAACCATTGTTTGCTCTTATGATCGTATGCTTATTTCTTGTAAAATTATTGGGTTGCTCCTCTGGAGAGCCGGTACTTCGAGAATTTATTTCGCTCTCATTTTCTACATAATATTTGGATTTCGTGTGATTTTTTGGGATGCTAATATTCGCAGAAAAGGACCATTTTGCTACTACCGCAGAGGCGTGTTTATCACTACTAGACTTAACTGGAGAGCTCATGCAGTACAACCCAAACGATTTGGTAAAGTCGTCAAACTGTTTCAAATGGTAATGTAATATTTGTCCTGTTCACTGCTCTGTCCGGCCAGAACCGATGAATTTTTTCCGGCGTAAAAAAAATCCTAAGTTCGGCTTCCTTCGGAAGGGAAGTAAAGCCGTGAGTCCCGTCTCGTACATTTGACACGATAAAGAACCTCGAGCCTGAAAAATGAGGTCTCTGAGCAAAATTTGTCGGCCGTTTCACACGCCCTGATTTGAATGGGACGCTGATGAACCTGAGATGTTAAAGAGCGTCCGCAAATAAAACAAATTTTAAAAATCACTGCTTTTCGGGTTGGGCGAAGACTAGTGTGGGCACATGCGTGTTTGTTGGATGGGTTTAGGCGTACACTAATTCCATAGCGACTAACAAATACACTGTCAATTAGCACAAAATATTTTAGTTTTGTTTTGACTGCCGGCAACTTTTAGCATCTGCAAGGTTCAGTGGGCAACATTATTTCCGAACAGTGGGGAAAGCAGAAAGAATAACAGAAAGTAATAACATAATTATTACAGTATAGTATGTAACATTTTATATAAAAGTTTTTAAATAATAAAATCATTTTCGTCGGCTTGTCAACAGCGCGGTCTAGATTCGATCCCCGGTTGAGATGGCGCATTAAAAAGGTTTTGGTAAATCTTCCAAAGATTAGACCACATTCAAAGTCGGTGAAAGTTAACGCAAACCTTTTTTTTTTGTCTCTTATTCTAAAAATGTGAATACACACTCGTTTAATTTATTTCATTCATTCCATACATCATCTTGAAAGACCTTTGCAGTTGGAGAAATGGTAAACTATTTTAAAAATTTATCATACAGAAGAGCCTATTGTTGAATGATAGACAGGATGGTGCAAAAGTAACCACACACTTACTGAATTTCAGTTTACACTTTTTATGTTCAAGCTTTCCCTTCTGCATTAATGCGCACTATTGGAGTATACCTGTAACATTCTGGCAGACAAAACGCAGCTGAATATTGTTGTCCAGATTATGGCAGGCTTCCTCAATATAAACAATTTGTGGTTTCCTTCCATACACTTTGTCATAAACATACCTCAAAGGAAGAAATCCATTGGAATAATATGAAGGGATTGTGGTGGGAGTCCAATTGCTGCACAACGTTGAAGCACTCTCCTATTGAAAGTGTGATCAACGTACATCTGAGCTGTAACACAATGCGCAGGAGCTCCATCATGCTGGAAGAAGAGTTGATCAAATTTGTCCAAATGCAAGATGATACCATGTATACCGCCAAGGATGACCGAGGTCGTTTGAGGCGCGGACTCGTGAGCGGGAGGTCTGGGGTTCGAATCCCGCCAGGACTGTCCTCCCTGACTGAGGTTTTTTCCGGGTTTTCCTCAGTCCTCATAACTGGCAAATGCTGGAGATGTACCCTAAAATTATGCCTGGAACGTTTCCGTCCTTAAAAAATCCTTTCCCAATATATCATATATTTCATTTTATGTATCAACAGTGTTCAGCGCCTGTGGCGTTAAATACCATTTAAAAAAAATACCTGGTGTAACCTTATGAAGTAGAGCAAGTACTTGTTACCATCAAGATTTCCATCAAAGTGCGACTCGGTTGCCCATATGCTGTTATTGCACCACACACCTTTGCACCAGGTTGATTTAGTGCTTGCTCCAAAACAACATGATGGTTTTCTGTGTACCAATAAGTGCTGTTATGTTGGTGTACATGTCCTCATAACTTAAAGATGGCCTAACCCAACCACATAATATTTTGAAAGAAATTATAGACATGTCGATACTGATAGACCATAATCTCACAAAATGGTAGCCAGCTGTCTGGATCGTCTGCCAACAAACCATGTGTCAGACGTGGAACGTATACTTTGAACTTATGCCAGTGGGATATACTTTGGATTGACTGATGTGACATTGCTGGAAATTTTACTGCTAATCGTCATGTGGACATCTTTGGACTACTCTTGACAGCCAGACACATATTGATTTCATTTTCCTTTGTTTTTAACAGTATGTATGTATGTATGTATGTATGTATGTATGTATGTTTCTAATACAGTTTGCAATACAGTCAGCAGGGAATGCCAGAAACACAAAATGAATAGTCAATAACAGTTGAAAATGTTAACTAAAGAGAAAAATTTTGCTGTAAAAATTGGTTACCAATTAGGTTTAAGATCTATACTTATGGAATGGGAAGAACATTACTAATCAGATCCACCATAATGTAGCACTACTTTCAATATAATTCATAAATTTGAAATTGAAGAAATTGTTTTGAATGTACCTCGTAGTGGGCAACCTAGGACAGCATAGACTGATGAAGAAGGAAAATTTTTTGAATATTACATCCAAAGAAGTGGAATCATATGGTAACTGAAATTCATTAAGTGTATAGTTACTTTTTCCACCACTCAGTATATTTCTGTTTACATAATTTTTGCACAATTTCAAGTAGATACTCATAAATTGTACCTGTGAATTGTATTCCATCCAAGGAACAAGTATTTCTGAAGTATACAAGTAATAACATCCATCAATTGATGAATACAGAATTCATTTGTTGCATAAAATATCAAATATTTATTCTGTCACCCAAAATGTTCTTGTGTAGTGGTAATTATAGATTCTTTTCTTTTTCCGTATGCAAGATATTTCCTTTCAAAAGGTCACAAAATGTGCTTTGACTAACCAAACCCTCATCTACAGTGAGATTATTTGAGTTACAGGCATCCTGAGCATGGTTACTTTTTGGGAAATTGCCGCTGCTACAACCAGAAAATGGGATAGTTGTTATACGTAAAGTTAGTTTTTTTCATTTTAATATTTATATTTTTACTGAAAGAGCAAAATGATATTGTATTTACAAACTGATATTACTAAGGAATAAAATGTTGAAAATTATGCTCCTAAGCAGCAATATATTGCTAGTATTTGTATAGAAAATTTCTTTATTTTGTCCAACAATTCTTCCACAAGTACATGGCAGTTTGGAATCTCTCTAGCTTTTTAACGAGTGGTTGAACAGTTTATCTACCTGGAACGTAAATGGCAGGATATTTCTTGCAAATTGCCAAACCACTTCTCTGCAAGAATCCATTTTTGCATATGTACCATAATAAAACCCCATTCTTCAAGATGATCGCGGGTTCAATTCCAGCCAGGACTGATGGAATTTTTCGGGCATAAAAATCCTAAGTATGGCTTCCTTTGGAAGGGAAATAACGTATGGGTCCTGTGTCATACATTTATGGCACGATAAAGAACCTCATGCCTGAAAGAAGAGGCTTCTGAGCAAAATTTGTCGGCCCTGAATAGTATGGGGCGCTGATGACCTGAGATGTTAAAGAGTATCCATAAATAAACCAAATCAATCTAACCCATTCTTCAAGACTATATTTATGTATTACAAAGTACATTTATCACACAGTTTACATACAATGAAAACATCAATTAACACACAAATGTGCAATCACTCTCTGATAAAGCATCATTCAAACAAACTGCTACCTGTGTATGTATTATCGAGCCTTGACAAGGCATTTCCCAGTACACAGCTACACTCTGCCAGCCTGTAACACAAATGACCTCATTATATTTCAAGACAAAATTCCATCATTTCCTGAACGCGAGTACCTGCCCAGACATTGTAAACAAATTCATTAGTGTACATCCATATTAATTAAAGTAGGCAGCATACCCAATGGCATATCAAAATCATTGCAGAAACATACTGGCTGGAAGCATTGGTTAATCAAATTGCTACAGCATCTTATGTTTTGCTCGGTAGTGTCTTAAAAGTTCTGCTGTAAGGAAGTTTTTATACAAAAAAATAATTTTGTCCAGAAATTCATGAATTGTTCCAGCAGAAAGTGCTCTCTCTCTCTCTCTGTCTCTCTTATAATCATGCAAGTACAAATTTAATGTTTTGATTCGTAATGGTTGTCAATATTTTGGCAAACATTGTTTAAATGGAATATTGACAGCTCGAAATGAAGATCCAAGCTGGTTACAAACAATTAATATAAGGCATACAGAAAGCATCCAATGAGAGAAAAACCAATTAAATATACTACTGTGCGTCCCTTTGGCTCTTTTTTTCTCTAATGGGAAACTTTGCCTGTTAGGTAAAACAAAAAATTAATTAATTCAGAAATGATATCAATTTGTTTAGGCATGATCACTGACATGGCATTATATGGCACAGCACTGGTTGGAATAAAAAGCAGCACATTTTATTTAAAATTTAAATCTGTCATAGAATATTAATTCACAGCTCACAGAGATTCAGCGTTACCAAGAACTAAGAGTTTACACTTTATTTAAAATTTAAATCACTTATAGAATATAAATTTACAGCTCACAAGGGACTCAGCATTACTGAGAATTAAAAGAGTTTGTTGTAGATTATGCTTTTATTCACACAGCTTTTTGTTGGTTTTTTTTTTCTTTTTTTTTTTTCTTTTTTTTTTTTCTTTTTTTTTTAAGACATTAATTTACACTCATCTGCACAAAATGAAATGCATTTTTGCATTCTTAGAGCATATAGCAGGAATAACAAATTAAGTTTCTTAGAAACTTTTCTGCCCCAATATACTCTCATTGAGCAAAATATTGCTAAGCAATGTCCCAGTGCTTAACTAACTTACATCCATACACATTTAAACTTCTGATCTACTACACATATAGTTACAATGCTATACCAGCCAATTTCCCAAGGCAAACACAATCCAACTCACAGATCCTCTCCCCTCACTGACTATAACCATTTGTTCTTAACTCTGTGCAGATATTCCCCAAGATTACTAATTTGTTTTTGATTATGGAACATTTTCTTTGCTGCAATTTGCTTATTTAGCTTCAGCCTTTTGCTATATATTGCTTGTTGTCTCCATTTGCTTGTTCGTGAGCATTCAAACATAATGTGTTGTACATTTTCCCAATTTCCCTCATAGGACAAAGTCCACAATTACTTCTAAAACCCCTTAAACTCCAGATTCCTAATATCAATCTCTTTTAGCATCCCCATAGAAATTAGTGACCGTTTCCTCCTTATTATAAAATATAATATCAACCTCATTCTAATCTGTTTCCAAAACCTCCCACCAAATTACCGCTTCTTAACCATACATCACACATTCCATTCCTTATTATCTCATTCCCACCTTGGTTACCCAATAAAAGTCCCCTACCCCAGACTCCTGAAATGTTAAACATTCATTTAAACAAGAAAACCTCCAACATCTGTTGTATCTTATACCAATACTTCAAAACTTTCTCCATTACCTACCCTCTCACTCCTTACCTTCCTATATCCAACAGTACCTTTGCTTATATATAATAGAGAGCATCGAACCTATTTTGAAATAATGTCACGATACTTTATTAATGCATTCATCTTTAAGTGATTTTTCTAAATTTATACTCTCCTTACTATTATAACATCCCCTACCTAAAAGTATATTTTGCCATATCCTATCTTCTTCCAAATTACCTTGTCCGATCGCAGGCTCATATCCTTTCCAGTGCCCTAAATATAAAGCCTGTGCGCTAATTATGGCATGTCATTCTTTCCACAGCCCTTATTTATCCATAGAAATTTTTGCAACCCATTCTTCTAAGAATGTGAAATATATATCTTGTAAGCTTTGCAAAGCATTTTATATTGATTTAATTTTTACTGTTGTCTTGTTCCGTATGAACAGTCATAGGTGTTCTGTTAAAACCAAGTCTCCCTTGCTGGTTGCCCAACACGCTCTGTCTCACTGTAAGGATTTCCATAATACTTTTTATTTAAAACTTTTTGCTGTGTGGCCCTGAAAGTTTTCTCAGAAATAGGGAGATAGTGGATCTTTATTGCCTTCCCTTCTTTACGAATTGTATATTTGATTGACGAAAACATTAATCCTAACCTATAAAGAAATTAAAATACCTCTTAATAGTGTAAGTAAAAGGAGGATTTTTTTTTTATTTGTTGCATAAAGCGCGTACACCACTAGTTTTAAATCTTGTATGTAAATTTCCTAAATGCATGTTTAATCTTTTTCCATGCGTTACAATATCTTTGAGATTCAATATTTATTTTTATCACCTTCACTTGTTTTCTGCCTTTGAAGCAGAACATGAATTATTTGAAATATAGCAAAAATTGTATGACTATTTAAATGTTTTATGTATTATGCTTCTCTAGTTCTTTGTCTTTTAGTTGTGTGTGTGTGTGAGAGAGAGAGAGAGAGAGAAATAATATAACAATATGAACATTGCAACTAAAATAACAATAACAAAAGCAGAAAAAGGATAAAACATTTACAAATTCACAGATTTTGTATTGCTATACTTGGAACTACTTGAGTTCTTCTAAGGTAAGAAGAGAAGTGAAGGAGGTAAAAATAAATATTGAACATCGAAGGTAATGTTGTGCATGGAAACAGATAAAACAAAGCAACAAGAACGAGTGAGCAAGTGCGCCAGTGAGTGTAAGATTTAAACGCGGTGGTATACATGCTTTATGCAAAAAATATGGCTGCCATTTCTCATTCTCTGAGTAAACTTTCAGGGCAATGAGTAGGTAACTCTATTAAGCATTAAATTAAATGCATCATCGAAATTCTTATAGTGAGACAGGGCATGTTTGGCTCCAGCAAGGGAGACTTGATTTTAACAGAATGTCTTATGATTGTTCATACGGAGCAGGGTAACAATAGAAGTTAAACCAATATAAAATACTTTGCAAGTTTACAAGATAACATATATAGGACATTCTTAGAAGAATGGGTAGCAAATGAAAAAATGTTAAATTCTCTTGATAAATTAGAGCTACAGTTGGAATGATATGGCATAATCAGTGCACAGGTTTTACATTTAGGGCTTTGGCAAGGATATGAGCCTACAACCTGATGAGGTAAATTGAAAGGGGATAGGTTGCTGCAAAATACACTTTTATGGTTAGGATGGGTTCTAAAAGACAGAGTACAAATTTAGAAAAATCCCTTCAAAATGAATGCTGACATTCTTTCAAAATAGGTCCGATTTCAATTCTAGGCACATAAGTAGTAATAAGGTTAATGAAGTTCTTTTTAGAAGTTTTAGGTTTGCATTCAAAAAATTTTTTGCGCTGGGATGATACAGTGTTCTAAAAGAGAGGAAAGATATTTTTGGTCTTGGGACTTCAAGCTAGGTTTTTATAATATGTGTCAAGAGATGAAAAGTTGTTACAAAGATGTTGACCGTGGATTGAAAGAGAAAGTCTGTGACTTTCTAGGTGTTTTATCCTTTTTCTGCTTCTCTAGTTATTGTTATTTTAGTTTTATATATATAAAAACAAAACCTTGTCATAAAAATTATCACACGATTTTTTGGTTCAAACCAAAAGAACAAAATCAAATTATCATTCAGAAATTACTTCCAAAAGCTTCAAGTATTGATTTCAAAACAGATTAATGATTTCACTGGAACAAGGAGTATAGAACTAATGGAAATTGTTACTTACCATTCAACTCTCCTGGAAAAAACTTCCAGATTCAAATTGAATAAAATTTGAAATACAAGAATGGTTATAATATAGATAATTTCAAGCCCACAGACCATGCAGAAATCATAAGAAGATATATGGGCTGAATAAAATTGCTAATGAAATTGGACACCAAGTTATTGGACTACCTTCTTACCATGCAACTCTATTGAACTAATATGGGCAATAGTGAAAAGTGAAGTTGCCAGTAAGAGTATCACCTTCAATTAGTGGATGTAAAGAAACTCATGTATGAGGCAATCTACAGGGAAATAAAATAAACCTGGAACTCCTGTGTTCATCACAGAGAAGAACTGCAAAAAAGACTTCAGTAAAAAGGATGGTATAGCTGAAATCTTGGAGAGAATCATGATAAATCTAAGAGATTATAGTGGCAGTGAATTGAGCATCACATAAGAGAAGAACAATGGTGTACCACTTTCTGAACTATTATCATAATTGAGTTTTTCTTTTGAATTTGAACATGTCATTAATAAAATTAATAATGTGACATCAATAGGACTCTGATAATTATGTGATTAGGCATATGTATTTGTTCCAACTTTTAAATTGTAGTAGACGGCTTGTAGTTTATCAACGTGCATTAAAACTGTCAAAATATCATTAGTAAATAATTTTCAACTATTTCACAATTGTTGTAAATTAGAGCAAAAGGTATAAGTATTCAGATAACATGTTTTCTATTATGCACTAGGAAAGTGTTCTGATTATTTCTGTTTTAAGTTGTAAATTTTTTAAAGAAATGAAAGAATGGAAATACTTTTAAGTTCACGTACAAATTTTTCCAGTGCCTTGAATGCTTTAAAAGAACCTAAATTATGTATAGACATAATTATAGTGCATTGCAGGAAAATACATATTTTCAGAGTATATTTATTGCATAATAGAAGAACGTTATGTCTGAATACTTAGGCATATGTTTATGTGTATTTTTGTCTTAATTTACAATAATTGTGAAATAGTTGGAAATGGTTTATCAATGATATTTTGGCAGTTTTAATGCAGTTTGATAAACAAGCTCTCTGCTACATTTTAAAGGATGTAACAAATGAATATGTCTATATTAATTTAATCACATAATTATCTGAGTCCTATTGATATCACATTATTAACTGCATTAATGATATATTCAAATTCAAAGGAAAAACTCACTTATGATAATGGTTCAGCAAGTAGTACACCACTGTTCTCCTCTTATGTGCTGTTCAGCTCCTGTCACAATCAATGTCACTAGCATTTCTCATATTTATCATGATTATCTCCCAAAATTTCATCTATATCAATCTTATAAGTTTTCTTTTTGCAGTTCTTCTCTGTGGCAAACACAGGACTCCCAGCTTTCGTTTGTTACACCATCGATTGCCTCATACATGAGTTTCTTTACATCCACTAATTTGCAGGTGATGTTCTTAGTGGCAATTCACTTTTCACTCTTGCCAATATCAGCTAAATAGGGTTGCATTGGTAAGAACGTAGTCCAATAATTTGCTATCACTAATAGATCCTGTTTCTACTAATCCTGCATCTTCAGTACACAGGTTTTACCTACAGAGACTCTCAGC